>OY856411.1:98517500-99717500 GCA_963693085.1 Alisma plantago-aquatica
TACATATATAGAGAGAGAGAGAGAGGAAGATTTATACAATTCAGAAGGAATTGAGGTCTGAAAATTCAATAAAACATTGGACATCCTCCCTTTTCTACTGCCATAAGGTATTGCTAGAAGAGGCAACCAAGCCTCTCCTTCACGCCTCAGAACGGAAAAGAAGTGGGTGGTAACGTCTTTAGTAGCTACCAGAGCTCCTAAACTTGACCCCAAGGAGCCTCAGCTCCTTGATTCCTCCTACTGCTGCCAACAACAGTTGGGAGAGCAGCAGCAGTGACCAAAGGATGGGTTGCAACAGTGCAAGGGGGTCTCCAAGAGGGGGGCAGGGGTAGTAGTACTCCTCCCTAATTTGCTCCCTATAGGCGCAACAAGCCATCAAAAGCAGCAGCCGGAAAGAACGTCTTCAATTAGGCAGCTGAGAGGATGCTACATTTAGTGTTTTTTTTTTTTTTTTTTGTGTGTGTGTGGGGGGGGGGGTGTAACGGTGCTCCTCCCTAATTTGCTCCCTATAGGTACCACAAGCCATCAGGAGAAGCAGCTGCCAAGAACGTCTTCTGTCACGCAACTAGAGGGGACACAAGATTGAATTTTTCTCTACTTTTTATAAAATCTCTTTGAGTTTAATTTTTTAGGTTGGGCCAACCTCCATTGGGCTCAGAATACAAGCAGCTAGACCACTACTTGGGCGTCAAACAAAGGTTGAGGCCTCAAGAATGTTTCGGTGTCTTTTTTGCCTCGACAAAATTGAGGCGCAAACCTCTGCTCCCTAGGTTGAGGTGCACGCCCTGAGGCACCTAGGTGGTTGCCTCGTCTCGAAAAGTACGACTCTAGTGCCCTGTAGCATGTCTTTTTCCATGGTTTTAGGACTGGTACATATGGGGATGCATGTAACTATTGCCACATATTTCATAAATGATATCAGTTTATCATATATATATATATATATAGAGTCAGGCTAGAATACACTCGAGTGTATCCGGAGCGGAATACACTCAAGTAGTTTTCCATGATGCAATATTTTTTTTGAAAATCTAATCCGTTGATCTTATTTAATATCTCGTGAACAACTCATACGCAAAATTTGAGCACATTTGGATATGTATAGCTCATGTTATGAAGACCGCAAAAATTATACATTTCAAATTAGTTTCGCGCGTCGATTTTGTTGCCCTTGGATGAGTGAATTACACTCATCCAAATGGGCTCAAAATTTGTATGTAGCCTAGTTATAGTATGACGGTGAAGATCAACGGTTTACATTTTGCAAAAAATAGTCTTGATATGCAAACACACATGAGTGTATTCGTGCGATCCGTACACTCGAGTGTATTCTAGCCTGACTCTATATGAGTCAGGCTAGAATACACTCGAGTGTATCCGGAGCGGAATACACTCAAGTAGTTTTCCATGATGCAATATTTTTTTTGAAAATCTAATCCGTTGATCTTATTTAATATCTCGTGAACAACTCATACGCAAAATTTAAGCACATTTAGATATGTATAGCTCATGTTATGAAGACCGCAAAAATTATACATTTCAAATTAGTTTCGCGCGTCGATTTCGTTGCCCTTGGATGAGTGAATTACACTCATCCAAATGGGCTCAAAATTTGTATGTAGCCTAGTTATAGTATGACGGTGAAGATCAACGGTTTACATTTTGCAAAAAATAGTCTTGATATGCAAACACACATGAGTGTATTCGTGCGATCCGTACACTCGAGTGTATTCTAGCCTGACTCTATATATATATATATATATATATATATATATATATATATATATATATATTTATATATATATACATATATATATATATATATTTTTTAATATTTGTTTTGATATATTTTCTAGGCCGTCATGAACTCGAACCCGACCCAAAAGCCAGGATTTTTATGAGGGTCGGGTATGGGCCAATATTTTCAAACATTAGCATGGTCTAGAGCAGGCCTGCAACCCACTTAACAATAATGATTGAAGCACGGGCCTGCCAAAACCTATATAACCAGGCTCGATGCTCATTCCTATCAGTGCCAAGATGGGCAATCTTATTTGAAATACACATGTCCAGATCTATATGTGGTTGTTACCTCTCATTAGATCTAGTCTACATAATATTAGCCAAAATTTTGGTTTTTCATAAAATATGACATTAATAAATTGAGTGATTCGTGTTATCTGTGTTTTCCTCTTCAGTCTTTTATCCCATATTGCTTAGCTCTATAATTAATCCTCTTATCCTATATAAAGAGGGGACTTGTGATAGTTTTAATCATCTCAATCAATCCTACTTATCATTTTACATGGTATCAGAGCGCTTCAACCCCCCTAGTCAATCGTAACCTTGCTTCCCTCAATTACCTAACCATGCTCCCCGTGTAACCGCCACCACTGCCCAACTGCCCCCCCTCCGTGCCCGCCATCATCAACCCTCTCCCTTCTTCATCCGTTGTTGCCCCTTTCTCCTCTCTCCTGCTGTCTAGCCATTGTCCCTTCTCCCTTTTCTCTCCCACTGCCCCTTCTCCCTCCCACCTCCGACAAGAAAATCCCTCAACCCTGCCACCAGCCTCTTGCCTCCCTACTTCCACTAACCTCCCTACCACCAATGCTTAGCGACCCCCTCCAGCGCTAGAACCTCCTCCATTAACCCAGCAACCTCTAGTCACTTGCAAACTCCCCGCCGCCTACAACCCTCCACGCTGCCTACAATTCCTCCATCCAGCAACCCCCCATGTTGCCAACCAAGCCATGGCCAGCATCCACCCCGCTATATATAGCCCCCCCCCACTCAGCACCGTCCCACTGCCAACAGCAACGGCGCAATCCCCCTCAACTCCTGTTGTTGCCGCTACTCACCCTTCCACTATTTTATTGTTGCCACAAACCACTCCCTCGCCCTAGTTCTTCCATGGTTCACTTTTGACCATGTAATTTACACTGGTTCCTTTCTAACCACAACACCCCTCTCTCAGTGCCTCTTTCTTTTAGGGGGGGCAACCCCCCCATCTCAGCCTATGTCACATGTCGTACTAGACTGACATTATGACATAGGTTCTCTTTTGTGGTTACTACTGCCCATGATTTAGGTATCTACTTTATACTAATGTTGCTAGGTGTGTCTCATCAAGCCTCTACTACTGCTGCTTGGAGTGCGTCACCATGTTGCTATATATGTTGTTGCTCGGCATCTTTAGTCACACCCTTATCTCTCTGTTCTCATGGAGTTCATCGATGCCTTTTGCTCCTTGTGTGTTATGACTGTCAAATTGGATGGATCTAACTATCATACATGATAGTTTCATTAGAATTATATGTCAAAACACAAGGGCGCTATTCTCATTTCATTATCTTGTTGAAAATGTTGATTACAAAACCAAATAGGCCTATGACTCGTGGGCTAAGGAAGACTCAGGGTTATGACTTGGATGGTAAATAATGTTCAACCCAAAATCAGTCAATCTCTCCTTCACCTTCAGATTGCAAAGGCAATATGGGATCAACTATCTCATGTCTATTCTCATCAATAGAATCCCAAGGTGTTTGAGATTTTTAGGAACCTAGCAAAGGAATTCTCTATTGATCGCTCTGTTGAAGATTACTCACAATCAATGTTGTGTCCAAGGAAGAAAATGTCTGATTTTGATGTTGTTTCGGTAGCCACAGAGATAGAAATTTTCAAAATAAATGATGGATGTTTCAACAGATGCATTTCTGGCGTTTCAAAAGAAAAATGATCAAATTATTTAATAAAATTTTACTAGAACGATCTATTAGTGTAGATCCATTCAAATATGCAATAATGTTTCATATTGAATATGTTTGGGTGGGCTCCTCATGTGTGAGTGAAGGAAGTTGATGGGGAGTTTGAGGTTAATTAAATGGTAAAATGAAGTAAGTTATTATAGTTTGCAAGCACAATATATAGACAAATTTATGGAAACATAATATGATCTAGGATGGTGGAAACGTACTATGATCTGGGATGGTAGGACCTTTAGGTAGGATGACAGGAGTGGTACATAAGCAGTGTTAGTAGTATGTGAGTGAGCATTAAGGAAGCATGAGATAACTATGATTTATGTAAATAGTTGAACCATGATGGTTTTCATCCTCCTTGTTGGTTATACATATCAACATATGATTATTGGCTCGAATTTATTTTGTTTATACAAGCAAAGATGTGTCTCAATGTGTTCTTTGTATGCCTACTAGTGACAAAATGCATACTCATGGATGAATTCAAGCATTTTTCTTGCTCGTGTGCTTTTATAGCTAGCCTGGAGGGCAACCATGTAGATAGAGGTATGATTGATAATGGCATACATATAAAATATCTTGGTGGTCATGCTGATTTTGCGCACTATCATTATAATTCATGTGACCTCAGAAATGAAAGCTAGTTGGTCATCATAGCAATAGATATAACTCCCAAAACCATTTTTATATATTTCCTTTGTAGATTTTTATAGAAGTGGGAGAAATAGAAGAAATAGGTAGAATTTGGCTAGGAAGAGAATAAACATAACTCGGATTGCCCCTAAAAAGTCAAAGGAATCATATAGTAAAATTTGCATACATGGTACCATGTTTCTCAAAATATAACCTATGTTTCTCAATATTTCACCAAAATGCGAGCGAAATGGGGCCTTTTAGCAAAAATTTACCCAATTTCATTGAAATTTATACTAAGTCATCGAAATTTATATTTTTCTAGCAAAATTCCCTACATAAAGGCATGTTTGGTCATTTCTACATCTGATAGTTGTCGGCATCGAAATTATTGGCAAAATTTTAAACTATGGCTTGTGCATCCTGGTATGAATTTGAGGTGTACCATCCCCTTTCTGTTGGCACTACTAAGGTCCAAAGGGAGCGCAATGAACTACAATTAGTTCAATTCCTAGTTGGTATTCATGCTTCTTTTTATGGAATTGTTGATCAAATAATGTCTCGTGACCCCTTGCCTACACTTAGCGACGTCCTAAAGAGGATCGAGCGCCTTCCATCTGTCTCTTATGTACCCACCACATCCTATGACACCTCTAATATGGTTGTTCAATTAGGGGACCATGGGCACTGCCGAGTTTGTGGTCGTAGTCGTAGTCGTAGTATTGGGGGTCTTGGACTATATGTGGCCAGCTTTCTCTTGGGTCGTAGCATTGTAAATCATGTGGCTACAATAACCATATTGAAGACTGTTGTTGGGCCTAGCATGGAGAACACACACGGGCTAATCAAGCATGTGTCAATTGAGCTGAATTTGACACACTTTCCTCTTCTAACTTTGTTACTCCCTCCACTAGATACGCTCTGAGTTCAAAAAACTTCTTCAAGAAGGTCAACATGCCCAGACTAATGTGTTCCCATCTCGATAGAGGTTCTGCCTTCCTCGCTTCTCCAACTCCATATAGTAAAAACAAATGGGTCATTGGCCTTGGTGCTTCTACTCATTTTTTGGGAATTTTGCATTATTCTCTGACCTTATTGCCACTCTATTTGCTCATGTCACGGTGGTTGATGGTTTTCATTATGATCCATGGTGTTGGAAATATTTAGATACCTAATCATCTTTTACTCAAAGATGTTCTCTATGCTCCGCGATTTCCTTTAAACCTACTTTCTGACAGCAAAACTGTGAAATACCTTTTAGTGTTCAACTACAATTGACCCTGATGGTTGTCTTTCAGGATCTCCGCACAAAGGATGAGGATTGGTTAGGGGCATGAGGGACAAGATGGTGTGTATTATCTTAATACTCCGTGTGCTTGTATCACTGCTTTGTTGTCTTCATCTGTGTGTGGACTTCAGTGGCACTTAAAACTAAAAAATTACCTCCTACATTATCTGATACTAGTAGTCACTGTGAAGCATGCCATCTTGGCAAACATACTAGATCTACTCTTCCCAAAAAAAGACTATTGCTTCAAAAAATTTATCTGATATGCATGACCATATTTGAGGGCTATGTCCCTAGGCTAGTCTTTCAGGATTTAGAAAAATTTATTACTATCATAGATGAATTTTCTCGAGCTACTTGGTTGTTTTTGCTCAAAGATAGGATACATATTTTACATACTATTGTTGTTTTCTTTGTTGAAATAAAACACAATTTGATAACCCACTAAAATCTTTCGGATTGATAATTCCCTTGATTTCATGCAACAATCTTAGTTCTGTAAAAATTTGGGCACCATTCATCAAACCTCATGTTCTTACACACCACAACAATATGATGTCACCAAAAGGAAAAATATCATCTTTTCAAGGTAGCTTGGACGATTCTGTTTCATTATCATGTTGATAAACTTTTTTGGGCTAACGAAATTTCTAATACTTACTTTCTAATAAATTGGATACATCTTCAGTGTTAAACAGCCAAGTACCATACATTGTTTTGCACCCAGAAGCACCTCTTTGTTCTGTTCCTCCTAGAATTTTGGTAGCACCTGCTTTCTTCACAATCCTTGTTTGACTGACAGAAATTGACTCACACTCTACCAAATGTTTCTTCTTAGGATATATCAGAACTCAAAAATGGTACAAATGCTATGACCCAACTCCCAGACAGTGGTTTGTAAGTGTGGATGTGGTCTTTTCTTGAGAATACCCCTTCTCTGCGACAGAATCGTCACTATCTATTGAGTTACTAGTTGATACACCACTACCTATTGTTGTTGAGGCCGGATCACATGACCATCAGATCCAACACTCAAAAGTATATCAGCGTTGTAGCGAATTTGTGACTCACTCCATGGCCCCTCCATTACCTAATCATCTCTCTTCTCCAAATCAAGGCACAACTCAAATACATTTGACTCGGACCTACCGATTGATTTAAAAAAAAGGAGTGTGATCTTGTACTTTACACCCTATCAATAATTTATATTCTAATGCTAACATTGGCACCAACTTTGCCAACTTCAATACTACTCTCTGTTGTCTTTGTTCCTAACACTACAACTGAAGTTCTACAACACCCTACCTAACGCCATGCAATGGAAACTGGAATGAGCGCCCCTAATGATCAACATACCTGGGATCTGGTTGATTATCCTACTCGTGTTTCTCTTGTGGGATGCAGATGGGTTTTTACTGTAAAATATCATCTCAATTGTAAAGTTGAGAAATTAAAAGCTTGCCTAGATGCCAACAGATATACACAGCCCTATGGAGTTGACTACTTCAAAACTTTTTCTTATGTTACCTGTCTTATCTATGTTCATGTGCTTATTTCTGTCTTTGTCAATTAGGACTGGCCTTTATTCCAATTGCATGTGAAGAATGCTTTCATGTACGACAATCTAAATGAAGCAAGTATGTATGGAGCAACCTCCTAGTTTAATATTCGGGGGGTGTTCTAAGGCTCGTCAACTTCAAAAAGCTATTTATTGCCTAAAACAAAGCCCAAGAGCATGGTTTGATAAACTAAGTCATATTCTTGTTAATTAGACTTCGGATGCTCTCATTTTGACCATTCAGTGTTCATAAAAGACTTAGTTGGACTTGTGATTCTAATTGTGTCTGTGGATGACATCATTCTTTCTAACAGTGACCATGATGGTATTAAAGCTACTAAGGAGTATCTAGGAAGACACTTTATCACTAAAAACCTAAGCAAACGTCTCTAGTTTCTAGGAATTGAAGTTTCACATTCTTATTCTAGAGTATGTCTATCTCAACACAAGTGTGTCCTTGACCTCTTGCAAGAAATTGGCATATCGGGAGCCAAGTCAACCAGTACTCCTCTTGATTCTAACATGAACTGGGATGATGACTCCTATCCTCCATATATAGATAACAAGCAATATAGAAGACTTGTTGGTGAACTCATCAACTTAACTATTACATATATGAAGTTGGACTTGCTAATGGATATATAGAAAAACCTCAACAACGTCACTGGGAAGTTGTCTCCATATTTCCAAATACTGAAGAGGCTCTCCTGAAAGAAGTCTTCGGTATAAACGACGCATGCACTGCAAAACTATTGGTTGCTTTGATTCTAACTATGCTAGAAGCAAGACTGATATTGCACCTTTATAGGAGGCAATATGATTACTTGGCAATCTGGGACAATAAAAAGCAACCCTTGTTGCACGGTCTAGTATTAAAGTTGAGTCTCGAGCCACAGCTCATACCACTTGTGAATTAATGTGGGGGTCTAAGGTCTTCTGCAAGAATTTGACATTTGTTATTCTAAACCTATCCCAATGTAAGGTGATAATACAGCTTCCAACTTCATTGCAATCAATCCTGCATTCCATGAACGCACCAAAAATGTTGAGGTGGGTTGTCACTTTATAAGGGAGTGAATTATGTCTGAACACATCTCCGCTCCTTACATCAGGACTGAGGATCAGCTTGCTGACATCACAAAGCCACTTCTGAAAACAAGATTTACTGCCATGATGGATAAGCTACGCATGTGAGATATCAATGTTCCAGCTCGAGGGGTGTTAATATATTTAGTGTTTTGTGCTATGTCTTGTTATATTTTGTGTTATGTGTGTTTTCTTCTTTAATCTTTTATCTCATATTGCTTAGCTTTGTAACTAGTCCTCCTTTCTTATCCTATATAAAGAGAGGAGCTTTGTAACCAGTCCTCCTTTCTTATCCTATATAAAGAGAGGACTTGCACTCAATAAATCCTACTTACTATTTTACATACTCTATTATTGACTTTGTCTATTTCTTTTCATGCTTTCTGTTATATCTTCATTAATCCCACATTATGTAAATAAGGATATGCATGTTTACCTTTTTATATTTTTTTTTTGGTCGGTGAAAAATCATGTTACTATTAAAATGAATCCAAAACTTTGGGTACATATCATGCGCCCCTTACAACCACGATAAAATCCAGACTTTTCAAAAGAGGACTAATCTAAAGACCCCCCGAGAATCAGAAAAAAGTAGAGAAAAAAATTCCAACTATCCTATGCTAACGACTACCACGCAGTTGCTGAACTGCTTACAAAAGACCTAATAATCAACTATCAGTATGAACACCTTCAAATTGTGACATCATGCCTTTTGAAAACAGCCATAGACTACTTGGGAAGATAGCACATCAAGGGGAACAGCCATCGGTACTCATTCCTACCAAACCAGGCAAGCATCCAAACAGCAAAAGAACAGATTCATAGAAGCACCGTCAATGGTCATGACAAACAACTTTTGTCCATGGAGAAGAAGCCGCCCTGTCCTCCATGTGTTCTGCTCATCCAACTGAAAGAATGGATTTAAAGGAAGCTCTCAGTCATTTTCATCAACCGATGTCAAACCCATCTTAGACGCCTTTTTGGAAGCAGTCATCTGCCACCCTGGATGCATGCGACTCAAGCTTGGAGCCATCGTCTTCTATTTGGCCGAACATCTTGCAGGTGCTCAAACAAGCATCAGCAGAGGATGTCTTGAGATCTCACGCTACTGTCTATCAATAGCATTTCATCAAACACCACGAGGGTGTTCCTCCACGCTGCACAGGAGAGCCAAGAAGGAGAAGAGAACTGCCCCCCTTGACCCAGTCCGTGCAGCGCCATGTGGCCATAGGCCATCCGCCGACAGAGCAAGAAGGTATGGATGCGAGGGGCCCGATCACCACCGCCCTGAGCCGGAGCAGAGGACGAGGATGTCGATTGGGGAACCCCGACCATCGCCTCTAGCTGAGCCGCCTAGAGCCGAAGTAACCATCGTTCAGCCATCTGGTAGTCCGAGGCCAGATTCCGGACGAGATGCCCCTGTTTGCACAGAGCCATATCAACGAACACTTTGGGGGTGTTCCATCTCACAGCAGCAGGGGAAGACAAGCATGCGTCAAGCAGCGCCGAGCACCTCAGTCAACCTACGCCCAGCAGCGAAGCGCCCGCGTGAAGACGGAGAACACCCTCTACTATATCAGGACCCCCCAAATCTGAAAGCGCCGCCAAGAAGGAAGCGCCACTGGCAGCATGGCGAAGCTGAATTAGAGATGTCGTGTCGCCGTCGTTGCAGTGGACGAAGCCAGATCTCAGCTCGAGAAGAAGGGACAGGATTAGAGAAGGAGATAGAGGGACACCCTTACTCCGCCTACAATGACGGCACGGCCGAGCGAGAAGCCAGATCCAACAGAAGTGGCACCTCTCCATCCGTCCCTATTAACGGACTGGAGCCGACAAGGTCGATGCAGCCACAAGCAACCCGGATCCAAGCTTCAAGCTGCTCACCACGTCTACCCCTCTTCCAAGCCATGATCAACCTCGACCGATAGTAACCAGCTAGATTCCCTCTCTCCACGGACCGCTGTTACCAACAGTCGAGTGCCAAGCCGAAGACGATGAGAGCCAGGGGGGAAACGTTGAAGCAGCGCTCCCTCCCCCCAGCGGTTGTTGCTGGATGATTCTAGAGAGAGGCAAGAGCTAACATTTATATATATATATATATATAAATGAGTTAGTGAAATATATCATGTCTTCAATTTCTCACATGGTAACAGAGTAGGGTGGGCATGGTTCCTCTCCCTTGTCTCCCTCTCTCTCACCGCGTCTTCGCTTCCATCTTCTCACGTCGTCGTCATCTGCTCCACCGTCGTTGCACCTCTCCATAGTGATTGTCATCTACATTGTTGCCTCTAGGAAACATTGTTTCTAGCATTCAAGACCATCCACGTCGTTTAACACTCATATATATCAAAGTAAGATACTCATTGGTGACTATTTCACCCATCTGTTCAATAAAACCAACATGTCAAATGAATGGCAAGAATTGCTACCCCAACTTTATGTTGTAAATGCATGTTTGTCTGACGTATCTGATACATCGAAAGAATAAAATTTCATGGTCAAGCACTCAGATGGGATAAAAATTCCGGGACTGATGGCTTCAAACTCAAATGTTGCCTCTATACCAAGAGTTGTTGATATATTACCCAAAAAAAACCTTTTTTATAAAAGACTAACATAGGATATGTATGTTCCCTTGATATGAATCATGGAAGCTGAAGCTTTTATTGATGATGGGTTACGTATGCTTGATTTCTTACCATCTGATTTGACGTGTGCATTCCCTTTGCTCGCAACTATAATAGAAGAAATTTAAAAGACCATGTTGCAGGTTATAGTGAGGAGATTCCAACTCAGCTAGACATATTCACTCCATCGATTGTATACCATCTGCAAGACAACAGCTGAAAGGGGGCATGGGCATCCGCAAGGTTAGAGATTGAGAGAAAGCTAGGGTCATAGATTCACAAAAGGTACATCCAAAACCTTCATTTGGTCATGCTCATCTGCTCCACATCAAGTCGGAAGCAACTCAAGCATTGTGATTTGAATGTGTTCTTGATTCAGGTTGATATCAAAAGTGGGGGTAAGACTTTGCTCTATCTAGCTCTCTAGGTTCAAAAAAGAAGGGCATTGATGCCTTCTGCGTATTGAACGGAATGGTTCACAATTTCTCTACACCCTTGTACATCTCCGTTTCATAATGAAAAATCCTTGCAAATGTTGCCTCTGACCCGTAGTAATGCTCATTGACACTAAAGAGGACGATTTCCATAAGGTGCAAGACTGGTCATTCATAGCTTACAAAAATTGATACTGTCTACAGAATTAGAGGACGTCATGGTTGGAGTGTGCGTGGCATAATGGTCATGATATGATAAAACTTAATGGTTAATCGTGTGCATCTGGATCACCGTGCTTAAACGCCACCGCTACTTCTATGATGCAGGAAGTTGAGCAAACAGTATAGAGTTTAGATGGAAGGTGCTAGACACAACCGCCCCAGACAAACACAATACACACTAGAACCTTCTGACCTGCTTCAAGTTGCAAAAGCCCTCAGACAGCAAGCAGGAATTCGAACTCCTTCGCCAGCCTCAGGAACGAAAAAAGCGAGAGCTTCCCTCCTCAGTAGCAACGGCGACCCGGCAAGCTGGCAGAGTGGACAAGGGCAATCGGGTGCGCGCAGCCGATTCGCAACGCTGGTCGGGATTTTTGAGAGATTTGCGGCAGGATCGACGGATGAGAGAGGGGAGCGGGTAGGGTTACGGAACCGCGATCACAGGGAGACGGGAGACGGTCACGGAAGACGGCGAGTAGGCTATGCTCCCTTCGGCGGAGGGTTACTGGCCAACACGTTGTTTGGGCCCGCGACTGTGCTGGTGAGGACGGTGAGATCGCGTTATCCAGCGTCCAGTCTGTTCGAGAAAGCGATCAACCGGGTCGCTCTTGGGTGGTCGTCGGATCAGTCATCGCTGAGATTCCCAATGGTAGAAAAGTAGCACATTTCTGCCGCCTCCAATCGCTATCAGCGCCAGAACAGTAACGAGGTATATAGCGGCGCATGAACGCGGGTTTGGATAAGTGGTAAACTAGCGGCCCACAGCGGCGCACGAACGTGCTTTTGGAAAGCAAAACACTAGCTGCCCACAGGCTGACAGGCCACAGCATCTCATTGCTGGCCAATTGCACCGCAATAGACATATGCTCCTTTTGGTAAAGCATTGCGATTATTTGGGCAGCGATGAAGCAAGGTCGAGCAGGTAGCAATCGCTCGTAACCGCTGTTTCCAAACGCAGGATCACTCACCACTATGAATTTGTATTGTTTTTAGTGTTGAGTAGCGTTCAACAGTGGTTTTTTCTCACCAGACAAAAATCTTCCGGTGATCCATCTCACCGCACCGGAATGCTGACTCACTAATCGCATTGTCAAACACTGCAATATTACCTACTACTTTCCTTTTTAGATAATTGTTCATATATAGAAAAAACATCTAGGCAAATACATAGTGGTAAAGAGAACATAGGTATGGGACAGGTAGTGATGATGGTGATCACGAGAGGTCACCCCATCAACGTGAAAACAACATTATATGATTACAATAGGGTGGGGTTTTCTATGTAACATCCTCAAGATGATATAAAAAAGTTTGAGGAACACATGAAACTCTAGTTTTTGTTTGTATCCTCTAGGATCTGTTTCATGACGGCCAAATGTGATCCCTCTCTATTCCCATCAGCTTCAGGGGTGGTCTTGATGGCTAGAAGTTGTTTGATCCCTACATCATCTGCAAAATATTCAATCGTCATAACATAATTTAGCAATTCTAATGAGTTGTTCATATGATTGGCAATTATTGTTGTGAAATCTATTGTTTCTCTCTATCTAAATGGTAGCAAAAATCACAGCAATTATGGACTTGTTATTGTATGCACTTGTATCTTTAGATAATCTAAGTTTCAAATTGAGTCTAGATCTAGATTGAATGGTTGTGGCTTAGTGAAGTATGTCCAAATCTATACTACTATAAAAAGAGCGAGCTCACACTACGCTCTCCTTGATTCTCTCTCTTCTCACAATTTTTCTGTACTTTTTTATATATATTTTTAATTTTATGTTTTCTCTTTCATGATAAAATCAGTTGTCATGTCCTTTCGAACGTGCGTTGAGGAGTCAACATTATCCTTTTGACAGTTACAAGGCTTATCATTATCTTTTTAGGAAGATTTATTTTTTAAATATTTTATGTAAGATAAACATGTTCAATGGGGCACGATTACCATTATCCTTTTGAGAAATATTATCTTATAAATATTTAAAATAAACATGTTCAATAGGGCACGTGCATATGCACGTGTGTGTTGCATAATATCTAGACATGTGACAAGCAAAGAAAATATGTTGGTTGGACTATTCTTATAAATGACACATGAGCCAAATGGGTGGATCCTGGAATCCAATCTTTTTGTGATGTGCATCTGTATAGCACTTGTCATGCCATATGAGCCATAATAGACTATGGACCTTGGGAGGGCATAATATATGCCATATGAGATTGTGTGAAAATGTGGCTCTCCTGTGAGTAAAGAATGTGTAAGCATATTTAGTTGTGTATTTATGTCACCATATCCATGTGACTGACATTTTAGTATTTGTTTCCAATATTTGGTCATTATGTTTGGTTAAATCCTTGTGGGCGAGGTGTTGGTTCAGTTTTTTTGACTAGATTATGTCTTTGTGAACCCAGGAGATAGAGTGCTTTGTGTATGGTGGTGATGTGTTTAATGGGTGTGAGATCATATTATCGTGTGTGAGGTGGTCGATGCGGGCGCAACCATTCCACCATGAATCCTAACAAAACTTGATCAGATGACAATGGTGTGGCATAATATGGAAGGAATTACAAATAAAAAATATATGTTTGACAATAAATTTCCACAAAAGAGAGGTATATGTAGTGGATATGCAATCTCATGGGTTATTTTTGTTGTAGTATTTATTCATCATAATATCCATCCATAGGTATTTCTCTTTCTGATATATGGTGGTTGTGAGTTTGTGAAGAAGGCATAGAGCATGGGTATGTAAATTTCCGATTCCTAATCCTCCATATTGTTCAGGGCTACAAATAGCATCCCAACACACCGGAGGAGTGCTTCTTTTATTGTGGTCCCAGAGAAATTTCCTCGCAACTTTTTCTATTCATTTAATGACTTTTTCTGGGAGGTGATATGCCGCTGAGGTGGCACGTGATTATAGGAGTGGGTGAGGCATTAAGGAGAGTCAAGAGGCCAGCAAGTGAGAGGTGTTGGTGTGTCCATGACAATAGTCATGTTCGATATTTGTCAATGATAGGGTTCCAGTCAAAAATTGGAATGTGCCATGGTGATAGAGGTAAGCCTAGGTAACGTATCAGGTAGTGTTCTTGTGTGCATTTTAGGAGGGTCTGGAATCAGTCCATAAGAGTGGGTGTGACGTGTTCCAATGATAGTGGATTTTTAAAAGTTGATCTTGAGACCAAAGAGGTTAGAGAAAATACCCAAAATATTGACACAGTTGATACCATGATGTTCCTCAGGTTTAATGAAAATATTTGTGTCATATGTATATTGTTATGACATCCTTCAGGCTTATCAATCAGTTTGTTATGTGTGCCTAGTTGGATGAGCCTATCTAGAATAGAGGTGATAATGATGAAGAGGTGAGGTGATGGGGGATCTCCTTTCCTTATGCCATTTGAGCTTTTAAAACATTGAAATGCTTCTCTATTTATGATAACAGAGAAGGTACATGTGTTATGCATGAATGCAACCAGTGAATACATATGTTAGGAAAAAAATTCCCTGGAGGCATTGGAGAAGAACGGGCCCATTAATGTTGTCAAAAGCTTTCTCAGATTAAGTTTGAGTGTGAGTAGAGGTGTGTTAAGTGATTGACATCTATGTATAGTCTCCAGGGCCGTAATCTAAGCATCATTTATGTTCCTATTGGCAAGAAATGCACATTGGGATGGATATATAATGTGTTCTAATAATGGTTTCATCCTCAAGTTATGAAGTTTAGTTATAATCTTGTATGATACATTGATCAGGCTAATGGGTATGAGATCTCTAACCGATGTAGGCTGGTCTCTCTTTTTGATAAGTGCAATGTGAGTTTGGTTGAGGATATTAATGTGTGTAATATCATATTATTCTACTACTCTAGTCATACCGATTTCATAATATCATATTATTTTAAATGTCACAAATGTGGTATTCCATCACCTCATTCAGTTAAAGGAAAAAAAAGGACAAAGATTGGAGTGAATAGGTAATTATATTGTAAAGTGCCTTTTCATATTGATTATGTTTCCAAATACACTTCTATTCCAAGGTGAAGGTTTTTTAAATCACATTCATGTTAGTAAATAGATTTGTCAAAGGCTTAGTAATTTCTTGTGTAGTCCATGAATTGGAGATCGTTGTATTAAAATGTTGATTTTTACACCAAAGTATCACAAATCAGAAAGATTTTGGGTCCCAAGATGTGTATTATTGTATTCAAAATGATTGGCATGTGATTTAATATGATATACTGAATAAGAATGTGTTTAGTGTACATGATGTGTGATAACTTGGAATTCCACCATCATTAAGTCAATTTACATCTTGACCCATTATATTCTCTATCATGTTTAATTAAAAAAACCTCACCTAGATTTATACCACTTGGAGTCTCTTTATACTCATTTGACGCGACAGAATTGAATAAATGTCACAATATGCTTAATTTACCAAAGTTGAGTGCATGATTACACTTGAAAATGAATTTTCGAAATTGAATGCCCTTAACATTACAATTTTGGATCCAAACTTTTAATATAATAAATAGAGGAAATTTTTGAACCAACCGTGAAAATTTCATGTCAATCAGAGTTACGGTTTGGGAGATATGCATTTTACAAGTTTGC
The DNA here is from genome assembly GCA_963693085.1 of Alisma plantago-aquatica. NCBI lineage: Eukaryota > Viridiplantae > Streptophyta > Magnoliopsida > Alismatales > Alismataceae > Alisma > Alisma plantago-aquatica. The sequence goes on from OY856411.1 coordinate 98,533,718, forward strand.
TCAAGAAACACGATTTAAAACTTTGGTTTTGATATATTGATGTGTCACGTCACCAATCCATGGGAGAGCCTCTCGACCAATCAGAATGTTTCCTTTTCTAGCCACAGATTTCCATGTCAGCTATCCTCTTTACTTGCCATGTCCAACCATAGCCCTTGGATCTGATGGGCGTGGATCCGGACAAGATCCGATGGCCACAGACTCGTTTTCCCTACCTGCTCCTATGGATGGGAGTAGGTGGCTGGAGCAAAATCTCCACCACTTGCATAGCCCTTTTCACACCTATAAATTGGCTCATTTCACCTCCATTCTCCTCTTTATTTTGTACCCTTAGTTGTACATTTTCGTACACAGTATAGCTCCCACACCACCTTCATCTTCTACCTCCAAACCCTAGCGCTGCCGGAGACAACCCATTTGGGCACTGCCGGTACATACCTCCATAGCCTCTCCTTGGACTGTCTGTGGGTTTGTGGTGTCCCGACGAGTCTGGCCGGCCACCTCACGACCACATTTGGGGCCCTTCCTGCCCTTCTTTCCCTGCTCCGGTGACACCGCGATGGCAAGCGGAGTAGCAGTATGTGGGGCTCGGTTTCCCCCTTTGTGCAATCACAAACCCTCGATGGGTGGTCCATCTCGACCGCGGGTGGCCAGCGATGGTGAGGAGCCTCGGGCGACTACTCGTAGGTGATACATAGAGGTGGCGAGCGGTGGGCGGTGAGTGTGAGAGTTTGGATGGCACCACCAGGTGGCAACACCCGTCTGGACTGTGTGGCTCATCCACAACCACCGAATCAGGATCTAATGATCCAAGATCTTCATTTTTAAGGTAAACTATAAATAATTAATAACACATGCATCATTTGGCTAAATGAGGCATATTATATATGAAATTTGATCTAATCAATGAGGGATATCCAACGGACTTTGTTTCATAGCAAAATTTCATTCATAGCTCATGTTATGTTAAAAATGGCATCAAATACATCTCTTTTATAAGTTCAATGATTTTAATGCTCATCCTTGGCCATATCATGAATCCACTTGTTTGACATGACTCTAATCAGTGACATAAGCTATCTTGTGCTATATAAATCGAACATGACCATCCTTGGCCCTCATAATGACCCTACTTTATGAATTGTGCCTCTAATGACACTTAAGATGATTTTTTGTTCTAAAATCATGGACATTGTGCACCAATATGATCTTATGATCCTTGATTGTTTATAATCACTCTAGATCAGTACTTGGCTACTTGATAATGCATTCTTGAGCCATGAATTGATTTTTTTTTCTTACTTTAACTCTATTACAACTTGATGATATGAAAAGTAACATTAAATGGGATATTTATGGACTTCTAATGACGATCTTTAAAGATTATGCTAATGTATCTCAAATCTCATAGAAAATCCATATATACCATCAATATCAATAACTTTATTCTTTGGACACCTAAATTCATTATGGATATATCATGTGCCATTTTATGATTAAGTGACCTAAACATGACATAAAAATGACCTAATGTGCATGTTGATATATTTGAGATCTAATCTTGTACAAATAACACCCTAATGGTCGCCCATGCTATTTTATGTACTCAAATTAGTAACATGTTGATCTTTGTAATACTAAACCAAGCTTTATCTCATATGTACTCTATTGTTAACTATCTTGCATGAAAATGACTCAATATGACTTACATGGATGTTCTGATGATTAAGTCATCCAACCTTGTACAAATCTTATGATTTCCCTTTTAAGATCAATGGAACCTTATGTCTAAAATCCTTGATCTTGCTAAGGATGTTTCACTCTAATTCAAAATGACGTACGATGTAGTATGTAGCTTGATGATGAATATTGCATGAACATTGGACATGTAAAAATCAATCGATGAGAATAATGGAACATAGATTAAGTGAAACATCCACCCTTTGATGAATATGATTAAGATGATCTAAATCTTTCTGATGTTTATCAAAGTACACTTACTTGTACTCCCAAAATCACTTTGTGGACTCTATTGACAAGATCTAGATATGTCGCTATATATGGTCTTGTAAATCAATTGGTTAATCTTATGCTCTAATCAAGGTACGCTTTATCCTCCTATTGACCAAACTAGTAGTATTGAACTTGCTTGTATGCTAAAAATGCTTAGATTTATATACTTGTTTAAGCTACTTGCTCCCCATGATTAGTATGTTCGTTTTGATTGAAATATGTTGAACAAACCTTGAACATAATTGAACTTGTCCATTATACGAACCTTGTGTACCTGCTTGAATTCTCGGGGTAAGGGCACAAGGCATGTTAAAAATAGGGGTATCTCATTGACTTAGGTCTTGAGGTCCCTCACATATATAAAAAAGGGTTAGCTAATCTTGAGCACTGTAACGTACTCGAATCTAGGGTAATAGATTGAACCTCCCTTATCCTAGGCCCGTATTCGATTATGTTAATAACGAGTTCCTATTTACCTAATTCAAAATATTTTAGAATTAGTAGTTGTCAAATAATAACGTGTATTTAAAATTTCCTATATAAATATTTTATTTTACCATAATAAATTTAAAAATAAGAATTCCAGTGCAAAAATACTAAATAATGATTTTGGATCCAAACTGACACTTTAAAACACACCTAGAGTTATTAGATAATGTAAATCAAGTCAATGTGTACTTAGTGTCACAATCGAGCTTTTGAAGAAGTAATTATATCAAATATATGTTTATTACTCTAGTAGTGAAATCTAATATGAAACATATTCAAAAGGTAAAATTTGTGACAAAGTTGGACTCTTCGCTTCTCAAATGGCCTACATAGAAAATTTAGCATTTCTTTAATAATTTTTTATCCATCCATTTGAATTAGTAAGGAAATACATTGAAAACTTAGGCCTAATGGATATAGACGATGTAATACTTGATCACCCTGAAGTTCCCATTATTTTCATACCATCACGTCCTAATGATTCATGTCCAATTCATTTTCTATGTAAGGATACTCTCCTCATATTATTTTCCTCCCATAATGCGGTTGGATCGCCTTGACCTGGTCTCACGGATGACAAGTCATCGGCTCAGAGTCCCCGATTGACTGGTTCTCCGTCTCCGGCTACAAACCCATCGCTCATTATGCCTCCCAGACCTGGTCACCCCTTGTGCTTCCTCGCCTTCCGCTTTCCTCGCCTCCAGATTTGTTTCCTCCAGCCGAACACCTCAGGCAATAGGGCACATCGCTCCACGACCCAGAGGCGAAACACCCAAAAAGCCGTCCGGCCACTGCCTTACTTCATCATCACCGGCACACACACACCCAACCTGGGATCAACCTGGAAACCCTCTCAGTCTCCTCATATCTCGCCTACACCAGCAACTACGCCCCTGGTACCCTGCGCTGCCACAACCTCCGTCCAATTCTCCCTCACCCTTCCTCCGTTTGCTTCTCCTCCACCTGCGCCCAACAACGTGAGACAGCGTCGCCTCCTCTTCTTCTCCTCCACCTGTGCCCAACAACGTGAGACAGTGTCGCCTCCTCTTCTTCTCCTCCACCTGTGCCCAACAACATCAAGAAACTCCAGGCAGCGTCGAGCGCCACCGGACAGCGTCGAGCACCGCCGACACCTTGTCCATCAAGCCAAGACTGCACAGCCAGATACACCTCCGTCGGCTCCTTTAGACCTTGTCCTAGGGTCACCTTTTCCATCTACCTTGGCACCTTCGGGCTCAACCTCTCTTCTTCACCTCCCATCTCCCCCACTGCATATGTCGTCGCGATTAGGCACTGCAACCACCAGTCACACAGACGCAAAGGACCCGCTAGCCACCCCGAAAACCTCCTCCTTGCCGTCTTTCCACAACCACCTGGAACGCTGCCATCCACTGCAGATCCACAAACTACCACCGCCACCATTGTTCATCGCCAGCCAAAAACAACCAAGTCCTTCATCCTAGTCGAGAATGTCCATGCCCCAAACTCCACCCATGTTTCCCGCATATTCTTCCTTCTTCACTCCTTTTCTCTTCTTCTTCCTTGCACCCTCCTTCCTATGCCATGGTGATTACCTTGACGCTACTGTAGAAACTAGAGCCCAGGGCCACCACTATGTACCTCCCCCTCCATCTTCTCTGCCTCCCTTAAGAACCTGATTGGTTTGGTGGAAAAGAAGCCCTCGCCAGTAGTTGTAGACGTCAGAGAAGGCTGGCGTCGACCTGGGCGGGCATTCCCTTCCCTGCTCCTCGTCTCTTACTGCTCTCCCTCAATATCATCTTGCCATCACACCTAATAGCTGAACTGATAAGAGATCATTGTCACCTATTGCGATCATTGACGAGACTCCCTAGTTCAACCTCAAGCCATGAACCGGTACCACCTCCATTAGTACTGGCGCCAACCTCAACTCCACCATGAGCCCCCGACCTTGCACCTACCTGCACCTTGCCACATTCCAACCGATAGATTTGTAGGCCTTATGTGTGTGTTGCCACCACCACCAATGCACTTGCTATCCCTGAACCACCATGAAACCTCGGAGGTTGGTCTGCTATCACCTGATCAGAGACTTGCCCGTGTGGATTGATCTGCAGTTGGGTTTCAAACCTCCATATAACATGCTCGGCCACCCTACCTTTTGTGAGAACTTCCATGAGAAGATCAACCCACTAGGTTGTCTCCAGCCACGAAAAAGGAGAAGACAATGCAAGGTCCAACTCTGCTCCATCATCCTTCAAGTTCACGTCTACTGGATGAAAACTTGACTTCATGGACCAAGTATGTAGAAGAAGTTAAGAATTATCTATGAAGATCAGGTATGTACATCCTCTATTTTAATTTGGGCATTATTTGACTGAAACCTACTTTTCTTTTAATGAGGCATCTCTTGAACTTTTAATTTCACTTGAAATTCATTTACTTGGACATTCATATCTCATCTTCCTTATTCATTATATTCATGTGGTTGATGAACTACTCTGTTTATATGGGTTCTTAGACCCCCTTGCTATGATTGCCATTTTATGAAGAATTGACTGAACTGCTAGTCTTGCCTCTCTATTTTATGCATGCTACATGTTTGAATAAAATATCTAGAATAGTGGTACTTATGTACAACCATACTTATATAGGGCGTGCATTTTCGCCTGGGGTGTGCGTTTCCACCCTTGTTTATTTTTAGGCCATGATCCTATGGTGTTATGGCCCTGTTTTAGGTATATTTAGTCTACATTATTATGCATGCAAATATTTATTGTTTTAATGTGAATCTGTGGATGATTGTTATGGCAAGACACTCTTTTATTATCATGCTTGTAATCTGAATTTAATATGCCTCATTTCTTTTGCTTCATTTCTTTTGTTACTTTTCTCTTGAAATTCCTAATTGCAAATAGCCCTCCTTTTTCTTATGGGAACATCTTTCAGTTTTACACTTTTAACCCTATATAATGCCCAAAGTGTTTTATATATGTACATACTCAGCCTTTGCTGACCTCTTTGTTGTTTCCTATGTTCTGGGTGATGTTCCCTTCCACCCAGGTTTAGGTACATTGGAAGACATGAGCTTAAGGATAGCTTGGTATGGTTGGGTTACCCTCTGCTACTGGCTTAGTTGTGCTTAGTTCAAATTTTTGTAAAATCACCTATTATGGTGAGGAACAATTGTATAAATGTATCATGAAGTGACTTTGTAATAGTTTTGATTCTGCTGCTTTATTATTACATGGCTCTTGTATTATATCATGTGAGTGGATCCCATTATGGATCCCACTCTTTACAAGCACCCTTACAGACCCTTCCTTTGAGGAAGTTGGTCAATGGCCATATATTGTTGTTTAAGTATAATGGAAATGCAGTTAAAATATGATTGCATGTTAATAAGAAAGTCTTTAATGTTGCTTATTTCTTTCTTGTTATCATATCAAGTTTTGCTAAGCATATATGTTTCTTAAACCTACGAGTTTATGTATTTTATAGCGTACTCAGCACAGTTGTGCTGATGTGTACCTATTTTATGATTTTAGGTAATAGGTACACTATAAATCTTTCTAAGATTGTTGCTTCTGCTCTATTATGATAATTTGTTGCTCTTACTCTTGGGATCATCTAATGTCATGCAAATGGAATTTCATATGGGTTGATATATGGGACTAAGATCTTATCAGGTACTAGTTTAGTTTCCTTTATGTGTTATTGTGGCGACTGACTCGTGAAAACCAGGTCAACGAATGCAGAAGCAAATTATTAGCAGCGGAATTACTGAAAATCACTAAAAATTAAAACTTTTTGCAAGAAGATCCACAAACTGTGAAACTTTGACATAAAGAACCAAAGTAAGTTATTTACAAACTGATTCATCATTACATCTCTGTATCATTTCATCTCGAGAGTCATAACATTGTCAGCCCTGTTAAACTATACATGAGCAGGATACAAAAATCTTGAGGCTTCAAGCTAAAATCTCAGATCAACATCAAACACTCTACTGACTCCTAGGACCTGAGAGTACAGAGATGACACATAGGACTCTCTATTTACAGAACTTCACAGACAATGACTCCACCTGAGGATCACTGCTGTCCTTGTTGTTGCTGCTGCTACTGATCACCCTTTGTAGGGTTTCTGCCTTTTCCTCGGAGATTACCTAAAAATTTAATCCCACGGGGGTGAGACAATTATAAAAATTGTCCCAGCGAGAGATATAACTCTCCGCCAGAAACATTGTTATTGCCGATAATAGAATAACACTGAGCAGTAGAAATATAAACATTTATCAGCAGGTAATTCATTAGATAAACTAAATAGAGTAGCATTCTCTATGCAATCATTTCAGTTGTAACTTGAATAAGTAGCAAGTTATCCATTTAGGAAGAAATATGAAGATAATGTAAATCATTTATCCAACTAGAACATGTTAATCAATGTATTCTCAACCATTGATTCTCGTAGTTCAACCCTAAGCAAATATGCTACACGGCTGATTACATATTACAAACATACTTATGCCCTGAGGAGATGAGATATACCGCTCATACTCCAACTGACCACTGCGAAGTCGAAATCGGTACCATACATAGGTCATCAGAAGAGCCGGATATCTATGACCTCATCCTCCTCAATCAGTGTGAGGAACAACATGCAGGACATCTCGTGTCTCTGCTATAATAGCTTTCCAGGGTATTCTGGCAACTTCGCTATTAGAGTTACAGTGGCATTCTGTACTCTTTTCGCCATCGAGGGATTTCTTGTTTATCTCTCATCGATGCGGCATTAACAACATCATCGGGAGATTAGTGATACATTGTCCCGGCATATACATATAATGAATAATTGAGAGATTTAGTGTTTATCTCACATCAATTCCTTCATTAGGGCATAAGGATATTCGCGCCCATAACCCCCACATGCTCAAAAGTATGCTCTCCAGGAGTTCCCTTAGGAAAACCTATTTCACCATCACCTAACTACTGACGATGATGGATCTATGGTCAGGGCTCTACATGATATCATTTCACTTGATTATTTTAGTACATTACAACATTCTTTTAGCATCAGGCATGTTGTCAATCATATAACATTATAACATTTGCTATAAAGAATGAGTACTATTTATATCAAGTTCATTTCACAGCTTTGCTAACATTGGGATCTCAATCCCTTATCATCTCATCATCATGATTCAAGAATATGGGTGTTCAAACCCTTAAATCATCAAGACACATGTTACCACTTTAACAGGTAACTTAATGCCATCAAGTCATCTAACATTGTAAACATGATAAGTGTAATGCAGGTATTTCCCATGGCTCTTAAAGCCTATCAAACTCTTTTGTTACCTTTCACTAGGCAACATGGCATATCATTACTTATAGAACTTATAAAGTGTTTTCAATACACAAGGCATCATAGCTCATACCTGACTATGTTCAATACCTCATGAAACCTGCATGATTAGTACAGATGATAACAACACATCAATTTCATATTAGTACAATGCAAAATAATGATAACATCACTATTCAAGGATTACCCCACTATGCCCTTACTAGGGTTAGGGTTTCCTTTTTAATTCAATTAGAGTAGCCATTCCCTTAGCTCAATTAGGGTTAATAACTTATCACTTCATTATCCAACCTTGGGGATTTACATTATAAAGAATAACCCAAAATTAGGGTTTCTCTCATAGTTTCACCTTATTTGGAATTAGGGTGTACTATACATTCAATTTCAAATCAAGAGTAATGTACCACGGCCGTGCTGCCAAAAACGGTCATGCAAAGGGGAATCACCACGGCCGTGCTACCTTGAACGGTCGTGCAAGAGGTATCCACCACAGTCGTGCTGCCTAGCACGGTCGTGCTACAGCAGATCCCAATTATTTTACATTTGTGAATTTAATACTCCAAACCAATTAGGGTTTATTGTTATCCCTAAGTGGAGATGATTAATAAGTACCTTTAATTTTTAAGCTTGCCATGTCATCATTATGAATTAGGTTTATATCATCATCATATAATAGAACTTCATCTATCAATGCCCTCAATTAGGGTTATGATTCATTAACCTTCATAATTAGGGTTTCATGATCTCACTATTAAAAATCATGCCCTTACTAGGCATTCATACATGAAGAATATCTTATCCCTCATCTTCTATAAGATGAAGTTACTTCAACCTTGATTAATCTAAGTCAACTCAATCTTGAAAGAAGAATTGACATCATAGGATATGTCATTATATCAAGATCATTAAGAACTCAATCTCCCTTGGATTACATCATGTGATTGATTACATAAACCACTAACCTTCATCCAATTTGAGAGTTCATACTCTTTGGTTGATTACCTTCCAAGTGATCTTGGAATAGGTGAAACCATTTAGTAGAATAGCAATTGAAACCACTTAACAAAATTGAACTTATGAAACTGTTTAAGCCTCACTGATTTGGGATCGTTTGTTCCCAAACGGTCTTGAGACCGTTTGAACTCAAACGGTCCTGAGACCGTTTGGTCCAAACCACCTCAAAACCGAAAGGACCAAATATGGTTTCCATCAATCACATTGAATTAGGGTTTTCAATGTTGAACCCTTCAATCGATCTTGCACATGTTAGACACTAATCAATTGAGTTAATTAGATCAACCCTCAACTGATTTGACACTCAATTGACCCTCAATTGATCCTCAATTAGGGTTGGAATCAATTGAATTAGGGTTTAGAATCAATGAACCTTCAATATTCATCAATGTGTGACTAGTTACTTCATAACTATTGAACCACCATTCAAATGGGGTATGACCTGACCCCAAACGGTCTTGAGGTCGTTTGGATGACCTCCAAAAGGTCTTGAGACCGTTTTCCCATCATATCACTCAAAACCAAGCAATCCAATTAGGGGTTGGTTCATTGAAGTGCTCACCAAATCAACAATTTATTGCAGATCAACTTGATATCTTTAGACCTTCAACCACTGAACTATACCCAACCCTAGACCTCCAAACGGTCTTGGGTGACCACCAAACGGTCTTGAGACCGTTTGGATGAGCTCCAAACGGTCTTGAGACCGTTTGGCCCATCCAACCTTTGGATTTTAGTGAAAAATCATCATGGATTGGTCTATCTAGTTGATCAACAGATCAGCACTACATTGCAATATGATTAGTACCTTTGGACCTTCAATTGGTCAACTATACTTGAACCCAGACCTCCAAACGGTCTTGGGGTGATCCCCAAACGGTCTTGAGACCGTTTGGATGATCCCCCAAATGGTCTTGAGCCGGCTAATCAACCCAAAATCTCAAATTAGCTCATTGTGATTTCAGCACTGATTTCAATTAGGGTTAGCCCAATTGATTAGCCTTCAACTCATGACTCGTTTGGAATTAATCCATAAAATTTGTTGAGTCATTATATCACATCATTACGAACAGTAATCCAAAACGGTAAATGCTTGGTCAACGCACTCAAACGGTCTTGAGACCGTTTGCCCTTAAAGTTCAATTAATTCAGATTGAAAATCAGCACTTAATCCAATTAGGTTTCCCTAATTGATTAGGCTTCAACTCACGATTCCTTTGGATTTAATCCCTCAAATTTGGAGGGTCATTAGACTACATAATTAGGAACGATATTCCCAAACGGTCCACGCTTGGTCAACTCTTTCATACGGTTTTGAAACCGTTTGCCACCAAACGGTTTGCAAACCGTTTGGTCACCAAACGGTTTTGGTGAAACCGTTTGGTCCCAACCAATGAGATCATTTGCTCCCAAGATATTTGGTGAGGTGCTTGCTTATGATGATGTCATCATCATCTTCCTTCGTGCACCCAAGAACAGCAACCGTTCTTGATGGAATTTGCAGCAAAGAAGCAAAAGTTTATCAAATTGAAGAAATCAATCAACAAAGCATAGAAGATTGATGCAATAGCAATGTTTGAGGGTTTGAGTTATAAAACCCGCCTCAAATTTGATCTACAAGCTCCAAGCTCCATGTCTTTAATGGTGGATGGAGATCCAGCAACTATACAAGGTTCTTTCTTGAGCTTTTGGATGAAATGGATGGCTAGAAATGGAAATCGAGTGAAGAAAACCTAGAATCAATCATTGATTTAGGGTTTTCACCATGAATCCAAGGTAGAAGATGATGAAACCTTACCTACAGGTGCTGTTCGTCCTTCTCCTACTCCTGAGCTTCCCCTTGGTCGTCCAAATCAAAAGGAATAAGGAAAAGACTAAGGGAAACGTTCCTTATGTGTTATTGAAATAAGGTATATATAAAGAATATGTATATGGGTCTTTAATGAAAGAGAAAATGAAATCATTTTCCTTAAATAAATTCCATACTAATTTCCCCCTAATCCTCCTCCATTACTTGATCACGAAACCACCTTCAAACTTTCGTAAAAGATCTTCATTATCCAAGAATTAATGGAAAAGAAATTAAGAACCTTAATCCATAATAATAATAATATATATTTTTGAGTGGAAATTCTTTTCCTTATAATAAGGTGAGTGGAATTTCACCTCCTTAGGATATTTTTGATCCTTGAAAGCTCAATTACGTCCACACACACATCTTAATTCCACCATTCAAGTTTTGATTGAAAGCCCTTCAATTATTTTTATTTATTTTTGCATTAATTGCATTAGGGTTTCAATTATGCTTATATCTTGATTATTTTAATGTCAAGATTCTCTCTCCTCCAAGATAATTCAAATGAGGTGCCCATCTCATTTTATTTGCTCTAATTGATGCCAAAGATTATTAGGGACCTTATTGAAGTGGTAATTTGCATATTGAACCCTAGTTTTTGGGTAAATTGCACTTTACACCAAAACTAGGTTTTAATGTACAAACTTTGCTTTATCAGCACTTTCTTGGTATTCAGGCTATCACAAGCCATACCTCTGCATCATCTTCATTCTTATGATGCATCAACACATGAGGAACTTATTATCATACACAATTTGCAATCTAACCCCTCAACTTGGGTAATTTGCACTTTAGTCCAAAATTAACAAAACAATGTTTCAACATTATTCAAAAAGGACTGAAATTGAAATATAAGTTCCTCAAGAGCCTTAATTACATTTCAAAAGTTAACCACAAGCATCAAATCACATATTTAAGCAAAACACCTAGGGTTAGTTCATAACCCAGGTCAGGGATGTTACAGTTATCTTGTCTCTTATAATTTTCTTTTGTGGTTTTATTCATGCATATGTTATGTCATCCATTCTAGGGATGGGTGCCCAGTTCCACTCGCCTTTAGCTATGTAACATTAGGAGTGTGGTCTTAGGGTAATAAATAGATCTGTGACATGGTGTCTATGTCAAGTAGCCAAGAAACTGATCAAGTAGGATCCTGAAGAGCCTTGAGATCAAGAGAAGTGTGTATTGCTAACATCTATATCGATGAGGCTTGCCTCGTTTATGAGATCATCGAGATTTTGTGTTGACGGCTATGATGGTGAGATGCATATTATATGATTGTGTTGGAATCTATTGTAGTGGAAAAACCCTCTAATTAAGGATAGTTTTATTTTATAATTGTTTGCTAGAATATGTTGCTCATTAAAGAATAGTGTTTTATAGTGTTTAGGCTCCCTATAGTTATGTGTTGAGTACCAGATGAGGTGTTTCATCCCAGGATGCAAATGGTAGTAATAGTATATGAGGTTGTTCGGCAGAGAAAATGATGCGGGACCCACTCAAACCTATAAGCAAACCACAACTAAGACATAAGGGGTTTTGTATTTAGTCTATTACATGATGACCTCCTATGGAGATAGGCTGACTATCTAAGAAACATGTTCTAGTTTCTTGAATGATAATCACTTGTATTTCATTTTCTATGGCAAGGTGTCTAATAGTCAGGGATGGTTAACAAGGACAATTAGTAGAGATTGCACTAGAGACAGTCCAAATGGCAACTAATCATTATTGAATAATACATAAATCAAATACAATTCACGATGTCATAAATAATGAAAGATCCTCTAATATGAAGTGAATCATGGTAATCAACTAAGATAATCAACTAAGACCACCCTAAATCATGCTTTAACGATGATAGATCCTCATTTGTACATGGTGATCAACTAAGTGTAAGCCAATGTCAATTTTGAACTTTATGAAGTCATAACAATTAGACCATTGATGTAATTTTCAACGAGGTCCATAGTAATGGATTGATTGAAGTATCGTATTGGTTCAGCTTGAGTGGATATCTAGGATGTTGTATTCAAAATCATGTTTCTTGTGCTAGTGTGTTCAATTATCAACCTCTTCACAACAACTGATCTCCACGTGATCACGCCCTTCTTCTCGCATGTTTTGGTTTTCCATATGGAGCAGCTTAAACACCATAGGCTAACTTTTTAATGGATCGGATAAAGGTTTCATCTTGTGAGATTATCCAATCACATGGGGTGTTAACATGGCTCAAACTAGTTTGGATATTCTATTTTGAGCTTCAAGTGGGCTATGCATATGGGAGAAAGATCTATGACCGTCAGTATTGTGTCTATTAAAACAATCCCAATTATTTGTCAAATTTTAATGGTGTCCTTACAAATTCATATGTGTCCCTTGTAGCAGAAAACACATGTTAAAAACCAATGATGCAATTAAATTAATCAAAGAATAGCTTCTAAATAAACTATGGTCATACTATTTTTTCATTTATAGAAAATGATATATTATCATAAATAACACAAAAAATACAAAATGCATTGTCAAGAATAAAGGAGATGTCACAAAGTTGGAATTAACCTATTTTCAATTTGTGCACCATTTTCAAATGTGAAATCTATTAACAAAATCTAAAGTCAGAATCTCTGGCTCTAGGTCATACCTAGTTCATGTTTATGGAATGAATAGAACATTGATAGCCAAGTGGATTCTATTACCTAAGAATATATATATTTCACAATTGGGGAGTGTAATCATAAATCAGGTTGAGTTGTGAGGTGTTTCTAAAAAGAAGAAGCAAGACAAACTAAAAGAAAGAAAAAGTAGGCATGTCATTTGCAAATTATAGATATAGATATTAGAATACAAAAAACTACCACAAATTTATTAGAGTCGGTCTAGAAAAAAGATTCCACTATCAGGTAGGCAAGAATAAAGAAGTGTAAATAGTTTTGCCACTCATGATTATAAAAAAGGAATCCAGACATGATGCAAGAAAAGGATGGTGTGTTACCCCAATACGTAGATATATATAGATATATAGATAACCATTGGCAAGATTATCAACTTCCAACTTGGTACCGAACCACAATCAAATATTTTGAGTAGCGATAAATACATATGAAGACCTAGTTTTGATATCTCTAACTCATGATAGAACCCAACTTATTCTTCAATACACATTTAAATTACATGATTTGAATAAAATGTTAGAAATTGGAATATCTATTTTTTCTAACCTCAACAAACCTAGATTGACAATGTCTAAATCTAGAACCATCCCATTTTTGTTCAGACTTCAATTTCATGCTTATTAGGTTAAGAAGCTAGTCATGTTGTAAGTAAAACAAGCATGTAATCCATGATATATAGATACATATATAAATAGATACATAATTATTATGAAATTGTACAAAAAAACTATTATTAAAATAATTAAACATTCAACTGGGTTGGTTTAGAACCATATTTGTTGTTAGTAAACTCCAAGTTGGATCCAGTTTGTAATATATAACCCAAAAATAAACTCAAATTCTTTAGTGACAGGGACATACTCATTGAATACTAATATAGACAACAAAATACGGGTTGCCCAATTTTGTCAACTTAAACTGACCATGATTGAAAAAATGTTGACTTGTATAATATGACTCTAGTTCAAACATCAACTTTCAGATCTAGATCTGACTTATATTTCAAAACTCTACAAGAGTACCAATTTCTTACGATCGGACTGAGTCGATTTCATAGTCATGTATTGCATAATATTATACAATAATTATACATCTAAATTCATTTTGAGAGGTAAGCAATATTGCTAATGCCATACATGGCTAATAGTAAAAAATCCCACTCAACATCCTTGTAGTTTTGTATATAAAAAGTTCACACAGTGGAAAAATAATTGACACATTGTGTTTTGCATTGTAGTGCATTGGCACAAAGAAATCAATTTCACTATATCATATTGTTAAATACCTATAGAAATTTATTGTCCTTCTGGAGAAGATACGATGGAAAAATGCTTCCACGTAGTACTTTTTTGTAGCAGCCATTTAGAGGAACCAATCATCTTAAAAAGAATTTCAGTTTGTATAGTTATTGAAAAAAACAAATAGGCTACAGGGAATAGCAGATTTCTTACTTTCTCCCTTTTATAGGACACTAAGGGTGCATTCAAATAAAAATAAATCAGTAATTGTTCATTAAATAAATATGCATGTATTGTGTCAAAGACACATCACTCAAACATTTTTTTTAATAGAAAGTTTGGGTAAGTCTCAAATATATTTGTTATAAACATGAAGTGGAACCATTTAAGCACATACTTGATGGTCCCGTGGTTAGACAATAGGGGTGGTCTCCCTTAGATATCCCACAATATATGGAAACAAAAATAAATGAAGAGCAAAGTCACGATACTTGTTGTATTTCTCCAGAACTTGTATTGATAAAATTGTAAGATTTTACGCAAGCCCATTGTCATATGAAACATCATGCATGTTGTAATGTACACCACCAGAGTCATCATACAATGCCATGGTGAAGATTTTTTGTAGGAATTTGTAAAGGTAAGCATGATCAAAGAGAATTTCTAAGATAAATAGTAGATGTAATATTTTTAATGGGGAAATTTTCATTTCTAATATGCATGTTGTGTTTTCCATCACACCGAATACTAAGAAATATTTTCTACAGTTGTGTTTCAATTGTCCCTTTTCATATGATATATACATATTTTGCATCCATGAAGAATCAAATGGCACTATATTTGAGGTTTGTGCTTATTTGTCGGCAATGACATAAGTGGTCTCAATTTTTGTGTGAATTAACATGAGTAAAAGGTGTGTTTAATATCAAGGAAGAAACATGACATGACAAGCATTTTATCCCCCATAAAAGATTCTCAATACATATGTCATAAATGAAGAATGACTTTAGGTAGACTTTTGATAATGACATGGTTTGTAACATGGAAAGCTAACATTAGAGAAGCTAAAAAATTGTGATCTTTGACTATGTATGTGTCATCCCAAATCCAACACATGTTTTTGTTGTTTCTACTGTAAGTCTCGCTATTCAATATGTCAACAACGAACTCATCTGTGAAGCATGGGCTATAAATATATTAATATTTTATATATATAAACTATTTGAAGGGACCACAGTTTTTATTGACTACTATAAGAGGAAATCTCTAGGTACAATATTAATATAGATAATTAGGCATACAAAACCTACAAGTCAATCCAAAATCTATTTCGTCACATGAATTTGTAGATGTTTCAATAGTGGTCTCAATGATAAGAAGAGATAACATAAGAAATCATAAAAATGTGATCCAGGGAGAAATACCAATTCAATACCAGATATATACTTCTCTTATAATATTTTATGAATAAATTTAGCATGTATCAAAGTATACCGTGTAATCAATGAGTGTGGACTTTGTTAAACATACAATGTGTGTGTAGTCATAAGTTTAGTATTGCTCCACTCCCTATAATATATAGGTATGCAAAGTGTGTTCCATACCACAAGGTGAATCTATATACCCAACAATTTTTACTTAAGGGCTTGTTTGGTAGGGTGTAGTCAGACAACAAAGTGTGAGTTTGATGTACATTTTTACATGGCAAACTTACACAACTACATCTTATTACACCCAATCAAACTCGCCCTAAGAATAGAGGTGGCATTATAAGTAAAAAAGTAACAATGACCAAAGCGAACGTGTAAGATAAAAATTAGATATATATATCGTTAGTGGGGCAATCCACATTTCTAAAATATATGTTGTTATTTTAATTCACACCAGATTATTAAAGAAATATTTTCTGCATATGTGTTTAAGTTTTCTCTATTCATATGATATATCAAGATTTTGCAACCAGAATGTATCAAAATGATAATATATTTAAGGTTTGTGTTTGGTTGTGGGCAATGAATAAGTGGTCTTACTTTTTGTGTGAATAAACATGAGTAAAAGGTGTGTCCAATATCAAGGAAGAAATTATGAAATGATGAGCATATGAAATGTTTATAAGACCTCTTTTGTTATTTTCTCCACATCAAAATATTCTCATTACATATGTCGTAAATGAAGAATGACTTTAGGAAGACATTTGATAAATTAGGGTTTTGTAACATGGAAAGCTAACACTAGAGAGGCTAAAGAATTATCATATTTGGAAACTATGTATGTGTCACCCCATATCCAACCCCTCTTTTTGTTGTTTCTACTATAAGCTTTTATAGCCGACAAGGAGTGGCTCTAGTGGTCAAGCACGGTGTTGTTAGGACACGGGTTTGAATCCCAGTTTCCGCCTTGATTTACCACCCTCTCAAGCGTTCGACCTCCATCACGGGCTTGGGAGAGGGGGGGAGAAATCTTTCTCTCTTAATCCCATATTGTAAGCTTTTATGTTTAATATTTCAACAATGATCTCATTTGTTAAGAATGGGTTGTAATCTTAGTAGTTTTTTATATAAACAACTTGAAGGCACCACATAGTATCAAATTGACTATTATAAGAGGAAAGCTCTGGATACCATATTAACATAGATAATTAGGCATACGTAACCCACAAGTCATTCCAAAGTCATATTTTCTCACGTAAACTTGTAGGTGTATCAATAGTGGTTTCAATGATATAGAAATATAACATAAGGCATCACAAAAATGTGATCTGGGGGGGATTCCAATTGGATAACAAACATATATATATTTATCTTATAATATTTTTTATGAATAAATTTAGCATGTATTAGAGAATATCATGTAATGAGTGTGTGTGGGCTTCGTTAAACATACAATGTGCATATATTCATAAGTTCAGTATGCCCACTCCCTATAATATGTAGGTATGCAAAGTGTGTTCCATACCACAAGTTGAATCTTTCTACCCAACAATTTGTCTGCCCATTGAAGGGAGGATATGATTATTCCCAATTTTGATGGAGAGTGATGGGTAGTTGTTATGGTATGAGGACACGTTCATGAGATAAGCATAGATCAAAGTTAGTCACCTCCAAAACTAAAGTAGTTTCTTTTGTAGTTTACCAATTTAGTATGTGTTTGTTAATGATAATATACCAAATCAAAGAGGGGGATTTAAAAATGAGAGTGGTGAAGCAAGATATGTGAGAGAAGAAATAATATATTTATCTGATATATGTGGCAATAATTTTTCTTTGTATGTATTAGAAATAGGGATGATGTAAGAACCAAAACTTAGATCCTACACTATCTCTTGATTAGAAAGCTAATTAGTTTTGTTATTGGTATGTATCACTACTACAGAAATGGCTTATAACGCCACATTTAGAGGCATCAGTTGTATCCCAAAAACTGACGCCTAAACCCTACAACGTCAGATGAAAGCACAGACTAGCATCTATATGTGAAGACCGGTCAGACACGGGTATCACTTTTTATTCAGCGTCAGTTGTGTAGTAAGAAATCGACGCCTAAAATTGCCCGTTAAATCTATTTTTTTCCGTGAAAAAAATTACCTCCAAAATTTCACATACGGCGTTGGTTTTTTACCGAACAACCAACGATTTAAAGGTTTTTCGCGAGACAGAAATCAGACCCATTTTTTTCGTCGGTTTTCTTGCAACAACCGACGCCGATGTGTTTTCGCGTGTTGTCCCTGTAAAAAATTTTACCCCCATTTGGCGTCTTTTTTTAAGATAACCGACGACTGTTAAGTTACGCGTCGGTTTTTTTTAATAACCGACGTCTATTGTTAACTTAATAGCACCCGCACGAACCAGACTCTTCCCCTTTCTCTATTTCATTCTCGATTAAGTAGGTATGGCGATTTCTCTACTCACCTAGTGCTCCACCGCTGCTGCTCGCCGTCGCCATGCCTGCCGCCGACCTAGTGCTCCGCCGCCACTGCTCACCGTCGCCACGCCTGCCACTGCTGCCGCTCACCTGTCGCCTATTGCTCCGACCACCTGCTCGCCTGCCGTGTGCCTGCTTACTCGTCTGCCACACCACCGCCGGCACGCCTGCCGCCGCTCAACATGTACCCTTCTTCCTCTTCTTCTTCGTCCTATCTTTCCATTCCATGGTGAGAAAGTTGTATGGTCTTCATGATCACGAGTCAACTTAAGATTGGGCTTGTTTGGTCTGGCAGGAACCTGTGAAAGTGATGAATCTGTTTTCCATCTCTGGTTTGCTAATCTCAAGATTGGGCTTGTTTGATCTTATAATGTTCATAGATTATTCATCTAATGTTAAAAAATACATATAAATAGTTATTGGAAAGGATTTTAAAATAAGAACTTGGTTTTCTGACTTTCAAACTCTAATTCCATCGTATCTTGCCATCTTTTCCTAAAACACCCAAATTAGGGTTTAAAAAGGTACTTAAGATGATAAAAAATGTAAATTGTGTTAATTTTAGGAATAGGTGAGGTCAGAAGAACTAAGTTAGGATCTTATTTGCTCCAGGTAAGCATGTCATACCACTATGCATATTTACTTTGGATGAATTTCATGTTACGTATGATTTAAGACTATGCTTTAAATTTCAAGTTAATGAATGAAATCAAGATAACGATGATGCCTCTAATTATATTATTTCATGTTGTTTGTTGTATTAATAAATTCCTATTCTTATAACTGATTCTCATTAGTTTAATGATATGAGCATGTAATGATCAAGACACTAAATAAAGAATCATCTAAAATAATGTTAAGGACATGTTTCTGTTGTGACATTTTGAGTTTTTTTCTATGTTATACCCACCACGATTTGTGTTATAAAATAATACATTGATTAATTTAGGAAGCATTGATATGTTGTTATGGCTGTCCACAAGTGGTTTTATAAAAAATTGTGTGTTGAATGAGGTTGTGAACAAGGGACTGGTGTTATATTATGTTGGCCTAGAAACCCATCCAAGATTTACTCATTAGGAGTAAGTCTTGGATAGTCCCTAGTTTGGGACTTTTCTTGAACACTTAATCTCACTTACGATGTAGGTGTATAATGTGTATTGGATTTTCAAGAAAATTTTGGTAGCATTTCTCCATTTGTTCTCTAAGTACATATGTACTTGGAGAACAACGGGGAAATGTTGCTGAAATTTTCTTGAAAACCCAATACACATTATACACTTACTAGTGAGATTAGGTGTTCAAGAATGGGATAGGTGGTACACATTTATTATATATAAGACCTTAAACCCTCAAATTTTAACCATAAACACTAAACTTTTAACTCTAGACCCTAATCTTTTAACCCTAAACCCTAATATATACTTGTTTTCTCTTTGATCATAGAATGGATAGATCATGGATGTCCATTTCAAATCACTGCACCCCAGAGCTTATTTCTAGTCTTGATCAGTTTAATAGATTTGTCGAGGAATATAGGAAACAACATGGAGATAGGTTCTTCTGTCCATGTAGATATTGCGGTAACAACTTGAAAGTCAGCACTAGTAACGAAATCAAAAGTCATGTCATGTGCAACGGGATTGTACAAGGCTATACAGAATGGAACTGGCATGGAGAGATTTCAAACCTTAAACTAGTGGATGTCGATAGCAGTGCTTGTGTGGAAGAACCAGTTCCAGTAGACATCGTTGATGACATAGATGTGAATGAACCAGTTCCATTAGACATCATTGATGCGATGTTGGATAGTTGTAGGGTAGAGCACACCGATCCACCTCCCATGTTTAGAAACATTGTGCATGATGTTGAGATTCCATTATACATAGGTTGTACTAAGTTTACAAAGCTTAGCGTTGTGTTGAGATTGTATAAGCTGAAAGCTAACAATAGATGGAGCGACAAAAGCTTCACGTCATTGTTGTCTTTGTTGAAAGAAATTCTTCCTGAAGGAAACGAGCTACCAATCTCAACATACCAGTTAAAGAAATTGTTGTGCCCAATGGGAATGGAGGCCAAAAAAATACACGCATGCCCGCATGATTGTGTATTATTTCAAAAGGACTATGTGGATTTGAAAGATTGTCCAAAATGTGGTGTGTCAAGGTATAAATTGACGACTTCGGGGGAGTCCAAAACTGGTTCTCCTACCAAGGTGATGTGGTATCTACCTATAATATCACGGTTTCAATGCTTGTTTGCCAATCTAATAGATGCAAAGAATTTGAGGTGGCATTCATATGTTAAGAAAAATAATGATGGGATCCTATGACATGCGTCTGATTCCCCACAGTGAAAGAAGATTGATTTATTGTACCCTAAATTCGGTGAAGAAGTCAGGAATCTAAGACTTGGGTTTTGTACTGATGGGATGAATCAGTACAGGACATTGAGCATCCAACATAGCACTTAGCCAGTTATGCTTGTTATATACAATCTTCCTCCCTGGTTGTGTATGAAAAATAAGTACGTTATGATGTCGTTGTTGATATCGGGCCCTAAACAACTTAGAAATGATATTGACGTTTATCTTGAACATCTGATTGGTGACTTAAAGAAACTCTGGGGTGAAGATGTGATGACCTATAATGCTTCACGAAGAGAGACATTTCATTTGCATGCTATGTTATTTTGCACTGTTAATGACTTTCCAACATATGGGAATTTGTCTGGATATAGTGTCAAAGGATCTAAAGTATGTCCTATATGTGAAGAGAACACTGATTCAATATGACTAAAACATGGCGGCAAGACTGTATATCTTGGTCATCGAAGGTTTCTTCCAAAATTCCATCTGTATCGTAGGTTGCACAAAGCATTTAATGGACAGAATGAGGAACAGAGTGCACCTAAACCTATACTAGGGGAGGATGTTTATGAAAGAGTAAAATATTTTGCCAATGAATTTAGTAAGAGATCACAATGTACCATGGCCACACAGAGTGACAGATCTTTATTCAAGAAGAAGTCAATATTTTGGAATCTTCCTTATTGGAGTTCTTTGACAGCCAGGCATTGTATCGATGTCATGCACGTTGAGAAAAATGTTTGTGATATCATCATTGGTACCCTGTTGAATATACCAGGTAAGACTAAATATGGGATAAAATCTAGAATTGAACTACGTGAAATGGAAATAAGGACAAAATTAATAGAAGTAGTTAATAGCGATCAAAGAGCATACTTACCTCCTACTTGTTACACATTGTCTAGAAAGGAGAAGAAAGCTTTTTGTGATTGCTTGGTAAATGTTAAGATGCCACATGGTTACTCATCCAACATCCGTAGATTGGTATCAATGAAAGATCTGAAGTTGATAGGTCTTAAATCTCATGATTGTAACACTCTAATGCAACAAATATTGCCCATGGAAATTTGATCTATATTGCCGAAGCATGTAAGGTTTGCAATCACCAGAATTTGTTTCTTTTTCAATAGTATGTGTAGCAAAGTTATTGACCCTGATACTCTCGATAAATTGCAAAGAGAAGTGGTTGTTACCCTATGTCAGCTTGAGATGTATTTTCCTCCTTCGTTCTTTGATATCATGGTATATCTTGTTGTCCACTTGTCTGGGGAAGTGAAAATGTTGGGACCAGTTTTCTTGCATTGGATGTATCCCTTTAAACGATACATGAGCATTTTTAAAGGTGACGTTCGAAACTGTTATCGGCCTGAAGGGAGTATTATTGAGGATTATGTAGCGAGAGAGGTTATGGATTTTTACAATGACATTCTGAGTGCCAATGACGCTCCTATTAATGACACGAATATTGAGGAGCATTTTAGAAAAGGAATTTTGGGATCATGGATGAAAGTATCAGCCGCGAGCAGTTGGAACAAGGTCACTTGTATATTTTACACAACATGGATGAAGTGAGTGTTTATATTGAGGAACATACCAATTTCATCAAGAGACAATATCCTCTAGCCAATTCAATGTGGCTTGCTAGAGAGCATAACAAGACATTTATTAAGTGGTTTGAAGATAAAGTCTTATATCAACTATCTTAAACACCAGATAATCTTATTGAAACTATCAAATGCCTCGCCTTTAAACCAAAATTGAATATTATGTCTTATGAAGGGTTTGACATAAATGGATTCTCATATTACACAAAGCGTCAAGATGATAAGAGTGTCGTACAAAATAGTGGGGTCACCCTTCAAGCGTCTTCATTGTTTTTTACAAGGGCAAAGGATAAGAGTCCACGTGAAGATAAAATGTCATATTACGGTGTCATTAAAGACATATGGGAGTTTGACTACGTAGATTTCAGAATTTTGCTCTTTAAATGTAATTGGGTTGATAACACCAAAGGAGTTATAGTGGATGAATTGGGTTTCACATTAGTGAACTTTGAAAAGATTGGTGAGAAGGGTGAACCATTCATATTTGCATCACAGGCGAAACAAGTATTTTATATCGATGATCCTGCAAATGATAAATGGTTGGTTGTTCTTCATGGTAAAAGACAGTTCATTGAAGATCCTATAGATGAAGAAGAGTACTATGATAAGTATGATGACTCCAGTCCATTCTCAGTTGGGTTTCCAATACCACCATATATTAAAGCTAATGATGACTTGTATGTGTGCGGAGATCACAATGAAGGATTGTTAATTGATAAAAGATCGCAATATTAGAGGCATGCATGTTTATATTTTTTTAAGTGTTTTATTTTTCTAAATGTGAACTTTACAATGTTTTATTATCTTCTAATTATGTCAAATGCTAAATGTTTGATTTTTTAATGACACTTTCAGATGGCTGAGCATGAGCATGATGACCGTGATGATGATTATCGTGAGGGTGCAGATATCAATGCACCGCCTCATAATGTAAGTTTTAAAAATATATCCTATCTTTCTATCTATATGTTCATTTATAGTTATATCATGTAAGTGTGTTTATTTTGTCAAATTTTAGGTTGATGATGTACCCCATGAAGAACTTGGGGCACTTGATGAGCATGATTTTTTTTTTGAGAAAGTGAGGGGCATCACAATGATGAACAAGTTACTATAGCAAAGGGGCAATGGACCCAAACTGGATGTGGATTTCGATCATGCAGGAAATCCAGTTGGAGTGAACTGCAACTCGTTTATTTCATATCTTGGGGTTCTTACTCGTAGCCATTGTAATCCTATTTTTGAATCTTGGCATTAAGTTCCTAAGGGGAAGAAAGACTTAGTATGGAAGGAACTATGTGTGAGTTATTATTATTTGCAATTCTATTTTTATAGATTACTAATTTTTAGGATACTAGATAATAGCAATTCTATTTTGTAGAGTATATTTGATTTGGATGAAAAGTTGCATCGTAAGTGTGTGATGCAACGCTATGGGAGGGTCCTAAGGAAATATAGGACAAATCTCACCTGAGATTACATACACGATGCTGAGAAGAGGTTCATGATTGATTTCCAATTCTAGACATTGATCACTTTTTTACTAACTCTACACTAATAATTTGTGTTTGTATTCTCTTTAAAAAATAAATTTAGGAAGAAGGCATCCCCTGAGCAATGGAACAATCTGGACCCCAAAGTCTGGGAGGAGTTTGTTACCCAAAGAAAAGCAGATGAATTCAAGGTATTAAGTGCCACTCCCAATTTAATTAGTATACGTTCTTATGTATTCACCTATTCAAGATTAACCTCTAGTGTTACTAACCAAATCAATGCGCTTACTAACAACGCTATCAGTGATGCTCAAAGAGCAAGGCGTGCACTGAATGTGCATAACCACACAATGGGTCCAAGAGGCTATGAAGGTGTTCTCTAAAGACTATAGGTTGAGTCTAATGCTTAGTCTGCTGCTACTCAGGAGACTGCAGAGTCCTCTACTATTAGTCATGCACCTCTATCTCGCCATGCTATGTGGATAGCTGGGAAGCAAAACAAGAAGGGAGATATAACGAAGCCTGCAACTGCTGAGGTGGCTGCAAAAATGGTAAAATTCAACTCTTAGAGCAATCGATATTGATTATTGTTATGTTTACTTACCAATTTTTGTTGATGGCGATTAGCAGGAGCTTCACGAGTAGAGGAAGGAAGGCAAGTTCATCCCTGAGGACACAAGGGATGAATTGACAGTTGCTCTTGGTAACCCAAAGCATCCTGGACGTGTTAGGGGTGTAGGCGCTGGTATGGGTATAAAAGCGTTCTTTGGGCCATCACAGTGCAAACCTGTCCCAAAAGCGAGACTATCAGATGTTGAGGTAACATGTGTTTTTTTAGAATGTTAATGCAAAAAGTAATTCAATAATCAAAATCTAGTGTTTCTTTTGTCGATGTATAGGCAGATGAGTTAGTTAATAAGAAAGTCCAAGAAGCAATGGTGAAGTGATAGGCATCTCAGGATGCCACTCAGATAGTATGTAATGACCCCGCCTCCTGGTAACCCCCAATTAAGGGAGACCAAGAGGTCAGAGCCATTATCCCAATTAACAGGATCAAAGGTTCGACAAATAATCAATAACAATTATCAAATTTTACCAACTAAACTGAAAACTGGTAAAAATAAAACTTTGCATACCTTTTTCAAAAACTTGGATATCTACTTTCATCCACATCTGGAGTCTATTCTAACTAATCCTCCTTTGTACATTAACTCTTATTTTCACAATGAGTCACTTTACTGTTTGTTCATTTCAGGGTTGAACCTAAAACGCTGACAAACAAAACAATTATCAACATATAAGAATATGCCAGTATGTGGGGACAACCGAAAGTTCACAAATATGGCGAATAAACTAATTATCACAACCAAGGTAATTAACAATTCAATTTACATTTTTAATGTGTCAATCTCCACCGCTTTTGCCCTAACCTTGGAATACCCCCTCTAGGGTTTGACTTAAGGCCACCTTCTCAATCCTGAGCTTGGTGCCTAGGGTCACCTCTCATGGTGTCCTTTAGTCATGCAACATAGACCACCTTCTCATTCCCGGGCTTGGTGTCTGGGGTCACCTCTCATGGTGCCCATTGGTCTTCCCTCCTGGGCTTGACCTTTTTGCATCATCCATCAGGGTGGCATGTAGGTGTGAGGTTACACACTTATTTATAGTTGTGATAATCGTAGTGACTTTATAAATTGCAATTATGAACATCCAAACTGGTTAATTGCAATCAATGCGATCAATTCATCTGGAAAACCTTCAGGAAACTAACACGATTAACCATAATTAACCACATACCTCTTTAGCTGACTTGAGTGCAGAATCAAATTAAACAAGTAAGCACTCATACAAGTTGATCCTGAAATAGGAATACAATATTTCTATTATTAATTATGCCATTGTGGACCATTAATCCTAGTTGATTCCTAGGGTGATTAGTCCTTTTTAGGGTTTTGATCACAATTAGGGTTCCACTTCATCTTTATTACTTTAAACCCTAATTTTATAAAATTACTTACAAATCCTAATCATTTCATCTTTATTTCACAAAGATCCTAAGATCATCTTTTAGCAATATGAAACCCTAATTTCGGATTATAAGCACTTTTTTTCCTCTTACTTAGGGTTTGTAAGCATATTAACCATTTTATTAGGTTTAAAACCCTGAACTTTGCAATTTCATCTTCGAAATAGATTAAAATCTATATTTTTCATTAAATAAGTTAACCATGCTTGAATTAACCTAATTGCAATATTAAATCTATCCTTGATTAACAATTAGGGTTTCTAACCACAATTAACACATTTTTCCATCAAAATACTACACTTTTGTTAAAAGAGACAAATTTAGGTTTTCAAACCATTTTTAACTTATTCCTCATATTTTTCTAATCAATTTTCATTTATAAACTTTTCTCATCTGAGTTTTCTAGCACAAGATATGATTTTCACAAAGAAAATCCTTTTTCTTATTTTACTTGCTAATTTTGGAAAAACAAGGATCACCCGATCCATGGTCCGCGGGTCCACTGAGGATCCAACGGCCACGGATGCGCGTGCCTAATCCAGTGATCAAAAGCAGGCCGAAGGACGAGATTATCCTTACTAGGAAAGAAGGCGTAATGGGGTAGTTTGGTAATTGACCATGAGGTCTTCTCCTACCTCGCGCCCGAGCACAACAACTCCCGCGAGGGACAACCTTGGGGTTGACTCTGAGCTATTGACCACCAGTGAGCATGCCAAGAAGTCAGGGAGCTTTGTCTCCCTCTGTCAAACCCAACTAGGGGTTCAATTGCTTGCCACGAATGCGTCGCGACCGTCCTCTACTCGTCGGACTCCGGCAAGGTTTGCCACTGGAACGGGGGTACAAGTCAAGGTGTATCTTCAAATTGATCGCACAGGAATGCTCCTCTTGCTCCTCCACAACTTTTGGGGTAGCAAACAGATGTGTTGGTTCCCTTGTTCACCCTCCCATATATATAGGGTCGGGGCAATTCCCTACTGGTTTGGGAACTTTCCCAATCGGCGACCAATCCTCGACAAACTAGGGATGATTCCCTTCGGTTTCCTTTCCTGAATCCAAAGGAACCATCAACGAGTTTGCACACTCACTGGGTCGCGAGCAATTGGAGAGGGAAAATCCCTCTACAATTGGCAGAGTTCCAGTCCACACAAGACTTAGACGATGAGTTCCAGGCGTTGGATCAAGATCCAACGACCCTTGTTGCTCGCGGTCAAACACAAAGGAAAGTATATTCCTATTTTCAGAATAATTACCAATTTTAGATATTAATTGGGAAATTCATAACTCCTAAACCATAGCTCCACTTTATCTCAAATTTTAAGGGAAGGTTCGTCTTGTTATCAACTAGCTATTTACGAAATTTGGGAAACAAAATCCAATGGATGAGAAGGCTTCCTTCTCTCCCAAGTTATCCATTAATTAATTCAAAATTAATTAGCAATTCTTTTCCCTTTGCCATTATCTTGTTATCTTGGGTCCCTTAGACCTCAAGAAATCCTAAAGGCATGGATTCCCATATTGGGGAATATCTATTTGCCTTTATCCTCTTTTAATTGTCTATTTCTCATATTTCCCATTTATTAATTAAATCCTTTTCCTTTTTATTTCTCTTTTCTTTTCAATTGGGCTCAATGGCCAACAAAGCCCATTATTAATCAATCAAGGCGATTTCACATGAAATCCATCACAAATAAAAGAAATAGATTTCATTTATTCTTTGAAAGAGAATTACACTTTTCATTACATACTTAGGAAATTGAGGTTATAACATCCTCCCCTCTTTATAGGAATTTTGTCCTCAAAATTCAAGCAATCAAACAAACAAATCAGGGTATGCTTTTCTTATGTTCATCAGGGCTCCCATGTGGCTTCACCCTTTCCATGGTGCTTCCCAAGAACCTTCATCATCTCATATTCTTCCATATGAGTTCTTTCTTACCTTGGTATATCGTACCCTCATAGGTGACTCAGGACATTTCAGCCTCTCAAAAGCTGAATAGGTTCAGGGCTCAGCACATGGCTTGGGTACCTCACATAGTGCTCTAGATTAGACTCACATGGAACACATTATACATCATGTTATCCTAAGGGGTAAGGCTAAATACAACCATCTCCACCAATCCATCTCAAATGGATCATACAGCCGGGACTCATCTCTCTCTCTTAGCTATAACTTAGAGGGGTCGGATTTTCACATCACATATTCTCCCACAGTGAACTGCATATCAGTCTACTTTGCATCAGCTTACGACTCATGTCGCCCCTGGGCTCTCTCTTAGTCATTACACGATCAAAGTGACTTCATCTGCACACACTGTGGTCTTTTCCTGACCTTCGCGAGGTCCCTCCACCAACATCATCTTAATGAAGTGGTGACCGACACAAACTCTCTTACAGAGCTTCTTTACAACCTGATACTGGCTATGGTGGTTATCATCACATCTTACAGAAGACAAGAACTATCTCCATGTATCACCCTAAACGAGCACACATGCTCTCATCAAACCCTCTAGTCGGGATCATACTAACCATTAGTTAGGGGTGATAAACTATACCAGCATTGAGTTCTTTATGTATCTCCTTCCACCTTATGGAAGTGTACCTTTAGGTTATACTCAAGAACCTTTGAACTCACATCATGGTATAGTTGAACCATCTCTCTCATATGTAGTTCAACTGTATCTGTCCCTTGACAATACTCGTTCTTTCTCATGTCATATAGGTAAGGCGATCTACCATAACCCATATTGCATCTTGACCCTCCTTGGTCTAGGGGATACTTACCACAACATCCATAGTGATGAACTCCCATTCTCTCTCAGGGACTCTTTATCCTCTATATCAACTCATTGGGTTACTGGTGTTCTTCCTCCACCTCCCGTCATGCATGGCAACATGCCACATGCAACATTATCTTAGGCATCTAGAGTACTACTGTCACTTACTATCTTCGTAGTACGATGTATCATGATCTCCTGTATATCATGATTCCTCAAGATTGATTCCTCAGAAACCCTAAACCACTCTAGTCAGGGTTTCATCTCCTTTTTCTCCAGAGAAGTGCATCTGAAGTTCTACAACCATCCTTTTATCATGATAAGCCCTAGGATGTCCAAACAACCATTAACTTGATCAACCAATATTATTACATATGAGTGTTAGCCAAACTTATCTCTTTTCTAATTGGGGGTTATCCTAAAAACCTCTTCTAGCCTCCATCTATACTAGGTAGTTGTATCTCATCCAGAGCATCCATTACCACTTCACATCCTTAGGTCATTCAAGACATACACCTCCATGTATTTCACTTTTTATGTCATCTCATCTTTAAGTCTATCTTCATCAAGAAAACTCTGAGCTTATTCTCTTAGTTTTTCGAACTCAAACTTTTATAACTCATAGCTCATGATAAAAACATCCTCATAAGATGACTACCTTATTTCTCTTAGTGTTTGTAAACCATCCATGTATCATGCGCTCTACCAGGGTATGTTATCATCTCTGTCCTCATACCTCATGGCAACATTCCAAATCACATCACCTTTTATCCTAGGTGTATGCCATGCTTATTGTTCTATCTCTCACTCCCATAACAAGAGGAAATAAGCATTTGGATGCAGTCCAAATACATATTTCTTCCTATTCCAAGAGTAGAGATGGTACATCCCACCTTGCCAATACACCTTTAAATCTAAGTTGAAACATGCCACATACGTCTCTACTTCACAAACATTTCGATATCAAAGTTACTTCCATGGAAAACTGGTTTTGAACTTACTTGGGTCCACACACATTCCTTGGTCATCTCCTCTAGGTCTTGTAGGGTGCCGGCACTTTAGGGGTCATCCCTATTCCCTTATGCATCTAGAGAGTATCCTACTCATCTGCCCTTGGGGTCCCACGAGTTCGTGAAGGTGATCAATATCCTAACCCATGGCCCTTAGACAATGATAGTTGTTAACTCCTGACCCTATGGTCATGTGCAACTAGGGAATTAGGCAACTCCTACTTCCATCAGTCTTAGCCCTACCTAACCCTAGGATAGACTTAGGATTCTATTATAGTACATGTCCAACTTAGAACCTTACCCAAGCCTTCATCATCTCACTCTATGCATTCATGGGTTGACTTTCATCCTTTCATAGGGGTCATGGCAACCTACCTACCTTGGACAGGCCCCATACCGGTTACCTCCATGGTAACACATCCACATGCATTTAGATATGGTTATCTATGGGTCTACAAGTTCATTCTCATACCATTTACTTTTCACTTAGCTTCTCAAGATCCTATGATACCTCTTTAGGTTTCCTCAAAACCCACAAAACTGGTATACACCTTACCAAAGGGTCCCTCTCCCAGGATGGGAGGAAGCTACAACTCTTGACAACAAGGTCACAAACATCCTTAGGGTTTATATTCACATGAGCATGCTTAACCCACTAGCTACCAAGGCACAAGCAGACCACCTACTAAACCATGCTAGGTCATACTTGTTCCCTTTCCTCAACGCTAGACCAAGATCATACCTTCCCACGTCATCAACTTAGTTGTGAAGGGTTCATCAAACATACCTTAAACTTAAGGGGTTTCCCTTTCCTCTAAACATGAGGAGTACCATGCTCGAATCTATAGAAACTCAAACCTTGTCATTAGCATCAGGTACACCACTTCCCCTCTTAGGCCTAGGAACCCTAGGTTCACTTCTCTGATGTCCAACTATCTACTCAACCTCTTAACCATGATCCAAACATGTACAAGGTATGACATGCTCTTCCTGTCATCCTTCTACTCGAGCAACACTTCAGAGTGGAGTCCTCCTAAAGGACAACCAACAAGGTATAAGGCCTCACAACCTGTTACTAAACCTCTCCAGGTCTAAGGAACTCTTCTTCTCATCCCTACCATAGGTATAGAGGTACCAGCAGACTCATCCTCTCTCTAGGGTTTGGTTCCTCTCATGGCAACCAAGACATCATTAGCCTCCAGGGATCAAGTATGAGGCAATCCACAAAAATCCACTTAGGTCGCATCATCCTCAACTCCCCACTTTTCCTCATATCTCGAAATCTAGGCTTCTGACCTTCTTGCTTGGGGTCCCACTCTCTCTCTCTCTCTAGAGCTAACTCCACAACCAGCCTTATACTAAAGGTTCTCTCTTCATGAAGATGGATCAAGCTCACAAGCATACCTCTACGTGGGTGAAGCCTGTATTCAAACTTATGTTTGCTCAAAGTTATCCTTAGCCCTTTATGCTTATCTCATCAGCTATCCAACATACTCCCTTGGCCAGGGTTTCATCCTACTGCTCACACTACTGATGTATTTTGGGTGCCTACTATGCCATGCTCATATAAGCTCATGGGGTTTCTATAGGTTCTTCTCTAACCTCATCAAAGAAGGTGCTATCCTTCACTCTAACATGCACGAGCCTTCCCAAGGTTGGGCTGCCAAGGTATTCAGTCATCCAACCTCTCATGGCTCATATGGCATCCAAGGCATGTCTATCCAAACACCTGGTCTACCATGACATCTAACTCATCATGTCATCTCTCTCTCTAACCTTCACTTTAGGGTTAGGGTTAACATCATCCTCAGAGGATGTTTTAAGTCTCTACTTGTAATGGAGATCTCTACCTCTAGGACCAGCTCTCTCTACTCATCCTCCTGACAAGAAGGTCTAACCTCAGGTCTCTCCTGAGGGTAATGACAACTCATGTCATACGACCTAAGCATGTATCTATTCTTTAGTTTATGCTTAACCAATTAAGCTTATGTCCATGACATCTTATTTACATGCTTTTCATTAATTTGGTGGAGGATTTCTTAATCCTTATCGACCTTACCCATCCCTCGGGAAGGTGAGGAAAAGAGAGAAAACCCTAATCCTTAAGGTACTTAACAACATTTGAGTTGAGAAGGGATGGACAAGATGAGAGAGTCCTAAAGGTATCTTATTTCGAGTCAAATCCTAAGACATTGGCCAGACAGTCACACTAATCTGGGAGTCCTCGTATTCTGACTAGCGGTGCGGAGGAAAATCTTGCCAGCCCCCAGACGTGATCCTTTTCTAGACACCTCTGTCTTTCAGAAAATCCTCTAATAACTCCCTTGGGGTCTACGAAGTTTGTAAAATTTAATAATTATTAAAGATTAAATGAGGAACCTATTCTCTGATACCAAATGTAACAACCTCGCCTCCCGGTAACCCCCAATTAAGGGAGACCAAGAGGTCAGAGCCATTATCCCAATTAACAGGATCAAAGGTTCGACAAATAATCAATAATAATTATCAAAATTTACCAACTAAACTGAAAACTGGTATAAAATAAAACTTTGCATACCTTTTTCAAAAACTTGGATATCTACTTTCATCCACATCTGGAGTCTATTCTAACTAATCCTCCTTTGTACGTTAACTCTTATTTTCATAATGTGTCACTTTACTATTTGTTCATTTCAGGGTTGTACCTAAAATGCCGATAAACAAAACAACAATCATCATATAAGAATATGCTGGTATGTGGGGACAACCGAAAGTTCACAAATATGGCTAATAAACTAATTATCACAACCAAGGTAATTAACAATTCAATTTACATTTTCAATGTATCAATCTCCACCAGTTTTGCCCTAACCCTAGAATACCCCCTCTAGGGTTTGACTTAAGGCCACCTTCTCAATCCCGAGCTTGGTGCCCAGGATCACCTCTCATGGTGCCCTTTAGTCATGCAACATAGACCACCTTCTCATTCCCGAGCTTGGTGTCTGGGGTCGCATCTCATGGAGACCATTGGTCTTCCCTCCTGGGCTTGACCTTTTTGCATCATCCATCAGGGTGGCATGTAGGTGCGAGGTTACACACTTATTTATAGTTGTGATAATTGTAGTGACTTTATAAATTGAAATTATGAACATCCAAACTGGTTAATTGTAATCAATGTGATCAATTCATCTGGAAAACCTTCGGGAAACTAATGCGGTTAACCATATTTAACCACATACTTGTTTAGCTTACTTGAGTGCAGAATCAAATTAACCAAGCAAGCACTCACACAAGTTGATCCTAAAATAGGCATCTAATATTTCTATTATTAATTATGCCATCATGGACCATTAATCATAGTTGATTCCTAGGGTTATTAGTCCTTTTTAGGGTTTTGATCACAATTAGGGTTCCACTTCATCTTTATTACTTTAAACCCTAATTTTATAAAATTAGTTACAAATCCTAATTATTTCATCTTTATTTTACAAAAGACCCTAAGATCATCTTTTAGCAATATGAAACCCTAATTTTGGATTATAAGCACTTTTCTTTTCTTTTTCTCTTACTTAGGGTTTCTAAGCATATTAACCATTTTATTAGGTTTAAAACCCTAAACTTTGCAATTTCATCTTCAAAATAGGTTAAAATCTATCTTTTTCATTAAACACGTTAACCATGCTTGAATTAACCTAATTGCAATAATAAATCTATCCTTGATTAACAATTAGGGTTTCTAACCACAATTAACACCTTTTTCATCAAAATACTACACTTTTTTTAAAAGGGACATATTTAGGCTTTCAAATCATTTTTAACTCATATTTTTCTGATCAATTTTCATGTATAAACTTTTGTCATCTGATTTTTCTAGCACAAGATATTATTTTTACAAAGAAAATCCTTTTTCTTATTTTACTTGCTAATTTTGGAAAAACAAGGATCACCCGATCCATGGTCCACGGGTCCACTGAGGATCCAACGGCCACGGATGCACGCACCTAATCTAGCGATTAAAAGCAGGCCGAAGGATGAGATTGTCCTTACCAAGAAAGAAGGCGCGGTGGGGTAGTTTGGTAATTGACCATGAGGTCTTCTCCTACCTCGCGCCCGAGCACAACAACTCCCACGAGGGTCAACCTTGGGGTTGACTCTGAGCTTTTAACCACCAGCGAGCACGCCAAGAAGTCAGGGAGCTTTGTCTCCCTCTGTCGAACCCAACTAGGGGTTCAATTGCTTGCCACGAACGCGCCGCGACCCTCCTCTACTCGTCGGACTCCGGAGAGGTTTGCCACTGGAGCGGGGGTGCAGGTCAAGGTGTATCTTCAAATTGATCGCACAGGAAAACTCCTCTTGCTCCTCAGTAGCATTTGGGGGTAGCAAACGTATGTGCTGGTTCCCTCATTCACCCTCCCCTATATATAGGGTCGGGGCAAGTCCCTGCTGGTTTGGGAACTTTCCCAATCGACGACCAATCCTCAACAAACTAGGGATGATTCCCTTTGGTTTCCTTTCCTGAATCCAAAGGAACCATCAACGAGTTTGCATACTAACTGGGTCGCGAGGAATTGGAGAGGGAAAATCCCTCTACAATTGGTAGAGTTCCAGTACGCGTAGGACTTAGACGATGAGCACCAGACTTTGGATCGAGATCCAACAACCCTTGTTGCTCGCGGTCAAACACAAAGGAAAGTATATTCCTATTTTCAGAATAATTCCCAATTTTGGAGATTAATTGGGAAATTAATATCTCCTAAACCATAGCTCCTCTTTATCTCCAATTTTAAGGGAAGATTCATCTTATCATCATCTAGTGATTTACGAAATTTGGGAAACAAAATCCAATGGATGAGAAGGGTTCCTTCTCTCCCAAGTTATCCATTAATTAATTCAAAATTAATTAGCAATTCTTTTCCCTTTGCCATTATCTTGTTATCTTGGGTCCCTTGGACCTCAAGAAATCCTAAAGGCATAGATTCCCATATTGGGGAATATCTATTTGCCTTTATCCTCTTTTAATTGTCTATTTCTCATATTTCACTTTTATTAATTAAATCCTTTTCCTTTTAATTTCTCTTTTCTTTTCAATTGGGCTCAATGGCCAACAAAGCCCATTATTAATCAATCAAGGCCATTTCACACGAAATCCATCACAAATCAAAGAAATAGATTTCATTTATTCTTTGAAAGAGAATTACACTTTTCATTACATACTTAGGAAATTGAGGTTATAACATCCTCCCCTCCTTATAGGAATTTTGTCCTCAAAATTCAAGCAATCTAACAAACAAATCAGGGTATGCTTTTCTTATGTCCATCAGGGCTCCCATGTGGCTTCACCCTTTCCATGGTGCTTCCCAAGAACCTTCATCATCTCATATTCTTCCATCTGAGTTCTTTCTTACCTTGGTATATCGTACCCTCATAGGTGACTCAGGACATTTCAGCCTCTCAAAAGTTGAATAGGTTCAGGGCTCAACACATGGCTTGGGTACCTCACATAGTGCTCTAGATCAGACTCACATGGAACACATTATACATCATCTTATCCTGAGGGGTAAAGCTAAACACAACCATCTCCACCAATCCATCTCAAATGGATCATACATCAGAGACTCAGCTCTCTCTTAGCTATAACTTAGAGGGGTCAGATTTTCACATCACATATTCTCCCATAGTGAACTACATGTCAGTCTACTTTGCATCAGCTTACGACTCATGTCACCCCTGGTCTCTCTCTTAGTCATTGCACGATCAAAATGACTTCATCTGCACACACTGTGATCTTTTCCTGACCTTCGTGAGATCCCTCCACCAACATCATCTTAATGAAGTGGTGACTGACACAAACTCTCTTATAGAGCTTCTTTACAACCTGATACTGGCTATGGTGGTTATCATCACATCTTACAGAAGACAAGAACTATCTCCATGTATCACCCTGAACGAGCACACATGCTCTCATCAGACCCTCTAGTCGGGATCATACTAACCATTAGTTAGGGGTGATAAACTATACTAGCATCGAGTTCTTTATGTATCTACTTCCACCTTATGGAAGTGTACCTTTAGGTTATACTCAAGAACCTTTGAACTCGCGTCATGGTGTAGTTGAACCATATCTCTCATATGTAGTTCAACTGGATCTGTCCCTTGACAATACTCTTTCTTTATCATGTCATATAGGTAAGGCGATCTACCATAACCCATATTGCATCTTGACCCTCCTTGGTCTAGGGTAAACTTAACACAACATCCATAGTGATGAACTCCCATTCTCTCTCGGGGACTCTTTATCCTCTATATCAACTCATTGGGTTACTGGTGTTCGTCCTCCACCTCCCATCATGCATGGCAACATGCCACATGCAACATTATCTTAGGCATCCAGAGTACTACTATCACTTACTATATTCGTAGTACAGTGTATCATGATCTCCTGTATATCATGATTCCTCAAGATTGATTCCTCAGAAACCCTAAACCACTCTAGTCGGGGTTTCATCTCCTTTTTCTCCAGAGAAGTGCATCTGAGGTTCTACAACCATCCTTTTATCTTGATAAGCCCTAGTATGGCCAAACAACCATTAACTTGATCAACCAATATTGTTACATCTTAGTGTTAGCCAAACTTATCTCTTTTCTAACTGGGGGTTATCCTTACAACCTATTCTA
This sequence comes from Alisma plantago-aquatica, assembly GCA_963693085.1. Lineage (NCBI taxonomy): Eukaryota > Viridiplantae > Streptophyta > Magnoliopsida > Alismatales > Alismataceae > Alisma > Alisma plantago-aquatica. The sequence goes on from OY856411.1 coordinate 98,570,198, forward strand.
GCCTCCATCTATACTAGGCAACTGTATCTCATCCAGAGCATCCATTACCACTTCACATCCTTAGGTCGTTGAAGACATACACCTCCGTGTATTTCACTTTTTATCTCATCTCAGCTCTAAGTCTATCTTCATGAAGAAAACTCTGAGCTTATTCTCTTGGTTTTTTGAACTCAAACTTGTATAACTCATAGCTCATGATAAAAACATCCTCATAAGATGACTACCTTATTTCTCTTAGTGTTTGTAAACCATCCATGTATCATGCGCTCTACCAGGGTATGTTATCATCTCTGTCCTCATACCTCATGGCAACGTTCCAACTCACAACACCTTTTATCCTTGGTGTATGGCATGCATATTGACCTATCTCTCACTCCCATAACAAGAGGAAATAAGCATTTGGCTGCAGTCCAAATATAGATTTCTTCATGTTCCAAGAGTAGAGATGGTACATCCCACCTTGCCAGTACACCTTTAAATCTAAGTTGAAATGTGCCACATACGTCTCTACTTCACAAACATTTCGATATCAAACTTACTTCCATGGAAAATTGGTTTCAGACTTACTTGGGTCCACACACATTCCTTGGTCATCTCCTCTAGGTCTTATAGGGTGCCGACACTTTCTGGGTCATCCCTCTTCCCTTATGCATCTAGAGAGTGCCCTACTCATCTGCCCTTTGGGTCCCACGAGTTCGCGAAGGTGATCAATCTCCTAACCCATGGCCCTTAGACAATGATAGTTGTTACCTCCTGACCCTATGGTCATGTGCAACTCCTACTTCCATCGGTCTTAGCCCTACCTGACCCTAGGATAGACTTAGGATTCTATTATAGTACATGTCCAACTTAAAACCTTACCCAAGCCTTCATCATCTCTCTCTCTCTACATTCATGGGCTGACTTTCATCCTTTCATAGGGGTCATGGCAACCTTCCTACCTTGGTCAGGCCCCATACCGGTTACCTCCATGGTAACACATCCACATGCATTTAGAGATGGTTATCTATGGACTATGGGTCTACAAGTTCATTCTCATACCATGTACTTTTCACTTAGCTTCTCAAGATCCTATGAGACCTCTTTAGGTTTCCTTAAAACCCAGAAAACTAGTATACACCCTACCAAAGGGTCCCTCTCCCAGGATGGGAGGAAACTACAACTCTTGACAACAAGGTCACAAACATCCTTAGGGTTTATATTCACATGAGCATGCTTAACCCAACAGCTACCAAGGCACAAGCAGACCACCTACTAAACCATGCTAGGTCATACTTATTCCCTTTTCTCAACACTGGACCAAGATCATACCTTCCCATGTCATCAACTTAGCTATGAAGGGTTCATTAAACATACCTTAAACTTAAGGGGTTTCCCTTTCCTCTAAACATGAGGAGTACCATGCTCGAATCTATAGAAACTCAAACCTTATCATGAGCATCAGGTACACCACTTCCCCTCTTAGGCCTAGGAACCCTAGGTTCACTTCTCTGATGTCCAACTGTCTACTCTGTTGGATCCTAGATGGGTGACTTAGATGCTCTAGAGGGGGGGTGAATAGAGATGAAAGCACTTACACAAAATTCATTAAACCTTCAAAATATATGACAAGATAAGGTTGCTAAATAGGTAATTTGAGTGCAACTAAATCAAGCATAGCAAGGATAAGAGAGATTGAACATGCACCAATTAGACAAGATATTTAGAGTGGTTCCACACTTCAAACTAGAAGTGTGTCAGTCCACTTGCCTAGAGAGGTCAACCTCTAGAACTTCAACCAATTGCACTCTTATATTCATTAATAAGACATACAATACATGACCAACAAAGGACTTACCTATCCAATACAAAGAGTCTTCAACCTTACCAAGGACTTACCCACTTTGCAAGAGTCTTCGGCCTTCTCCAAGGACTTACCCACTCTTGCACAAGTCTTCGGCCTTGCAGGAATTACCCACTCTTCTTGGATCTTCCGCCTTTGACTTCACCTTCACTCGGAGAAGCTTCCACCAAGGACTTACCCACTTGAGCTTGAGTCTTCTGCCTTCTCCAAGGGCTTACCCACTCTAGCTCCAAGTCTTCGGCCTTGATCTTCACCAAGGGACTCCTTCCCTTGTTCTTCTTCACCTCTCTTGGACAAGAGAGAGAACCTTCATCTTCATGATTGAAAGAAGAGATAGGAGGTGGTGGAAGTGAGAGCCTCACAAGATATACATATATGACTAGCTCTCTTACAGATTTCCTACTCACTCTAATGGATGTAGCAAGTGATTAAGCTTAGAGAGAGAGAGGAGGCTGTAGGATCACTCAACTATAGAATAGGAACCTTCATAGTGAATGCTCAACCTTGGAATGAAGCCCAAGGGGTCCTATTTATAGCTGGGGATGCCTCTTAGCCTTTGGGAACACTTGTGAACGAAAACTAGCCGTTTTGTGGCTTGCAACGGATCTATTTTCACTTGTTGCAACTCCACAATGGCTAGAATCACTTTTCTGCACCTTTTCGTACAGTCTGATCGGCCGAGTTCCCATAAAGGCAATTCAGCCGAACCATGGATCGGCTGAGTTTGCAACTCGGCCGAATGGTGGATCGGCTGAGTTTGCAACTCGGCCGAATCCCACAAAAGTTCCAGATTTCATGGATCGGCCGAGTTTGTAATTCGGCCGACAAAAACCCTATTGGGAAATTTTGGAACTTTTGTTTGACCATACAAATGATGGATTTTTGTGTCCCAATCATTTTTCTAAGCTTAATTACAAGTCATACAATCATTACAAGTGATTACAAAGCAATTCTAAGGTCATTTACATAGAGATCCCAAATTGCACACTTGTAGCTATTTTGACTTGTCTTTTCTCCAATTTGATATGCGCAAGTTAGGGCATTTGGAGTGTGTCTAAACCTAATCTGAAATCACTCAATGTAGAAGCATTAGACACCAATATGTGGAATGGTTAGTCATCATCAAAACAAGGGTTTAGTCAATTTAGACATGAGTCAACATTGACCTAATTGACCTTGAGTCAACATACTCAACCTCTTAACCACGATCCAAACATGTACAAGGTATGACATGCTCTTCCTGTCATCCTTCTACTCGAGCAACACTTAAGAGTGGAGTCCTCCTAAAGGACAACCAACAAGTTATAAGGCCTCACAACCTATTACTAAACCTCTCCAGGTCTAAGGAACTCTTCTTCTCATCCCTACCATAGGTACAGAGGTACCAGTAGACTCATCCTCTCTCTAGGGTTTGGTTCCTCTCATGGAAACCAAGACATCATCAGCCTCCAGGGATCAAGTATGAGGGAATCCACAAACATCCACTTAGGTTGCATCATCCTCAACTCCCCACTTTCCCTCATATCTCGGAGTCTAAGCTTTCGACCTTCTTGCTTGGGGTCCCACTCTCTCTCTTTAGAGCTAACTCCACAACCAGCCTTATACTAAAGGTCCTCTCTTCATGAAGATGAATCAAGCTCACAAGCATACCTCTACGTGGGTGAAGCATGTGTTCAAACTTATGTTTGCTCAAAGTTATCCTTAACCCTTTATGCTTATCTCATCAGCTATCCAACATACTCCCTTGGCCAGGGTTTCAACCTACTGCTCACACTACTGATGTATTCTAGGTGCCTACTATGCCATGCTCATATAAGCTCATGGGGTTTCTATAGGTTCTTATCTAACCTCATCAAAGAAGGTGATATCCTTCACTCTAACATGCACGACCCTTCCCAGGGTTGGGTCACCAAGGTACTCGGTCATCCAACCTCTCATGGCTCATATGGCATCCAAGGCATGTCTATCCAAACACCTGGTCTACCATGACATCTAACTCATCATGTCATCTCTCTCTCTAACCTTCACTTTAGGGTCAGGGTTAACATCATCCTCAGAGGATGTTCCATATCTCTACTTGTAATGGAGGTCTCTACCTCCAGGACCAACTCTCTCTACTCATCCTCCTGACAAGAAGGTCTAACCTCAGGTCTCTCCTGAGGGTAATGACAACTCATGTCATACGACCTAAGCATGTATCTATTCTTTAGTTTACGCTTAACCTATTAAGCTTATGTCCATGACATCTTATTTACATGCTTTTCATTAATTTGGTGGAGGATTCCTTAATCCTTATCAACCTTACCCATCCCTCAAGAAGGTGAGGAAAAGAGAGAAAACCCTAATCCTTAAGGCCCTTAACAACATTTGAGTTGAAAAGGGATGAATAAGATGAGAGAGTCCTAAAGGTATCTTATTTTGAGTCAAATCCTAAGATATTGGCCAGACAGTCACACTAATCCGGGAGTCCTCAAATTTCGACTAGCGGTGTGGAGGAAAATCTTGCCAGCCCTCAGACGTGATCCTTTTCTAGACACCTCTGTCTTTCGGAAAATCCTCTAATAACTCCCTTGGGTTCTACGGAGTTTGTAAAATTTAATAATTATTAAAGATTAAATGAGGAACCTATGCTCTGATACCAAATGTAACGACCCTGCCTCCCGGTAACCCCCAATTAAGGGAGACCAAGAGGTCAGAGCCATTATCCCAATTAACAGGATCATAGGTTCGACAAATAATCAATAAAAATTATCAAGTTTTACCAACTAAACTGAAAAATGGTATAAAATAAAACTTTGCATACCTTTTTCAAAAACTTGGATATCTACTTTCATCCACATCTAGAGTCTATTCTAACTAATCCCCCTTTGTACGTTAACTCTTATTTTCACAATGTGTCACTTTACTGTTTGTTCATTTCAGGGTTGTACCTAAAACACTGACAAACAAAACAACGGTCAACATATAAGAATATGCCGGTATGTGGGGAAAACTGAAATTTCACAAATATGGCTAATAAATTAATTATCACAACCAAGATAATTAACAATTCAATTTACATTTTCAATGTGTCAATCTCCACTGCTTTTGCCCTTACCCTGGAATACCCCCTCTAGGGTTTGACTTCAGGCCACCTTCTCAATCCCGAGCTTGGTGCCTAGGGTCACCTCTCATGGTGCCCTTTATTCATGCAACATAGACCACCTTCTCATTCCCGAGCTTGGTGTCTGGGGTCACCTCTCATGGTACCCATTGGTCTTCCCTCCTGGGCTTGACCTTTTTGCATCATCCATCAGGGTGGCATGTAGGTGTGAGGTTACACACTTATTTATAGTTGTGATAATCATAGTTACTTTATAAATTGCAATTATGAACATCCAAACTGGTTAATTGCAATCAATGCGATCAATTCATCCGGAAAACCTTCGGGAAACTAATGCAATTAACCATAATTAACCACATACTTGTTTAGCTGACTTGAGTGCAGAATCAAATTAACCAAGCAAGAAACCAAGCAAGCACTGACACAAGTTGATCCTTAGATAGGCATCCAATATTTCTATTATTAATTATGCCATCATGGACCATTAATTCTAGTTGATTCCTAGGGTTATTAGTCCTTTTTAGGGTTTTGATCACAATTAGGGTTCCACTTCATCGTTATTACTTTAAAGCCTAATTTTATAAAATTACTTACAAATCCTAATTATTTCATATTTATTTCACAAAAGATCCTAAGATCCTATTTTATCAATATGAAACCCTAATTTCAGATTATAAAAACTTTTCTTTTCTTTTTCTCTTACTTAGGGTTTCTAAGCATATTAACCATTTTATTAGGTTTAAAACTCTAAACTTTGCAATTTCATCTTCAAAATAGATTAAAATCTATCTTTTTCATTAAAAAAGTTAACCATGCTTGAATTAACCTAATTATAATATTAAATCTATCCTTGATTAACAATTAGGGTTTCTAACCACAATTAACACCTTTTTCATCAAAATACTACACTTTTGTTAAAAGAGACAGATTTAGGCTTTCAAACTATTTTAAACTTATTCCTCGTATTTTTCTGATCAATTTTTATGTATAAACTTTTCTCATCTGAGTTTTCTAGCACAAGATATTATTTTTACAAAGAAAATCCTTTTTCTTATTGTACTTGCTAATTTTGGAAAAACAAGGATCACCCGATCAATGGTCCGCGGGTCCACTGAGGATCCAACGACCACGGATGTGTGCGCCTAATCTAGCGATCAAAAGTAGGCCGAAGGACGAGATTGTCCTTACCAGGAAAGAAGGCGCGGTGGGGTAGTTTGGTAATTGACCACGAGGTCTTCTCCTACCTCGCGCCCGAGCACAACAACTCCCGCGAGGGTCAACCTTGGGGTTGACTCTGATCTTTTGACCACCAGCGAGCATGCCAAGAAGTCAGGGAGATTCATCTCCCTCTGTCGAACCCAACTAGGGGTTCAATTGCTTGCCACAAACGCACCGTGACCCTCCTCTATTCGTCGGACTCCGGTGAGGTTTGCCACTAGAACGAGGGTGCAGGTCAAGGTATATCTTCAAATTGATTGCACATGAACGCTCCTCTTGCTCCTTTGTAGCTTTTGGGGTAGGAAACAGATGTGCTGGTTCCCTCGTTCACCCTCCCTATATATAGGGTCGGGGCAAGTCCCTGTTGGTTTGGGAACTTTCCCAATCGACGACCAATCCTCGAAAAACTTGGGATGATTCCCTTTGGTTTCCTTTCCTGAATCCAAAGAAACCATCAACGAGTTTGCACACTCACTGGGTCACGAGGAATTGGAGAGGGAAAATCCCTCTGCAATTGGCAGAGTTCCAGTACGCATAGCACTTAGACGATGAGAGCCAGGCGTTGGATCAAGATCCAACGGCCCTTGTTGCTCGCTGTCAAACACAAAGGAAAGTATATTCCTATTTTCAGAACAATTCCCAATTTTGGAGATTAGTTGGGAAATTCATATCTCCTAAACCATAGCTCCTCTTTATTTCGAATTTTAAGGGAAGGTTCGTCTTGTCATCATCTAGCTATTTACAAAATTTGGGAAACAAAATCCAATGGATGAGTAGGGTTCCTTCTCTCCCAAGTTATCCATTAATTAATTCAAAATTAATTAGCAATTCTTTTCCCTTTGCCATTATCTTGTTAACTTGGGTCCCTTGGACCTCAAGAAATCCTAAAGGCATGTATTCCCATATTGGGGAATATCTATTTGCCTTTATCCTCTTTTAATTGTCTATTTCTCATATTTCCCTTTTATTAATTAAATCCTTTTCCTTTTGATTTCTCTTTTCTTTTCAAATGGGCTCAATGGCCAACAAAGCCCATTATTAATCAATCAAGGCCATTTCACACGAAATCCATCACAAATCAAAGAAATAGATTTCATTTATTCTTTGAAAGAGAATTACACTTTTCATTACATACTTAGGAAATTGAGGTTATAACACAGTACCTGTGGCGTGCTACTCCTCTCCTACTACAGAGATTGGGAGTAATCCTATAGACCCACCTAGTACATCCACTATAAGTATTTTTATGACATAGTATCTAGTCTTTTCAAGATGATATGTTTATGTATATATGTATATAACATTATTTACGTAAATTTGTAGGGGTTGAATCCATGTCATCTAAAAATTCAAGAATATATCATTGTAGAGGCACATACTTACCCAGCCCTTCCAGAGGACATGTTTCATGGGACTCTAGTACCAGCTGGTGCGGTTCGTGTGAGCTCGATACATGTACTCCCCAATTGGAGGGATATTGCATTGCCATATGCCCACCCAGATTCTAAAACGCTTGGTAAGGCAGAAGGCGGAGTGATAATGTGGCCCAAAGCGGATGTCGTCTATACTAATATTGTATGGTAAATTTACATTACGTTAACTTTTTAGTGTGTATATATGAGTCAATTGATCTGAAATTATATATACAGGTCAAAAGGAAGACACCCGCTACACCTCAGCCTCCACCTCCACCTCCTGAAGTACCAAGTTGGCTTCCAAGGGACCTACACGCCTCATTAGGTCCTAATTGTAGGGGTATGGTAGTATGGATAGGCAAACATGATCCAAATTGCCCTATAAGTGTTTCTATTTTAGAGGATGTTGCAGGTCAATCATACGATAACAAGCTATTTATACAAGATATTTTGGAGTTGTTTCGTTATGACTGGCTGAATACATCTATGATAGAGCTATGGATATGGTGAGATCTTGTTTATACATCCATATGCCTTGTTTTATATACTGTGATCTGGTTTCTTATATATTAATGCATACGTAATATATGTTTTGCAGCCACTTACACACAATATGTACAGATTTTTCATTTCCCCATGTGGGATTTTTGATTCCATCTTTGATTAGTCTTGTAGATAAAGACCCTTCTTCAGATACTTCATACTGCTGTGCTGCTTTTAAATATTTTGGCAAAAAAAAGAAGACGGTGATAATAACTCCATTCAATGTTGAGTAAGTTTACTTTGCTTATAATTTGAACTTAAGAAAATTACATTTTTAGTGTGGATTTTGAGTTATTAATTTTTAACTTTCTTACCTGTAGTGGTAGGCATTGGGAGTTACTAGTTATTGTCCCCAAGACGTTCACTGTCTATTATCTAGATCATGCGGGGAATGAATTGAATACATTATATGGACACATAATGAAAAAAGCCATTATTCCCGTGAGAAATATTTCATATTTTTATATCCGTTAACATATGTTATTACATTAGTATTTAATTATGCAATTTAACGTGTTACATTAACATGTAGGGCTTTACATGAGTTTAAAAAAGCTGGAGGAAAGGTCCCCAAGAAAAAGAATCAGCCACTAATTTGGGAGAATGTGAAAGTAATTTCTCGACTCCAATGTATATATTATTTATGTGAATTGTGTTTATTTGTATTTTTGAATATTTTGTATGTTTCAATTTATAGTGTGCTACACAAGACAATGGTTGGGCATGTGCATACTATGTGATGCGATTTATGAACCTAATCATCAAACATGCCGCAATGGAAATCGATACTATACATAAGTTATTATATATAGTCTCATTAGATAATATGAAATATATCAATCTTATTATATATTATTAATTATATATATACGTCATTCTCTTTGCAGGTGTTTAAAACTGACTTGACTACAGGTGGAAAGTTGTTAAATGTACATACTCCCTATACGAGGGAAGAATTAGATGATGTAAGAGAAGAATGGGTAAAATCTCTACAAGTAGTGGGAATTTTTAAATATAATTAGGATACTGATGGTGATAATGACGATGATGAATAAAGAATGATATTTCTAAACTTTGTTCTCATAAATATTTTTGTGTGAATGTGAATGATTTTTTCTAAATTGTCATATGTGTGAATGTGAAGATGATCAATACATGAATGTTTCTACATGTGTCTAAATGTGAAAAGAGATGAAATGAATGGAACTATAGGTTGCTAAATGTGTGTGATCATAAATTGTTGTCCATCTTGTTAATTTTATAGGTTTGTGGCATGTTGTTGGCTGATATCAATGGATGTTGTAAACCTACAGTTCAGAACTGAACTACAGGTTTTGCATCCTACTGACCAGCCAGACAGCAGGCCTGTAAACTGATAAGAAAAAAAATCATAAAATAGGTGTTGGTTATTAGTATAAAACCGACAATAAAGACATACATTGTCGGTTATTAGCAAAAAAATCGACGTTTGTGTGGCTGTGGGTGTCGATTATATATAAAAAACCGACGTTGATGGTGCCCTTACTGGCACATTTTATAGGTGCTGGGATGGGTTATATAGTGTCAGTTTTGTTGAATAACCGACATATTTGACCTTGATATAGTGTTAGTTTTATTGAATAACCGACTCCTATAGTGCCCTTGTTGGCACATTTTTGGTGGCGGGAAGGGTTATGGCGTCGGTGTTAAAACCGATGCTGAATATTCCAACTCTTAGCGGCGCCCACTTGGGTGTCGCTTTGAAACCGACGCCAAAGGCCTTAAATAACCAACACTAAAGGTCGGTTCTATACTAGTGTATGCCCAAAGAGACAATCATGTGATGATTGCAATGGCATAACATATAAATGTTTGATTAATAACAAAGATAAACTTCCAATTTGTTATGTTTCATTAAGTTATGAGATAATGATGGAACACTATAACTATTGAGAGAATACTATTACTTAATGACGTATATCTTCAAGTATTAGCCTTGTCAAAATAAGATCATACAGATGTTAAGAGTATATGTACATATTCTCATTATGTCCCTAATTAGTTGTTATTGTGGAAGGTTGAAAGACAAAAATAACACATACGATCAGAGTGTGGGTTGGTTGATGACACAATCTTATAAGTCATGATATGGCTATACCAAACCAAGAACATAGATACATGTTAGAAAACAATGTATCAGACAGACCCACCATGAGACTGACACATGGAAGCCATCATCATGGAAGTTATAGTCATATCTCAAAGTGATGGTGGTGGTTATGGTTCTTAGACCTAAACACTGTACTCATCACATGTCGTTGGGTACACTTTGACATCATCAAACACAGTCCTAAAACATGGGTTGTTACAAAGGAGATGATTGGGTGACTTTGACACATGGGGATTGACTATGAGTGATATATATGGGATTTGTCCCTCCTTCAGGATCATGGTATCCAAGGTGTCTTGATTAGCAAAACTGAAAAAAGTATGGCCAAACACATGTGAGTCAATATATGATATTGAGCTTACATATATCTCATGCAGTCTGCTCTGGTTCAAGGAACAAGATTGAATAATAATGAGGATGACTGCTCCATGCCTATAGTTCAATCTGGATATCAGTGAAAAAGGAACTATACAAACACTATAACACCATATATAGATTGTAGGTTGAAGTTTCTCCCCAACTTTCTATTCACTTGGGTAGCAATGATGTGCGACTAGGCACTGCTCATTGCTTGTGATGTCATAAGTTGATATGGACATTCACTACCAACGTGATATGGGACCTATAGGGTTACACACATAGGAACTCATCTAGAAGAGGAGTTTGATCTTGAATAATAATTGATTGATTACTAAAGTATTTAGGTATTTCAATTCATGCAACAGACCAGCTGACTAGACTGCCAAACAATAAGTTCAAGTGTTGAGACTATCGTTTGGAGTATGGGGTTGACTATATTGTACATTGGTTGGAATTCTGCCTGACACTGGTTGCGAGATGCCCGTCTCGCTCGTGTGAAATGACTGTTTGGCCTGGTGCAAGATGCTCGTCTCAGTTGCACCAAATGGCCATGTGGGATGGTGTGAGATGCCCGTCTCGTTTACACCAGACGTCCGTCTCAGGGGTGCAATTCAATTATACAAAGGATTGGTGCTGACATCAAGTTGAGTACTAATTAAAATTGAATTGCCGACATATGTGCAGAACTGGAAGGTGCGAAATGACCGTTTCGATGCACACAGGTTGCAAAACTTCCATAATTGTTGCGAAAATTCAAGATCTTTCAGTCATTTTCAATCCTGCTTTAGTCCCACATTGGCTGGGGATTGGGAACCCTGACCCTGACCCCTCCAATATGTAGAGGGGTATTGGGGGCTTCCCAGAGCACAACTACTACACAGAAAATTGAGAATCAATTGCTCTAATAATTGTTGTTCTCTCTAGTTGTGGTAACCACGAGAGCCCAAGAAAGTCCTACCCGACTAGGGAGGGATAGCCATGAGAGAGAAACAACTGAGGATCATTGTTGTGGAAGAGTATGTTGGTGACTAGTACACCAACGGGAGGCATAACTCCTTCCTATCCATTCTAGTAGGACGACAAGGGTTCTAGTTGGTCTGTGTGGACTACTCTAGAAGCAAGAGTCCTTTGGCTGCTGCTAGGAGGGAAACATCAACTCACAATCTATGGCAAGATTTGAGGAGCCACTGTAGTAGTTGTCTGTGTCTGCTGTCCATGGAGGAGCAATTAGATGAGTCTAAGTGCATCTAGGAGTTGCACAACCACTGTCCAAGATAGAGTGTGCATCTACATTAATGAGGGTTGTCACTAGAATTGCTCCAGGATTAGGTATATCTTCGTGAAACCATCATTCCCATTGCATAGTTATTGGCAGAATTTACTGGTTAATGGGAAATATATCAGTAAAATTTTTGTTTCCATTGCCTATCTAATGCCGTATTTCCCTACAGTGGTATCAGAGCCACATCAATTAATTATATTTTGGGATAATCGATATGATTGGATTTTAGTTTTACCGTATTTATTTATTGCATGCGATGCAAATATTTAAACTAGCTGATGTGCACATCCGTCTAAATCACCACATAAAGAACCCAAACGAATATATATATACATACATACATATATTAGAATTAGGTAAATATATTCTAAACCCAAAGAAATACTTTGGGGCAAATTACAAATTAGTCCCAATACTACAATACTCACACCAAAAGAGGTTGTGCTACATATACACGTAGCCTACTACACTTACATTTAGAGATTTTACATGCAATTTTCTCCTCATTCCTCTTCTTTTCATTATGTTTCCTATTGTTCCTTTCCCTCCAAACGTAGAAATATGTGGCAGATAGAATCATGAGTTCCTTTTTTGAGTCTGTGCTTGTCCTATTTCCTAAAAAGGATAACATAACAACTGTGTTCTTCATTTCTCTCCTCCTGATCACTAGCTTGTCGTAGACCAAGTCCCAAACCTTCTTTGTATACTCATAACTGCAGAAGATGTGTTCTTGCGACTCATGCTTCCTTTTGCATAGATGGAAAGTAGTATTAGTTCTAGGTTACCATTTCACCACTTTGTCAAGGGTAGGCAGGGAGTCATGAACTGCTCAATACATGCATGTCTCCCATTTTGGGACCCCCATATCAGACCAAAATAGTTTACATAAGTGTTCCTCATGTCTTGGTTGAACAATCTCCCAAATCCTTTCCTCCTTCTTCAAACTCTAGAGTCTTGTGTCATCATTGATACCTTTAATCTCTTGCCATACCTCCATCATCCAGTTGATGACTCTAGAGTAGCCTTCCCTGGTCTTGGGTTTGAAATCTAACCCTTTAGTGTATGTCGATCTCATCCATTTCGCGTATAGGGAATCACTTAGCAGGAATTTGAACACCCTTCTAGTAGTGCCCCATGTAGCAATCAACCTTGGTGATTTCAAGCCGACCCCTCCTTCATCCTTGCTCCTTGCTAGTCTGTTGTACCTCATGTGATGGTTGTTACCTACCCATATGAAGTTTGTGATGGACATCTCCATTCTCTCAAGCACGACGTAAGGAATTTTACCCTGCTGAACCCAGAACATTAGTAACCCCTCAATTGCAGACTTCGTGAGGGTGATACGCCCAGCCATGGATGTCTTCGTTATAGGCCATCTACCTATCATCTTCTTCCAGCTTGTCCGAACATTCTGTGAAATCTCGGACCTTAACGTTGCCTCCAACAAGGGGGAAGCCTAAGTAGCATGTCGGCAGGGCACTGGCCTTGATTCCCATGGCCTCCTCAATCTGTTCTCTACTACCTTCACAGTTAGTCAGCATGAAGAGTTGGGTTTTCTGGATATTCGTCTTTAGACCTGTGTGATCGCCAAACTCCACAAGCATGTGTTTTAACGGCTCCAAGTACCTGGTTTTTGCTTCCAAGAACACTAGTACATCATCCATGAAGATAAGGTGGCTCAACACCTTTGTCCCATGGATAGTGTAGGTAGCTAATTTCTTTTTCTCCTCGTCCCTTTCCATCAACCTCGAGAAGTACTCCATGAGGATAGTGAACAATAGAGGGGAGAGGGGATCTCCTTGCCTCAATCTGTTACCACCCCTAAAGATACCACACAGAGATCCATTCACTAGCACTGAGAAGCTTATTATGGTGATGTTTGCTTCATCATCTCGATCCACCTGCTTTGGAATCCCATTTGGGCCATCACCCACCATAGTGTCCTCCAATTCATGCTATCGTATGATTTGGAAACGTCGAGCTTCAAGCAAGCTTTCTTGTGGCCAATTTTAACATTGAAGTCTAATAGGAACTCTCCTGCAAGTAGAGAACAGTCGTTGATGCTTTGCCCAGAGATGAACGAACCCTGGTTATCCGAAACAACAAGTGGCAACACCATCTTCAACCTCTCAGCAAGGAGTTTTTTTATGACCTTGTATTAAACATTGCAGCATGCTATCGGCCTAAAATTTGCCAGCGATGTCGTCTTCTTCTTCTTCGGGATGAGTACTAGAAATTCACATAGGTCATCTTTTATAAATTCCCAAGCATCCCTATAGAAGTGGGCGTTAAACCCATTCAGATCTGGTGATTTATCAACTCCAATGCTCTAGAGGGCTTCCTTCACCTCCTCTTCATTGACCTACCTATACAAGATGTTATTGTGTGGTGTGGTTAGCTTGTATTTCCACCTGAGCTCCTTGCCTTCCCACACTACCTCTTCTGTATAGTTCTTATTGTATATTCTGTGTAGAATTTAGTTGCCTCCTTACCTAGATCCTCCTGGTTGTTTAGGACCTCTCCGTTCACACCCACTAACTCGAAGATCATGTTCAATGCTTCTCTCTGCCTCACCGCATTGTGGTATAACTTCATATTCCTATCTCCTTCTTGTATCCACCTCTGCCTACTTCTTTGCCACATGAAGCTCTCCTCTACTTTCTTTAGGTCTTCGATCACGTATTTCACCTTTAACTCGCTCTCAATGATGGCCTGGTTCAATGGGTCCTTCAGAAGCTGATTCTTTATCTCAATCATTTCCTTTCTTACCTCCTCGATGAGCTTGGGGATGTTGACATGTTCCTTCGACCATGATTTAAGATCTTTCTTCAGTCTCATTAGTTTCTTCGTGAAGCAATAGATAGGGTTTCCTTGGATTGGGTCCTTCCAACTCACCTCTACCACTTCTCTATAGCCCTTCCATCCCGTCTAGAAGTTACTGAACCCGAATGGTATCCTTTTCTTTGACCTCTCCTACAATTTCATAACTAGTGGAGTGTGATCACCAATGTCAGCACCCCTCACACTAATGTTTGTATTTCCCAAGCAATAAATCCACGCATTGTGAACAAGTGTCGTATCAAGTTTTCATGCGATTTTCCTTTTGGGTTTGCCTTCATTGTTCCACGTGAAGGTTTCACCCCCTGCATATGGAGCTCACACAGTTCAGCTGAATTGATCATTTGGTTGAATGACCTTAACACCACTTTAGGGACCAACCATCCTCCTCTTTTCTCCTCCTGTAACCTCACATTATTGAAGTCCCCCATGATCAACCATGGGAGATTTGTCTTCTTTGATTGTTCCATTAACTCCCTACACAACGTGTGCCCTTGAGAATGTAGATTGAATGCATACACTGCCGAGAAGCACGCCTTCAAACCACCCTTATTGCTACATATAGAGGTGATCATCTGGTTTATATTAGCAATCACCTCTACTTCCCACACATTTGGGTTCCATCCTAGGCATACTTTACCTAGATCCACTGCGTCAGGGTTAGATACACAGTTCCACCCCCTAAGGAAGATGGATGCTACACATATGATATTTCCCCTCTTTATTTTCATTTCTAGAATTGCTTCCATGGACACACCACTGGATTTAATCTAGTTCCTGACCTCACACCTTTTTTCTGGGTCACAAACCCCCTTGACATTCCAGGTGAGGACTAACATAGGTAATTATCTTCTGTTCCTGATATGCCTACCATGCTCCTTCTCCTTCTCCCTCCCCATTTCCTTTTCCTTCTCTTTGTCTTTCTCTCTTTCTTTGTCCTTACTTGTTGAATCTGGGCTCTTCGTTGTTTCCAGTATCTCTTCTTCCTCTGTCTCAGACTCTCTTAGGACATTGAAAGGGTTTGATTGGTCCTAGATCCCCCCTCCTCGTTGTCATTGCTTCCTGAGGTGCTAGCTTCCACATTCATGGGGTTGCTCTGCTTTACCTTCCAAGTATTTTTGGGAACTTGGAAACCTTGATCATCCTTCTTATTACTAACCTCCTTATTCTTCTGACAATCATCATCACCATGCTTGAAAGCACAACATCTTGAACATTTCTTGGGTAAAGACTCGTACTTGATATTGAATGGGATTTCTGCCTTTCTAGGGACATTCACCCACACCTTATCCGACATATCATCTTCTGCTTCAATCTCCACCAGGACTCTGGATTTGTCTATGCCAACCATCTCCATAGCCCTCATTTCAACATGCAGAACCTTTCCAACTCCCGTCGCTATCGTGGCGACTGCCTTCCTGATCCAAGTTTTCCTGTTGGATGGGATGTAGATCCAGATCGGCAGTGATGGCATGTCCTCCTTTACCAGGGCGTCACCGAAAGCATAGTGCCTCACGATCACCAGATGGCTATCAAACCATCTAGGCCCACTATTGAGACACGCCTTTTTGTCCATATCATTAGAGAACCAGATCAGAAAGAATCCATTTTCCTTAGATACGACGTCAAACTCTCCCTTAGGGCTCCATACCTACTTGATCCAAGCAAGAAGATGGGGGTAGAATGGATGTTTCCCCATGACATAGATTGAGACCGCAAATTCCCAGACGTCTTTCATATGTCCATATTCCTCAGCATCAAGATCCACTGTCACTTTACCATCCTTCTTGGTCGGTTCAGGAAAGATCAAATCTGTGCACTCCTTTTCTTGTGCAGGTGCCCTCTTCACTATCATTGTCCATGGTTTCTTCGTTATGCTTCCTTCACTCTCCTTCCTTGTCTCTGGGGTAGGGTTATTGGGTGGTAGGTTGGATGGGTTGGTAGGTGGGATGGTGGTGGATGGTGAGGCCTGGCCAGTGGTGGTGGCCGCCATGGCCGTCGGTCCTTCTCAAGATCACCCTAGAGATCACCAAGGAACCCTAGGAGATGGAGGGGGCGGGAGTGTTTATATATATATATATATATATATGAAATTTACACGCATCACTATAAAATCGATTTTGATGGTGGATGTGAAGCATGTTATGGCCAAAATCCCATATCTTTACGTGCATAGTTTTGGTTATATATTCCTATTGTTAATTTGTATGCGTACCGAGCCTCTCTCTCCTTTCCAAATATAAATTAATGTTCTTCTTCCTATTTCCCTTTGAATGTAACTTGAATTTTCCCCCATATACAATGTAATAAAAATAGTATAGTTTTAATTTATGTTTCGACATGAGATGTCGATCTGCACAAAGATGAAATGATCGGCTTGTGAGACGACACGATCGACTAGAGGACTAAGGAGGCCAGACGACAAGAGGATGAATTGATCGACTGGTGGCCCAACCGACCGACTGGAAGTGTCCAAACACTGCTTGGACTTGATAACTAGACGACTGCTTCAGAAGAGCCCAATCGAGCGACCAAGAGGCGAGCCGACCGGTTTAAGAGTTGAACCAATCAACCTAGATTGGTTCAAGCATAGATCTTCACCAACAATAGGTTGCATATGATGTGGACCATAGGTGGTAGCAATTCCTTGTGGCTCCAAGGAATTGCATTAGTATGGCCATAACCATCTCTTGTGTGTTTTATTTATTGCATGTTCTCATTTGTGGTTATAGAATGTATTGTTGGTATGTATGCCTAGAGAGCCAATCATATGATAATTGTGATGTGACAGTAGATACCTGATTTGATAATTATAAAGACAAGCTTCCAATTTATCTTGTATATTCAATTATGAGATAACGCATAACATAATAAATGTCTAGAGAATGATAGTACTCAATGACGTATGTCTTCAAGTACGTGACTTAAAAGAATGAGATCATTCAGATGTTAAGAGTAATTATACATATTCTCATTATGTCCTTGATCGCTTGTTATTATGCAAGGTTGATAGGTAACAATAACACATAAGATCCGAGTGTGAGTTGGTTAATGACTAAATCTCATTAGTCATCATATGGCAATATCAAATCAAGCATACAGATACATGTTAGAGAACAGTGTATCAGATAGACTCACCGTGAGACTAACACATGGAAGCCATCTTCATGGAAGTCATAGTCAGGTCTCATAGTGATGGTGGTGGTTGTGGTTCTTAGACATGAAATCACTACACTCTTCATATGTCGTTGGGTACACTTTGACATCATCAACCGCAGTCTTGAAACATGAGTTGTTATAAAGGTGATGATTGGGTGACTTTGACACATGGGGATTGAATGTGAGTGATAGATATGGGATTTGTCCCTCCACAAGAGTATGATATCCAAGGCCTCTTGATTAGTGAGATTGAGAAAAGTATGTCCATATCGCATGTGAGTCAATATATGATATTGAGCTTACACATATTTTATGCAGTCTGCTTTGGTTCAAGGAACAAGATTGAATAATAATGAGGATGACTGCTCCTTGCCTCTAGTTCAATATGGACATCATTGACAAAGGAACTATACAAACACTGTAACACCATACATATATTGTAGGTTGAAGTTTCTCCCCAACTTTCCATTCACTTGGGTAGCAATGATGTGCGACTAGGCACTGCTCATTGCTTGTGGTGTCATAAGCTAGTTATGGACATTCACTGTTAATGTGATATGGGACCTATAGGGTCACACACATAGGAACTCATCTAGAAGAGGAGTTTGATCTTGAATGATTATTGAATTGATTACTAAAGTGTTTAGGTATTTCAATTCACACAACGGATCAGCTGAATAGACTACCAAACGATCAATTCAAGTGTCGAGACTGTTGTTTGGAGTGTCAGGCTGATTGTATTGCACATTGGTTGGAATTCTACCTGACTTGGGTTGTGATACACATGTTTCACCTATGTGAGAAAACCGTCTGGGATGGTGTGAGGTGCCCATCTCATTTACACCAGATGCCCATTTCGAGAGTTCAATTTGATTACACAAAGGATTGGTGCTAACGTCAAGTTGAGTACTAGTTGAAATTGAATGACCGACATATGTGCAGAACTAGAAGGTGCGAAATGACCGTCTCATTGGGTGAGATGACCATTTTAGTGCATGTAGGTTGTGAAACTTCTAGAATTATTGCAAAAATTCAATACCTTCCGATCCTTTCGACTCCCGCTTTAGTCCTGCTTTGGATGGGGACTGGGAACCCTGACCCCTTCTATATATAGAGGGGTATTTGGGGCTTCCCAGAGCACAACTATTACATAGAAATTTGAGAATCAGTTGCTCTAACAACTCTTGTCCTCTCTAGTTTTGGTAACCATGAGAGCTCAGACAAGTCCTACCCGACTAGGGAGGGATAGCCACAGGAGAGAAATAACTGAGGATCATCATTGTGGGAGAGCATCTTGGTGACTAGTATACCAATGGGAGGGACAACTCCTTCCTTTTCATTCTTGTATGATGACAAGAGTTCTAGTTGGTCCGTGTAGACTATTCTAGATGCATGAGTCATTTGGCTACTGCTAGGAGGGCAACATCAACTCGCAGTCTGTAGCGAGATCAGAGGATTCACTACAATAGTTGTCCGAGTCTGATGTTTGTGAAGGAGCAGTCAGACAAGTCCCAATGAAACTAGGAGATGCACAAACACCATCCAATACAGAGTGTACATCTACATCAATGAAGATTGTCACTGGACATGCTCTAGGACCAGGTATATCTTCGTGAAACCATCCTTCACATTGCATAGTTATTGAAATGATCTGCTAGTTAATGGGAAATATGTTAGTAAAATTTTTGTTTCCACTGCCTACCTGATGCCATATTTCCCTAAATTTGTGACCAAATAAAGAATAAAATTTAGAAAAGCTTTACATAATAATTTAATTATGTGGAAACATGTAAATGAAAATGTGCAATATATACAGTATATTTTCTTTACCAATATAATGGATAAATAAAAATAAATAATATGCTTTGGAGTAACAAGGTGAATTCATGTTCATAAATATTAATAATGTCTCATAATTTAAATAAATAAGGAATTAATGGACATAATGTGTGAAATGAGTAAAATGTAAATTTCCGTGCATAATAATAATATATAAGTCTTTTTATAACAATGTGACATTAGTAGGACTTAATTAAGTAAGTGTTGATATAATGTTTTGATAAATATAATGATAACATGTCAAAATTCCTAATGGTGCCATAACTCATAAAAAAGTAGTGAAAACATGTTCCTTGGGTGCCTATTTCCTTGGGAACCAAGTTTCACATTATTTACAGAATAATAGTTACCTTAATTCTTTTTGGAAAAAAAAGATAAAAGCCAAAAGTATTAAATAAATTACAATAACTCTCCAAAAGTGGAATTTAACCCCATATTCGAAATTAACATACTAAAATAAGCATATATGTGAATTTTCATCTAATTTGGACAATATTTAATGTTCTAATGTGTTTAGGAGAGAGAAAGTGTAAAAAATCCTAACATATTGAATAATGTGTAAAATAATCTTAAAAGAAAAAATTAATGGCAAATTCATGTTTCACAAGTTTAAGGTTACTTGAGGGTGAAGTTTCACATTAATTGATGGTTTCTATATGTCTCTAAATCAAGAGGAAATAGAAAATATGATTTACTTTATGAGAATTGAATAAAATAGCAAAAGTTTCCAAATATAAAACTAATGCCAAAATAGGATATTACATTGCTTAATTAGCCTAGGTGAAAATTTTAATATTAATTGGACCATGATTAGACTCTCAATTTAATTTAGAAAGAAATAACACAACTATATACATCACTTTAGTTAATGTCTCGATTTTGCTAAGGTCAGTGTTATTTTCTCTATCATGGTTTCTTTTTTAGGATTACTATTTCCACTTTTAACACAAACCCTTGATTCCCGATCTAACGATGTGCCCATCATCCTCTTCGTTATCCCTCTTTACTTTTTCTATTTGCAGTGTGTTTCCCCAAACCTCTGTTCTTGCTTGATTTCCCGATCCCTCTCTTCTCACCCTTTCGTGCTTTGTTTCCTTCTCATATATATTCATCATGTTTTTCCACCCTCCTTGGTCTCATTTTTTTCTTGGGTTTGATCCCCTATAGCCCCAACCATCTCAGCCTTACGGTTCCCCTATTCTCCCTTTGTTCTCCTTCTCTTTTTCCATCTTCTCACCAACTCAGATCATAAGACCACTGCCAATCAGTGCCAACATCTTCACGAAGACATCTGGTCTCATATTCTTGTTGTGGTTTGGCCTCGTTCATCTGCGGGCCGATTTCCCCTACTTTGACTTCCTCAGTTGGCCATTGGAATTCATCAGGTCATTGCTAGACCTATGGACCTCATCAATTTGAACTGGAACTCCTCCATGTTCCCCTCCAGAAGCTTCCTAGGACTTCAATTGCAAGAAATGATGTGTATGATGTCAACCCCTCTTTACTCCTTCTTTACCTTGAGCCTATACTTGTCCCCATATGTTTTCTCCATGATTTCTGTTAGTGTTTGAGCTCTTTGGCTCTGGCTGGACCTCACGAAGTCAATTGGATTGATCGTGGGTTGAGTTAGGGAGTCGAGCTTTGACTGGTCCCTCATCCTTCCACTGCTACTTGCAGCCATGGTCAGACGAGTGAAAGGGGATGATTCCCCTTGATCTTTTCTTGTGATTGCCCCTCATGTTCTGTTTTTGTTTTATTTTTTTGCAAGGGGCGATTCCATGTTTTCACCCCTAGTAGTTCCTCTTTTTTTGCACTGAGGCATTGCGTAGAGTTGAGCACTGAGTTGGCAAAGCTTGATTGGACCAACTCAGAAATTTTGATCGCTGACTTGATTTCCATGTTGACGTGGATTTTTACTATTTTCCAATTGGTCAATTTTTGCATAAAATTATTTATAGCTCAAAAAAATAAAATAAAATATATTCTGGAATCAAAAAATTATAATCTATCAAATGGTACTAATTTCCTCATCGAAATCTAATGAAATGGTGATTTTTGTAGATTTTCTTGATTGGTTTAGTTTTTGTAAAATTCATAGCTAATAATTTTTAGGTCAAAAAAAAGTAAAATATGTTATGAACTCATTAAATTATAATCTACAACATGGTATGGTTTTGACAGCCTAAGTCACTAATAGTAAAAAGGCATTTTTTTTAGGGTTTATGAATTAATGTAAACCTAACCCTATTTCTAAACGTATGCTTAATAGGTGCTTTTAATACCTAGGCTTGGATCTAGGACTGATTTTGGACTTGTTTAGACTCTAAAGTGAGGTATGTTTGCATCTTTTATTATTCTTCTTGAGAAATAAACCTATTTTTTCTCACTCTTGACATATTAGCCAACACAATATCTCTCTTTTGAGAATTGACTCCATGTGAAATATTCTACTTGATTATGATATTATGCTCAGCCTATTTTGGTTGGACTTTCTTTTGAATCCAACTTATGTTTTATTCTTGACAAAACACTAATTTTGCCACTTATGTGGTGGATGTTTATATTGTCCATTTATGTGATGGCAATCTTATTTATTCTATCTATACTTTTTACTTGCCTCTACATTAAGCATGTTATGTGATTCAGTAGCCCTAGAGTGTGTAATTGCTTTGGTTTTTTGAGTTATGTGCCCTTGTTATATTTTTGGGATGGAGGTTATGTGCCCCATACCCAGGTTTTGTGCCCACATTTATATATTTGGGAGTTTGATTATGTGCCATTCTCTATCAGGTTTCAAGGTTATGCGCCTTGGCCGCCATTGTCTTTATATCATTCTAGTGCTATGCTTATCTCACATGCATGCAAGTTGATGATTAATATTGATGGGTTACGTGCCCTGATTTCATGATATGTGCTTATACGGCACAACTTTATTGTTTTATTTATGGAAAGTATCTCTTTTATTATCCTACGATTGCAATTCATCTCTCTTGATGCATGATTGGGTGGTTCTTTTCTCTTCTATGGGAAGCATTGTTATTTTGTTGTCCTTTATTCAATATATTGTTCATTCCATATTTAGTATGCACATACCAGCCTTTTGCTGATGTCATCTACTTTTTCTCCTCTTGCTGGGGCATGATTCCAACCCCAGGTGTAGAGCATGGATGACATGATGTGTTGAGATGGACCTAGCTTAAGGTTTTGATGCCTGGAGACAAACTTGATATGATTTAGATTTCCCTCTACTAGATCCTTATAATGTAATATCCATGTAAATCCTATATGGGAGATGATGATGTACATTTATAAAATTGATTATAGTCATATTTTATATTCCACTTCTATACTTTGGTCTTTTGTATACCATCATTTGAGATTTGAAAATTTTACACCTATTCCAGCATACCTTTTGTGTGTTTTTGGAATGGATGTTTCATTCCTTAAAATTTAGTAGGGATTGGATTCCCTATGGGGTCCCACTGTTTGCATATGATTTGGGATTAATTATCAATTCTAAAAGGAAACATATGGCACATAAGATTCATATTATACTAATCGGGTTGTGATTGTATGGTTTGATGAATTTGTTGATGTCATTAACAAGCTTCAATGTATTCCTATCATCGTCACCAAAACCATCTACTTTGTTGAGAATGTTGTTTTGCACATGCAATCTACTCGTACTAGCAAACTGTAAAGAAGTGAAATCAATCCACCTCTCTACTAATAACAATGGTAAACAAAATCCAATTTAGATAGCAGCGGAAGATAAAATTTTGACTATATTCAATTTAAATAAAGTGTACATAAAAATTCTCCCAATATGGGTGTACATGCTTTATACAAAAAGAGGATCTAAGTAGAGGGAAGTCTAGACTACTCCAATTTTGTCTCCAAGCAACATATCCATCAGCTAAATCCAAGCCAAGCTAAGATCTTCAACTCCTATTCATCACCTTGCTCCACATCTGGGTGGTTGGGAAGGCACCCAACAAGAGGGAAAGGAAGACAAGTATGTGTTATAAAAAATGTTCTAAGATGGCAAGATAAGAAAAGCATGTAAAAGCAGGATAGGGTTCATCATAAGATGAAGATAATCAAGAGAATGAGGCCATATATATAAAAGAATATTTCAATAGATGCTTGCCATAAACATAGTAAAACAACAACATTGCATGTATGATTAATATTGACTATCTTAACTATGTAGGGTTGAGGCACCTACCAGACCTTCAACCAAAGGGTGAGGGGAGAATAACACATTCCCAGTCACCTGCACATATTTCATGTGCGGGGGAGAGTAACACGTTCCCCAGGGGAGAAATAATACATTCCCCAACTATGGGTGGTTGTACATACAAGTACCACTACACTAGTTAATTAGTCTAATAAAATCAACATGCTAGAAAAAGAGTTATGGCAAGATTAATCAAAGGATTTATATAACAAGGCAGTGAGGTTTAGAAACCCAAACAAGATAATACTACAACTAATTTTTGAGGCATAAATGAACTTAGGTTTCAAGAATCATGAATTAGGTCAGATTCAACCTCATTAGGGAACATAGGTAAAAGGTATAAATAATTTCCCAACTAAAGGGGGTAGATGCACATACCTTATCCTCAAGTGTTCTAGAACCCTCTTTCCAACCCTTCACACGAAATCAGAACCCACTTTCCCTAATATCATCATTAGATATATGAATTAGAATTAAGTATACTCATTAAAGGTGGAAAACCCTAATATTACTAACTTTTTGCGCAAACCATATAATTAGACTCCAAAAACATTACCATCATCTTATTTAGGGTTTTCTGATCAAAATGACATATAATATTAAGTATTTTGGAGATATGGACTTTTAGGGTTAATTTTGGTGATTTTTAGTTAATTAAATCATTCTAAAAATACGTTTTTTGCAAATATCAAAATCAAAACACAAAAACATTTTTAATGGATAGATCTCGTCTTCCTGATTTCAAAACACTATTTATGTTTAATTTTTGACCATTGGAATAATTTATAAGAATTATTTTATGTTGACCAATCAGAGAGTGCCACGTAGGCACAACGTGAGAGAGAGAGAGCTAGCGAGAGAGACAAAGAGGGAAGAGGGGGCCCACGCCCCGTGACCTGGACCCCTCGGCCCTCGCTGTTGAAGCGCGGGTCGCGGTCAGAGTTGGGTCAAAGGCGGGCAAAAGAACAAAAAGACCAGGGTGCCCTTCACGCGGAACCGAGAAAACAACCAATCAGGAGGGTAAAAAGATAAAATCGCGGGGAGTCATCTTCCTCCCATTGCTCACAACATGGCAACGCACAGCGAGCAACATGCTCGGCTGGTTTGGGCAAAATCGCGATACACAACGAAATTTCATGTTTAGGTACTAAAAGAAAGAAGGAGAGCCAAATTCAACCATACCTCTAATTTGGAAGGAGACCAAGGGAGCAAAGCGCGAAGGATGCCACAAGAGCAGGGGCAAATGGCGGCTAGGTGGTGGTCAAGACGTCCACGAAAACTGAAATTGAAGGTACATGCGAGTTGCTAAGGTGATGGCGGTCCTAGGGGCATAGATATATATAGGCAAGGGAGCCCGAGTTAGGGTTTAGGTAGTTGAAGGTAGAGAGAGACGACACAATCTTTGGGTGTTTCTCGAATCTCCGTCAAAACTCGAAAATTTTGGGATAATTCGGTGCGGATTTGCGTAAGGAACTTGTAGAGCAAATAATTATTGAATTTCGTTGAGTAAATCTCGAGAAAAGTGGATTCAAAATTTTGGAAACAAAGGACATGTTGCCCAAAATGATCCGAGAAGGAGAAGATCCGCGGATCCTTAGATCGCGATCCAACGGTCGTCGATCAACATGATAGAACAATTTATTCCTATTCAAAATCGATTAAAGGACATACACATTTAAATGTTTTTCTCTCTCCTCATTTAGAGGCCCAAACGTTGTCCAAAAATTACCAAATTTTATATTCTGACTGATTTTGACGTGTAGAATCCAAATAAGGAATTAGTTTTGCAGTTTGAGAATGTTTAATCAGTTAAATAATTATAAACTTATTTTGTCTTTCCTCCTTTATTAATGACATTAGGATTATCCAAAAATTACAAAACTTCACCCATAACGCATATTAAGTATGTTAGATACTAATTTGCTATTATTTCCATTTTTTGAATTTTTTTTTATTTTAAATAATGATTTGAAAGTTTTGTACACTTTCTCTCTCCTTAATTTATCTTCTAATCAAATATTTTCCAAATTGATTCAAAATTCATCCAAAGGTCTATTTTAACATGTAGAACACGAATTTGTCATTATTATATTTTTTTGAATACTTTTATTATTTTATTTAATTAATTTAAATTTTATCACTTATTTTATCCTTCTAATTTATTAGAGACATCTAGAAACCTTCTAAAAATATGAAACTTGGTATACAAGTAACAAAAAACGTTAGGAACACGTTTTTGAGATTAATTAATTTTTATCAACATATAGTTACTATTTTTGGTCTTTAAATCATTTTCTCTCTCCTGAATAAAATAAAATATTTAACGCTGTCCAAATTAAATACAAATTCACACATAGACTAATTTTGATATATAGATTACGAATTTTGAGTTAGTTTTCCAATTTGAGGATATTAGATATTTTATTTCACCTTATTGGCTTATTTCCCATTATCTTGTAATAAAGGCTTATATATTTATTATCCAAATTAGATGATACTTGGCCATTAAGTATCTTTTAATTCAAGAAAACGAATTTGCATATTAAAATTATCTTTATGGGTTTCCACTTGTTATTTTAGAACAATATATTCCTGATTATCTTCTTTTATCCAAAACATTCCATATTATCCCTAATTATTGCATTTATCATCTCCTTTATTTATATTTCGGGATTTTCTTTCTTTTTCATATTCTAAAAAGCACTAGCAAGTTCTAGGACGAATTTATTTATTCTTTTTATCACTTAAGTGGATATTTTGCATATTTGACCCCTTACTAAGCTTCCACAGAGATATTTGTACATAAACCCAAATATTGGAATAAAAGGTGAACACATGTTCATTAAACCATCATATTGTGCACAAAATAAATAAAAAGGCCAAAGAGGGTATAAATGAAAGGAAAATATGGAAAAGCTGACCAAAAAGGTAAAAAGTCCAGAATTCAGTATGTTACACAAGCATATTTATGACTATGACAAAGAGATTGGGTGATAAAGTATCACCTTATCTCAGAATATTATTAGTACTTTTGAAATGCATAGAGGGGATTTGTTAATGAGAAGTGAAAAGTGGATTTGCCCATGATTTCAGATTGACTACAATATCTTCTTGGGAAAACACAAATCTGTTTCAAAACCAAGAATAAATTGATTGGCTTGGCTTTGAACACATGGGTTTGATAATAATAATTCATTCTCATGTACAAAATGATCCTAGTATACTTAACTATCATTATAATAGAATGCATATTAAACCATATAAATAAAAAAGATATTAAGCATAGTATGATACACTATTGACTCATTATACAACTTTCAACATGGGTTCTCTAATAAATCACTATTTCAAAAATGGTGTGATATCTCATAACTGGATTGTGGACAAAGGATCATATTCTCTTTGGTTATATAGAATTGCACCATTATATGAATTAAAACAATTCTTGGTCCTGAGGTATACATAAGCAATTCACAGAGTTCAACTCTTACAGAGTTAGAGGGGCATCGAGACTGAGAAAGTTTGTATTTGAAAGTAAGAAACTAGTGACACATAATGCAATGATAGCACCTATGTGCGGCTCACAAACTAACTCTTGGATCAATTGTTGGGTGAAACTTGATTTCAAACTAGAAGATGAAGTGAGTAAACCCCTCCCTATGGCTCGAAAGGACCTGTTGGTGAGCAACTTTGTTAATTTGGAAGGTGGATGGGATGTCACTTTTCTAGAGGGCTGGTTTTTTGAGGGGTAGTGAAAAAATTAAAAGATTAACCCTCCATTTGATACTGACCATTAAGATTTGTGGATATGGAACTAGACTATAGATGGATAGTTCATGACCAAATTAACATATAACATCATAAGGAAAGACAAGGGTGTCGAGACAATTAGAAAACATGACCTGATTTTGGGGGTGAAAGTACCAAACAAACTCTAGTGTTTTCCTTGGATCGGTGCCAAAAAGCTCTCGTTAATAATTTGAGAAGGAAAATGAGACAAATTTTTGAAGATGATTGGTACGACAGATACAACAGTCACAAGGATACACTACTTCACGTGTTGTGGGACTGCATGAATGCAAAGGCATTTTGAGAGAAATTTTTGAATAGGGTAGACTTTCTGAATTACTGACATTTGCTTATGAGAAAATATGGTTGTCAACTTACATAGCTAAGAACTTGAACCTCTAAAGTTTTGTCCTAGTCACATGCACTTATGTATGGAGAAGTAGGAACCTACATGTAATGCAAAATGTTGTAAATACAATAGAGCATTTCATGGTTCAAATTAATAAAGAGATCCAACTTATGAACAAGTTATGATTGTCAACAGAGACAAGGTATGAAATTAGTAGGGCATAGGCTATTGACTAAACCTCGCATTACTACATCAAATTCAATACTGATGTTATAGTATGGATGCTAGAATCTATTGTGGCCTTTGTTTCTATAGAAAACAAGGGAAAATGGATAACTGGCAGAGGTAACAAATAGACTATCTTGTCAGTAAAGAAAGCTAAGTTGATGGGTATATTGGAAGCAATGAAGTATGCGACGGACAAGCAGATTGAGGAAGCCATATTCGAATCTGATTGTAGCTGTGCAGTGTAGGCAATAGATGAACATGCTAAAGGTCACCCTGGGAATGCATACTAAACACTGAAGATAAACAAGATACAAAAGATCTCATGGAAAATTCAACACGTAAATAGGGATAGGAACAAAGATGTTGACTTCCTTGCATTGTACCACCTTAAAAATGTTAATAGAGTGTGGCATTATATCACGCCACCACCTAGTTTAGTTAGTTTAACTAATTCTTAAGCTTGTAATGGTAGTACTAATACCATATATAAATTTGCAAATAACATTAGAGATTGTAACAATGGTTTTAATTCACTTGCAGGAGGAAGGCAAGATGAATGAAATCACTTCCTGACTTATCTGAAGAAAAAAATGATTCCATGTGCCATGGATATACATTGATACATTGAAATTCACAGCGGAGGATACTATAAGCCTCAACAAGAGTGAAAAACACTCTCCCTTGAAATATGAAAAAAAATCCTAAAATGGGGGTAGAAACACGCTAACCAGAAAGTGGTTCATTCTATCGAAAGCCTACAAAGTATGAAACTCCAATCTTAAAGATGTGGCTTTTGTTGTTTCTGACTTACAATAATGCAACAGAGCACTTGAATATCAGTGTATTTTAACATTTATTTTAATAATTTAATCATATTAACATTGTAAACCTTGTGGATTTAGAGAAATATACATTGCAAGGATAATTAGAGGTATCATAAAAAGTCTAAAATAATAAATAAATAAATAAGGTTTGGCAACATTAAGATATATTGTATCAAATAAATATTTTTTACAACGTAGATAATTGCATCAATCTCAAACCTTTTAGAGGATACCAAATGACTATCTCATTCTAAGTCCCAAGCCAAAGAGTCTAGGATATTCTACTCTAAGTCTAACTTGTAAATATATAGTCCTTAATATAACCCTAAAATGGGTATAAGATATACATAAGATAAACAAAAAGACAAGGAAACACCAGTAGATGCTGGTGTGTGCTGCAATTGCTATTTGGGAATAATGGAGAAATTGAGCAAGGAAGTCAAGATGCAAGAAGAAAGGTGAAAATTTCACAAGGGCAGATAGAACACATAAAAGGTACAATTTAAGATGCAAGTACAATTTGAGTATGATGCATTTCAAGGGATATCAATATATTCAATCACCTTTTTGTTTGAATAAAGAAATAATGCATCAATATATAACACAAACATACAAGTGAAAAACTCAACTAGTAACCTATAAAAATATGGAAAGTGGAACTGAACCACCACATACTACCTATTTAGGGAAATACCCCAAGGAGATGTCCAACCATGGTCATATACTATCAATTTATGGACTAAACCCAAGGAGCATGTGCAAAGAAGGACATACACCCCTAAGTTAGGGATTGTACCCAAGGAATGTGTGTTCACATGTTACACAATACCAATCAAGTGCTACATTTACTTGTATAATAGAGCGTGACAACTATTAAAACATCATTGTCATTTATTCAATTTCAAAACAATACCATAAGGAATTTATTCTAAAATATCTTTTCATATGATTATAACATGAATGATGGTTTCCAAGCCATAAAGAATGATTTCAATGTCATTATGAACAACAAAAGGTATTTTTTAAAACAAATATTGATTTTTAGAACAATCAAATGACTATGACTCATTCATATAATATATAAAATAAAAGGCTACGAAATCGAGACGGTTGCCGAAACATCTCAACTGAGAAGCACACAATTTTCACACTCAGAATATAATGTACTTTGGTTCACAAAGTCACCTTTTCCTTACAGAAACACATTATATTATGTTAGTTGAATCACATCAAGCATGTATATTTGATCCTAATATAGATATATATAATTCTTAACCTATGTCAAATATATAATTGAATATTAGGCTTATGCACGTAACTTCCAAGGAAGATGATTTGAATGGTGATCATAAGTAAATTTATATTGTGGGGTTCACTAAGCTCTCTAGGTTGAAAATAAGAACTAGGGTCTATTGGGTTCTAACAAGTGATTGTTTAAGGATAGGTATAACATGTGAGTATCATGATGGCTACTTTGGGTAAGAAAAAATGAAGGATCATGTTTTAAATTTAAAGTTAGATTTTCAATTACACTAGGCATGATATTGGATTTAATCTATATACAGATCAAGAATACTAAATAAAATGTTTTCATAAATTTCATGTAAACTTGATTGGTTTGACATGGAGTATACTACATCAATATAGTGGCTTATTCTCAACATATGCAACAATATATTTTGGGAATATAATCATAGAGTAAGTAGACCAATTCTGGTATCAAGAGGGATCAAAAACTAATAGGGAATTACTATAATCATAAGTCCAACCAAGTACTAGGAAGTATGCATGTAATAGGTAATGCAAGCATGCATGTGAAGGGCACTCAGTGGACCAACGACCAATTCTATATAACCAATAGAACAAAAATGTATAGAGAAGAGAATACCACATCATAGGGATTACTCACATATACTATTAGAAAAGACTCATGGTTAGGAAGTATTCATATGTTAATCAACATACATGTTATGTTTATCAATTCATTGGTTAATATACAACATATATGATGTTTGATAAAACATTATGATAAAACATGGACTAAGGAGTAGAAATTTAGAAAGAATGGGGATAAGTGAGGGAGGAAGGAGGAGGAGAAGGCATATTACTAATCTGAATTACAACTAGAGGGTTGAGGGATGTCCATCTTGAAGTCTTGACATCATGTGTCTTCTCTACAACATCAGGTTGAAGTCACATCAAGAAGCATTACAAAAATTCTCTTTAACTAAAAAGTGTATTAAAAACCACATATTTTTTAGTTAAAGGATTTAGCTACATTCATCCTTACATATAGATAATATAGTGTATGCTCGTGTATCTAATTCATTTGGCTACATTTTTCATATATGTACTTAAATAACAAATTGACCACAAATACATATGTAGCCATATAAGTAGCTAAATAATATTTTACATGTATAAATCTAGTTGTAAATGTAGTTGAATGTATTACTAGAATTGCTTATGTAGTTAATTTGTAGCAAGATGACATTGGTACAATTGTATATGTAGTTAGTGTGTAGGGAAAAGTGGCATTTATTACACATATAAATTTAGTTAACGTATGCATCTCGTGAGTGATTTTTTAGTACACAAATTTTTAGTAGGAAATCATATGCTAATAATGTCAAGAATCATACTTTTATTCATATTGCAATAATCAATGTACATGGGGCGAACATTATTCCTTGCCCCAATTTTGAAGTTTACATGAAACATGTGTTTGCATTGGAGATATGCATATTTGTCCCTTGTCCATTTTAAGAAATGTTTGCATCATTCTAAATGTGAAATATACACAGTAATCACTAATAAAAAAGGTTTTTAAAAAATAGTGTAGCAAAACCACCTATTTTGTAGCTAAAGGCTTTAGCTACATTATCCTTACATATAAGTACGTAGTATATGATCATGTAGCCAATTCATTTAACTGCATTTCCATATGTGTAGTTAAATAATGCATTAGCTATATATATAGCTATGAATGTAGCTACAACATGGCTTTACATATCATATTTAGCTGTAAATATAGCTTAAGTCTTCACTATATTTTTCTAGTTGTTGGAACCACCCCAGGAGGAGCCATATCGGTGAACCCACCCCGACAGTGTAAACCCCTACCCCCCTCAACTACCCTGGCATAGGGAGGAGCGTGTAAACTCACAAAGAGGCCACCATATGTTGCGGGACTATATGGCCTCATAATATTTCCCCATTTTAATGTAGACCCAAAATGGCCCATGGACACCTAGCTCCAGATCATGGCTACTAGTGCAAGGGTGTCTAAATCACCATGGATAACTCTTTCCAACATTCTTGGACTACATGGTTCAAGACTGACATGCCACATGTGTTGGTATGTATGCCCAAAGAGCCAATCATACGGTGATTAGAGTGTGGCATTGGATATCTGATTTGATAATAATAAAGATAACTCCATCTATTATGTTTGTCTTAGTCATGAGATGATGACACATACATAGTAGATGTCTAAAGAATGATGTTAATCAATTACATATGCCTTCATGTTGATGACCTAAATGATGAGATCATATGTATGACAAGAGTACATACATCCTTATTATGTCCCTAGTCAGTTATTACTGTGGAAGCAAAATAGACAACAATAATACATAAGACTAGAGTGTGTGTTGACTGATGACAAAGTCTCATTAGTCATGATATGTGATATCAAGTCAAGCACACAAATACATGTTAGAGAACAATGTATCAAACAGACCCACCGTGAGAGTGATACATGGAAGCCATGGAATGGTAGTTAGAATCAGCTATCATAGTGATGGTGGTGATTGTGGTTCTTAGACCTGAAGTCACTACATTCATCACATGTCATTGGCTATACTTTGACATCTCAAACGTAATCCTAAAATACGTGTTGCCATAAATGTGATGATTCAGTAGCTTTGACACATGGGGATTGAGTGTGAGTGATGTAGATGGGATTCATCCCTCCTACTGGAGATTGATATCTAGGGCCCCTTGATAATTGAGACTGAGAGTTGTGTGGTCACACTCATGTGACTCAATATATGATATGTCAACTCACATGCTTCTCATATAGTCTGCACTAGTTCAAGGAACATGGATTGAATGTTGAGAGGAAGACTACTCTATGCCTTGAGTTCAATCCGGATATCAGAGACAAAGGAACTATACGAACACGATAACACTAATCACAGAATGTAGGTTGAAGTTGTTCTCCAACTTTCCAAATTACTTGGGTAGCAATGATGTGGACTAGACTCCACTCTTTGCTTTTGATGTCATAAGTTGTTATGGACATTCATTGCTAACATAATTCTAGACCTATAGGGTCACACACATATGATGCCCTTAGATTAAAGGAGTATATTCATGAATGATGTTTAGATTGAATGCTAAAGGTGTTTAAGTATTCAGAATGCTAGAGGTGTTTAGGTATTCAGTTAAATAATAGATCAACTGATTAGACTCAGAGTCATCAACTTCAAGTGTTGGAGTGACTGATTGGAGTGTAAGGTTGATTGGAAATTGAATTGACTGATTCTTGCATGACTTAGGAGACCAAGCGATTGGTTCATAGGGTGAATGGATCGGCTCAGGATGGTGAGACAACCGTTTCACTTAGTGAAATGATTGGCTCAGGACAATGAGTTGACTGGTTCACCTAGTGAACTGATTGGTTCAGACGGGCCAGCCGAAGGTTCTGGTGTTTTCCCGAATCATGAAAAAAGAGGACCGTTTCACCTTGTTCAAAGATTTTGGTACAAGGATTAATGTTCACATTAATTAGAAACGAATTGGCAGATTCAATTACAAGCATGAAACTGCATGAGACGACCGTCTCGCTCACGAGACAACCATTTTGTAGTGCGATATGACTGTCTTGCAGTTTGCAAGTTCCAAAAAATTCAAGACCCTTCTACTCCCACATCGACTAGGAACCCTGACCCTACACTCTACTATACATAGAGGGATATTGAGGGCTTCCCAACACACACAACTAGGATCAGTGGCCCTAACAATTATTGTCCTCTCTAGTTGTGGTAACCAATAGAGAGCTCGACCAAGTCCTACCTGTCAAAGTGAGAGATAGCAAGGGAGGGAACAACTGAGGATCAATTGTGAGAGAGCATGTCGATGACTAGTACACTAATAGAAGGGGACAACTCCTTCATGTTGGCTCTGGAAGCGTAATATGGAGTTCTCGGTGGTCATGGACTACTCTAGAGGTGGGAGGCCATCATCTTCTGCTTGGAGGGCATCGTCAGCATGTAGTCCATGGTGAGAACAGGAGCTGCTACAGATGCCATTTGAGTCTGCTGTCTGTGATGAAGACCAGGAGCTGCATAGACACCGTCCAAGAGCAACTAGAAGATAGTTACAATGTAAGGGTGATGTTGCTAGACTTGCTCCAGGACCAGGTATAACCTTGCAACCTTTCCTTCCTCGATACAATGTTGTTGACGTAATTGTTCTAGTTTCCGGGAAACGGGCAAATAATTTTTGTTTTCACTACCTATATCTATGCCCGATTTCCCAACAGTGGTATTAGAGCCCCATCAATCCATGATGTATATGGGATATAAATCGATGTGATTAGATTTAGTTTTCATTATTTTATTGCATGCCATGTGAACATTAAAATGATTAATGTGCATATTCGATTATATACCACATACGATCACAACTAATATATATGATTTATTATGCAATCCATACACGTTGCCCTAAAAGTGTTTTGGTGGTGGATGTTAGCGTGGTTATGGCCAAAATCCCAGATCTGTGGGTGCATGGTTGTTATTTATTTCTATTGTTAATCGGTCTATAACCCGTGCCTCTCTCTCCTCTTCCAAATGTAAATTAATTCTTTTTCTCCTATTTCACCTTGAATGTAACTCGAGGTTTTCCCTTTTATGACGTAAAGAAATAGGATAGTTTTAATTTATGTATCGTCGTGAGAAGCTATTCTGCACTGGATGAACCGAACATTTAGAGGACCGAGGAGACCAGATGATAGGAGGCAAATTGATCGACTGGTGGCCCAACCGACCGACTGAAGGAGACCAAATGACCATTTCAAGATCCCAACGGAGCATCCAGGAGGTGAGATGATTGGTTCAAGTATTGAACCGGTCAACCCAAATTGGACCAAGCACAAATCTTCATCAATAATTTGCATGTGATGTGGACCTTAGGCAGTGGCAATTCCTTGTGGCTCCAAGGCATTGTATTAGACTAGCCATAACCATCACTCATACATTTCTGATTGTATGTTCACATTGTGGTTATAGTATATATATGATACGTACTATAATATATGGTGATTGGATATGTATATGTATTTATATATAAAATCCCTCAATATAAATATTATGTCTAAGATACATTCCATAAGCAGCACACATGAAAATCTTGATCGACCAAGCATGGGCATGCCCTAGCGTGGTGCGCCGTCTATCTCATGGAAGTGTGATGGTAGATGTATGGGTCTGCCCTACCAGGGTGCATATCTATTGTGTTGACTTATGGGTCATGCTTAACTAGGTAAATTTAATAGGATTAAGTGCCTAAAAGCATGTAGATGGATTGTGATAAGGAGTTGTGCCCACCATCTATCCAAGAGTTGCATGAGATGCAATTAGCAAATGTTGCCTACCTTAATAATTGGTGATGAGCACCAACGTTGGTTGGGTATTGACTTAATTGTCTTAGATCTTAGCTCACTAGAAGATTGTACGCTGCAATCTTCCAAATTGATACATGAGGGTTATCAATTTAAACAAAATACTGGGAGAGATAATAAATTACAAGCCTAATTAATATCATGAACATATCAAATCAAATCAAATTGAAATGTTTTTGAAAATTTGCAATATTCTTTTATAGACAAACACAAATATATTATAATTGGGATTAGTCCTTGAATAGGACAAACTAAATGGGATTAAATTTGAATTTGGTTTAGGACTTTGAGAAGTGTTCTCAATGAGCAAAAGCTCCATGTCCTTGAAAGACCAGAGTCAGAGTAACCCAGTCCAAATACGCCTAAGGCTAAAATGGGTGCTTGAAGCATGCCAATGATGCTATAGACATCAAAGACTTTATGCCATGTTGTATGAACTATGAGTTGCATGAACAACATGATCAAATGGACATTCTCGAGATGGTAACACATCTTAAGAATCATGTAAATAAAACAAGTTATAATGTCACCAAAGCATTGTTTGAGTGCAAACTGGTAAAGGGAGATTCAGTAAATCCCCCATAGGCTCAATATGATTGGGCATGTGGAATGATTGGGATTTTTCTTAGGTAAAGAGTTGATCATGGATATGATTCTACAAATCGTTGTGTGAATCATATAACCAATTTATTAAATGCTTGGCATGATGATACCAAAGCATGCATGAAGAAGGAAAAATATGTGATGATGATAAGCAAATGTGAGTCTAAGGACAAAGGCATGGCCAAGAAGTGTTCTGAGGCTAAGCTAAAGTCCAAGTCTTTTGCACTCAAGATAAGGAGAAGGGTAACTACAAAAGGTATATGTGCTTTTCACTTAAATGGTTAAGGAAAGAAAGTGCCACCACTGTCACCAGTTGGACATTGGTAAAGGAGCTATCCTCCTTGTATAGAGGATCTCAGGAAGAAGAAAGAGATAAATATATCTACTTCAGGACCTGAGAAGAAATAAGCTAGAAATGTGTGGAGCAAGTGTTACTGCCACTGCAGTTGAAAGCTACCATTTATGGGCATGTAATAGAATAAGTGAAATGCTATTATGTACCTGCCATTAATGAAAACATCATATGTCTTATGTCACAAGGACATTATGTTTCATTTAAAATATATGATCTTTATGGCAGTGCCCTATGTCTCACAATCTATAGTGATAGTTGAAGAGACAAATGTGTATGACACATATAATGAATGACTTGATGACTCAAACAAGTATACCTCTAGCATTGCCATTTAGAGCATATAAATGAGAAATGCATTTCCAGATTCCAAAATGGTCTTGGTCTAGACTCTTTTGGTTATTGAACCAATAGATACATGCAAGTCTTATTTATTGGGCAATATGAAAAAATCATCTTCACTAGATGTAGTGGGAGAAAAAGTATTCTATTAGGCCTAGTACATGTTGATGTACAATAGAACTTTAATGCTAAAGGTGGTTACTAGTACCTCACTATATCTACTGATGTGAACAACAGATATGTAAAACTATATTTAATCAAATACAAGTATGAATCTCTTAAAGTGTTCAAGGAGATTATAAATGAAGTACGTAACAAGCTTGGTAATATTAAGATACGTCGATGTGATCGATGTTGAAATGTTTAAACCAAGCGTTTGAGGACCTTCTGGAAATCATGATAGTGTATCACAATGGACTCCACCTGTAGATGATGATTTTAGAAAGAAGGAAACACACCTTTTAATGTATGATTATCAATACAACTAGCTAATATTCCAATATCCTTTAGATACATGCTAAACACTAAAAGAAGGTACTATTTGAAATGGTTCAAAAGACACCATATGCGATGTGGTATGTGAAGTGTTCCCATATGTCTTTGATAATGATTAGGGATGAATTACTATATAGGAAAGTTGTTTCTTAATGGGATTTGTCCACAAATCACATAAATGTTATTTTGTTAAATATTAATGTTATCCCAATCCTACAATAAAGTTATTTGTTGATCTGGATGACTGTATTCCTGACGAGGAACCTATTTCTAAAGTAATCAATGGGAGTAAAAGTAGAAATCAAAATGTTTGAGACAAACAAGAAAACATTAAACTTAAATGGGGTACAATGGGAACGTAGAATCACAAATTGGTGTGGAATCTCAAGTTCCTTATGTAACACAACACCTTATAGTTCTAGTAGATCATGCCTTGAGTTTGAAGTATATATGATATCTTATAACTTAGAAAGGTGATGAGTTGATCATAATGATGAGTCAACAAACCAACTAGAAGCTATTGAGGGACCAAAGTCTTGGACATGGCTTGAGGCCATGAGATCAAAGATGGACTCCATGTAAACCAACAAGGTATGACCTTGATGGATCCACCTGAAGGGATAAAACCCATTTGGTGCATTCAGGTCTTTTAGAGAAGACCAACATGGATGGGTAGATTGGTTGTGATAATCTTCAAACAAGTTCAAGGTGTTGAACATGATGAAGTCTTTCACCAATTACCATGATTAAATCCTTTAGGATCATGCTTGCAATTGCAGCTTAGTATGGTTGTGAGATTTGGCATATGGATGTTAAAATCACATTCCATAATTGGAGTAATTGTATAGGATGTGTACGTGACAAAACCTAATGTATTTATAAATCCATTAATGCAAATAAAGTCTGTAAGCTATTAAGGTCAATCTGTGGATTGAAGCAAGTATCTCAGAGCTGGAATCTTCTATTTGACAAGATAGTCAAAGGGTTTGACTTGAGTCAGAATGAAGATGAAATTTGTGATTACAAAAGATTTAGTGGGAGCATATCTTATATTCCACATAGTGATGGGGAATAAACTCCTTATACTACAAATGTTAAAACCTGGATTAGGCGAAGCATCCTATGTGATAGGAATTGATATCTATAGAGATAGATCTGGAAAGATTCTTAACCTAAGAGAACATACATTGGCTAGATGTTGAAGGGGTTAGCATACAAGACTCAATGAAAGAAAGCTTGCCCGCGTTCCGTGGAGTTAGTCTCTCAAGAGCCTAGTGTCCCAGTTCTTATGAAGAATAGGAACACATGAATAGATTCCATATGCATTCACAATTGGATCTATCATGT
This sequence comes from Alisma plantago-aquatica, assembly GCA_963693085.1. Classification (NCBI taxonomy): domain Eukaryota; kingdom Viridiplantae; phylum Streptophyta; class Magnoliopsida; order Alismatales; family Alismataceae; genus Alisma; species Alisma plantago-aquatica. The sequence continues at coordinate 98,609,204 of OY856411.1, forward strand.
ATGTACTCATCCTGTTATCTCGAATGTATAGGACATGATGAGAAGATATCCTATTATCTCGTATGTATTAGACATGATGAGAGGATATACACTTATCTCATATGTGTTGGACACAATGAGAGGATATAAATATACCTATCTAGTAATCTCATATGTTTTGGACATGATGAGAAGGTGTATGTCAGATGCCAATGAGAGTCACTGGAATACCATAAAGAACATCCTTAAGTGCTTGAGAAGCACTAAAAGGATCAGTTCCTTGGTTGTGGTAATAACAAAGAGTTAAGTGTAAAGGGTTACACCGATGCAAGCTTCCTAACTGAAAAATAAACGAACCACAATCCATATTTGTGTTTGACCTTAAAATGAGAACTGTAAGCCGGAAGGGTTCCGAGCTAATGATGGTTGTTTAAATCTATAATAGAAGTTGAGTATATATGTGTTATGAGAACAACAGAGGATACTATATGAAGTTCATATGGGTGAAACTTGTGGGAGGTTCCAACCATTGATGACATAGTAGAAATACTTTGACAACAATGGAGATATATGATAGGCAAGGAATCTCAGATAGCATACTGCGACACTTCCATCTCATATAAAATGTTGTACAATGAAGAGATGTGAAAATTGCAAAATACTGACTAAAATAAAATGTTGCTAAACCCACTAGAGTGCTTACGCGGTAGAAACATGACGAACATGTTAAGATCACTTGGAATATGATTCGTGGGTGATTGGGTCTAAGTGCAAGTGGGATTCTATTGGTATGTATGCCCAGAGAGCCAATCATATGATGATTAGAGTGTAGCACTGGATACCTAATTTGATAATAATAAAGGTAATTTCGTCTGTTATGTTTGTATCACTCATGATATGATGACACATACATAGTAGATGTCTAAAGAATGATGTTACTCGATGACATATGCCTTTAGGTTGAGAACCTGAATGATGAAATCATATGTATGATAAGAGTACATATATCCTTGTTATGTCCCTAGTCGGTTAATACTGTGAAAGCAAAATAGACAACAATAATACATAAGACTAGAGTGTGTGTTGACTGGTGATAGAGTCTCATTAGTCATGATATGTGACATCAAGTCAAGCACACAGATACATGTTAGAGGACAGTGTATCTGATAGACCCACCATGAGAGTGATACATGGAAACCATGGAATGGTAATTAGAATCAACTCTCATAGTAATGGTGGTGATTATAGTTCTTAGACCTGAAGTCACTACATTCATCACATGTTGTTGGGTATACTTTGACATCATCAAATGTAATCTTGAAATACGGGTTGCTATAAAGGTGATGATTGGATAACTTTGACACATGGGGATTGAGTGTGAGTGATGTAGATGGGATTTGTCCCTCCTACTGGAGATTGATATCCAGGGCCCCTTGATAAGGGAGACTAAGAATTGTATGGCCATAATCATGTGACTCAATATATGATATGTGAGCTCACGTGCATCTCCGACAATCTGCTCTAGTTCAAGGAACATGGATTGAACACTGATATGATGACTATTCCATGCCTCGAGTTCAATCCGGATATCAGATACAAAGGAACTATATGATACGGTAACACTAGTCATGGAATGTAGGTTGAAGTTGTTCTCCAACTTTCCAAATTACTTGGGCAGCAATGATGTGTGACTAGACACTGCTCTTTGCTTGTGATGTCATAAGTTGTTATGGACATTCACTACCAACGTAATTCTGGACTTATAGGGTCACACACATAGGATACACTTGGATTAAAGGAGTACATTCATGAATGATGTTTGGATCGAATGCGAAAGGTGTTTATGTATTCAATTAAACAATATATCAACTAAATGGACTCAGAACTAAAACAGAATTGACCAATCTCTCTCCCTAGCTCCCACGATCGCTAGGGTGATCTAGGGCTTGCCCCATCACTGACCCTGCTCGGGGGGGGGAGAGGCTACCTGCCAACGCACAACGTTCCCTCTCCCCCTGGGCTTTCTTCTTCCTCGGCTGTCTCAAGGCGCTCGACGATCGGAGCCTTTTTCTACTTTTCATTTAGGACCTGTCCTTCTCAGCGGTGGTACTCGGCCTCAGATCTAGAGGCTGTGACGCTGGTGGTTTGGGCAGCATGCCCTGGCTCGCTGGGGTGAAGCAGAGAGTGGGCGACTTGCCCTGATTGTCAGTCCCTACGACAGTAGAGACCCCCACCCCTGTGCTTCTTCTCGGGCCTCCCTATTTTTTTCTTATTTCTTTGCGGTAGGTTCTTCTGCCCATTTCTCACCACTCATCGACGTTGTTTTCACTTCTTATCGGCGTTGCTGTCGCTTCTTGTCGACACTATTGTTCTCTTAGTTTGGGAGCTACGTGGCTCTTGCTGGCCTCGATTTGTTCTATTCAGATTCACTATTGGGTCTATGGCTCTACACATGGCGGAAAACACTGGTATGTATATTTTTCATTTGCAAGTTTATCATCTCCGATCTATGCTCAGGTTGAAGGAATCTCTTATGGAAAGTTACTTATGTCAGCCTAGTAGAAAAGAGATCAATGCAGAAGCGTTCTATTATCATTACAATATGAGTTTTGGGGATCGGATAGCCCTGCTCTTGGTTGTATGTACTTCCAGAATCACTTTTCCTATGTGTAGATGTCATATGAATTTTTAGTAATGAAGATGTTCGGATTGCTAAAAAAAACTAAATTGACTCAGAATGATCAAGTTCAAGTTTGGACTGACTGATTGGAGTGTCAGGCTGATTAGAAACTAAATTGGCTAATTTCTACATGACTCAGGACACCAACCGATTGACTCAGGTTGGCAAGACGATCGTTTCACTTAGTGAAATGGTTGGTTTAGTCCACTGAGATGACTGATTCACCTAGTGAACCTACCAGCTTTTTCACATGTCTTACTTATTATTTCTATAAATGTTATTCCATTTGTTTTTAATGCATTAATAGATAAAATAATTGAATAAGACATTTTCTTTGTGTTTCTTGGAGTCAAATTTTGAGATAAATATTTATTACTCACTCCATCATCGTGTCATCTACTTTTTATGCCTTTTTGAGAATATTTTCTTAATCAAGTTGATTGAAGAATCCTTGATTGGTCCTAACAATTTCAAGACAAATTGGGTCAAATGGTCTTGAGACCGTTTGAGCCCAAATGGTCTTGAAACCGTTTGGAGGGTTAGTGGTTGATCCTTGACAATTGGATAAAGATCTAATGGTGTTGATTGATGAAACCTTCAATTGAATAACCAATAGTCAATTCAATGATGCAATTACATTTGATTGGATTGATAAATGTACCTAAGAGCCCTTGCGGTTTTGGGACTGGTTTGGCCCAAACGGTCTTGAGACCGTTTGAGACTAAATGGTCTTGAAATCATTTGGGGTCAAACGGTTTCAAAACCATTTGGAGGCATACAGTTTCAAAACCATTTGGTGATGAAACTTCAAAATTAAATGGAGTTCATGGTGATTCAATCATTTGGAAATTGATGGTGATGATTGTTCCAATGATCCAATGATTGTTAGTAATAGTAATCAATGAAGGTACAAAGGTTGAAACCCTAATAGTACCTAAGTGTTTAGTGTCAATTAAGGGATGAACCCTAATTGCTTATAAAAACAATAATCTTGATACACTATGTCAATCATAGTTGTATGTACTTGATTGAAGGGTTGATATAACCTAATCAAGTTGAGAGGATAATAGAATGTAATTCATACATGAGTATGAATCATGTGGTGATCCAAGACCGTTTGCAACTCTTATGATCAGGTTATCATCTTCAACCCTTAACCCCATGAAATCTACTGCCATTTCCATGGCAATTACATCAACTAATCAAGGCTATTGCAATAAGAACAATTGAATCGATTGAATTAAGAAATTGAATTCAATAACAATGATTAAGGGTTCAAGTTATATAACCCGCCTTCAATTAAGCTTCAAAGCTTCAAGCTCCACGAATCCAATGGTAGATGAAGCTCTAGCAACCTCCCAGGGTCCATTCTCAAGATTTTGGAGTGAAAGGATCGGCTAGGGTTGAAGATGGAGTGAAGAAATGAAGGAATTATGCATTATTTTATGATTTCCACCATGAAATCAAGAAGAACAAAGGTCAAGAACTTACCACAGGTTAAGGGGTCGTCTTCCTTCTGTTCCTGGCTCCCTTGGTCGTTTTATGCAAGCTAGGAGAAGAAAAAGGATCTGAAAAAGTCCTTGGTTTGAGTGGTAAAGGCTCTTTTATAAGAAAATCAATGAGAGAGAGAAAATGTTTTTATAAAAATCTTTTAATTCCAAAATTGTTACCACCACTTCCCCCTTGGTTTCTTGCATGCAAAGGAAACTCTATCCCCACCGATCTCCCTTCCATTATCCATGAATTAAGGGAAAAGAAATTAAGCACCTTAACCCTTATAATAGTAATATCCATATTTGAGTGGAAATTCTTTTTCTTATAATAAGGTGAGTGGAGTTTTCACCTCCTTGGGATATTTCGTGGTTCTTGCAAAGCTCAAGTACGTACAAACACATCTGAATCCAACCATTTTAATTTTGGTTGAAAGCCCTTCAATTATTATATTTATTTTTGTATTAATTTGAACTAATGTTTCCATTATACTTAAATCTTGATTATTTTAATATGAAGATTCTCTCTCCTTCAAAGAGATACAAATGAGATGCCCTCTCATTTTCTTTACTCCAAATGATGCCAAGAAACAGTAGGGACCTTTTTGAAGTGCTATTTTTCATATTGAACCCTAGGTTTTGGGTAAATTGCACATTACACCAAAACTAGGTTTTAATGCACAAACATAGCTTTATCAGCTCTTTCTTGGTATTCAGGCTATCACAAGCCATACATCTACATCATATTCACTCTCATGATGCTTCAACACATGAGGAACATATTATCATGCACAATTTGCAATTAAACCCCTCAACTTGGGTAATTTGCACTTTAGTCCAAAACAAGCAAAACATTATTTTCAACAATATTCATAAAGGACTAAAATTGCAATATAAGTTCCTCTTGAGCCTTAATTATCTTTCAAGAGATAAGAGAAAGCATGTAATTTATTAAACAAAATACCTAGGGTTAAAACATAACCCAGGTCAGGGATGTTACAGTTGTTGTTCCTATTTATATCTCAATTTGCATAACGAGCCTCTCTCTTCTTTTCCATATGTAAAAGTATTAATTCTTTCCTTCCTATAATCCCCTCTAATGTAACTCGAGCCCTCCGAATTACAATGTAATATGTTAAATAGTATTAGGATAGATTTTATTTCCTTTCATGACAAAGAGGACATTTATAACCAGGCGAACCAATCGATTCAAGTGACAAATCGACTGACTCGAGGACCAAGGAAGCCGATGATAGGATGAGCTAATTGATAGGTTAGTGGCCCAAATGACCAACTGGAGGGGTCTAGATGTTGCAAGGACTGGAGGTCAGACGATTGATCTATGAGACCAACTGACTGATCAAGAGGACAGATGACTGGTTAAAGGGTTGAACCGATCGACCCAGATTGAATACATTACAAATCATCATCAACAATAGGTTTCTACATATGATATGGACCTTAGGTGGTAGTAATTCTATGTGGCTCTAAGGAATTACAATAGGATGGCCATAACCATTTCTTGTGTTTATTATTGCATGTTTTCATTCTGGTTATAACATGTATATGATACATACTATAAGTATGTAGTGATTGAATATGTACATGTATATATAAAATCACTCAATATTCTTATATGCTTTCCATAAGAAATACACATGAAAAACTGGATAGACTAAGCATAGGTTACGCCAAAGCATGGTGCACTATCCATCTCATGGAAGTGGGATGGTATATATGTAGATCTGCCAAAGCAGGGTGCATATTCTATCATGTTGGCCTTTGGGTCAGGCTTAACTAGGTGATCTTAATGAGATTAAGTACCTAGAGGCATAAATATGGATTGTGACAAAGAGTTATGCAAACCATCTATCCAAGAGTTGTATGTAGATGCAATTGGCAAAAGTTTCCTACCTAAATAGTGAAGTTATGGGTGATCAACCAAAGCCGACTCATGATTTGATGAAATATAGATCTTGGCTCACTAGAAAATTGTAAGATGCAATCTTCCAAATTGATAAATGAGGGTTATCAATTTAAAAAAAGTGGGAGCATTAGTTAATTAAAGGCCTAATTAAACATCATCAAATTTTAATCAAATCAAATCAAAAGGGGATTGACAAACTATAAATTTTCTCTTATATAATCAAATGACAACAAACAACACATTTTCTTTATGATCGGTCCTTGAAAAGGACAAGTTAAATGGAAATAATTTTCATGATTGGTTCAGGATATTGGGAATTGTTCTCACATAAGAGTGCAAGCTCTATGTCTTAGAAACACCAGAGACAAAGGAATAATCTCCCAGTGTGCCAAAGGCTTAAAAGTTTCTTACAAGAAGCAATTTGAGGATGCCATAGATGCCAAATGCCTATTAGACATGACGAGAGGACATCTGTCAAATCCCAGTGAAATTCATTGGATTTCAATAAAGAACATCCTTAAGTACTTGAGAAGCACTGAAAGGATCCGTTCCTTAGTTATGGTAATAAGGAAGAGTTGGGTATAAAGTGTTACACTGATGTGAGCTTCCAAAATGACAAATAAAATTAATGATCACAATCATGTGATTCAATATTTTATATGTGAACTCACATGCATCTCATACAGTCTACTATAGTTCAAGAAACATGGATTTAATGTTGAAGAGGATGATGATTCCATTCCCCGAGTTCAATTCAGATGTCAGAGATGAAGGAACTATATGTTTACTATAACATTGATCACAAATTGTAGACTGAAGTTGTTCTCCAACTTTCTGGATTACTTGGTTAGCAATGATGTGTTTCTAGATACCATTCATTACTTGTGACGTCATAAGTTAGTTATGGACATTCACTGCCAATGTAATTTGGGACCTATAGGGTCATACACATAGGATGTACTAAAAATAGGAGTTTATTTATGAATGATGTTTAACTTGATTACTAAAAGTATTTAGGTATAAAATTTAAACAACGTTGGTTCAAAATTCATTGACTAGACTCTGAATTGACTCACTCAAGTATTGAACTAATCGGTTGGAGTGTCAAGTTGAAACATCAACTGGTTGAATATTTGTTTAAGCTGGACATGTGAAGCGACCATTTCACATATAAAATGATTGTTTCATGACATGAAATGACCGTTTCATGACGTGAAACAATCAGTTCATCATCTGATTCAATGATCAATTCAAATTGATCAAGGATTGATGTTGATGTCATGATTGTGCATTAATCGAATATTAAAAGCCAATATGTTTGCTAATAGGAAACATGATATACCGACCAGTTCAAGGGTTGAACCGACCAGTTCACCCATGAACTGACAGGTTGGACATTGAACCGAACGGTTCACCATTCTTAGGTTTTGGAAAATTCATGAAAAACCATCTCTTTGACTCCCAGATGGATTGGAAACCCTAATTCTAGCCCTCCTATAAATAGAGGGGTACTGGGGGCTTTGTAGACATAATAATAAGCTCTGATAATTGTTGTCTTCTCTGGTTGTGGTAACCAGAGAGCCCCAAGAATGTCCTACCCATAAAAGGGAGGGATACCAAGGGAGAGATAATTGAGAGAGCAAATCAACTCTAGCAGGTTGACGTTTGAAGGGACAACTCCTTCCTATTGGCTCTGGTAGTGCAATGTGGAGTTTCCAATGGTCCATGTGGACTACTCTAGAGGCGAGAGACACTTGCCCCTCTAGAGGACACAATCAACCTCCATCCGCAGTGATCAACCAGGAGGCCGCTGCTGATGTGGTCCAGATGCAACTTGAAGAAAACACACGCTACTGAAGCAAGAGTTATCGCTAGACTTGCTCCAGGACCATGCATAACTCTTGTTACCTTATTTCCTAGATACATTGTTGTTGGGACGATCTGCTGGTTTGGGAATTAGACATTAAAATTTGTTTCTTCTACCTCATTTGTTGCTCTGATTTACCAACACCTATGTGTTTGGTTTGGTATCATATATCATGACTAATGAGATTCTGTCATCAACCAACACACACTCTAGTCTTGTGTTATTGCTGTCTATCAACCTTTCACAATAACATCTGACTAGGGACATAATAAGAATGTATATACTCTTAACATCCATATGATCTCATTGTTCAGGTCTTCAACCCAAAGACATATGCCATTGAGTAACATCATTCTTTACACATTTATTATGTTACATCATTATATCATAACTGAATAAAATAGAATAAATGGAAGATCACCTTTATTATTAATCAAATTGTTTAAAAAAATATGCCATTACAATCATCATATGATTAACTCTCTAGGCATACATACCAATATAATCCCACTTGCACTTAGATCCAATCACCCATGAACTTAATCTCAAGTAGTCTAACATGACCTTCATGCTTCTGCTGAGAAACTGCTTTTATCAAGGGGTCAACCACTTTGCTTTTAGTTGGTACTTTGCAAATATTTACATCTCCTCACTTTACAATCTCTTGTATGAGATGGAATGACCTTTGTATATTCTTGGAACACTGATGTGATATGGGTTCCTTAGCTAGTGCAATAGCTCCTTTGTTGTCACAGTATATCTCATTTGTGTCACAAATGCTTGGATCCACCCCAAGTTCTGATATGAATTTATTGATCCAAACAAATTCCTTTGTTGCATTATATGCAATAATATACCCAAACTCTATTATAGAATCAACAACTATTTCTTTCTTGCAACTCTTCCAACTTATAGCTCTGTTGTTGAGGAAAAACACAAATCTTGATTGTAATCGATAATCATCTTTGTCAGTTTGGAAGCTTGAATATGTGCAACTCTTTACCACCAACTCTTCCTCTCTACCGTAGACAAGGAACTGATCCTTAGTTCTTCTCAAATGCTTAAGGATGTTCTTCACGACAATCCAGTAGGCATCACTGAGATCTCAATGATATTTGTTTGTCATGCTCAAGGCTCTATGAGACATCAGGACAAGTACATAACATTTCGTACATGATAGATCCAATTTTAGATGCATATGGATTCCTACTCATGCATTCCCTATCTTCATAAGAATTGGGACATTGATCTCTATAGATAGTAACACCATGAGACATGGGCAAGTTTCCTCTCTTTGAACCCTCCATGTTGAACCTCTTCAACACTTTGTCAATGTATGTGCTCTGATTTATTCCAAGAAGCCTTCAAGATCTATATGTATAGATCTTGATTCCTAAGATATATGATTCTTCGCCCAAGTCCTTCATGGAGAATTATTTCCCAGCCATGTTTTTACCATATGTAAAGTAGGGATGCCATTCTTCATCTATAGCATGTCATCCACATACAATATGATGAATAAAATCATGCTCTAACTAACCTTCATATAAATACATGATTCATCTTCATTTTGACTAAAGTCAAACTCTTTGACTATTTCGTCAAGTTGAAGATGCTTGCTTCAATCCATAGATTGACCTTTGTAAACTACAAACTTTATTTGCATCCTTTAGATTTATAAAACCCTCAGGCTATGTCATGTACACATCCACAAGAAGATTCCCATTAATGCATGCAATTGTAACATCTATCTACCAAATCTCATAGTCAAAATAAGGTGCAATGACAAGCATGATCTTGATGAAATCAACCATGGCAACTGGTGAAAAGGTTTCTTCTTAGTCAACACCTTGAACTTGTCTGAAACCCTTTGCAACCAATTGACCTTTGTGAGTTTGTACATAACCATCCATGTCAGTCTTCTTCTTGAAGACCCACTTGCACCCTATGGGTTTTGCCCCTTCAGGTGGATCCCCCAAGGTCCATACCTTGTTGGTGTACATGGATTCCATATCAGATCTCATCTTGAGTCACTAGATAACCAAATCTATCTGGTTCAAGGCATGTCCTACTAGATATGTGAGGTTTCCGTGTTACATGAGGAATTGAGATTCAACAACATTTTGCGATTCTCTATGTTCGTCTTGTACCTATATAGGTTCATTCCTTTCTTGTTGGTTTCGAACCACTTTGAGTTCTACTTTCCTCCCACTTATTAGTTTAAAAATGAATTCCTTTTCTAGGAATACAACATCCCTAGCAAAAAACACTTTTTTGTCATATTGAGTATAAAAGTAGTATCCTTTGGTTTCCCTAAGATATCCAATAAAATAATATTTATACAATTTGGGTCCAAGAATTTTGGGAAACTACTTTATTACACAAGCTCCACAACCCCAAATCCTAATAAAAAAACAAATTGGGATGCTTCCTATACCATATCTCATATGGTTTCTTTTGAACCCATAACATACCAGATCTTGGACCCTACCCTAGAAGTTTGACCTTATGGGCTTAGCCAAACATGGTTGAGGTTAGATCTAAAAGACGTTAGTGTAACCTTAATAAGCTAACACATGAATAAATCACCCAACCACATCAAATATGTCACATAAATGATTAATTCATATAAATATCTAATTTCGTGCAAGATAATCATACCTAAACCTTTTGATAGAGATGTTAAGCTATGTAACATAATTGGATGAGCAATAGCGATAATAATGAAATAATGTGATAATAATGGCCACAAATATTAATTCTGACATAACTCATTAAAAGAAATCTCAAAACTGGAATCTAAATTAAGAATCATGTTTCTTGGATCCCAATTGCCTTGGGAGTCAAGTTTCACATGATTCACATAATAATACTTAATTTAATTGAATTTGGAAAGAGACGATTTGAGTTTTCCCCAAAATATCAAATAAAATAATAAATGACTCCAAAAGAGGAAAATAATCTTGGATTCATAATCTACATATTAAAAATAGCTTTTGGGTGTCTCTTGGGAGACATCCGATAAAATTGGAATGATACAGAGAATATTAGCATGGCCCCTGCGCAAGGATGACACACACAAATCGAGAAAAAAAATAGCTTTTGGGTGAATTTTCATCCAATTTGGAAGGTGTTTGATTAAAAGATGAAATTAGGAGAGAGAGTGTGTAGAACCTTCAAAATATTAAATAAATGTACAAACAAATCCAACATATAAAATTGATGGCAAAATCATATCCAACACATTAAATATGTCTTGTGGGTGAAGTTTCATCAAATTTGGAGAATCTTATAATCATTATTGATGGCGGAAAGAGAAAATAGAATTTGATTTATTTAACACATTAAAAGTTCTAAAAAGGAAAATCTAATTGCATTATCGGAATATACATGCCTTAATTAGTCTGTATGAAAAATGTCATTAAGTTTGGAGTTCGTTTGCACCCTCAATTGAGGAGAGAGAAAACAAGAAATAAATGTGATCTCACTTTAGTCGATTTGGATTTGGATATATCACAAGCTTTGTTTATTTTCCCAATTTCACTCTACTCCTGGGTCGTTCTATCCATGAGTGGACGGTGTGGATTGCAATTTCTACCTTGGGTAGGAAAGCATCCCGCGCGTGAACAGTACCACACATTAGGTGCTTTTTGTGATGCGATTTTCTCGCGCATTAGTTGGCCATTTTCTGATATTTTTTGTGCTTTGTGTTCGTGGAAAGTTTCCACATCATTTAGTCCCCTAAACATGGCCTATGGTCAAGTATTTCACAAATGACCAACTTCCCTTCTTCGTGGTTCTCACAGTCAACTCGTTTAAACCTTAGCTCTACACCCACCTATAAATAACCATACCTGGATCTTCGTGTCACCCTACTTGACTTTCCTTTCCACTCAATTTCTTTGCATCTTGCACATTTTGTCACCGGTTATTGGGCTTTAGACCTGGGCTTGCGGCAGCTAGGGCTCTCACCTTGCAATGAGTTGATTCAATTCCCCGCTATGGTAGGTCTTGTTCCTCTTCCCCTTTCTTTCCATGTACTGGCTTTGTCGAATCATCCCCTTCAGTGGATTTTCCCAAACACGGCCTACTACTGCTCGCATTGCAGCCATGGAGGGTGATAGGTTGGGGATGATACCCATCATGATTTTCCTTTGTTGCCCTTGATTGGCTTCTTTTTCTTTGTTTTCTTGCCGAGGGAAAATCCGTCTTTTCACACCTTCCTTTTCTTTGTTTTGGGAGAGGTTAATCGGACCTTGAATGAGCCACTTGGCTGTATCCCATTGGTCCACATCAGCCGTCTCTCTCTCTCTCTCTACCCCCACTCAATTTTCTTCGCCTACATGGTTTTTCTTAATTTTCTGATTGGTCGAGCTTTGAAAATTCATAACTAATTCCCTATTTTTCCAAATATTACAAATAAATAATCATTGGATTCATAGAAAGATTCTCTAGATAATGGTATGAGTTTATCACCTAATTCAAAACTAATTAACATATGAATTTTAATGGATTTTCCTAATTGATTATAACTTATAAAATTCATAACTAAATATATATAAGTCAGAAATGTATAATAAAATATGTTTTGGACTCAGTAAAAGGTAACCTAAAATATGGCATGGTTTTTATAGCTTAATCACATATAAAGAAAAAGGCGACTTTAGGGTTTGAATAATTAATGTAAAATTGACTCAAAATCTACATATATGCTTAATGGGTTCTTTGGAGGCCTAGACTTGGATCTAGAAGTGACTTTGGTCTATTTAGACTCTGAAGTTGAGGTATAATTGCATCCCACATTACTTTGATATTGAGAAATTTCTATTTCTTCTCTTAATGTATGTTTGCATCCCCTATTATATTCTATGTTGATCAATCACCTATATTCTTCTTTCTCTTGGTCCTATAGACATTAACCTACACCATATTTTGTTCTTTTGGAAAATATGCTTCATGTGCAATACCTTTTATTTGTTATTAATCTTTGGACATTCTCTTGGTCTTTCTTATGCTTTGTTCATGTTGGAACTCTATATGATGACATGTGATGTCTTTTTCCCACTTGTGAGGTGGATGTATATGTTGGTCAGTTTTATGGTGACTACTTTATAGAATCTGATTATACTTTCTACTTTCCTCTACATTAAACATGCCATGTGATTCACTAGCACTAGAGTAGTGTAATTTCAATGGTTTTTGGGCAGATGTGCATTTCCTGCTTGGGGCAGTAAGCTCTTATTATTTTTGGGATGGAGGTGGCCCCATACTCATTTTCAAATTTGTGAGGTTTGGCCCATTTTTATATATATTGGGAGTTTGGCAGTACGCCATTCTCTATCAGGTTTCAAGTTTGTGAGGCTTGGCTGACTTTGTTGTTATATTGTGCTAGGGCTATATTTATCTCACATGCATGCAGGATGATGATGATTATGGGCTGTGTGCTCTAATTTCATGATATGTGCTTATGTGCACAATTTATTATTTGATTAATGGTAAGTATTCTTTTGTTATCATACATTGGCAATTCATTCCTCTTGATGCTCGTTTGGGTAGTCCATATCTTTTATATGGGAAGCCTTTTACATTTGATGCCCTTTATTTCATAATATTTCTCAAATTCTTTTTAGTATGCACATACCAGACTTTGCTGATGTCTTCTATTGTTTCTCTTCTTACTGGGATATGCTTCCAACCCTAGGTGAAGGACGGGGAGGACATGGCATAAAGATATGGACCTATCTTCAGGAGTTAAAGCTTGGAGACAAAGTTGTTATGGTTTATATTTCCCTCTACCATATCCTTATGTTGTATCATACATGTAAACCCTACGTGGGAGATTAATATGTACTTTTGCAATCTTTTGGAAAGTTGATAATAGTCATGATTTTTATTTCGCTGCTATACTTTGGTTATTTTGAATACCATTAATAAGATTTGAAAATTTTACACCCACTCCAAAATACCTTTTGGGTGTGTTTGGACTGGAGTATGATCCTTAGTAAAGAGATCATGAAACCCTAATCATGAGTATAAACCCTAATCGACAAGGTTATTGAACCCAAACCCTAATTCAGGATAATTCTTAATGAAACCCTAATCCAGGGTATGGATGTAACCCTAATCTAGGGTGATGATATGTGTAAACCTAATTTAGGGTAATGTAATGCAAAACCCTAATTGGGATGAATAATAAACCCTGATTATGGGTATTTGAATGTAAAACCCTAATTGGGATGAATAGTAAACCCTAATTGTGGTTTATTGAATGTAGACCCTATTCTGGGGTGAAATTTATGAGAAACCCTAACTAAGAATGGTTTCATGAGAAACCCTGATGTTTGATGTGATGTGAAGCTCAAATCCAGGGTAATACTATATAATGCTTTATGAACCCCTAATATGAGAAATATGGTGATAAACCATAACCTTGATGTGGTTAATATGATGAATGTCCTCAAAAGACATGAAATGGGAAACCCTAACCCTAGTAAGGGAATAGTGGTGTTACCCTTGAATAGTGAATCCATATTTGTTTTATATGGTACTGATATGCAATTGATATTACTGTTATCATTTGTGCTGACCATGCAGGTATACTGAAATGATGATCATAGTCAGGTATGAACTATGATGTTTAATTCACTATTGTGATTGGGCCTTGTGTGCCATAATATACCTTGCTGCCTGGTAAGAGGTAACAAGAGAGTTAATGGGCCTCAAGTACCATGAGTGATGCTTGTAATAGCAAGTTTCATGTTTGCCTTGGTCAGATGACCTGAAGGTGATAGTTACCTGGAAAAGTGGTAACAATGCTCAATGATGAGCCAAGGGTTTAAATACCCAGAACCATATGATTATGGGGATGATATTGTGAAGGGATGATAATTCCCAATATTGAAAAGAGGAACTGAGTTCCCAATGTCTTTTAATGACTGATAAGTAATTGATGCAATTAGTACATGTCTCTTTATAGCATTGTTATAATAAGCTATGTTTTGAGAACTTGGCTGATGCTAAAAGAATATGAAAATGTACTTAATTAATCAAGTGAAATCTATTCATGTAGTTCTCTGACCATAGATCCTTCATCGTTAAAAGATGGTGATGGTGAAACAGGCTTTCCTATGGGATTTCCTAGAATTTGCATATTTTGAATATGTGGGGGTAAATGGGTGAAAATATCCTTACGTCCTTGTGAAGAGGTTGAGAGAAGGTAAACATCAAACCTCTCAATTCTTCATGTGTCCGGATGAATGTATCATAAATCTCCCAATGGTTGGGATGGATGTATCACTAATCTCCCAATGATATTTGAAGTCGGGTCGATGAAGATAAACATTAAATCTCTCGATTGCCGATGAGAGTGCAGTTGACGCTGTAACTCTATAGCAAAGTTTCCAGTATACCCTAGAATGCTATTTTGAGCAGTTAAAATAGTCCTTCTTATAGTCCCGTACTGACCGGGATGTGGGAGGTCATGAGAACCCAACTCTTCCATTGACCTATTTATGGTACCGATTTCAATTTTAGAAATGGTCAGTTGGAGTATGAGCGGTATACCTCATCTCCTCAGAGCTTAAATATGTTTGTAAAATGTAATTAGCCAGGTAGCGTATTTGTATAAGATTGAAATACAGGAATCACTGGTTGATGATATACTACTTAGCATGTCCGTGATGCATAAAGGTTATTTATGTTGTTCAATTCTTTATTGAAAATTAGACATGTTTCTTATCAAGTTATAGCTGAGATACTTGCGTAAGAATGTTGCTATAATCTGTTTAGATGTTGAATTATCTACTGTTAAGTTTATGATTCCACTGCTCAGAGTTTTTCTATTAAACTATAATAATAATATTACGGCGGAGAGTTACAACTCTCGCTGGGGAAATTTTATAATTGTCTCACCCCAGTGGGATCCAATGTTTTTAGGTAGACGTAGACAAGCAGGAAGAAACCCTTCTGTAGGAGAAGAGCAGTAACAGTCTCAAGGACAGCAGTGATCCATCAGGTGGAGACATTGGTTGTCTGGTTTTGTATAGTTAGTCCTATAGTCGTCTCTGTACTCTCGGGTCCTAGGAGTTAGTGTTTTAGTACTTCAATCTGAGGTTTTTGGCTTCAAGCCTCGAGGTTTTTATACTACCTGTGTATAGTTGAGACAGAGTAGTGAGTGCATGTATGCCTCGAGAAGCAATGATACATGTTATGTATATATGTGAACCAGAATGTAATGTTTTACTTTGGTTCTGAATGAAAGAGTTTTCCTGTGAATGGATCTCTTGATAAATGGTTTTAATTTTTAGTGATTTTTAGTAATCCGCTGCTAATAATATGCTTCCGCATTAGTTAATCTTGTTTTTGTGAATTGTACGCCACAACAACCAT
Source organism: Alisma plantago-aquatica (assembly GCA_963693085.1). Lineage (NCBI taxonomy): Eukaryota > Viridiplantae > Streptophyta > Magnoliopsida > Alismatales > Alismataceae > Alisma > Alisma plantago-aquatica. The sequence goes on from OY856411.1 coordinate 98,625,535, forward strand.
CCAACCAAGAACAAAAGGTCTATGGGTATAGGACATAACAAAGCTTCCAATCACCATCAAAACAATCTTTAAGGTGACGCATATTTATATATGTATATGTATATGTGTGTGTGTCTATATATACATACATACATATATAGGGATTGTATGTGGTATTTAATTGGATATGCACAATAAACATTCAAATATTCACATCGCATGTAATATATAAATGATAAAACCAAAATCTGACCATATCGACTAAATTCCAAAACATAGTAAATTGATGTGTATCTGATACCATTGTTGGAAAATATGACATCAGATATGGTAGCCAAAGCAACAGTTTTACTTTCAATATTCCTCATTGTATATTAGATCTTGTCAACAACAATGAGATGGAAAGAGGGTTGTAAGGTTATACCTGGTCCTGGAGCAAGTCCAGTGATAATTACCTTGTAGTAGGGTGTGCCTTTCTTCAAGTTGCACTTGGACAGCTATCGTTGTCGGGCTCCTAGTCAATCACCATGGAGAGCAATTGACAGAGTCCTCCTTAGTGGGGCAAGCACCTCTTGCCTCTAGGATAGTCCAAACAGACCACTAGGAACTCCTGTCATTCTATATGAATGGACAAAAAGGAGTTATCCCTTCTAGTTGACGTGCTAGCATCGAGTTTATCTCCTACAATTGTCTCTTCCTTGTTGTTCCTTCTTTTGATGGGTAGAACTTGTTGTGGCTCTCTTGGTTACCATAACCAAAGAAGAGAAAAATTGTCAGAGCTAATTTATGCGTCTGGGAATCCCACAATACCTCTATTTATAGAAGGGTCAGGGTCAGCGTTTCCAATTGGTCTGAGAGTCGAAGAGATGTAATTTCATCAATTTTTTGGAACTTGCAAATGTTGAATTTGGTCGGTTCACCTACGAACCGACCAACACTTGAAACCATTATTTGATTATGTTTCCTATTGGAAATTGTTTTGGCAATTAATATTCGATTAATGCACAACATGATGTCAACGTCAATCCTTGATACAATCTCATTGATCAACCAAATGGTCGGTTCAACCTAAGTCGATCAGTTCATGCACCTGATCCAATCTGTTCACTTGTTGAACTGATTGTTTCAAAGTGCAAATTTCCAATGTTGTTTAAATTGAATACCTAACACTTTATTAATCAAGTTTAAACATCATTCATGAATAAACTCCTATTCCAAGTCCATTCCTATGTGTGTGGCCTATAGGTCCCAAGTTATGTGGCAGTGAATGTCCATAACTAATTTATGGTATCAAAAGCAATGATTGATATCTAGAAAGACATCATTGATACTTAAGTAATTCAAAAAGTTGGAGGAACAATTTCAACCTACAATCCATAGTTGGTGTTACAGTGATTGTATAGTTCCTTTGTATCTGATATTCATATTAAACTTTAGGCATGGAATTGTCATCCTCTTCAACATTGAATCCATGTTCCTTGAACTTGAGCAGACTGTTTGAGATATATGTGAACTAAACATCATATATTGATTCATATGCACATGGCCATGCTTTTATCAGCTCACTTATCAAGTGTCCAAGATATCATACTCTTGTAGGAGGTACAAATCCCATCTACATCAGTCACAGTCATCCCCATGACTCATAATGTATTTGAGCATCACCTTTATGGCAACCCTTATTTGATGTCACATTTGCTGATGGCAAAGTACATCAAACAACATGTGATGAGTGCAGCGATTTCAGGTCTAAGAACCACAATCACTATAAGAGTTGATTCTCACTACCATTTTTATGGTTTCTGTGTATCACTCTCAAGGTGGATCTATCCACTACACTATTCTCTAACAAGTATCTATGTGTTTGGTTTCATATCATATATCATTGGAGCTCAATTGAAGGGTTCAACCTTGTGTTGATGCACATTGTTGAAGTTGATGGGTGAACATTGATAGACTCTAATTGAATCGATTTCAACCCTAATTGGTCAACAATTGAGGGTCAATTGAATGACCAATTGGTTAAGCATAACCTTAATTGACCCAATCCATAAGTGGTCAACATGGCTCTGACCTTTTGAGGGCTTCAACATGAGTTGACATTATCGGTTGTATCATTGAATCTTGTTGATGGTCCAAGTGGTTGAGACCATGTGAGCTCGCGGTCTCAAGGTCGTGAGGAGGCTCGCGGTCTCAAGGTCGTGAGGAGGCTCGCGGTCTCAAGGTCGTGAGGAGGCTCATGGTCTCAAGGTCGTGAGAGGGCTCATGGTCTCAAGACCGTGAGGGGCCTCGCGGTCTTGAGGTCAAAGGTGGGCAAACGGTCCACACCATCCTCGCGGTCTTGAAATCAAATGAAGGCTCGCGGTCTTGAAGAAGGTTGAGAGGGCTCGCGGTCTTGGAAGAGGTTGAGGGCTCGCGGTCCTAAGGTCAAAGGTGGCTAAACTGTCAACTCACCCTCGCGGTCCTGAAAGTCACATTGGTTAAAAGGTCAACTCAACCAATGGGTCTCAAATTGATTGAGGATTGATGGTTGAGATCGATCAAGATAATTCAAGGTTGACTTCATTCAATCAATTGATAATATAAATAGTTCAATGATGCCCTAATCTAAAACCTAATTATAACCTAGGATATTAAGGGGTTAATTGACTAAGGTTTTGACCATGATGGTGATCAATGGGGTGAATTACCAAAATACCCCTGAAGGGTCAATTGAGTTATATCTTGCTCAACTCAAACCCTAATTACATGAGAATGATGTTTTTAGCCATGATGACTCTATCCAACTTGATCTAGTCTAATGTTATCATCAACCACTAGTATGAAGAAGGAGAGAGTATTCTAGAGAGAGAAAGTACTCTAGAGAGAGAAAGTACTCTAGAAAGAGAAAGTAACCCTAATTGGATGGAAACTTAAGTGAAGCATCTTCAGTGCACATGAATGTACATAATTAGGGTATGATTCACCTATGTGAAGTCATAGAAACCCTAATTATGATAAATGATGAACCTTCAACTAATTTGAGAGCATTAAATGATGATGTTACTCATACATGATGATGTTATGAGTTCAATTCACCATAATGTGAATAGTAAACCCTAATTTAAGGGTAATGGCATGCAAATAAGTATTAAACTCCAATTGATGGAAATAAGAGGATTTAACTCTTATGACAAGAATGGGAAGTATATTCCTTATTTTGTATTACCTTTATTAGTTGAATTAACCATGCAGGTTCTGATATGAAGGTGATCATATCCAGGTATGGATGTTGATATTATATTCATTGAAGGCATGTTGTTAGCCTTATGAATAAGAAAAGTAACTTGATGCCTTGTCAATGGCATCCTATGTTGATAATGGGCTGTGAGAGCCATGAATACCATCAAAGTCATGATTTGGAGATGACTTGTGATGGGTAGGATGAGAAATTATAATTAATATGATTTAGGTCTGTTACATTTAGTATTCTTTTGTTTTAGCTGTTATGCTACTGATTATTGTTTAAAGAACAATGTATGTTGTTAAAGAATACTGAATGTACCTAACTAATCAAGTATAATGTAGAAGCCCTGATCATAGATCCATCATTGTCAGAGATCAAGTGATGGTGAAACACATTTTCCTCAGGGAACTCCTGGAGCACATACTTTTGAGTATGTGGGGTATATGGATGTGTAGAACCTTACATCCTAGTGTAGGAAAGTGATGTAGATGCGTAATCCATCCATCCTTCACTATAATTCCATACCGTATCAGTGGTAGGTAAACATGAAACCTCCTGATGACGAAGAAAACACAAATATCCATATCAGTGGAGATAAACATGAAATCTCCTGATGACGAAGAGAGTACAGAACGCCGCTGTGACTCTAGAATAGCGAAGGACCAGTTTACCCTAGTGAGCTATAGTAGTAGAGACACGAGATGTCCTACAAGTGATCCTCTCACTGACTGAGGAAGGTGAAGGTCATGAGAATCCGGCTCTCTTAGTGACCTATGTATGATACTGATGTGACTTCTCAGTGATTAGTTGGAGTATGAGTGGTATGCCTCATCTCCACAGGGCATAATGTTGTTTGTAAAACATAATCAACCTCGTAGTATACTTGTTAGAGATAACTCCAAGTAAGTTGATTGATGTTACACTGTTATAGTGCTTATACTTCTTCATATCTCATAAATGTTGAGATCTTGTTATAGTTGCAACTGTTATCTAATACTTTTAAGGCTTTACTGCTTAAGATATTCTTTGATGGTATATTAAAGCTTCTGGCAGAGAGTTATAACTCTCGCTGGGACAATTATGTAAAATTGTCTCACCCCATAGACTTCAACTTTTTAGGTGGACGTCGGAGACGAAGGAACCAGCCTACAGGTGACCAGTCTCAGCAGCAGCAGCACCAGGAGCAGCAGTAATCTCAGGTGGAGATTTAGTCTGCCATGTGGTGTAGTTAGAGTCAGTCCTATGTGTCCTCTGTACTCTCAGGTCTTGGAGTCTTGTGTAAGGTGATCTTGAGATTTTGTATCTTGATGTATATAATTACTCAAGAAGTAATTTTCCTGAGATGTAAACAAGTTTATCTCACTTTATGAAAGAAGTTTTTATGGATCCTAGCTCTTGTCTCGAAAAGTTTTAATTTCCCATGATTTTTTCCTTCAGCTGATTTATCGAATCGCTTCCGCTAAGTTTTAATCATGTTTATGTCATGGTTTGGAGATCAGAGCCCACAATTAGTGGTATCAGAGCTCTAGGTCAGTTGAGTCTACAGAGGCATAGGACTTAGGATGTCGAGTCTATCTATAGTACTCCTTCCTTATCTAATAGAATCTTCTGCTCCTCAGGAGAAGAAGATACCTAAGGATGTCAGAACATCATGATGAGTATGTGGCAGAGAGTAGTGCTAGTGCACCTCGAGGCAGTGTAAGGGTTCCGAGGATAGAACAACCTGCACCTGAGTCGCTAAGAGAGCCACCCCAGTTTGACCCAGCTGACATGAGTAACCCAGCTGTACAGACGATGTTCGGGCAGTTCATGACTGCCATGACACATATAACCGATAGGATGCCCATTCCTGCACCTAGGGCGCCTGTCCAGCATGAAGCACAAGGTATCGGTAAGACGTTCGAACGACTTCGTCGTGTCGGAGCTACCGAGTACTTCGAAACTGCCGACCCTACAGATGCTGACTTATGGTTGACAGGGTTGGAGAAGGCTTTCAGAATTCTTATGATTCCGGAAGCTGAGAAGGTTAGACATGCTGTCTATCTTCTCAAAGGCAGTGCTGGTCACTGGTGGAACATGGAAGAGCAGAAGAGACCTGGAGTAGAATTCTCATGGGAAGAGTTTCGTCGGGAATTTATCAATAGATATTTTCCAAAGACCTTCCTAGATGAGAAGATCTCTCAGCTCGAGAAACTAAGGCAAGGTATGATGAACATTAGCGAGTATGAAGCTAAGTTCATGGAGTTGCTGCGGTTCTGTCCACACATGGCTGCTACAGATGAGGAAAGAATCAGAAGATTCGAGAAGGGTTTGAATTCTGATATGTCAACCCCTGTGTCTGCCTTAGAAAACAGAGAGAGATTCTCTACCTTTGTTGAGTCAGTCCGAAGGATAGAGAGATCTGTGGTTAAGAAGAGACAAACCCATAAAAGATATCCACAGTTCCAGGGTTCTTCATCCAGGGATTCCAAGAAACCTAGATTCTCTACACCTAACCCTCCACCACCCAGATCGAGTTTTCAAACTCAATGGACACCAAGCAGAGGTAGAGGACGGAGTCAACCGCTTCAAGGGACGCATAGTTCTGCATCTGTGTCAGTTACTGGACCACCCAGACCACAACAACAGGAGAGGAGTTGTTACAACTGTGGTAAGGTGGGACACTTGATGAAGGATTGCCGTTCTAGGCCTGCTAGTGTGACACAATAACCTCCGAGACAGATTCAACAGAGATCTCAGAGCAGACAACATCAAGGAGCAGCTCGAGGATGTGGACAAGTGTCTCAAGATGGATCATCAGCACCACCTCAACACCAGGCGACTGCGAGGTTCTATGCTATGAACCCACCTGAGGCAGTGGTCAATCCACGGGTAGTGGCAGGTCAGATGAAACTTTTATATTCTGATATGTCTACATCCTGTGTTGTATCCATTCTGATTGATCCGGGTGCCACACACTCTTTCATCACTCGTGAAGTGATTCGTAACTGCAATGTGACTGTTAGTCATAGAGCAGATAGTTTGTTGTTAGAGACTCCGTTGAGTGGGTCTGCCATTTTGTAGGAGGTATGTTCTCCCTGCATCCTTTTCTTTTCTGACCATCGCATTCAAGTGGACCTTATACCACTTGATATGCAAGGATTTGATATAATCCTTGGGATGGATACCTTAGAAAGGTATAGAGTTGTCTTGGATTGTGAGTCCAAGTTGGCTGTGTTTGCTGATGAAAGCAACACATGGATCTTTCAAGGAGAAAGAAAGATTCTGCCCACCTGTCTTGTATCAGCTATGGTTGCTGATAAGCTGTTGAGGCAAGGATGTTATGCATTCTTAGCCCATGTGGTAGATGTTACCAAGGAAAGTTCCAATCCTACTAAAGTTCCTATAGTCAGGGAATTTAAAGATGTGTTTCCTGAAGAACTTCCTGGTATACCACCACCTCGGGAGATTGATTTTGAAATCAATCTGATCCCAGATACGAAACCCATAGCTCAGACTCCGTATAGAATGGCAGCTGCCGAGATGGCAGAACTCAAGAAACAGCTTCAAGAGTTACTTGAGAGAGGTTTTATCCGACCGAGTACTTCACCTTGGGGTGCTCTGGTCTTGTTTGTTAAAAAGAAAGATGGGTCAATGCAGTTGTGCATCGACTACAGACAACTCAATAAAGTAACAATAAAGAATAAGTACCCTATGCCGAGGATTGATGATCTCTTTGACCAGTTGCGTGGTGCAACAGTCTTTTCAAAAATAGACTTGAGGTCTGGATATCATCAACTCCGTATTAAGGATAGTGACATATCCAAGTCTGCCTTTAGGATAAGATATGGTCACTATGAGTTCACGGTTATGTCGTTTGGACTAACCAATGCACCAGCTGCATTTATGGAACTCATGAATAGAGTTTTTCGACCTTTCCTTGATCAATGTATTGTCGTCTTCATAGATGACATTCTGATCTATAGTAAGGATGCTCAGCAACATGAATAGCATCTTCGCCAAGCTTTGACCTTGCTAAGAGAACATAAGCTGTATGCTAAGTTTAGCAAATGTGAGTTTTGGCTACCGGAGGTATCTTTTCTTGGTCATGTGATATCTGCCTCGGGAATTCGTGTTGACCCTACGAAAGTAGAATCTGTTCTACAGTGGGAACAACCGAAGACACCGACGGAGATTCGAAGTTTCTTGGGGTTAGCTGGCTATTATCGAAGGTTCATTAAGAACTTTAGTTCTATAGCCTTACCTTTGACCAAGTTGACCCGGAAAGATGTTCCTTTTTCTTGGAGTGATAAGTGTCAACAGTCTTTTCAGTTGCTGAAGGAAAGATTGACAAGTGCACCTGTGGTAGTGCTACCTGAACAAGGAAAAGGATATGTAGTCTTCTGTGATGCTTCCAAGAATGGACTTGGATGTGTGTTGATGCATGATAAACAAGTGATTTCTTTTGCTTCCCGACAGCTTAAGAAACACAAGGAGAATTATCCGACACACGATCTAGAGCTAGCTGCTGTGGTTCATGCCTTGAAAATCTGGAGACACTATCTCTACGGAGAAACATTCCAGATTTTCATAGACCACAAAAACCTTAAGTATATCTTCTCTCAGCATGAGATCAACATGAGGCAACGTCGCTGGATGGAGTTAATCAAGGACTATGACTGTACAATTGATTACCATCCAGGCAAGGCCAATGTTGTTACAGATGCCTTGAGTAGGAAATCAGCAACATCAACCATGAATAGAGCACAACTAAACTCTTTAGTATGCTCTAGGAGAGATATGCTTATCTCGTTAAGGCAAGACAATGTACAGTTGAAGGTATCATTGTTAGCCGGTTTGTTAGCTGAGATGCATATTAAACCTACCCTAAGAGAGCAGATTAAGGAAGCACAGCTAGGTGATGCTGCAGTTCAACAGATAAGATCTGAATATGGAAATGAGAAACAAGATGGTTTTCATGACTCAGAGGATCATGTAGCTTGTTATAATGGAAGGATGATAGTGCCGGATGTGGACAACTTGAGAAAGTTAGTCCTGGAAGAAGCCCATTCTTCCATGTATGCTATGCATCCAGGGAGCACCAAGATGTATCGGAATTTGAAAGATCTGTATTGGTGGCCTGGAATGAAGAAGGATGTTGCAGAATTTGTTATGAGGTGTCCTGTGTATCAGCAAGTTAAAGCTGAACACCAGAATCCTGCAGGTACAATGCAACCTTTACCCATACCACAGTGGAAGTGGGACCATGTGACCATGGACTTTGTAGTTGGCCTACCGAGGACAAGCAAGGGACATGATTCCATTTGGGTAATTGTTGATAGGTTGACTAAGACAACACATTTCTTACCTGTCAAAACAACCTATTCTGCTGAAAGGTTATCAGAATTGTATGTTCAAGAGATAGTGCGTTTGCACGGAGTTCCTGTCACAATAGTTTCTGACAGAGGTCCTCAGTTTACGAGTCGTTTTTGGGAACAGTTACACGGAGCCTTAGGCACCAAACTGAGGTTTAGTACGGCCTTTCATCCACAGACTGATGGACAGTCGGAAAGGACCATACAAACCTTAGAAGACCTGTTGAGGGCATGTGTTCTCCAGTTCACCGGAAGTTGGAATCTACACCTAAGCTTGATAGAGTTTGCCTATAACAATAGCTATCAGCATAGTATTGATATGGCACCTTATGAAGCCTTGTATGGTAGGCGTTGTAGATCACCTTTGTGTTGGTTTGAGACTGGTGAACATCAGTTGTTAGGTCCTGACCTTGTGCAGCAGACCACAGAAAAGATTAAAGTAATACAACAAAAGATTAAGACTGCTCAGGATAGGCAGAAATCTTATGCTGACAAACGTCATAGACCCTTAGAGTTCCAGGTTGGAGACAGAGTGTATCTCAAGGTCTCACCTTGGAAAGGAGTCCTCCGTTTTGGAAGGAAAGGGAAGTTAGCTCCTAGATTTATGGGGCCTTATCCAATCATTGAACGGATTGGAAAGGTAGCATATAAACTAGAGCTGCCCCCAGAGTTACAGAGGTTACACCCTGTGTTCCACATTTCTATGTTGAAGAAATGTCACCCAGACACCGAGTCAGTTCTACAACCCATGGAAGTAGAATTGAATGATGATATGTCCTATGAGGAGGGACCAGTGTCAATCCTTGATAAAAGAATTAAAAAGTTAAAGAAGAAAGATATAAGTCTTGTGAAAGTCCTCTGGAATCACCGTGGCGTTGAAGAAGCCACTTGGGAACTAGAGGATGAGATGAGAAGGAAGTATCCTGCCCTTTTCTCTTGATATGTCTTATCGATTTCGGGGACGAAATCCTTGTAAGGGGTGGATAATTTGTAACATCCCTGACCTGGGTTATGAGTTAACCCTAGGTGTTTTGCCTAAATATGTAATTAAATCTTTGTGATTAACTCTGAGCATGTAATTAAGTTTCTCAGAAACATATAATTCAGTATTTGCTCCTTCTTATTTAAAGATTGTAGCATTGTTTTGATATACAGGGACCTATGTGCAATTTACCCAGTTGAAAGGGTTAGCTTGCAATTTGCACATGATGAGATGTTCCTCTGATGTTGAGACATCATGAGAATCTTTTTGGCAAAGTTTGAGGGATTTCCCAAGCTTGGGCACCAAGGTGCAGCTGTGGAAGCAATCCCGGTGCTTGAAACCCTAATTTGGGGTAAAATGCAATTTACCCAAATTAAGGGATGCAATTTGTAAAATATATCATCTAATGTATCTTTCTAGATTCTTGCCATCATTTGGAGAAGAAATGATGAGGAAGTCACCTCAATTGAATTATCAAGTTATGAAATATACCTTGTGATTGAATAATCAGGGTATATGTACAATATCCCTTTTATGTATGTACCTTAGTATTAGATTGATCTTCTTTGCCCTCTTTTTCTAGACCTTAAGAGAAGTTTTGTCCTTAGAATAAAGAGGAAGGGACGAGCAAGTAATGAAGGAAGGACCTAGTTGGATTTATGGGAAACTTATGGGCCTTTAATGAAACCTCACCCATGTATATATACACTTTACCTCTCAAGCAAAGGAACCTTTCCTTCGTGCATATCACTATTTCCCCTTGATTGGCCGAATAAGGACTGTCTTGGAGCTCAAAGAGGAACGACCAAGGGTGCAAGGTAGGTTTGAATCCCTCTTCTTGCCTAATTCCATGGTTAGAACTCGAATTCAAGGTCAATTTGGTGACCAACTCACGAAACCCTATCTTTCTAGCCATCTCTTTTCGTCTTTCCTTGGAGTTTTCACCTTGGCCAACCTGTGGGAACTCAAGGACGCCATTAGAGATTGGATCTTGAAAGCTTGGAGCTCAAGGAACAAGCTTTAGGCAGGTTTTATAACTCTAAACCCATGCTTTACTATGTACATCTCTTATATGCGGTTAGATGATAGCTCTTCATGTTTCCCTACTTTTCTTTACTATTTTGCAAGCAAACCCATGGGATATCCGTACTGTTCTTGAGCTAGGCGATGAAGGCGTGATTTCCAAGAAAAACCCACCGCTGTTCACTTTCTTAAACGGTCCCAACAGTTTGCTCTCTCGGTCTCAGGACCGCGAGGTGAGCAAACGGTCTCTGGACCGCGAGAGGTAAAACGGTCTTCACGACCGTTTGGACCCATTGACCGAGCGTGGAACATATAAGAAATCTGTTCCTAATTATATATAATAATCACCCTCAAAATTTGAGAGGCTAAATACAAAGGAATCGGGAGATATGACCTTTTTAAGTAACAACTTTAATTGAATTTATTCCTGATTTTCAAACGGTCTGAAATTGCCTTTTTGGGAAAACGGTCTCAAGACCGTGTAAGGTCGTTGACCAAGCATTGACCATATGAAATTACTGTTCAAAATTATGTTAATTAACAACTCACCACGTTTAGTGGTCTAACTCCAAATGAGCTAAGAGTTGAAGGGTGATTACTAGGGATAACCCTAGATGAAATCAGTACTGAAATTATGGTGACCTAATTAGGGTTTTTAGGGTTGATTGACCTAAACGGTCTCAAGACCGTTTGGGGGTCATCCAAACGGTCTCAAGACCCCGAGGGCAATCAACCATGACCGTTTGGAGGTCTGGGGTCAAGAATAGTTGACCAATTAAAGGTACATTTATACCAAATTATATTGCAATTAAATATTGATATGATCATCAGCTTAATGGGTCAGACCTTGATGAATTTGCACTAGAATCCAAAATTGGATGGGAAAACGGTCTCAAGACCGTTTGGAACTCATCCAAACGGTCTCAAGACCGAGAGGACAATCACCCAAGACCGTTTGAAGGTCTAGGGTTAAGCTAATTTGACCAATTGAGGACCCAATTTCAATAAGTTATCAAGTTAATCAAAATTCTGATTTTGTGACTCAATCATGGTTCAACCCCTATCAAATCACATTATATCTTGAGGAAATCTTGGAAAAATGATCTCAAGACCATGTGGGGTCCACCCACATGATCTCAAGACCGTTTGGGCCAAGTTTGGGCCCAATTGGAGCTCAATGGAAGGGTTCAACCTTGTGTTGATGCACATTGTTGAAGTTGATGGGTGAACATTGATAGACTCTAATTGAATCGATTTCAACCCTAATTGGTCAACTATTCTTGACCCCAGACCTCCAAACGGTCATGGTTGATTTCCCTCGGGGTCTTGAGACCGTTTGGATGACCCCCAAACGGTCTTGAGACCGTTTAGGTCAATCAACCCTAATTAGGTCACCATAATTTCAGTACTGATTTCATCTAGGGTTAGCCCTAGTAATCACCCTTCAACTCTTAGCTCGTTTGGAATTAGACCACTAAACTTGGTGAGTTGTTAATTAACATAATTTTTAACAGTAACTTCATATGGTCAATGCTTGGTCAACGACGTTACACGGTCTTGAGACCGTTTTCCCAAAAAGGCAATTTCAGACCGTTTGAAAATCAGGAATAAATTCAATTAAAGTTGTTACTTAAAAAGATCATATCTCCCGATTCCTTTGGAGTTAGCCTCTCAAATTTTGAGGGTGATTAGTATATATAATTAGGAACAGATTTCTTATATGGTCCACGCTCGGTCAACGGGTCCAAACGGTCGTGAAGACCGTTTTCCCTCTCGCGGTCCAGAGACCGTTTGCTCACCTCGCGGTCCTGAGACCGAGAGAGCAAACTGTTGGGACTGTTTAAGAAAGTGAACAGCGGTGGGTTTTTCTTGGAAATCACGCCTTCATCTCCTAGATCAAGAACAGTATGGATATCCCATGGGTTGGCTTGCAAAATAGTAAAGAAAAGTAGGGAAACATGAAGAGCTATCATCTAACCGCATATAAGAGATGTACATAGTAAAGCATGGGTTTAGAGTTATAAAACCCGCCTAAAGCTTGTTCCTTGAGCTCCAATCTTTCAATCTCCAAGCTCTAATGGCGTCCTTGAGTTCCCACAGGTTGGCCAAGGTGAAAACTCCAAGGAAAGATGAAAAGAGATGGCTAGAAAGATAGGGTTTCGTGAGTTGGTCACCAAATTGACCTTGAATTCGAGTTCTAACCATGGAATTAGGCAAGAAGAGGGATTCAAACCTACCTTGCACCCTTGGTCGTTCCTCTTTGAGCTCCAAGACAGTCCTTAGTCGGCCAAGCAAGGGGAAATAGTGATATGCACGAAGGAAAGGTTCCTTTGCTTGAGAGGTAAAGTGTATATATACATGGGTGAGGTTTCATTAAAGGCCCATAAGTTTCTCATAAATCCAACTAGGTCCTTCCTTCATTACTTGCTCGTCCCTTCCTATTTATTCTAAGGACAAAACTTCTCTTAAGGTATAGAAAAAGAGGGCAAAGAAGATCAATCTAATACTAAGGTACATACATAAAAGGGATATTGTACATATACCCTGATTATTCAATCACAAGGTATATTTCATAACTTGATAATTCAATTGAGGTGACTTCCTCATAATTTCTTCTCCAAATGATGGCAAGAATCTATAAAGATACATTAGATGATATATTTTACAAATTGCATCCCTTAATTTGGGTAAATTGCATTTTACCCCAAATTAGGGTTTCAAGCACCGGGATTGCTTCCACAGCTGCACCTTGGTGCCCAAGCTTGGGAAATCCCTCAAACTTTGCCAAAAAGATTCTCATGATGTCTCAACATCAGAGGAACATCTCATCATGTGCAAATTGCAAGCTAACCCTTTCAACTGGGTAAATTGCACATACGTCCCTGTATATCAAAACAATGCTACAATCTTTAAATAAGAAGGAGCAAATACTGAATTATATGTTTCTGAGAAACTTAATTACATGCTCAGAGTTAATCACAAAGATTTAATTACATATTTAGGCAAAACACCTAGGGTTAACTCATAACCCAGGTTAGGGATGTTACAATGACAAATGAGATTCTATCATCAACCAACACACATAATCCTTTCACAATAACAACTGACTAGTGACATAACAAGAATGTATATATTCTTAACATCCGTATGATCCCATTGCAGATCTTCAACCTGAAGACATACGTCATTTAGTGATATATCTCTTTAGACATTTCTTATGTAAAGTCATTATCCCATAACTGAATAGAACAAAATAAATTGGAAGATTACTTTTATTATTAATCAAGTAATTTAAAAATTATGCCATTATAATCATCATATGATTGGCTCTCTGGGCATACATACCAACATGTAACAATTAGCAATTGAATATAATGCAATGCTTGGATAGATGGTTGCACAACTCTGTCTCAATAAATCATCATATGAAGTATATGCCATATTTATGCCTTTATATGCTTAACCCAATTAAGATCACCTAGACCAAGTCCAACTCAAACACCAATACAATAATATATCTATCCTGCTAAGAAGACCCACATACTGATTATCACACTTCTCCAAGGTAGACAGTGTACCACACTAAGTATGCCCATGCTTAGTCAAATAAGGTTTTCATGTGTATTGCACAATGGATGACATCTTTAACACTGATATTCTATATTAATGGATTTATATATATATATATATATATATATATATTTGTGTGTAACCAATTTCCATTACATATACATCATAATATGTACCATATACTATAAAAATCACCATAAGCGATAAAATATTATGTGGCAACTAGTACAATATCTTGAGCCGACAAGTTTTGTAGAAAAAAGACACCAAGATATTCACATCTAATGTAATCATAAATATTCCCTTTACATGGTTTCCATTTGATCGACCGGTAGTCCCTATTTTAGGCAATCCTTACTATTGATGGATTCACCATCTTGTCTTGATGAGAAACCCTCCAAGGACCATCCTCTTTGGCATAGACTTTTAGTTTTCTTCTCCTCTCCACAATTGTCCACTGGGTTGATGTCATTACATCATCCTATTATAATTGCATTAATTAAATATTTTATGGAGAAAGTATAGATAAAGGCATGACATGTAAATCATATGCATGTTACATAAATTTTTATTAGGATCAAAACAATGATTTTACATGTTTCAGATCACACCATAACAACCTAATTTCCATATCCGCATCCACCAAACAAAATGATTTTCAAGATTTGTCATCAGTTTATGTAACACATATGTATCATGTAATATATGATATTAGATGATTAATATGGATACAATGTTGCATATGATTTGTCCAACAAAAAGTTTGTCATTCAAAAGCCTAAACCATTGTTAAGAGCGTACAATGTTATTTCGGATACCTTAGTAGGGTTTTGGGGAAGGTGGTGTAGTGGAATAACAAAATTATTCCTTTCAATCTCACCTAGTCATCTATAAAATGTAGGTAAAAAAGACTGCAAAGGATAAAAATTATACCTTTATGCACCATAGTTATACAACAACTAGACATGTCTTTTTTGGTGAAGAACTTGAACTTTTGAATCCAAATCTGAATCGACCACTAAGTTGTTGTATGGTTGTCTCTATTGCAACACCTTGTTATTTTCTTATGGAACGCCTTATCCAAACCTCCACACAAGTTCCTCATCCTCTAGTTCATCTACATGGATGAGGAAGAATGTGGTGCACCACCTTGGCCACAAAATTGAAGCAGAACGGGAGCTATCAACATGCTAGTCAGTAGGACCTCTGATAAATTTGTTTTCATCATTTTTATTTACATCTTTTAGATATCTTTTTAGGATTATTTTGTTATTTATTTTCTTAATTTTATAATTAATTGCATTATATTATATTTTTATATTTAATTAGAATTTTAATTATATTTTCTTGGATTTTTGTAGGAAATGGGATAAAAATTCTTGGAGTATAATTGCACAATTTGCAGCAGTCCTGTAATTAATGTATACCCATCACCAAAAGTGTCATAACTCTTGCATACAAAGTCCAAATTGAGTGTACAAGTATTCATTGGAAGTGAAATTTAATTTCCTAAAATAATTCCTATTATTTGGACCGATTTTATACTTTTTACGGGAATGAAATACACTCGAAATCTCTACTGTGGAAATCTGCATTGAAGAGAATAGCATGGTCAAGACAATTAAAGCCTATCAAAATTCTATTGACCAAATCTAGAAAATTCAAAAGGACAGATCCCTCTCTTTTATCCCCCTCTTTTTTGGGGTATCCTACACTCTCCTTCTCCTATAAAAGGAGGGGGGTTCTCCATCTTTTGTATCATCTTTTGTATCATCTTTGTATGGGATTTCTGAGCAACATTTCTTGCGTTCTTATGTTATTGTGTTCTATTCATCAATAAAGTTTGGTTTTTTTTCAAGCTAAGTGTTCCCTTCAATTATTGTTCTTGCTTTGCTCGTTTAGATCTAGTTTAATTCTTCTTTTTCTTATCTTTCGTGGTCTAGAGCAAGGGATTAAGCGTCGACTATTTTATTGTCTCCAGCCTAAGGAACTATCCTTTAGTAAGACTAGACTATGGTTAGAACTCTTCTTCCCTCTGTCTCCCTTTTCTCCACAAGCATGAGTGAGTAGTTCTCTATCAAGGCAAGGGTAATAACCCCTTATCCATGGCTTTATCGACTTTTCCTTAAAAATGATTCTAGATGGCTTTTGGATTTGATAACTAATTGATCTATCAAAGTAATTAATTGGTTTAATCAAAAGTTAATCCGGATTGATATGACCGTGGAAGTTCGGATTTAGAACAACAAACCCAATCGCATAGGAGTTTTGAAATGACCATGGATCTCCTTCTTTTAGTATGATAAACTAAGAAACATGAGCGCTAGGACCAATGGGCTCATGTGGAGTTCATCTTTACTGGATTTTTGTTAATTCACTTGCCTTCATCGAATCTGTCATTTTTAAGGATTAGTTTATTTTTTCCTAGGCTAAGGTAGTGAAAAACCCTAAAGCCTCGATTCCTATTTCTTGATTCCAATCACCGCTCCTTTGCTTTCTTACATTCTAGTCTTTTCATTCATACTAGTTTTTCTTGTGTTTACAACAATCTTAATTTTCCTTGTAACAGAGCAAATTTACATTTTTGTTAAGTGCATTTTCATTCCTGCATTTCTTTTCTTAGTGTTAATCATCAACCCCCAAAACTTGACTTTTACTTTCTATTTCAAATCTAAAAAATAATAAAAACAAATAACAAGTTCTTCAGACAATTAGGATTATGCTTGGCAATGGAGGGTTCCTGTTCCAGTGATGCTGGCCTCCTCTTTAGGGTGTCTGGGTTCCCCCTAGCCTGCTCGGGTTCCCCTTTGGCGGCCTGGGTGGTGTCCCACACCTGGCCTGTAGGCGGCATCCCCTGCGTGGTGATGCTTCCAGACGGCCTTGAGGGTGTCGTCGCTGGGTGGAGCATCTCCTCCCTACTCGTTTCAGCGATTGGCGGCGCACTCCACTCTCCTGCGATGGCAGGGCAACACTACGGCGTGCCTTGTTGCTCCCTGCTGCTGCGGTTTTAGTTGCCCCTAGCTGATCAAGTATCATCGCGGACAGGTGCTCATGGTGGTGCCTTATGCTTCTGCTCCTTCGAAACACCTTCATGGTGTTTTACAAAATACCATAACGCCTTCAGGTGCTGCACGAGGGGTTGGGCGTAAGAAGGGTTGATTCCTCTTCTCTTATTCTTGCCCTTTTGCTCTTACGTGCAGGTTACACCCATGGGGTTTTGTGCTTGCTGCTGTGTAATCAGCTACTTCTGATCGATCAAGGACCTGGCTGATGAGAAACTAGGTTATGGAGGCTGTCAGTTCGTAGGATCCCCCTAATATTGGCATAATACCACATTTTGTGGATACTTTTATTAGATAGTTGGTGATGTGCTACGTATGAAGGGGTGATTGGGAGCTGATCAATCCTTCCTTTCCTGCGTTGCTAATATGCGATGGTTCTTGCTTCTTTTGCTCCTTATTCAACTCTTGCTGATCTGTTGCTTGGGGTCTTTCTTTTGGGTTCTCACCCATTAAGATCCTGATTTTGGTTTGCTGAGTTAGCCAGAAACTTCATGTCTGGCTTCAGGATGGATTACTAGTGTTTGGTCTATGTCATGCTGCTATTACTTTTTGTGGGTGCACTGATTGTATGTAATAATGGTTTGTTGTAGTCTTCTGCTGGTTGGTCCGCCTGGACCTAGCTTGTCTAGTTTGTTTGGTTTCTTAGTTTTGTTGCTTTGCCTAGTTAGCTTGTGTGTCCCCCTGCGTGGGGACTTTGATCCTTTATTGAGCTCTTTAGCTCTCTGTTGATGTAATGGGGTACTTAGTGCCTGAAGTTTTTGGTATTAATAGTAACACACTTTTTGACCGACCAAAAAAAAGAATTAGGATTAGAGATAACAATCTTAATAAGTTGTCATGTGGGATCGACACTTTCTATACTAGCCTTAATCAAAAGTAGAAAAAAGATTAAACTCTAGGATAAACATCTTAGTGATTGTAAGTACACTTCGACACATTAACAACCTCCTTTTCTTCTCCTATCTTGGGTAGTCATCCTTAGGGTAACTTTCTCTCTCACTAAAAGAGAAATTTTGTAGACAACTTGTCTTGCAAATTGTGTCAAGTGTGTGCGACCCTAATGGGATGAAGCCCCTTTACATAGGAGATTCATGGACTAGGAATTTTATGATTCCAATCCCTTTCCTAATGACAATCTCAGAAATAGTCTCAAAACTGAAAAGCCATCTTGTCATTCCAATCGGCCGATTAGGACTCAGTTGTGGTAAATGAGACTCCCAATTGGCCGGTTGGATCCCTATTGGGACCTAGATGGGTTATGATTGTCCGAATAGACAAATGAGTCAGATGACTCACCAATCCATAAATGAATCAGTTACCTAGTTTGACTCCATACCAAATATGGACACTTTCCCTGTTGGATTCCAATTGTCTGACTCTCTAAGTGAGTCAGCCAATTGGTCACAATCCAGAGTGGAATTCAGTAAATTAACTAAAAATAAATTGATACATTGAATCGACCTTTTATATGTTTGATTATAAACTCCAGTTGCCTTATGTATCCTAATGTGATTACATTGGTAGTGGTATTAAAAATCTCAAAATCAAAGATCGGTGTCTAGAAACACATCATTGAAACCAAGTAAAGGAGTAAATTGGAGAAAAACTTCAACCTATAAAATGACTTATGTTACCATGATTGTATAATCCTTTTGTCACATATATATAGATTAAAATTGAGGCATGAAATTTTCATCCTCGTACCATTCAATCTATTTTACTAAAACTAGAGTATATTGTTTGACATATTGTGACCTCAATAGCATATATTGACTCACATGAGCATGGCCATGCATTTCCATAGTCTTACTTATCATGTGTCTGGGTTATCACTCCAAAGCAGGGTCACATTCCATATACATCACTCACAATAGTCCCCATATGTAACAGTGCACCCAATCATCACCTTATTGGCAACCCTATTTAGAGTCATGTTGGGCTAGTGTCAGAGTAGACAAAACAACATATAACTATTGTGCTGGCTTTAGGTCTAAGGATCACAATCACCACTGTCACATTGAGATATGACTATGACTATGACATGTCATTACATGACTTCCGTGTGTCATTCTCGAGGTTGGTGCATCCACTACAACTCATACCCATGTTTCTGACTTGATATCCAATACGATGACTAAAGAGACATTGTCATCACTCATGATGCATGCTAGTGTTGTGTTTTATTGTTGTCCTATATCCACAATAATAACTAAATAGGGACATGACAAGAATGATTACTCTAAATATACATATGATATCATGTTCAAGTCCTTAATCCAAACCATATTTCATTCAGTAAAAAACATTCTTAAGTTTATTCATTATATTAATACTAAAACAAACATTATTCTCTATACAACAAGTATTTTATGTGATTGACTTCAATCATGGTGAATGAAAATTTGTTTTGCAGACTACACCAAGTGATACTTATGACATGGAGGAGAAGCTTCATGAAACTTGCATTGATGGCACATCAAATATCTAAAGGTACTCATACAAAGGATTGAGAAAATATCTTTACTGATGTTTTGTGGGGGATCTAGTTTAGTTAGAGAATATATGGAGGGTGTAACCTTTCATGATGGTGAAAATGAGGATCAACCTGAATAACATTGTCATCATCAATTATATATATATTTTCATTTTTGTAGTTTGAGGTTTCATTAGTACAAATTTATTTAACAAAGAATAAGAAAATCATAGACTTTCTTATAATAGTGTAGAATTTAATTTGCCATCATTATCAATAAAATAATATACAAAGTTGTGTGTGTTTGTATCCAGACGTTCCTTCAATAATTATTTTTTTACTTATATTTGCATGATTATGGTTGTAGTCTATTAGTATTCTTGTGCATTATCTTTACAGAAAGATGAAAAGACACAGTCAATTGTTGTTTGCAAGACAAATTGATGATGCAAATAATACAATAAGTAATTGGAGTATGGTAAGTACAATGATGAATCATTATGCTAGTAATTTCTTAACTTATAATTTCTCACTTAATTATTTATATTTACATAATTGTTCGAACAATTCCAAATGAATGGAGGTTACCTTGGTTCAATTAGGATTCTAGTTTGTTGGAACTGGATTTTTCAGGGAGATCGTCTTTCAGGAATCAAAGTCTAATTTTTGAAAATTGAGTTTAGGTGATTGTTTTGAAATTTTAAATTTACTAACAATTGGCTTCCACGTGATTGGCTTTTGTAACTCAGCCAAGAAATACAACGATTATAAATAACATAAAAACTAAAAGAATTTCATGTAATAACCAAAGTAATGATATACCAAACAAAATTATGAAATTGTGCATGGAAAGACTGTAGTAACACCATAAACACACAAAAAAAGTTCTAAAAAATGATAAAAGGACAAACACCAGTCAAAAACCATCAACAATTGATGGAACTTTATATACAAGTTGTAGTATACACTACATGATAAGCAAACACTAGTGAATATTAATGGAAATCAAAAGGTAAAGATAAGATCATATATAAAATATACATAGGTCAAACATGAACAAGAATCACATGTCACTGTGGTAATGTTATTATTGTTGACTTGGCCTCAGTGAACAACTAATGAAATATTCAATTGTGTGAGTCCACCATGTGTGAGTTTCTAATGGGGGAGTCAATTGACGCAGTAGTGTACGAACAAAATAAATCTAATGCAGAGAAGATTAGCCGGAGATGGATGAATACTAATGTTTATTGTAGACTAACAACTGATGTTTATCATCGAAGACGCATGATGTGGATTGCCATAGATAAAGTAATAGGCACTGCTAGAATAAACAAGATAGGGAGTAGACTATGCAGACTGGTAACCTTGTTTACCTCTATGTTTCCATTGGAACTCCAAAGTAAACCTAATTTATTTCTATGGAACTTTAAGAACTTAAAGAAACTCATTTTCCATAATTATGGTAACCAATCACTTAAAATATATTATTAAACTTGAGTTAATAGACTTTTAGCCTACTACAACAAAACAAATCAGAACCTTAAGATGATTTGGGAATTTATAATTCTGATTTGAGAAATAAAATAGTGGAAAGGTGGTTGCATCATCTATATTCAGCAACAAAAATTCTCATATTAACCCCTTGAAAATAAAAGAAATCCCATGTGCCTGGTAGAGACATTGGAAATCATGAGGTTGGTGCCATTTGTATAAATTATTTGCCAAAAATTCTAGAGAGCAAGTGATGTTGTTGAAACCGTTAATATAAGTTATGAGGTTGGTGCCAATCATGTAAATGATCAGTATACCCAATTCATTGATGATGCCATCATGGTTTATCAGGATTAAGTGGAAAGTAAAATTCATACAATTTTAATTATACTTTAATTAACTACTATTTATTTTTGATGCATTTTCCTCTAAATTATGGCATCATATTCTTTTTTAAATTTATTTGGTGTTGTGAATAAGAAAAAATGAGGCTATTATAAGTGTTTGAGATTATGGACTAAGATGGGGGAAGGCAAAATTCCCATTACATTGGGTAATAATGGAGATCCAATTGGGCTACATCAAAACAAATTGTCATCTTTTTTGGGACTAGCTACTAGAAATTCAAAGCTTGCACCTTTGAATTATCTTGATTGGCGATAAATACCAATGAAAAAGAAAAACTCTATATGGAATTATGTCTTGGTCATACCTATTTTAAAAGTGTTACCTATGTGTGTGATTCTATGGAAAGCATTTTTCCTTGTAATAGACCAAATTGACTATCAATTCTAAAGGGAAAAATTCTATCTTATGAATAGTCGAGAATTGTTGGAGAAGTTTTAAAGTTGAAACAAAAGCACAAACTATATGCCTCAGTGAGACAAATCAGCTTGGCTTAATGATAGCCCTTCCTACATTGATTCATCATAGTGGGAATTTGTTGTGAAGTTTTGGGAATTTGATGATAGAAAGGTAAGATAATTATTGCATACATTGGATTTCTCTTAATTGATATAGTAGATAATTTTAGTTGTTGTTTATTAATTGTAGCTACATAGTGTGACAAACAATAGGAGTATAAATTTTGTTACCATAAGACATGCTTCTGATTCAATGGCATATGATTGTGTGAAAGCTAACGTGAGTAATTTCTCTACTTAATGTAATTATACTGATAACACATTCCCGCTATACTTATATCATTTCTCTGTCAAAAATAGTTGTAAGAAAAAAAAGGGAATATTAACCGACTCCAATTTGTTGTTGCCACCCATTTGAAAAAGTATGGTACTCATGTGGATGCAAAACCATCCAAACTAATTTTAGTAATCAATTATATACAGTATAGGTTGATTATTTCTCATAAGTATCTCATTGTTGTTGTTAATGTGCAGGATAGATTGAATTCATTAGTTACAAATATGATAAAAATCTCAATGAAGATCGAATAACTGATGAAATATTGGGTACATTTAAGGCTCACATGAACCATGCCACAGATGAGTTTAGTTAGGCATAGGTGGAGGGTATTTAAGGTAAAATAAAAGACTGACAAGAGGATTTCAAGGTTCAAAAATAAATATGTGAGACCCAAAAAAATGGAGTTTTTGGATCTAAAATAGGCAAGAAAATTTGGAGTCCATGATTTTGATAGGTTCCAAACATAGTGGTCCATTTCAACCAAATCAACTCTTCAAATTCCTTAGTGTGACAAATATATTACATAGAATATGGTGGGGACCAACAATGAAGGGATACCCATGCCTCAATAATCAAGTACTAAAACAACCATTATAGAAGGACATGTTATTAAAAGAAAACATACATCTCTTGATAGTTTTGATTTTTTGGTATCTAAGATTTTACATGCTATTTTTAAATTTATAGATCATTATCATGTCAAGTTTTGATGATGGAACATAAATTATATCCCAAGCCCAAGTGATAGGTGTAAACCCTAGCCTTATATAGGAGAAGAAGAGTTAGGGTCCACATTTGTTGATGGGTGCATTGGTATGCCAAGCAAACCTAAAGAGAAATTATCTAGGTCATTTGGGATATACAAAATCATTGAATATGCAATCAAGGCATCGTTAGATTTCTTTTGATTGTTGTATCAATGCAAGAGGTCTAAAACTAATATTTTCATAATTGTAGATAAACTATTTGCAAAAATGTGTATGTTGAGATGGATGTGTGGAAAGACAAGAAAATATCATTTGAGGAACGACTATAACTGGAATAAAGTGGCGGTGGTGAGCATCAAGGACAAGTTGCACGAAGGCTGTCTAATTTGGTATGGACATTTGCAGTGTCGACTATCAAATGCATCTATTCGAAGCAAGGTTATTGGGTCAAGCACAATGAAAAGAAGTAGAAGCAGACCTAAATTAACTTGGGAAGAACTTATAAAAGCAAAATTTTGAATCTTTACATCTTGACCAGAGTATGGCCCATAACAGAGTTGATTTGAAAAGAAGAATTCATGTAGCCAACCCCAACTTGTTTGGGATTGACGCTTAGATGATGATGATGATGATGAAGATGATGGTGATGATGGCGATGGTGATGGTGGTGATGATGATGATGATGATGATGGAGGTGATGATGATGATGATTATGATACAATGACAACGATGACAACGATGATGATGACGATGACGATGATGATGATGATGATGACGATGACGATGACGATGATGATGACGATGACGATGACGATGACGATGACGATGACGATGACAATGACGATGACGATGACGATGACGATGACGATGATGATGATGACGACGACGATGATGATGATGACGATGACGATGACGACGGCAATGATGATGATGATGATGATTGTAGTAAACTATTTGGAGTTATGGCAACCAAAGAAAAGAAGTTCTTGTGAAGTCATCAATTTTTATTCTTTTTATAGGTTTACTTTAGAGTTACTTAATTGATGTGAAGCTTAACAATGTATTGTATATAAATATGATTTTACAAACATAGAAATATTTAGTACATTATGTTATTATTTTTAATTGATGTATAGATTGAATATTCTTTGGGATTGGTTGTACGTGCAATTTTTGTAAAATTCCATTTATTAGAGAATATATGAAGTATTTGTGTGATAACTTTTGATTCCTTGGATTTGATATGTGTCTAGTGCTATATTTTGAGAGTTTTCAAGTGTAGTTATTTTATAGATTTTATCTTCATGGTAGGATTTGTTCTTTATTTGGGTTGTTGAAGTCTGAGTTGTATGTGTAATTTTATGGTTCCACACTATTTTCAGTTTTGAGCTTGCTCCCTTTATTTCTAGTCATTTTGTCAGGGCATGTGTCTTTGAAGTTTAAACTCTCTTTTGTGACTGTGTCTTTGTGATTGTATTCATGTTTCTTATGGGACTCCAAGTTTCCAGTTCCCATAGTTTTGCTATCAAAGTATGTTTGATGTTAATTCTTTAGCTTTATTTTGACACGAGCATCCTTGGTTCCCCCTAATGTCTCCCTTGACCGTGTCTAGGCAATCTTCTTTTCTTGGATCTTATTACACGTTGCAAGTCTGTAAAATTATTAGAATCCCTAACAATTTTCCTAAAGCAAGTATACATCAAGGATGTATATCATCATACTAGAATGTGTGCAACCTGATGCCCATATATCATTCCTTCTTAATGAGGTATATTAACTCACTAGAAGTTTCATCACTATTGTTGTACTCATTGGTATTACATGTTATAGCAGTGATGTGGAATATTATCGTACTAACAAACACACTCGGGGTTGAAATCCTCGAGCTTTTACCAAAACCTCGTGCAATAATACCACCCGCAAGTGGATGGATATTATCGCAGTATAGTTGAGGATCGAATCCCAAGAGACAACATTTTTAAGAATCTTAGTCAGTCGAATCTAGTTCAAGTAAGACTAATATTTAGAACAATTGGTTGTTTTAATTAAACTAAGTGCAAGAAAGTAAAGGGCAGAATTAAAGTTGATCTAGATTAATGATATGGAATCACTGGGATGGTACCGGGTTTCACCACCACAACACATGCAAACACATCCAAACATCAAACATCCAGGCAAGATATAACTATCCAAATAGAGCTGCTGTAAAACCCCCCATACGGGCGTTAGGTTTGCGTAAGCATCACCTTAGGCGTCAGATATCTCGTCACCATCTAGATAACATACTTACGGCTCCAAAGATACAAAATCCAACTAAGGTTGTGGTCCTCCCTAAGGGATGTTTAGACCACAGAAGCATCACCGTAGGCTAGATGGCTTGTCCCCTCACAGATCACTCACTTACGACCTCATGGAATCCTATTAGAAGTTCTCATCAAGGAGTCAACCACGCTAATCGACAAGCAAGCAGGTGGTTAATCTACAAACAAACATCGACGATTAACAAAGAAGATACAACATCCAACAAAGGTTGTGGCCCTCCCTAAGGGATTTTTAGACCATAGAAGTGTCACCATAGGTTAGATGGCTCATCCCCTTACAGATCATACACTTACGACCTCAAGGAATCTCATTATATTTCTAGTTTGAGAGTCAACCTCATTAAACGACATTCTATCCTACATATAGAAGTTCTCACAACATAGGGAAAAACAAGATGAAAGATTGCAGGTAAACAACTACAAACATTGTTGATCAACAACGAAATGAAAAGTTATATACATTTCCATGGAATGCTTAATGAGAGAACATGCTTGCATGGGCAGCAAAGCTAGTACCCACACCCCAACAAAAAGGAACTACTCGCTCATGATGTGAGAAACAAGAAGAATAAGAGAGAGAGAGGATTCTTCCATGAGCATGATCCAGAAGGTAGTCGCAGTTTGGTGAAGATGATGTGATCTTCTACGTCGTGTTGGAGCAGGTCTGGATGAGGAACGAGGGACACCAATATAGACCGAGCAGTCTTTCTCACTCCTTCCTTCTCTTCTTAGTCTCCTTGAATTGCAGCAGGAGCAACATGTGAAATGACACTGGCGTGGACAATGGATCTGATCGGACCTATATATAGGCAGCCTGTCGACATCCCATATTCGATGCCCAAATGAGGACCTTGTTGGTCCTATTTATAGGCTCGAATGGGGGCTTGACATTTTGGGCCCTGTTGCAATTTTCATAGTTTGATTTGGAGACCGTTTAGATGACCAAATGATCTTGTATTAGATTTCCTCCAAACGGTTTTGTAAATATGACCAAACGGTTTGGACAGTTTGGTGCTATCATCCAAACAGTTTGGAAGTATTTGCTTTAACAGTCTTCTTTGATCAGTCTTGGTATCTTTCACTCAAACTGTCTTCAATATATGATCATACGGTCTTTACTTCTTTATCAAATAGTTTGGTTGCTTTATCCTCAAACGGTCTTCAGATACGGTTTGGTTGCTTTTGCCTCAAACAGTCTTGCATTCGCAGTTCCAAATGGTCTTTAGCCTGGTGTCGTCCAAACGATTTTGGAATAATATGCTCTAAACGGTCTTGCAAGACCGTTTAGCATCCTTCAAATGGTTTGGCCTATCTTGCTATCCTAGCGATCCAAATAGTATGGGTGTAAGCGGTTTCTGCACCTATCGGTCCTCAAGTCAGCGACTTCCCGTTCCTGGCTTCTCACGATCTTGTTTCTCATGGTCTTGGGCGCTCGTGTGGTCTCACCTCCAGCAATCTTCAAGATGCGGCGGAAAAACAGTCTCTGACTTGTCGAGGCCTTGGGCAATCGGTCTTGAAACTGATCGCACACCAGCGGTTTTGAAGACCGTATGGCCGTCGTTCAGTTTGGATGGTGCAGGTAGGCGTGGAGACGCTGCCATCGAGTGACAGGAGGAGGAGGAGAACACGAGGAGGTGTTGCTATTCAGAGATGGTGGAGGCAGTTGTGCCATTGCCAGAGTTGCAGGTGCAAGCGACGACAAAGAGGAAGGTGGAGAAGGATACATATGTAGTTGGCTTCGGCGGCGCTACAGGATGGAGGTAGTGCTGACGGAGAGAGGAAGACACAGAAGCAACATCGTGGCACTTTAGGGTTGTAGTGAGTGCTAGGGTTTACAGGTGGTGAGGGAAAGAAGAGGAAGAAGGGAGGCTAGAGGTCGGGTCCTCACGACTTGATACAGTTTGAAGGAGGTGTGATGCACACAGCAGGTGGAGTAGGATTTAGGGTTATGGCAGGAGGAAGAAGAAGACGGAGGTGGTTGCAGGTCTAGGGCAGAGATGTCGATGCTGCAGGTGCTGGGCGATCCAACCGGTCTTGGACAGAGGGGAGTCCATACGGTCTTGAGAAGGGACCGCTACACGGTCTTGAGACCTTGAGATCTCATACGGTATAGAGACCGTGTAGGGGTGAAGCAGCAAGACCGATAGGACAGTTCAAGATGGAAACTGTTAGCCCAAATGAATGAGGACCGTAGATCCATGATCTGACGGTGTGGAAAGGTAGATGCCCAAACGACCTTGAAGACATGTTAGATCCAATAGTTTTGAGGTGAGTCTGCCCATACGGTCTTGAGACTGTATGAATGAAACCATATGGCCAAGACCGTATGGTTGAAACCGTATGGTCAATCAAAGGTTGAGAAAGGTGGGTCCCACTCAAAAGGATTTGAATTGGATGATGGCTGATGGAGATAAAGATGGAGTGAAGCAAAAGGTAGTGATGATTATGTTGAAGGTGGATTAGGGTTAAATATAGGTGGGTGCCAGCTGATGGTTGAACCTCATAATGATCTGCATAAAATCAATATAAACTCAGTTAAAACCTTGACAATTGAGCCAATTAAGCAATTTGCACATTTTGATATTTAGTAAATGAAATTGGATGTATTGAGTCGAAATGAGCCCAAGATGGTGATTGAATATTATGATGAATATGCATTAATCAAAATACCCCAAACTTAAACGTTGCTCATCCTCGAGTAACACAAAATCTGAAACAGTCGCCAATTGAATACTTTCAACTCATGTGGTTGCCTCATCTTCACATCACGATTGTTTTCTTTCTGCTCAATATAACTATGCATCTCAACTTCTTGAGACCACTGAACACATCTTATCATATCTTTGTTCCTGAGTTTGTTTTCCATCATCACTTTCTCCTCACTTTTTCCAACAACAAGTATGTCAATGAGTTTTGTAAGAGTCCAGAGATACCCGCAGAACAACAAGCGTGCACCTGATCTGACACTGGTGTTTTTCAAGATAGTGGAGGCATTCATTGTGCCTTTAGGTAGAAAAGGAAGTGAAGGGTGGTATGGAAGGACGAAATAGATCTCTCCTTTATTCGACTCGAGATTTTTATTATATGTTTTTGCAATTTGATTTATTGGAATTTTGTGTGTGCAAATCTCTCCTCTATTCGACTCGAGATTGCATTTTTTATGTGTGCTTTGGCATCTTTTCTTGGTGGTACACCCCTATTAATTTGCGAGGGGTATGGAAGAAGCTATTATAGAAAAAGGTGGTGTGCCACCCCGAACTTAGGGTTTGGAACTATTTTGTCTATTTTTGTTTCTTTTTTATGGATGGAGGGGTACGAAGATGATAGAAGAAGTGTAGAAGAGAGTTCAGATCAGAATGCAACTTGATTTACAATTCAATACACCGGGTCATTCTCTTTATCATACTCTGCTCAAATAATGACTTAATGAGGATCCAGTGGGGATTCCATGTTGTTGTTCCACTAATCAGTTAGGAAGCATGACATGTTTGATCCCTATCAGTTCGAAAGACACTTGCCATTTTTGCATAAAGATCATGATGTTAGGATTCATAAGCTTCACAAGATGATTTCAATCAAAAGGCCAGTTTTAAAAAGTGGTCCTATTGAGTATTTGTTTTGAATAAGGAG
This sequence comes from Alisma plantago-aquatica, assembly GCA_963693085.1. Classification (NCBI taxonomy): domain Eukaryota; kingdom Viridiplantae; phylum Streptophyta; class Magnoliopsida; order Alismatales; family Alismataceae; genus Alisma; species Alisma plantago-aquatica. Next base: position 98,654,559 of record OY856411.1, read on the forward strand.
GGTATGGTGATTCAAAAGTGTCAAAACTTCATATAATATCTATTCAAATTCTTTGAAAAACTTTAAAATTTTGAAAATTTTGGTAAAAAATGCAACGATAAAATCTTAAGTCTGAAAAGGATGGGTGTAGGTGGAAGTGAAATACGTACCACCCACCCTCCACCCCGAACTTAGAAATTTGTTCATCCTCGAGCAAACTATAAATCTAAGATGGAGGGGAAAATTCACACCGGTTGGACGACTAGATGTGGTTGTATTCCAATCAGCGCACGTCCTCCATCTGAAAATCTCAAATATGAACACTAATAAGAACTTAAGATACCATCTCGTGATGTGATCTTTATTCAATGCAAAATTATCTAAAGTTTAAAAACAAAATTAATGAAAATTTCTAAATCAAAATTAAAAGTAAAATGAATTTATTGATCAGGTTGCCTCCCGACAAGCGCCTTTATTTTATGTCGATGGATCGACTTGGATACTATCAACATGGTGGGGATCTAGGTGGAACTTGATTGACATATTCTTTTGGTGGTTTCTTTCTCAACCATTCAATAATCTTCACTTTGATTTTAGCTTCTTGTACCCTTCCCCATACAGAATGAGCAATGTCAGAGCATATAGGGAAACAACCTGAGTTACGTTGACTTGTTCTTTGTTGCTCAATTTGAGGTGGAAGATAGTTGTAGGGAATCTGAACGACATCATTGATAATGTAGTGTTGTTGAGGCTCGGAAGAAAAGTTCATTTGTTGATGCACTATCCCTTCATCGTAGCAATGATGGTCATTGATATCAATCAAATATGGATCCGGGGGATGTTCTTGGTAGAAATTGCAGTCTGAATCTTGTTGTGGTAGAAAGATGAAATCGGTAATTTACGTTTGCTGAGTTACCGGTGCATTCCATACGATAGTCATTTCTTGAGGAGGAGGTTCATGGGCACCTGAAGAAAGGTTAGTATGTGTAACCACAGGGCTGAGAGGTGTCTCCTCCACCGTTGATGATAATTCTCTCATCTCTACATAAACTAATTCACTCTCACTCTTCTTCTCATTATGGCCTTCATCTTAGGAAACATCAGATTTTGAAGAAAGGAATTTCTGTTGCATCTGAGTGAATTGGTTAACACAGTCAACAAAGTATGCTTCTTCTTCTTCTTCAGTGTGCTCCTTAGTGCTTTTGGATGCATGGAAGTCAAAAGATTGGTTTCCCACCCTTAGGGTTAAGATTCCAGCTTCAACATTGATCAGAGCTCTAGTAGTTGAGAGGAAAGGTCTTCCAAAAAAGAGGGGGTAGTGTGGATTCTCCCTGATATCCATAACTATGAAATCACACAGGACATATAAATCCCCAAGCCTTACAGGAATATCTTCTATAATGCCAACATGCTTGATCATTGAAGAGTCAGCAAGATCTATGGACATTCTAGTGGGCAAGAAGTTGGTGAGGCCTAGTTTGTTGCATAGGCTGAGAGGAATGATAGAAATGCTAGCTCTAAGATCGGCTAGGCATGGTCGATTGATGGAATTGCTTATCGAGAAGTTAATTCTAAAGGTTCTTGGATCCTTATGCTTGCGAGGCATCCTATCCCTCACTAAATAAGATGATGTTTCTGCCAATTTCACCATTTGATGTTCTTTAGTTCTGTGTTTCTGACTGAGCAGGAGTTTGAAAAACTTTGACCATTGGGGCATCTCATCCATAGCATCCAAAAGCGGGATATTGACATACAACTTTTTCATGATTTCCTTGAATTTATTGAATCTAGTATCGAGCTGGGTAAACTTTAGTCGATTTGGAAACGACACACGAGGTTTATAAACTGGGACAACTGGCTCAGGCGAGTCTTCTGCATCAGCAACAATAGGTTCCTCAGAACTTGGCGTGATGGTCTTATCATTCTGAGTGGCTAATGCACTATGTTCAGCACCTTGGACATTTGTCATGGTGACAGGAGTCGTGGGTTCTGGCAAGACAAAACCTGAACGAGTTGTCACATCTTTAAGTTGTTCCATATCCCTTAGATTGTCTTCTGGTTGCCAAGCAAAAGCTCCAGCAGGTAGCTTGAGGCTAGCTGCAAGTTGAGCTAGTTGAGTTTCAATGGCCTTCTGGTGTGCTTGTTGGTTGGCTATCATCGTATGTTGTGACTGTAACATCTTCTCAATGGCAAACAATTTATCATCAGGAGAGATGGGTCTAGCTTGTTTCCCTTGTTGTTGACTCTGGTAAAGGACTTGATTGGGGTCTTGGAAGTGAGAGTTGTTCTGGTAATTGTTGTAGTTCCTATTCTAGAAGTTACCCTTAAAGTTCCCTTGATTCCCGAAATTCTGTTGTTGGTAGTTTGAACCAAGTTGATGTGAGTTTACCGCTCCCGGATGATTTCCATATTGAAAACCAGGATGGTTCCTATTCTAACTGGGATTGTAGTATCCTTGACCAGGGATAGTGTTGACAGCATTAAGACTTTCCATCTAGCCATTATCTGCTTGTCCATTGACTTTGCTCAGAACAATATCATAAAGAACATTGCATGACAAAGTAGAGTGGTCATTGCCTTTGCATGCTTCACAGAATAGTGAAGCTGAGTTGACTTGCTCTTATTGTTGTGGGAGTGAGTGTCTTCTTTCATAGGCGGAAAGGGATGATTCAATATGGTCTTGCTTGGTGACCAAGAGTTTGAGGGTTTTAGCGATAGACTTGTACTCAAGAATAGCTTCAACCATAGCTACCTTCAACACTCCTTTGCCTACAGACCTACCCCAATTAGCCTGATTTTCAGATCCAAGGGTGACAACCCTCCATGCGCTATTGTAACTTTGTCGCATGAAGTTTCCTCCAGATGAGGAGTCTAAAAACCTCTTGATATCATCGTTCACACCTCTATAGAAGATCTCGATAAGTTGATTCTTAGGAATGTAGTGGTGTGGACACTTACGTAAAAGCTCTTTGTATCTTTCCCATGCTTCAGCTAGGGTTTCTCCAGGTGCTTGGGTGAACATCGTTATTCGACCCCTAATTTCATCGGTGAGAGAAGGAGGGTAAATTTTTTCCAGGAAGATGTTTTGAAGTTGTTCCCAAGTAGTTATGGGTTCACATTGCAAGGAATTTGTGATAACCTTGATTTTTTTTTTAGGTTTTAATACCCAATATAGTATTTGAAGACATAATTAGAGTAAAATGATTCAATTATGGAACTGGGGTCTTATTCGATCAATTTGGAAAGTCAATCATTTGTTGATAAGATAAGAGGTTACTTTGATGTATGATTTGAATTGAACATCCTTAAATACCAAGTGGGATAGTTCTAACTTCATGTACCAATTAGGAATATACATGGGCATAAATAGTTGAATAACCAAACAAAGTGGATTGAGTCTTCTTGATTATGGTTTGAGGATTATATTCAAGGTTTATACAACTATGCGTGAGATTATTCGATGTATTAAGTTTGTTTGACAAAATTGGAGTTTTAACATGTGACTTTGGTAGAAAGTAGGCTAAATGATAATCTAGACATGGTTAAATTTTGATGGAAAAATGATTGTCCTACACCATGCTCTAAGATATTGATATTGAAAGTAAATGACTCGTTGAAACATTCATTGAGGACTGTAGTCACTTAAATATCTACTGAGTCCACCTTGGGTATGTCAAGAAGTGCTCGGGCCCATCTTCGCCCATCTCTGAGGCTTGAGGAGGAGGTGACCTTCATCGGATGGCTGGGGAAGGAGACAACAATAAGGTTTATGGAAGTGTGTGGGGAGAGTGGTTGAGCCCGTCGCACATCCCGGATCTTAACGACCCTTTGCAAGGGTCTCAGTGTCGAGTACAGGGGGAGATATCAAACCCTCATGTTCACTTCCTTCACTCCAACCATACACATCGACAGATACAAAGAAGCCACCTAGATCTCAAGCTCCAAAACCTGTCATGATAGCACGACCTGGAGGCTATGATGTTCTTGGTCACAGCCAACCTAGAGCCGGATCTCACGTCGTAAGTAGGCTTGCAGAGAACAAAGTTCTCACAACAAGCGGTGTCTGGAGGAAGTGGGAGAAGGAGCAAAGGGAGAGCAGGCCCACGCCAGACGATCGGATCATGGCTACTTTCCTACTCTGTAGAGTGAAGGAGACTGAAGTTTGTTTCTAGCTGACGTGATGACAGGGAAGCCCTATGATAGGTCGCCAGATCAATCACACCCTTACGGCGGCATTGCAGTGTCATAGAGAAGTAGAGCAACCTGATCAGGGAGAGGCACATCTCCTCTTTCTCAATTTGCATCCCTTCTTTTATAGCCGACGTGAGGGCATGTAGCCCGACCATCGCTCGCCGATCTCGATCACAGAAGCAGTGATGTCGAGCCGTCGAGGTTCTATTCCACGGCGGTACCCTACTCTGCAGAAATAGGAGGAACCAGATAGATCGCGAGGAAGCGAGAGAGAGACCGAACTATGAAACCGGAGCGGAGGACCAAGCTTCAGAGCTCGTGCCAAGACCCTTCCTTTTGGCGAGCGCCTGCACTCACTGGAACCACAGAAGAACAGACCGGAGTTGGGAGGCATGGACTCACGAGACGAAGGAGGCAAGGGTCAAACGGGTTGGCTGGACTCCACCCTAATCGGATCACCAGCAAGATCCATCTCGCCTAGCCCAGCAAGGATCTGCAGGTCCCCCCACACCCCTATAGGGCATGGCAGTGATCCAAGCCCCTTAAAGAGAGATCTGACGGTCCACAAAAGTCGAGACAAGTAAATATCTCAAATCATATGCAGAACTTGTAGAAATGATTAAAAGTAGCTCCCTTAGCCAGTAAATGCCCGAAAAATACCCCCAGACTTAGAAAAATATCCTCTACATTGCTAGATCTCTAGATCAGTCCTTTGATGCACATTTACTGATCTTATATAGTTTAGATGATAATACCCCATTTAGGTTTCATTAAATGAAATAAATTGTATACAACTGACATAAATTCTTAGAAAATTCTTATAGATATCTAATTATGATTTTAATCCATTTGTGGGCCCTAAATTCAATTGTATTTCCTAATATTAGGTCTTTTCCCATTAATGTATAATTAAATGCTTTCAATCTCATATTAATGCTAGAAAATAGATTAAGCATCAAAAAATTATGAAATTTGAACCATACCATAGTTATGACCTTTAGACCAGTATAAAAATATTAGAGGCAAGCTTAGGTCAGTTTAAACCTAGGTTTGGCCTAAACCCTAACTTAGACCTAAAATATCAATGACATAATGGACCATGTATTAATGATGATTAATTTGTTATTAACCAGGTGATGACCAGATATCTAGATGAGCAAGAATGTTTAGAAATCTCTGAACTCAGGTATGTGGGCTTTATCTAAGTATATGACTAGTTTTCTTGTGTGCAATAGCTATGATGTATTGCTTGTCTTTATTTGAGAATATTGCTTGGATGTACTATGATTTTAGTATCTTCGCCATGTCAATAAGAACAACAAAGAGTATAGATGGTTTGTAGCTACTAAGTAGATATAGGCTCTCTCTATCCCTCAATCCTCTCTCTCCCTCTAAATATAAGGTCGGCACTCAGTCCCCATAGCCCAAGGGGTAGGGAAAAATGAAGTGTGACATCTCTCTCTCTCCCCTCTAAATATAAGGTCGACACTTGGTCCCCATAGCCCAAGGGGCAGGGAAAAATGAAGTGCGACACCACTTAGTAATACAAACACATCAAAAGAAATATAAAAATATGTGTTTACCTGATTATCACTTTAAACAATGTTTTCTTTTACTCTTTCTTTCTCAAGTTATTTCAATTATGTAATCATATTAGTATGTATCTCTCTACCCACGTACACAACACCTTGTGTGTTGATTCGTTGTTTCACATATGTTTTAGGTTCAGAGTTAGCATGGGATAAAAGAAAGGAAGTGAGCAATTGTCCAGGTTGTACCTATTGTGTTAAGATCCTATTAGCATACATGTTATTAGACTTGTAAATCTTCTTTCAATATGTAAATTTAATTCATGTTGTAATATAAATATGTTGAATGTTGAGAATGTTATGGTGTATGCATCTTGGTTGTATGTTCATGTATGCGTATTATGCTTCCACGTCACTCTCTGAAACAATTAGTTAACATTTTCGAGTTTGTCTTCTTGGGCCTTCTATGTCTTGAGACGGCAGAATCTGGGGACGTTACAGTTGGTATCAGAGCATGAACAATACCTACACCTAACAATTGCTCACCATGATATATATAACAAAATCCTCACCTTTCACCTTAAACCCTAGAAACTTAGTAAGTTGTTATGTAGGAATAAGGTTTGACTTAGCCTCTAAGTTAGAACCTAGATGTTTGAGAACTAGGTTTAGATAAGTGTGTGAAACCCTTTCCATATAGAGCTCATATGTATTGGGTAGCTACACTAATCTACACCCTGTTCTCACCATTTCACTAGGTGACTGATACTAGACTATCTACTGTGTGTGGGACACTCGATTTTACTGATTTGGTTTTGTTTTCCAATCGACTCGAGCCTCGATAGTTTTCTCTAACGTCTTCTTTCTCGGAGGAAAACTGTATAATATTTTATTAAATATATGTAAATATAAAATGTGTCCCTCACACTGGAGAGTAGTTAGTGTTCATGCAATCTAAGTGAAAGGGAGTGACATCAGTCTAGAAGAGAGAATAGATCTGGATTAGAAGTCTAGAGCCTCATAAGATTATGTGATAGATAGATAGACAAAAGAAAGATGAAGGAAATAAGCATATAGAATCATATCTAACTTTGAACTATGATGGTATAAGTTTCTTTATTAAGATTTGAGTTGTATATGAGATGAATCCACTCTTAGAGGATCTATGCTAAGTTGTAATGATGAAAGTACATTCCCTTTTCCTACTTAAGATAAGCTAAGTTAAGATAGAGATGAGGTGCATGAGCCTCAAGCTCATATACAAGGAGGACGTCTAGTGGTAGGATGAGATATGTGGTGAACTCTAGAGAGAGTAAGACCCAGAGGGAGAAGGTCATAGGACCTAGCCTCCAATATATGAGATATGTGTTAAAAAAATTATCCTACACTAGATTACTCTTGAGTGATGAGTTGAGTCCTTATGCATGATTCAAATATATATGTGAGAATTGGGTAAAAGAAAAGGATGGGTAGATGACCCATATGATAAAGTAATCCTTTGGCCGAGTTAGGTCCTAGCTGGAGTGACATATTTTGTGAATCTCATCATTAGTTGTAAGTGAGGTAATATATGAACTCTAGTTATGAGAGTATGATGCTTTGTGCAAAAGATACTCAAAATACATGTTCTCCCTTCTTCTTCTCTTTCTTAATATATGATGATAGAAACCTCACTTGAGCTATATAGATGATTTATATATGAGGAGTCACTCATATAGGCTTGACCTATTCTATATTTCCCCCCTATATCATACATGTAGCACCCAAGATTGAAATCATGATAAGTTTGACTTTAAAATATTCTCTTCCCCTTCATATGAAACATGAAAGATATGACACTGAGATCATGGAATAAACTTAGTATATTCTCTTTTTTTCCCTTCACATAATACATGCAAGACATAAAGATTTGAACTCATGAACTTGATATAAAGATATTTTTGGATCATAGGATATATGATCAGAAATATATTTTGTAACGTTGATCCTCCTCAATGTATGCTTCTAAGTTGAGTATGAATATCACACCATAAGGTGAAACCCTAATGGTCAAGCATGTTACGTAGGCCCTTCTTAAGTAGAAAATCTTAATATCAGGGATGAAGATAAATCTCCTCTAATGCTGAAATCATTGTAAGATGTTAATGATGTTAGATTTGAACGATATGAATATCATGGCATATAAATGAATTCCTCTTGAACTTTAAAATTATGAACAAAACATGTACCCTTAGGGGTGATGTAATCCTAAGATATCATAATGTCATGTTATGACTAAGACATTAAGTGATGCTTCCACATATATAAGGTAGGGTGAACACACCCTAGAATCTCTAGACCCTAAGCTAACAACTTAGAGTGCATATAACTATGGTGATCTTAGAACCTAAGCAATGATGATGTATATGAAGTTGAACTCCTAAATAGCCTCTTAAGGATGGGATTAGTTGAATTTCGAGGACGAAATTCCAAATAAGGTGGGGTGAATGTGATAACCTTGATTTTTTCAGGTTTTAATACCCAATCTAGTATTTGAAGACATAATTAGAGTAAAATGATTCAATTATGGAACTGTGGTCTTATTCGATCAATTTGGAAAGTCAATCATTTGTTGATAAGATAAGAGGTTACTTTGATGTATGACTTGAATTGAACATCCTTAAATATCAAGTGGGATAGTTCTAACTTCATGTACCAATTAGGAATATACATGGGCATAAATAGTTGAATAACCAAACAAAGTGGATTGAGTCTTCTTGATTATGGTTTGAGGATTAATTAACTTATATTCAAGGTTTATACAACTATGTGTGAGCTTATTCGATGTATTAAGTTTGTTTGACAAAATTGGAGTTTTAACATGCGACTTTGGTAGAAAGTAGGCTAAATGATAATCTAGACATGGTTAAATGCTGATGGAAAAATGATTGTCCTACACCATGCTCTAAGATATTGATATTGAAAGTAAATGACTCGTTGAAACATTCATTGAGGACTGTAGTCACTTAAATATCTACTGAGTCCATCTTGGGTATGTCAAGCAGTGCTCGGGTCCATCATCGCCCAACTCCAAGGCTTGAGGAGGAGGTGGCTTTCATCGGATAGCTGGTGAAGGAGTCAACAACAAGGTTTATGGAAGTGTGTGGGCAGAGTGGTTGAGCCCGCCGCACATCCCAGACCTTAATGACCCTTTGCAAGGGTATCAGTGTCGAGTACATTGGGAGATATCAAACCCTCGTGTTCACTTCATTCACTCCAACCATACACAACAACAGATACAACAAAGCCACCTAGATTTCGAGCTCCAAAACCTGTCATGATAGCACGATCTGGAGGCTCTGATGTTCTTGGTTACAACCAACCTAGAGCCGGACCTCACGTTGGAAGCAGGCTTGCAGAGAACAAAGTTCTCGCAACAGGCGGCGCCTGGAGGAACTGGGAGAAGGAGAAAAGGGAGAACAGACCCACGTCAGACGACTGGATCATGGCTGCTTTCCTACTCTATAGAGTGAAGGAGACTGAAGTTTGTTTCTAGCTGACGTGATGGTAGGGAAGCCCTGTGATCGGTCGTCGGATCAATCACACCCTTGCGGAGGCATTGTTGTATCATAGAGAAGTAGAGCAACCCGATCAGGGAGAGGCACATCTCCTCTTTCTCCATCTGCATCCCCTCTTTTCTAGCCGATGTGAGGGCATGTAGCCTGACCATCGCTCGCCGATCTCGGTCACATAAGCAGTGATGTCGAGCCGTCGAGGTTCTGTTCCATGGCGGCACCCTGCTCTGCAGAAGTAGGAGGAACAAGATAGATTGTGAGGAAGCGAGAGAGAGACCGAACTGTGAAACTGGAGCAGAGGACCAAGCTTCAGAGCTCGCGCCAAGACCCTTCCTTTTGGCGAGCGCCTGCACTCAGTGGAACCGCAGAAGAACAGACCGGAGTTGGGAGGCGTGGACTCACGAGACAAAGGAGGCAAGGGTCGAACAGGTTGGCTAGACTCCAACCTAATCGGGTCACCAGCAAGATCCATCTCGCCTAGCCCAACAAGGATCTGCAGGCCCCCCCCACACCCCTGTAGGGCGTGGTATCGATCCAAGTCCCTTAAAGAGAGATCTGACGGCCCATAAAAGTCGAGACAGGTAAATATCTCAAATCATATGCAAAACTTGTAGAAATGATTACAAATAGCTCCCTTAGCCAGTAAATGCCCAAAAATACCCCCAGACTCAAAAAAATATCCTCTACATTACTAGATCCCTAGATCAGTCCTTTGATGCACATTTATCGATCTTATATAGTTTAGATGATAATACCCCATTTAGGTTTCATTAAATGAAATAAATTGTATATAGCTGACATAAATTCTTAGAAAATTCTTATAGATCCCTAAGTATGATTTTAATCCATTTGTGGGCCCTGAATTCAATTGTATTTCCTAATATTAGGTCTTTTCCCATTAATGCATAATTAAATGCTTTCAATCTCATATTAATGCTAGAAAATAGATTAAGCATCAGAAAATTATGAAATTCGAACCAGACCATAGTTATGACCTTTATACCAGTATAAAAATATTAGAGGCAAGCTTAGGTCAGTTTAAACCTAGGTTTGGCCTAAACCCTAACTTAGACCTAAAATATCAATGACATAATGGACCATGTATTAATGATGATTAATTTGTTATTAACCAGGTGATGACCAGATATCTAGATGAGCAAGAATGATTAGAAATCTCTGAACTCAGGTACGTGGGCTTTATCTAAGTATATGACTAGTTTTCTTGTGTGCAATAGCTATGATGTATTGCTTGTCTTTATTTGAGAATATTGCTTGGATGTACTATGATTGTAGTATCTTCGCCATGTCAATAAGAACAACAAAGAGTATAGATGGTTTGTAGCTACTAAGTGGATATAAGATCTCTCTCTCTATCTCTCTCTCTCTGCCTGAATCCTCTCTCTCTTCCTCTAAATATAAGGTCGACACTCGGTCCCCATAGCCCAAGGGGTGGGGAAAAATGAAGTGTGACATCTCTCTCTCCCCCCTCTAAATATAAGGTCGACACTCGGTCCCCATAGCCCAAGGGGCAGGGAAAAATGAAGTGCGACACCAATTAGTAATACAAACGCATCAAAAGAAATCTAAAAATATGTGTTTACCTGATTATCGCTTTAAACGATGTTTTCTTTTACTCTTTCTTTCTCAAGTTATGTCAATTATGCAATCATATTAGTATGTATCTCTCTACCAATGTACACAACACCTTGTGTGTTGATTCGTTGTTTCACGTATGTTTTAGGTTCAGAGCTAGCATGGGATAAAAGAAAGGAAGTGAGCAATTGTCCAGGTTGTACCTATTGTGTTAAGATCCTGTTAGCATACATGTTATTAGACTTGTAAATCTTCTTTCAATATGTAAATTTAATTCATGTTGTAATATAAATATGTTGAATGTTGAGAATGTTATGGTGTATGCATCTTGGTTGTATGTTCATGTATGCGTATTATGCTTCCGCATCGCTCTCTGAAACAATTAGTTAATGTTTTTGGGTTTGTCTTCTTGGGCCTTCCAAGTCTCGAGACAGCAGAATCTGGGGACGTTACAGAATTGTACCAACTTATAGCTCTATCAACAAGAGAATACTTGAAGAGACAGAGTCGAATAGCATCATAAGACACTCCATTTTTCTTTGTCATGGCACATAGATCGATAAACCTTAGAAGATGTTCCTATATATCTTCTCCTTGTTTACCATATAATGGGTTGTTTTGAAGCAGGGTGATCCAATGTGCTCGTATCTCGAAATTTGGAGCATGGATGGGAGGAGGTTGAACTGGGTGATGTACATCGACATCTTTAGGGATTGAGAACTCCCTAAGATCCTTTTGCAGTTCAGCTACTTACGTTGCTGCTTGTGCTGTGAGGATTTCTTCTTGAACTACAACTCTAGCTTCTTGCATGAGCCTTTCTTTCTGTACATTGATGGCTTGAGCCACCCTTCAGGATATTTCCTCTTCTTGAGCCATTCTTACTTGGTTCTCTCTGTTTTGACGATGAAAGGTTCTATCTATCTTCGGATCAAAGCTGGTGGTGAGTCCAGGACTGTTCAAACCATGCATACACTAGTCTTGGGGGTACCTGAAATGAAAATATCTGAAGTAAGATTGATGGAGTGGAGTGAAATTCAAGTAGATGATCGATTGTATCAAAAGAAAAACAAAAATCCTAGATTAGCCTTAAAAGAACTAGATTTGACTAACTGATTCCATTTTTCCTGAAAACGGTGCCAGAATTTGACGTGGAATATTATCGCACTAACAAACTCACTCGGGGTTGAAATCCTCGAGCTTTTACCAAAACCTCTGCAATAATACCACCCTCAAGCGGACGGGTCTTATCGCAGTATAATTGAGGATCGAATCCCAAGAGACAATGTTTTTAAGAATCTTAGTCAGTTGGATCTAGTTCAAGTAAGACTAATATTTAGAACGATTGGTTGTTTTGAGGTTAATTACACTAAGTGTAGGAAAGTAAAGGGTAGAATTAAAGTTGATCTAGATTAATATTATGGAATCGCTGGGATGGTAACGGGTTTCACCATGACAACACATGCAAACACATCCAAACATCAAACATCCAGGTAAGATATAACTATCCAAATAGAGCTGCTGCAAAACCCCCCATATGGGCGTTAGGTTTGCGTAAGCATCACCTTAGGCATCAGATATCTCGTCACCATCCAGATCACATACTTACGGCTCTGAAGATACAAAATTCAACTAAGGCTGTGGTCCTCCCTAAGGGATGTTTAGACCACAGAAGCGTCACTGTAGGCTAGATGGCTCGTCCCCTTACGGATCACTCACTTACGACCTCAAGGAATCCTATCAGAAGTTCTCGTCAAGGAGTCAACCACTCTAATCAACAAGCAAGCCGGTGGTTAATCTACAAGCAAACATCGACGATTAACAAAGAAGATACAACATCCAACTAAGGTTGTGGCCCTCCCTAAGGGATGTTTAGACCACAGAAGTGTCACCGTAGGTTAGATGGCTCGTCCCCTTACGGATCATACACTTACGACCTCAAGGAATCTCATTCTATTTCTAGTTTGAGAGTCAACCTCATTAAATGACATTCTATCCTACATATAGAAGTTCTCACAACATAGGGAAAAATAAGATGAAAGCTTGCAGTTAAACAACTACAAACATTGTCGATTAACAACGAAATGAAAAGTTATATACATTGCCATGGAATGCTTAACGAGAGAATATGCTTGCATGGGTAGCGTGGCTAGTCCCTGCACCCTAGCGAAAAGGAACTACTCACTCATGATGCGAGAAACAAGAAGAATAAGAAAGAGAGAGGATTCCGCCATGAGCATGATGCAGAAGGTAGTCGCAACTTGGTGAAGATGATGCGATCTTCTACGTCATGTCAGGGCAGATCTAATGAGGAAAGAGGGATGCCAAGACAGACCAGGCAGTCTTTCTCACTCCTTCCTTCTCTTCTCTATCTCCTTGAATTGCAGCAGGAGCAGCATGTGAAATGACACTGGCGTGGATGATGGATCTGATCAGACCTATATACAGGAAGCATGTCAGCGTCCCAGATCCGATGCCCAAATGAGGACCCTGCTAGTCCTATTTACATGCTTGGATGGGGGCTTGAGGTTTTGGGCCCTGTTGCAATTTTCACAGTTTGATTTGGAGATCGTTTAGATGACCAAACAGTCTTGTATTAGATTTCTTCCAAACAGTTTGGTGCTATTATCCAAATGGTTTGGAAGTATCTTCTTTAATAGTCTGCTTTGATCGGTCTTAGTATCTTTCACTCAAACGGTCTTCAGTATATGATCATACGATATTTACTTCTTTATCAAACAGTTTGTTTGCTTTATCCTCAAACGGTCTTCAGATACGGTTTGGTTGCTTTTGCCTCAAACGGTCTTGCATTTGCAGTTCCAAACAGTCTTCATCCTGGCGTCATCCAAACGGTTTTGGAATAATCTTCTCTAAACGGTCTTGCAAGACCATTTAGCATCCTTCAAATGGTTTTGGCCTATCTTGCTATCCCAGTGATCCAAACGGTCTGGGTGTAAATGGTTTCTGCGCCTATCAGTCCTCAAGTCAGCGACTTCCCATTCCTGGCTTCTCACGATCTTGGTTCTCGCAGTCTTGGGCGCTCGTGCGGTCTCGCCTCCAACAATCTTTAGGATGCGGTGGCAAAACAGTCTCTGACCTGTCGAGGCCTTGGGCAATCAGTCTTGAAACCGATCGCACACCAGTGGTCTTGAAGACCGTGTGGCCGTCGTGCAGTTTGGATGGTGTAGGTAAGCGTGGAGACGCTACCATCGAGCGACAGGAGGAGGAGGAGAATGTGAGGAGGTGTTGCTGGTCAGTGATGGTGGAGGCAGTTGTGCCATTGCCAGAGTTGTAGGTGCAAGCGACAGCGAAGAGGAAAGTGGTGAAGAATACATCCGTTGTTGGCTTCGGCGACGCTGCAGGATGGAGGTAGTACTAACGGAGAGAGGAAGATGCAGAAGCAGCATCATTGCACTATAGGGTTGCAGTGAGTGCTAGGGTTTGCAGGTGGTGAGGGAAAGAAGAGGAAGAAGGGAGGCGAGAGGTCAGGTCCTCACGGCTCACCGCAGTTTGAAGGAGGTGTGATGCACGCAGTAGGTCGAGTAGGAGTTAAGGTTATGGCGGGAGGAAGAAGAAGGCAGAGGTGGTTGCAGGTCTAGGGCAGAGATGCCGATGCTATAGGTGTTGGGCGATACAACCGGTCTTGGACAGAGGGGAGTCCATATGGTCTTGAAAAGGGAAACTGCTACATGGTCTTGAGACCGTGAGATCTCATAAGGTTTAGAGACCGTGTAGGGGGTGAAGCAGCAAGACCGATAAGACAGTTCAAGATGGAAACTGTTAGCACAAATGAATGAGGACCATAGATCCATGATCTAACGGTGCAGAAAGGTAGATGCCCAAACGGTCTTGAAGACATGTTAGATCCAACGGTTTTGAGGTGAGGCTGCCCATACGATCTTGAGACTGTATGAATGAAACTGTATGGTCAAGACCATATGGTTGAAACTATATGGTCAATCAAAGGTTGAGAAAGGTGGGTCCCACTCAAAAGGATTTGATTTGGATGATGGTTGATGGAGATAAAGATGGAGTGAAGCAAAAGGTAGTGATGATTATGTTGAAGGTGGATTAGGGTTAAATGGATGTGGGTGCCCGCTGATGGTTGAACCTCATAATGACCAACATAAAATCAACATAAACTCAGTTAAAACCTTGACAATTGAGCCAATTAAGCAATTTGCACATTTTGATATTTAGTAAATGAAATTAGATGTATTGAGTCAAAATGAGCCCAATATGGCGATTGAATATTATGATGAATATGCATTCATAAAGCGGCTTGGTTACCATGGGCTACAAGGAAGGATGCAATGTATGGCAACAAACCAACTACTTTATCTATTCCATACATATTTCCACTCTCCTTTTTATTTATCATGGGTTTGGTCAATATCTATTCAAAAAAATATAGTGCTCTATGAACTATGTCTTTTTTTATTAGTTATTGTCAAGTAATACAAGATTTTACATTTCCTTCCCCCTTGTTAAACTAGTAGCAGTGTGTATTGTAGGTCTAATTCTCAATATATGTTTGTAAGGGGGCACCTCTTCGAACTCAAAGTGACAATATTTACCTTGACCTCCCCCATTTTTATTTGAATTTCTCAAAGTAATATGCAATTTAATATATTTTGATTTTCCCAGAAAGGGTTCGGTTCACTAATTTACTAGTTACTTTTCTTTTCATGCAATCATAATACATTTGGAGTTTGGTATCTGCTATACAATCTGAATACATTAATTTTAAAAAAATTGGAGATTAGTATTGTGATAAAAAATTTTGAATCTATAATACCTTTCTAATATATAAGGAGACATAATCAAATAATATTCAATGTGTTATTTTCTTTTTACAAGTCATCTATAGGAAGACCATAAATATGACAAAGTCGATAGACATGTGATTTATCGATTGGCCAAATAAAGTGATTTTACCAACAAATTGAATGACTAGATACACACAGTGAATAATCTAGAAGTGGTGATCTGAATCAAAATATTAATGAGGATTATGAAAGGAGGTGGATGTTAAAAGAAAGGTTCTTGATCGACTCTTAGAAGTATAACAAAATAGAAAGGTGTAAGACTTACAACATATGAATATTTTGTGGATAGATATGTCCCATTTCATGCTTTATGACGTAACCTAAAAGCATGTCGTACATTTCAATGCTCTTATCTTATTGCTTTTTTTTATTTAATGTTACATGTAGGTGATACCCTAGAAATTGATATAATGTTAGACGACATCATAAAATTGGTCATCTTATTGAGGAGGAAACCAAGGTGATTCACCAACTACATTAACATTGGATCTACACAGACATGTCTATGATAAGACTCTCAATGTGGCAGTGCATCTGAAAAGATTTAATTGGACATCTTCTAGAGAAGGGTGAAAAATAGTGAAGATTTGTTGCATTTTATTCACATATTAAACTACTTATGTAAGGTGATTATCTGCACATACGTAATTGTAAAAAAAATAGAACCTCACCAGATTTTTGGGCGTAAGAGTGATTTTTTGTCTTGTTGATTTATGTATCAAGAAGTCAAATTTATGTTTTATATGGGCTTGTTTTATTAGTCATTGTCTTTTATTTCATTCTTGTTTTTTCAAGTTGAACATACTTTTTTCCAATCTTCTATCAAGAAGGGGTGTTACACCCACATTTTACATTAACTACTAATCATGAGATTAGAGCATAAATTGATGACTAAACAAAAGCCAAACATCACTCTTAACCATTTTTTATTCCGATTTAAGAGTTCTCATGTGTGACACATTGACCTCCAAATCAATACCCATAAAATTCTAGAGATTCAGATTCTATTATAGAATCTATTAGAAACCTATAATCACTACAATAAGTGAAACTAATTTATCAATTTTTTTTACCATAAGTCCATCAACTAACCTATTTTAGAGAAAATTTAAGACAAAAACCCTAATTTCAACATGTCTAGAGTTTTGTCTACCCAAATCATATCTAGTCAACCAAAATTGATATATATGTTAATAAATCAATAAACAAGATCAAGGTAATTTTTATCAGTAATTTGACAAAAAGAACACTATTAAGCAAAAATATGCGGATTAAGGATTAACGGGATTTAGGATTTGGAAAATCACCCCTCCTTTAAGGGTTTCTGACCGAAATCTAAGAGAAGGATGAAAAATAACAACACACATGTATTAGATATCAAGTTTACAATAAATTAATAAAGCTAAATTTAGGGTCTTATAACCCTCAATTACCTACTAAGTAGGGGTAGGGTCACTACAGGAGGTGTTTGTCACTTTGAAGTTTATCTATAGTAGTATAGTTAGAATAAATATTATAGATGATGTATTTGCATAGTTAAAAATGATGAACGCCATGTATAATATCTTGATGAAACATGATTTTGTCATGCCTAACGCATGTGGTTTTACATTTGAAACCTATTCTCTTATAGTGTTATCATAGTGAGATGTCTTTAGTTCATACATGTATTATGTTGAACTTACAAGATACTTATCATCCTTGCAACATTCTACCTTGACTCATGGCTCACAAGAAAGGAGGTGATCTCTTCCAACATCTTGTTGTGTGTTCAACTTGACATCACTTCTCTTTCAATATATTCCATTGATATATTCGTTGTTATGACATTAAAAACTTCCTTACATATTTTTCTTGTATTTCACCTAGTCAAATAGAGATAATAAACTTAATTAGGAAGTCAGATATTATGATGTTGGATTATGTGCATTTTTTTTGGTTTTGGTTGTTGAGATTCACCTAACCCTTTGTTTGACTAGAAATATTATACCTTGTGATGATCCTGAAATGGTGATGCCTAAAAAGATAGGTTGACAGTGTAATCTACTAGGAACCGCAAAATTGTGTATGTATGGGAAGGTGTTGCATCACTTATATGGACTACCCCACTAGAATATGCAAGTTATTCATCTATCATTCAAGAGATCCCTACTTGTTATGTACGTGCATGGGCCATGGTAATGTGTTCTCAATTTGAGTTCGTGTAAGAGGTAGCTGGAGATATTGGTAGAGTATTAATCTTTTAGGTGAAAATGGTGCATATACTAGCAACTACAAAATGGTACATGTATAGGAAGATGTTGCATCACTTATGAGGACTAATTTTCCATAGTCAACAAGTTATTCATCTAGGATACAGGAGATCCTGATTTGTTATGTACCAACACGAGCTATGATAATGTTTTCTCTATTGGAGTTGGTGTAAGAGGTATCTGGTAGATTGGTATATGATTAGTATTTCATGTGCACTTGTGTAATATCATGGCTGTAATGTATCGTTAAAGGGTCATTTCCATTATCATTATTGACAGTCACCTACTGAAACTTAGTATCAGTACTCTAATCACCTCATCATTCTTGTATGTATTTTGGTGTACATATCATTATGAATGTGCCTAGATTATTAAGATCTTGTCCAATATATTAGTATCCACATTATACATGATTACTAGCAACTAGGTTGACCATTCATATAAAACCTACTGTCGCTTCGCTTGAGGTCTCGCGACTCAAGGGGCGACTAGGTTTTCCCGCACGCAAAGCCTCCGAATGGGGGGAGGGGGTCTGGCAGCTTGGGTGCGCCGCCCTGCTTCCCCCTAGGTCACCTCTGCGCCTACATTGACGGGGCCTCTATCCTCTGGTGCCTCATCTCCGTGCTTCCCTCTCTGCCCTAGTCCCCTTTCCGCGATGGCTGCAACGGGTTCCAGATCCGACTGGGGCCGAAGCTGGGGTGGCAGCAACGATCTATCAGAGGTGGCTCCGGTAACTGGTGGAGATCGTTTGGGTGATCTGGGACCGGCGTGCGGCCTCCCCTTGGCCACTGCCCCTGTTATTGCGAGAGTGTCTCCCCTATTTTTCTCGCTTGGGTGCTAGTTTTTGGCAGGCTATCTGCCTTGTTCCGCCATATATCGACGTTGTTTCTTCCTTTCAATAAGGATTATTACTCCTTCCTCTGTGAAGGCGGTGGTTTTTCTGGGGTTTCCCCCGGTAATTCAACCTTAGTACGGCTATCTCATCTTTGCTCTGGATTGATTTCATTACTCAGTTGTATGGCTTCATTTGAGTTGATATACGAGCAGAATACCGTCTTGTTCCAGCCCCTCTACCACTACTTAATGCTTAGGTTGAAGGAATTCTTCAGAAAAAGCTGCTTAAGACAGCCTCAAAGAAGAAGAATCAATGCAGAAATGTCTCTCTCTCGTTCCAATATGAGTTGTAGTGCCCTAGGGTTAATGAACGTGACGTTTGTATGTTCTGTTTGTATCTTTCTCCCCAATTGTAGATGCCGTATGGCTAACAAGTAATGAATCGATCCTTTTGCTCTAAAAAAAAGGTTGACCATTCATATGAATATTATTTTATTAAAAGGTATACTTCTAGGGAATTTTAGGTAGTACCAGTGTGCCTTAGTTCTTATCAAAGGGTAAGACTTATAGTATTTTAAGTGTTGTGAATCAAACAAAAACTTGATGCCACCAACTAAGGTCTTCTTTAAAATAGTCATGTATTGCCTTTCTGAATTTTATTGTTAATTCGTAGCAGCGTCCTAGTTTACCATTACCTTTGTAAAGATCATACTACTACTTGGACAATGTGTTTATTATTGCTAACACATGCTATGGGCTCAAGTATCTTAGTCAATGTCCATATAAGATGAGGATACTAAAAGGATCATATGTAAAGGAGAAGAGGGAATGCCCAAGGATCATATGTAAAGGAGAAGAGGCAATGCCTAAACTTGATTGAACTACACTCATGTTTGTATACTAAAGCGGTGCTCAATGAATGATACACAAAATGGTTTTAAAATTTCACTCACACATTCATAGGAAACTTTATCTAACAAGTGTGCATATAGAATAAATCACATGTTGATATGGTATTTGAAAATTTATATGTGTATGATTGTTAAAAGGTGGAGCAGATAAGTTTTGCATGTAATGCAAATGTAGGGAATGTTTGATGTGTATAAATTATATCTAAGGCTTTGAGGTTTCCCTCTATCATCACATGATAAGGTTAGTAGTAAACCCTATAACTTAACTTTGAAATCACTTTTAGATGTTTCATTAATGTAATTTTACTTCCATTTATCCATGTATCATTTATATGGTGCATATGTTCATGATATAACAAGTTTACGGTATATAGTGGAACTATTAACATTCTAGTGAAAATATAATGCTTTGTTGAAATCATAATTCTTTGTCAACATGACTCAATGATGAGGTGCTCTTTTGAGGATATTGTTGGCATTCTATTGGATGTTGTTGTTTATGCTGAGAAGGATTACCTTTGTGATGTAGTAGAAAATGTAATGACCGGTCAGCTTGACCAATAGGGACTGGTTGATGTGGTTTGTTATTGAATGATGAGATGTTGCAACAAGCAATTGAGTAACATGGAGGAATTGTACTATGGCATGACTCCATCTTGGTCTCCCATTTTAGAATAACTTATCATGTAGGAATGATGTCACTAATGCTAAATCCAAGTATTTTCTCCTCACTAATCACTAATACACAATTATCTCCATATGTTGAGGGGATGTCATTTACATCTAGTTCCTCTCTAGGATAGAGTTTGTCTTAATTAGTATATATCCCCTTGTAACGTCCTAGGATTTGAGGTCTCGAATAAATGATCTTAAAAGGAATGATTGGCTACCCATATCATCAAGGTGAACCTCCTTTTTAGGAAGCCTATCACTAAAGAACTCTATGGTTAAGCGTGCTCAGCCCAGAGTAGTACTAGGATGGGTGACCAATCAGGAAGAGCTTGCGCGTGAGTGAGGAAAAAGCACGCAGTTAAAGCTAGTGGTGGTCTGTGGGGCTAGTTGTCATTCCTAAAACTCTATTAGAGCCCTGGGTAGTGGGTCTAGGTGTTATAAATGGTATCAAAGCCATAACCCTCCAGTGGGTGGGGCCCGTATGGTCATGTGGCATGCCAATCTTAAGTTGTGCGGTCCAGACATGTTGGAAAGGGTTGTTCATAGTGATGTAGCCACCCTTGTGTTGGTATTCTAGGATCGAGAGTTGGGTGTCCATAGGCCATTATGGGTTTGCACTGAAATGGGGAAATACTACGAGGCCATATAATTGAACCTTGATGTCACGCCCCAATCTCACATTAACCACAAACCACAAGATTAAGACGCAACAGGATGGGATTTACACATAAGCCAACCACTCTTCACTTTTTTTAAAGCATTTTAAAGACATTAATAGGAAAATATGATTTATGCTGTAAAATGAAACTAAACAAACTGCGGAAGCATCTTTAATAAACTGACTAGCAATATAAACAGAGTCTACAGCATATTACATTGTACGACATAAAATAAAGTATAACAGATAATTTACATCTTTATACACATTCACTCTCTCACTCACACCTTGTCCCAAAGATCGAGGGGAAAGGACTAAGAGACCTCTAACTACTAACTATGTATGCCTTCTACAGACTAGGCGTTAGGATGAAACAATCCTTCAGATTTCCTGCTGTTGATGATAACCTGAAAATGTTTTGAGTAGAGGTATGAGCCTACTCGCTCAGTGAATAGCATTTCACTTAGCTATCACTAAACAACTCATCAGGTTTATAAATTGAAATTAAACATAAATGCAGAACTAGGCAAGGCAGTTCTAATAACATAACAGATTTGCAGAATATAATCACATTTCCATGCAGTAGCACATAATTTGAACAGATAATCAGATATAAAGAAAATAGCACACAAGTTTGAATACTTTAAATTTACTGTGATCCTATATGATTTCATATTTATTTTATTATGCCCTAATCATATGCAGTGTACTCTGCATATAAAGATCCGCAGCAAGTTCATGCTACGATCCCACCGTACAAGACTTAGCGACACACCCGGGAAATGCTAAGTCTGACGCCAGCCCTGCTCTGCTACAGGACCCCTAGCTCTCCGGCCAGAAACATAGGCTCTACGGCCTCAATGCACAACCACGTGTGCTCCAGACTCCTCCTTTAACCTGAGTACACCGGCGGAGGGTCTCACAGGGTTACCTTCGTGACACAAGCACGAATGGTGTTAGATAACCAAGTTTTCTTTTTCCCAGTGCCATCGTGACACAAGCACGATTGTTGTTGGACACTGCCTCTCTTTCCTCATTTGTCCGTGACACAAGCACGGATGATGTTGCAACACGAGTTTCACCCCTAAGAAACAGACCTTCTTTTAGGGGTTCTACGGTGTTAGGGCACCTAGGTCTATTAACTGATTAACAAATAAACATTTAAACAGGAATATCACATTTCATGCATATTGCACAATCTGAATAATACATGAAGCAAATATATATTCATTATCATCATTAAACATGTTTCAGTATCATTTATCCACTTTTGATGCTAAACATCTATTTTTAAATCAGCAAATACATAACACTTATAATACAGGAAAATTTCATCATTTTCACTAAGCATATTAAGTAATTCAAGTTCCAATGAAACTAACGTACTCTATTGTATGTACTACACTGTTTAGAAGTTATACTAACTGATACAGAAGCAATTAAACATTTTAATTGAGTTAAATAATGATTACTGAATGAACTACTACTCACTCTTCTGGAACTCGGCCGACCAAACTGGGAACTCGGCCGATCGGCTGACAACTCGGCCGATCCACCCGCAACTCGGCCGATCCAAACCCTGATTGATTTTCCTATAAAGGGAAACTCGGCCGAATCACGACCAATTCGGCCGATCAAAACACTGTTCGTTAATCCTAATAAAGAAACTCGTCTGAATCATTGTATAACTCGGCCGATTAATAACTAACCTTGCTGTAGATCTAACTAAACTCCAATTGAATGCTAAATCGAACTAATTGCCAAGGATTTGTATCCTAACCTTTTAGTCGAGCTCGAGAGCAGCTTTTACTGCTGCAAGGCATGTCCTAGGCCGGGTTGAAGAAGGACTGAACTAGGTACTGAACCAGAGCTGGAAGCTACGATTTTGTGCACTAAACTGTTGGCTGGAGTCGAGACGACCATTGGGGCTGCTGCTCGCGCCAAACGAGCTCCCAGCTGCTGGCGCCGCAGCTGTAACTACAACTAGCCGCTGCTGCTTGGGGTGCCACCCGTTGCTGCTTGGGCATCGCTAGGGCGTGGAGAAGGAGAGGTAATGGAAGAGGAAGAAGAAGGAGATAACGGTGGGCGCCGGGCGCTGCTGAACCGAAGAGAACCAGCCATTAATCGGCCGCTCTTCCTCTCCTTCATGGCTGGTGAAGCTGCTGCTGCAGCTATGGGCCGACGCCCTAGCTGGGTGGTCGTGGCCATGAATTAGGGTGAGGAAGAGAAGAAGAGAAGAGGACGGAGGTAGGGCTACTGCTCGGAGGTGAAGAGTACAAGGAAAATCGCCCTCTGTTGCTGCTCTATCGGCTGGTTAGGCGTCGGCTGTGATGTCCTGTTCTATCGGGTGCCGCTTCAAGCGGTCGTTCTCTGTAAGTGGTCGGGTGAAGAAGGGATAAGGGAGAAAGGTCGCAGAGGGGGCCGGCTGCAAATTACCCAGCAAAAACCGAAAATTACAACTAGGTCCAAAAACACTCAAATGTCCATATCTTTTGACTCAGAAGTCGGTTTCGAGTGATTTTTCTTGCAAACTCTCAAGCACGGAATTATCTATAACCTCAAAGTGCAAAACATGCTAAAAGGACTATTTCACTGGATCAAAGCTCTAATTACAACTGTGATTGCTTGATTCAACTTAATGTACTAAATAATCAACATTGTCATCCTTAGTCGCCTAAGGTGATTTAAACTCAACTATTGATTCACATATTAACTTATTTTGATTATCCATGATATTTAATATGATACTCAACACTAATTGAGATGTTTTCACGTAATTCAAGGTATTTATTAGTTAATCATGGAGTGGGTCATAACAACCTTTTCCCCTTAAAAGAATTTCGTCCCGAAATTCTTAAAAGAGAAAGGAAACGTGTCACTCATTTCTGACTCGTATTCCTACGTAGCTCACTCTAGGTTAAGATTTCTCCACAAAACTATCACTAATGGTATCTCACAATTCGTGAGTTTCTTAATCCTATGATCAATCATCTGCATAGGTCCCTTAACCTAAGATACATTTGATCTGATTCCAGATCAACCCACAAGACATTGTCTTTCCAGAACTGTTATAACAGTATCTCAATTTATGGTAATTACCAAGAAATTATTATACTATACACGCAAACAAACTAAAGTTCTTAAGTAAACAGAATGCATGTCAATTTGGTACTAAAATTAAAATCATGCAATTTAACTGTTAAACATCATCACATCTTATAATGAAAATTGATATCAAGATACTTGATTCATCGTACACCCTATCCTTAGGGTTTTATTTGCCTTGTTCATTCATCACATGCCAACACCCTACTCTTAGGGTTATCTCATTCACTAATCACATGGCAATACCCTTTTCTTAGGGTTTCCGTTATCTCATCTGTTTGATTGCAATTCAAATCACAATATGGTATCATTCTAAAACTGGCAGAGCAGTATATTTCAAAATCTTTGTAATTACTGAGTAATCTTTATATCATGCATGCAGACAGATTAAAAATTCATAAATATTTCAAACTCAATCAATTTTGGCACATACATACTGAATTTCATGTAATTGAACATCTTATTACACCAATAAGTGTAATTTACTTCACCTATAAGAAACCATCTGTAATATTTATCAATTATCTGAAATTTCTCGAAGTACGTGCATATTAACCAAATTCCTGGTTTATGCATCACATAACTCAATTAAGAGTTATTTATGTATCAAATCACAAATATTTAAAAGTACTTGAGAATTCTAATAATACCTCAGAGAAATGTGCCAATTCATGTAAATGTTAAGTCACACATATTAACATAACAGGAAACATGCAACTAGATTTATTTGCATATTTTAATGTTATCGTACTTTCTTGAAATTATGCACCTGATGATTTACCAAATATGTGTTCCCTGGGTTCATACTCAAACCGTACCATTATCAGTTGTGTATTTCTAAACTTAATTTGATATAATTGAAACTGGATTACCAGGCAACTTAATTAATTTATCCATGTATATCTTAGTCAAGTTTCGAGACATCAAAGGTCGACTTAATATGAAGAAAGTGAGCAGACTAAATCAGTCTATTCACAATCATTCATATCAAATCACAACCTCTAGGTGTCCTGGGTAATCTTACCACAAAATCCATTGTGATAAATTCCCATTCCCATTCAGGCATAGAAAAAGATTACAAGGTAGCTATAGATTTCTAGGGTTCAGCCCTAACCTACTGGTACACACTACTTCTAACCATGTACTCTGCTACATCCTTCTGCATATCTGACCATCCATTTCAACTTCTTGAGATTCATATACATCTAGCGTTTTCTGAAAGCATAGCATACATCAATACATACACTTCCATAAGAATCTTTTCTTTCAGCCTTTTCCCCTTAAAAGAATTTTACTCTATCTCGAGGTACACACAACATGTCATGCTAATACAACACCTTATCATCTAAAAACTTAAACTTTAGTCTCTTTTCCTCCTATCATGTCATGCATGGTCTGGTTTAACTCACCATCACTCTATTGTAGTTCCTTAATCTGATCATAAGAAGTAGGCTTGACTTGCATCTGCGCAATCAAACCACTCTGTGCTGTCACCCCTAAGTCTAAGTTTAACTCCCACATTTCTACTAACAGGTCTCTATTGAAACCTGTCATAGAGAATGCATTAGCTGTTGAACTTGACTTTCTGCTGAAAGCATCATTCACCACATTCTCTTTACCAGGGTGGTAATCTATTGTCACATCATGAAGATAGTGATGCTATGTCTTAAAACATGAACTATATCAACTATCTTCAGATCATATATCGAGTAATACTCCACTTTCTATGCTACTCTCTTATTGTTACATGTCAAGTTTATGTCTTACTCTTTTCTCTAAGTCATTACATGTTGCTCATGTACCGTTCAGATTATCTACCTCAAAACCCTAGATCACTATCACAACCAGTTTACTTTTCATAGAACAAATCTCAAAGTCTTATTTTACAAATATACTAATCTACAAGGTTACATTACTAATGATATCCCTTAAACTACTACAACTCTAATCATTCTAGGGTTTGATCCTTATTAATAACATAGCGTTATTGTGTGGGTGTGGTCGATCATATAGATCAAATTGAGTTGCTTGGGTCAATAACATATCAACCCAACACTCAACTTTAATTATATTGGCTGAAAATTCAGTTTTCACAATGGTTTCTGTAATTCATTTATTAAACAGCTAACAGAAGCTCCAAAAATTCTGGAAATTTTATATGTTATACCTAATGAAGTTTCAGACCTCCAGTAAAAAATTTCAAATCCTTTCAAGTTACCAATAATTAATTAAAAATCGAACAGTGCACTTCTATATAGCAGTCTGCAGCAGATTCGGCTGGGTTACAAACTCGGCCGACACCCTTACTGTAGAGGTCAAAAGTCATCCAAAAATTTCACCAATTTAACAGAGTGTCTAAAATTGTGTTTTTCAAGCACAGTTAAAATTTGAGATCAATTGGATATACCAATAAAAAGATAAAATTTAATTACCACACTGCTATATCAATCTGAAAATGTGATCGGTCGAGTTTGAAACTCGGCCGATAAACAAGTCAGAACATTCTTCAAAAATTCTGATATTTTTTTCCAATGTTGTTTACATTTTAAATATTTAAATCATATTCAAATTTGAGCTAAATCAAAGTTACACATAAAATACTAAAAATCATTTAATGAGACATTCTATTTATCAAATTCTGTATTCATGTATCATCAAAACCCTATTTTGGGCCAATTAGGGTCTATGCTTCTCAAACCCTAAATCTCAAGACAAAAGAACATTTAGACTTCTTATCATAATTAAAACATCCTAGTGTATATACATTCTCACTATGTTACGGGTCTAAATCATCCAGATTCTATTCTTATTTTACTGTTAATAGAAGTCGTTAGATCCCAGTAACGCATCCTGCCAGCCGGACCAGGCCGAACCTGTAGTCCTGAAGCCAAGAGCTACTCGGGATTAATCAACCCCTATTAATTTTAAACATGTGGAAAGAATATCCACTTAGGGCAAACTCAATTAAACATAATTTCGGGTCTACTTTAATACAAAGAAAACAAACATTAAACAATTCACTTCATGACACAACAATATAAAAGAATCATGTTTACTTTACAAACTGAAAATTTCATTTCATGCCTATAAAAGCATTTCTAGTGATCTTTAAATCAAATAAACAATGATAAACAAGAGTTGAATCACATCTTATATGTAATCTCTTATTCCTTTATTAATTTCTGATCTCTTAACCCTAAGATTTCTAGGGTTTTCTCTCTAGCCTATCCTTCCTCTGCATACCTGGCCAGGGCATCCAGAGAAGAACAGACAGAGTAGCTTGATACTGGTCAATCTAAGTATTCAGACACCTGGCCAGGGTATCTAAACACTCAAACCTTCCAGAGCTAAAACACATCATTCATTATTCGTCTTACTTATAACCTTATCTTTTGACCCTAATGATTCTTAACGACTCATCTTAAGCTCATTACTTGATTCTCGTGACCACATCCTCTTCCTGCTATCTGCAATAATATAACAGAACACTTCCTGTTAGAAAATTACAGATAGAAGAAAGACACCTAAACCTTAATCCTATTGGTCTCTTATCGTCCCCTGACCTTGAGTAACTATGTACTCAAACCTCGCTCTGATACCAAAATTGTCACGCCCCAATCTCACATTAACCACAAACCACAAGATTAAGACGCAACAGGATGGGATTTACACATAAGCCAACCACTCTTCACATTTTTTTAAAGAATTTTAAAGACATTAATAGGAAAATCTGATTTATGCTGTAAAATGAAACTAAACAAACTGCGGAAGCATCTTTAATAAACTGACTAGCAATATAAACAGAGTCTACAGCATATTACATTGTCCGACATAAAATAAAGTATAACAAATAATTTACATCTTTATACACATTCACTCTCTCACTCACACCTTGTCCCAAAGATCGAGGGGAAAGGACTAAGAGACCTCTAACTACTAACTATGTATTCCTTCTACAGACTAGGCGTTAGGATGAAACAATCCTTCAGATTTCCTGCTGTTGATGATAACCTGAAAATGTTTTGAGTAGAGGTATGAGCCTACTCGCTCAGTGAATAGCATTTCACTTAGCTATCACTAAACAACTCATCAGGTTTATAAATTGAAATTAAACATAAATGCAGAACTAGGCAAGGCAGTTCTAATAACATAACAGATTTGCAGAATATAATCACATTTCCATGCAGTAGCACATAATTTGAACAGATAATCAGATATAAAGAAAATAGCATACAAGTTCGAATACTTTAAATTTACTGTGATCCTATATGATTTCATATTTATTTTATTATGCCCTAATCATATGCAGTGTACTCTGCATATAAAGATTCGCAGCAAGTTCATGCTACGATCCCACCGTATAAGACTTAGCGACACACCCGGGAAATGCTAAGTCTGACGCCAGCCCTGCTCTGCTATAGGACCCCTGGCTCTCCGGCCAGAAACATAGGCTCTACGGCCTCAATGCACAACCACGTGTGCTCCAGACTCCTCCTTTAACCTGAGTACACCGGCGGAGGGTCTCACAGGGTTACCTTTGTGACACAAGCACGAATGGTGTTAGATAACCAAGTTTTCTTTTTCCCAGTGCCATCGTGACACAAGCACGATTGTTGTTGGACACTGCCTCTCTTTCCTCATTTGTCCGTGACACAAGCACGGATGATGTTGCAACACGAGTTTCACCCCTAAGAAACAGACCTTCTTTTAGGGGTTCTACGGTGTTAGGGCACCTAGGTCTATTAACTGATTAACAAATAAACATTTAAACGGGAATATCACATTTCATGCATATTGCACAATCTGAATAATACATGAAGCAAATATATATTCATTATCATCATTAAACATGTTTCAGTATCATTTATCCACTTTCGATGCTAAACATCTATTTTTAAATCAGCAAATACATAACACTTATAATACAGGAAAATTTCATCATTTTCACTAAGCATATTAAGTAATTCAAGTTCTAATGAAACTAACGTACTCTATTGTATGTACTACACTGTTTAGAAGTTATACTAATTGATACAGAAGCAATTAAACATTTAATTGAGTTAAATAATGATTACTAAATGAACTACTACTCACTCTTCTGGAACTCGGCCGACCAAACTGGGAACTCGGCCGATCGGCTGACAACTCGGCCGATCCACCCGCAACTCGGCCGATCCAAACCCTGATTGATTTTCCTATAAAGGGAAACTCGGCCGATCACACCCAATTCGGCCGATCAAAACACTATTCGTTAATCCTAATAAAGAAACTCGGCCGAATCATTGTATAACTCGGCCGATTAATAACTAACCTTGCTGTAGATCTAACTAAACTCCAATTGAATGCTAAATCGAACTAATTGCCAAGGATTTATATCCTAACCTTTTAGTCGAGCTCGAGAGCAGCTTTTACTGCTGCAAGGCATGTCCTAGGCCGGGTTGAAGAAGGACTGAACTAGGTACTGAACCAGAGCTGGAAGCTACGATTTTGTGCACTAAACTGTTGGCTGGAGTCGAGACGACCATTGGGGCTGCTGCTCGCGCCAAACGAGCTCCCAGCTGCTGGCGCCGCAGCTGTAACTACAACTAGCCGCTGCTGCTTGGGGCGCCACCCGTTGCCGCTTGGGCGTCTCTAGGGCGTGGAGAAGGAGAGGTAATGGAAGAGGAAGAAGAAGGAGATAACGGTGGGCGCCGGGCGCTGCTGAACCGAAGAGAACCAGCCATTAATCGGCCGCTCTTCCTCTCCTTCATGGCTGGTGAAGCTGCTGCTGCAGCTATGGGCCGACGCCCTAGCTGGGTGGTCGTGGCCATGAATTAGGGCGAGGAAGAGAAGAAGAGAAGAGGACGGAGGCAGGGCTACTGCTCGGAGGTGAAGAGTACAAGGAAAATCGCCCTCTGTTGCTGCTCTATCGGCTGGTTAGGCGCCGGCGGTGATGTCCTGTTCTATCGGGTGCCGCTTCAAGCGGTCGTTCTCTGTAAGTGGTCGGGTGAAGAAGGGATAAGGGAGAAAGGTCGCGGAGGGGGCCGTCTGCAAATTACCCAGCAAAAACCAAAAATTACAACTAGGTCCAAAAACACTCAAATGTCCATATCTTTTGACTCGGAAGTCGGTTTCGAGTGATTTTTCTTGCAAACTCTCAAGCACTGAATTCTCTATAACCTCAAAGTGCAAAACATGCTAAAAGGACTATTTCACTGGATCAAAGCTCTAATTACAACTGTGATATCTTGATTCAACTTAATGTACTAAATAATCAACATTGTCATCCTTAGTCGCCTCAGGTGATTTAAACTCAACTATTGATTCACATATTAACTTATTTTGATTATCCATGATATTTAATATGATACTCAACACTAATTGAGTTGTTTTCACGTAATTCAAGGTATTTATTAGTTAATCATGGAGTGGGTCATAACACTTGACAAGGACATCAAAAGTCCAGGTGGGGGAGATTGTAACATACCAGGATTTGAGGCCTCAGATAAATGATCTTAAAAGAAATTATTGGACTACCCATATCACCAAGGTGCACCTCCTTTTCAGAAAGCCCATCACTAAAGAACTTTGTGGTTAAGCGTGCTCATCCCAGAGTAGTACTAGGATGGGTGACTAGTCAGGAAGATTTTCTTGGCTTGCGTGTGAGTGAGGACAAAGCACACAGTTAAGGCTAGTGGTGACCTATGGGCCAGTTGTCATTCCTAAAAATCTATTAAAGCATCGGGTAGTGGGTCTAGGTGTTACACCCCTCATCTCGTGGACATAGACCCACATCACATGGGTATAGCCCTACTTATCATGGTTACAACCCTACATCACCTTGTTATAGCCATACTTCTCCAACATAAACTCCTAGTTTTCACTGATACAGCCCAATAAATCCTACTTATTCACCCACTACTCCTTCATATTCTTACACATATCCAAGCTATATATCAAACTTTCCTATTTATAGTCCAACTTCACCAAGCTATAGTCCTACTTCCCTGAGATACAGTCCTACCCCCCAAGCTACATCCTAACTTCACTAGTTATAGTCTAACTTCTCTTGTTTATTGTCCCACTTCTCCATCTTATAGTCCTACTTTGCCTTCATAAAGTCCAGCATGACCCTTTTACGGTCCAACTTCATCTTCTTATAGTTTGAAATCACCTTCTTACATCATAACCTCTACTTTATACAACTCAACATCTCTTGATTATGGTCCCACTTCTCCTAGATACAACCCCACATATCCTAGTTACAACCCTACATCCCCTAGCTATAGCCCTACATCCCCTATCTATAGTGATGTGTTTGTCCAATATAGTCCATATCTCCCATACTGTCCAAGTAGTCTAAGGATATCACTACCAATACCTGCAGTGCATCATCGCCAACATATAAGTAAAGGACTACTCATATTTGATGATGATTTATCTCCAAAATATGATTTTGCAAGGACTATTATCATACAAAAACTTTTTGTTTTACAGTAAGTAATGGGTCGCTTTAATGCGATGAAATATTAACAAATAGAAGGTTTGGTATCATATAATAGGTGGGGATGTTTTTCGACTTAATTGTGCCACTTTTAAAGACATGTTATTTAGATTTTTGAATTACATCGAACAGTGGATATTGTTTGTGGCTTTATTAACAATCAAGAAACGTGACACAGGGACATTAATGGCCTTATAGGACTAGTTGGCATCAAGGAGTTATGCTAAATTATCCTAGTATGATAAACTTATATGTTTCCTAGATGAAGATCTTAACATATTATATTAATTTTACATAGGTGATGATCTAATAACATACTAACCTTAATGTTTTAAAGAGATGGGTGAAATATGGTTGAAATCAATAGAAATCCTTAAACCTAGATGATGTTGAGTTTGAATCTTCTTCTCGTTGACATTTTGAACAGAATTGTGTTGTTTAGCCTTAAATTTGATGAAATTACATGAGTTGAATAACCTTGAACTCTTTCTTTTGGTATTTCTTGTTACATGGAAATCCTGGAAAAGAATAGCTAAATGATATGGAAACATATTTAGTAGTCATCTCTATAGCTTTAATGCATCTGTGGCAACTTGCAATCCTTATTTTTCTAGTACAATATAAATATCTTGATTATTCACCAAATATAGATGCACATTGGGAATGTGGAGTGCCTCTCCTTGAATATTGCTATATGTAGTTAATTGTCTCTATATAAATATGAACCATTTTTTATGAGATGACCATTATCATTTGTGTATCTAAGTAAGCACCTTATATCCTACACAATTTGAAAAATTAATTGATTATGCCTCATTCAAAAGAATGCAAGAGAAAAGGTATCAAAAGGAGGTGAAAGCCCAAACATCTCAAGTGAGAAGTGCATATCTGATATTCTTGACTTAACCTATTCATAGATATAGAACATCCAAAAAGTCCTTCCCAACCTAGTAGGGTGTTATACATACATTAGTCTACAAAACACCAATTATTAACAAAAGTCTACAAATTTGTATAATCCTTTGACATTATCTCAAGTGATCTTTGAATTGATTTAAATCATATAATACTTTCACATCATCTTACAAGTTCAATTTAATCACCTTGTATACCATTGAGCTCTGATACCAACCTGTAAAGATGGGGTTTATGGGGTCCCCGACTTTACTTTTATTGCTATAAAGCACCAAATCCCGCTATTTATTTCAGAAAGGCCTCTATTAGTTGAAAAGATATGTGAAGCCATGGTAAGCTCAATGAGATATCATACAAAGGAATGCTTTGTGGATTAACATGACCACTTTTGAAGACAAGAATATTTTTATCATGTGGTGGTTATTTGTGACTGCATTAACATACAATTATAACAAGTTTATTCATCAGGTGATTTTTAATGCCAAGAGTTTTTTATTGAATATTTTCATATCTAGATAGTTGTACCAAAATTTCAAAAGTTTATAGATTTGGGGTTACAGTACAAGTTGGATCATATCTAATTA
Source organism: Alisma plantago-aquatica (assembly GCA_963693085.1). NCBI lineage: Eukaryota > Viridiplantae > Streptophyta > Magnoliopsida > Alismatales > Alismataceae > Alisma > Alisma plantago-aquatica. Next base: position 98,687,645 of record OY856411.1, read on the forward strand.
GCATGGTGTTTCTATTAAGAAGGATGGGTCCACTACAAACTTTTGACATGCATTTGGTTTTTCATATTAGGCATCCATTTTTGTATTGTTGTACGGGTAAATATAACCATAACTATGTCTATTTTTATACCATTGAATTAATTTCATTTATTTATGTACTTTCAAAGGCTCTTAGAAATGATAAAATTTACAGAATTTGTGGAAACCTAACATTCTTGAGGTACACTTGTTTAGTGACAATTGTTTGAACCCCTACTGTTATTTAAATATGATAGAAATATCATAGTTTTGTTTACAACCCCAATAATCGTAAGAAGTTATTCTTTAGAAAATTCAAACCATGATATTTACTTTGCTAGGCCTAGGTAGTTATGTATAAAAATCCCATCTATTTGCAACCTAGTCTAGAAAGTAGTTCATTTGGTGAATCTTACATCACCTTTGCCCTCCTTGCTATCTTCCATCACCTTTACCAACATACATTACAAGATTGTTATGTAAGTGGGGCTAGTGTTGATGGCAGTAGAGGTGATGGTGAAGGGGGATGTTGTGGAGGCAGACACTTTTAGAGGTAAAAGTTTTCATATGAATGTATCCATATTAAAGAAAACCCAAATGAAATTGTTGGTATTATTCCACATATTATATTGTTAAAAAAGAAAGACCAATATGTGATGTCATCTTTTTTCACCGTTTGTGAGTATCATACATAAGAATCATTCAAAACCAAATATAGTTTTCCAAGAGAACATAAAAATCTAGTCAGATGCATGTGATACTATCAAAGAGGGTTGTTGTTTAGTAGCCTTTATCCTCTCAACATATAGCTTATTACCAATAATATACTTAAATTTAGAAAATGTAGGACTTCATTTGGATTTGATCTAAGACCAATAGAGTATCTAGACAACAAATAGAAAATACAATGTTTGGTGAATGATAAGAGTCAAGAAACAATGAAAATGATTTGAAAATTAACACTAGAACATGTTCATAACACAAGGTAGCAGACTATAAATCAGTAGTTTGTAATTTACTTTCATGTATACAATCATGGCCTAAATTTTTATATTTTAAGGTGCTATATATGAAATCAATTTATCTTCCAATTTAGAATTAGTTCACATCAACACCTTAAAGGCATGCTAAAAACTAAATCGCAAGTCAGCATTGCACACATTTATGCTTGCTCAAAAGATTTTGTTATTGAAGTAAAATAAATAGATAGAGATACAACAAATTTATGATCCTCTCCTTTCTTCATTCTACATGTTGAAATAGATTTTTTAGACTAATAATTATTAGAAACATCTCAAATTAGTATTTGGTTGGATATAGGATCCCAAATCGACGGAATCTTATGAAATCATCTTTTAAACTCTATGTGGTACTTTCTCATATCTCTTGAATGGAACCTGAATATGTAATACAAAACCTAAGTATCATATTTTATAGTTATAGATGACTTATTCTGGTTTAAGCCAGGTTGTAGTGTTTCATCCTACATCTGATCTTGACATGGAGTTTATTTGATTTATCATAGCTCTTCACTGGTATTTGCACTATGAGGCACCCATTCAGAGTTTAACAGGGTGTAGTGTGCATTTTTGGATGAATAATGTAGGACCATCTAGCAACACATTTTCTTACCCTTATATGTTACATTGCTATACAACCCATAGCTCACAGGCCAAGAATGGAAAGAGCCTTATCTATATCTATGTTGCTTCCTCTTGCTTTTGGCAAAGAGGTGGTAGAGATGCAATACTCTATGATATCCCCCTCCCAAGTACATTGTAAGCATACGATATTTACCATGGTGGAATCATCATAGGAAAGCTTATACACTAAAATGTTGTTTCTTTAAAAAAGGGCTATGTGTCCATTTATTTATTATTTGGGGCGCTTTCCTAGTAGGTTTGTCTCTGGATCAATGTTGAAATGATTGCTTCCTTTGATGGTGTGCAGAATTTTAGCTACTAAATGTTTAATGATGTTGACACTCTACTCTCTACCTCAACTATGCTTGTTAAGATTGGCATTGCATTCCCTCTAGCTCATTAGGAAAGTATCTATCTTTGGGCTTTTTTACTTCCTCTTTAACTTGCACTCAAGATAAATTTGTGTTAACTAACAAAATCCTATCATTGATCTAGATTGAGAACATTCTACTAAATGACACATGCAACCTAATAGTATCTAATATGTTTTGGAAGGGTGTAAAACTTAAATAGAATCATTTTGTCAATTTGTAAGATTGATGTATGCTAATACTATATGTGCTTCCTTTTCTGGTACATTATGAAGAGTATCATCTTTATCCTAGGTCTAGGTTTTCTGTGGTAGTGGTTCTATAAATTATGAAAGGTAATATGTGATCTTGAAAATGTATAAAAATTATTATATTTGTTTTTGTGTCATACTAAAAAATGTTACATGGTATTAGTCCTTCTATGTAGTCCAATACTTGCTACATCATTAGGAGTTCCTCACAGGAGGACTTTCTCATATTACATTTTTTTCTAGTTATCAACTAAGTTACAATCCCATTCCAAGAACTAGATTTCTTGGTAAATGAATACAATTATATGAAATACTTTAGTTCCCATCAATGATCAATAATGATGCTCCAAACCTTCATTTATTGTCACCATCCCTACAAAGGTGTAACATGTACTTAATTTGTGAATGACAATGATGGATTTTTTCTAAAAAAAATTGGGCTATACTTGTAGGGGTTTATAGTTACAAAAGAACTATATTTATAATGTAGTTGAGTAAAACCTATCATTTATTGGTCAAAAATTTGTGGTGAGATATGGTGCAATCATAAGTTTACTTCTATGCAAATGCATAAAAGAGTGCTAAATAAATGTGTTTTTGCAAATTACATTGTAGTTCATGTATTTTTGAATGAATTAGGAGTTACTCAGTCCTTGATTGTGCTTATAGATGGAGACAACATGAAACTATAAATTTGGTGTATTTTCCCTATTATAGGTCTTCCTTTCATCCATTTTTTGTATTACTCCACACAACATATTTTCCATAATAGAGAATAGAGGCACCATGAAGAGAGAAAGCATGTTCCTTGATATCACATTTGTTGATTTTATTGTTTTTATGAACCTGGTGTTTATCTAATGTTGTGGATGTTGGCTCTGTCCATATTTTCCCATTTTGACTTCAACTAAATGTGTCTCTATCCTTTTCATATATATCTTGTGTCTGAGCTATTGGATGTTGGGTTTATATTTATTGTTCTTTGTGTGTGTGCCAGGTTCCGAACATCCTCTCTATCCTTTGAAGTCTCTTGTGTATTGATTGATATGTTTTAGATGATCTTATTTTGAATCTTAGTGTATATGTTGCTTTTGATATGTTGGGTGCTTTTCCAACAAAGCTCTATTTGAGTCCTAGTCCATGTGAATAGCTTTTATTTTCTTGAGGATTCCTCTACATGATTTTTCTTTCATTGCATCTTTTTTTATCATCTAAATTGTTGGTGGATTTCTTGTTTAAGCATGAAATTTTTTGGTTTAAAGTTATTAATTGTGTATCATTCATGTATGCCAATATGTAATGCATGCTAGTTTAGTGTTATTAGATTGTTTGTTTACATGTATGTCATGTTGCACGGTCACATGATACATTAGAAGTATTTTCTTGAATACATATTCAAGTTTGTTACACAAATTATGGACTAATTTTGTAATTTCTCAAGTTTGACTAATTCACTCCTCTATCTTCATACTACGAGCTTGTGACAGTGAAAATGGACTTGAATATTCTTCTTTGTTCTTTGAAATTGATCTCTTTCACCTCATGTAACAGATGTTGCTTGGGAATGATGATTCAAAGTATATTGAGGAGCCTACACATGATTAAAATGAATGTAAATAGAAGAGAACACTTCCTCTCACCAGGGAATGGATGCAATCAAGCCTAAACAAATGCATAATGTGCTCAATAATCCAAATTCTGATGCATTGTGTGTCTTCACTTTCAACGATGTTGTACTTTCATTCCGCTCTTTTCTATAAGCAATTAGACAAATAGGAAGATGGCTCTAAACAGTTGTAGTATAGAAGATGTGCTTTTAATCATGATGGTCCAAGAGCCACAACTCAAATAACTGAAGGTGATGACAACAAAGATGCTAAAGCTAATCGAGGAAGATGCATATTCTTTTTCCAAGATGCTTACAATGACCTCACTGGAATATATTGTGTAATAGCAGCAAGGTTTATCTCCTCCCCATGTACATTTAATTTTTAATATATATGAAAGTATGACTGTTGACATTATAATCATCAGTTGATCTAAGTTACTATGAATTTGCAATTAAAAGATGATGTGTAATGACATATTACTCACTATGTATATGCATCATCAACTGCATATGTAGGTGTAGTAAATATTGCTACATATGTTGTTGGAAGCATATCTAAATACATATGTATATGACATATGTATATGGGGAAAATGTCATTTTCGCCTACACACTAGCTATACATAAATTGTGGTAAATGTCATTTTTTCTACATATCAACTACATATCCAATTATAGTGATGAATTTCCACCCAAGTGGTATCTCGGTGGAGAAGGACCAGTGTATGTCTCGGGGTTTGGGATCTTAGTTATAATAATCTTAAAAGGAATGATTGGACTACCCATATCACCAAGGTGCACAAGGACAAAGTGCATAATTAAGTCTAGTGATGGTATGTGGGTCCACTCACCATTCTTGAAACTCTACTAGAGCCTTAAATAGTGGACCCAAGCGTTAAAAATGGTATTAGAGTCATAACCTCTCTAGTAGGCGGTGCCCACATGGATAGTTGTTGGGAAATCGGGCGTAGATATAGGCAACGGAAATAAAAATTATTTGCATGTTTCCCAAAAACTAGCAAAATCGCATCAAAAATAGTGTATCTAGAAGGAAAGGTAGCAAGGTTATACCTGGTCCTAGAGCAAGTCTAGTGACATCACCCTTGCAATGAAACTATCTTCTAGTTTCTCTTGACGGTGTTTATGCAGCTCCTGGTCTTCACCATAGACAACATACTCGAACAACGTCTACAGCAACTCTTGGCCTCACCATGGACTCCAGGCTGATGATGTCCTCCAAGCAGCAAACGACAACCTCCCGCATCTAGAGTAGTCCATGCATACCACTGGTAACTCCATGTTGCACTTCCAGATCCAACGGGAAGGAGTTGTTCCCTTCTGTCAGTGTACTAGTCGCCAACATTCTCTCCTACAATTAATCCTCATTTGTTCCCTCCCTTGTTATCCCTCCCTTTGATGGGTAGGACTTGCTCATGCTCTCTATTGGTTACCACAATCAGAGAAGACAACAATTGACAGGGTCACTAATCCCAATTGTGTGTTTGGAAGCCCCCAGTACCTCTCTATTTATAGTAGAGGGTAGGTTCAGGGTTCCCAGTTGATGTGGGAGTAGAAGGGTCTGGAATCATGAATGTTATGGAACCTATGAACTATGAGACGGTCGTCTCATACTGTAAAACAGTCATCTCGTGAGCGAGACGGTCATCTCGTGCAGTTTCCTATTTGCAATTGAATTTTACAATTCATTTCTAATTAATGCGAACATTAATCCTTGTACCAAACTCTTTGAACAAGGTGAGCCACTCCTTTTTTTCTCACAATTGGGGAAAACATTAGAACCTTCGGTCGGCCATTTCCTAATTGGTTCAAATTAAAAAATTCGTATCTTTTAATCTACTTATCCAAATTTGATAAATAAATATGTTTTAGAATTCAAAAATTAATATCTATCTAATAAAATATTTTCAAGGTATGATTTCAAGGTTTGACGAAGGGTGATTTTTGGAAAATAAATTTAATGCATAAAATCTATAAAAAGTAATTTAATCATCATAACTCTAAAATTAACATTAAAATATGTTTTCTTGATCAGGATAACCTAATAAGTTAATTGGTGACATTTTTAGAATTTGAATCTGAGTTTTTCTAAAAAGTTCTAAAATTAGGGTTTCTATACATTAATGTGCATTATGTTCTCTAATACATGTCAATACATTGAAAATAGGCAAAGTGGAACTTGGACTCAATTAGAGTGGTGAAACTTAGTAATTGATATTAGTAAGAGAGGTATGTGCATTCTTACACCCTATGTTGGGATAACTGTAACCAAACTCTATATTTCCCTAATGAGGCTTAAATTAACCCTAAATTTTCTATTCTTGAATCCTTTGTTATATATGCCTCTAAATCAATATTGCTTCTCTTTTCTTTGGGTCATGTACCCCACTGCCATGTTCTAATTGATATGATGCTTTTACTTGCCATGATTTATTTTCTAGCATGTTGATTTTATGGACTATTTAGTTATAGTAGTGGTACTTATGTGCATCCACCCATAGATAGGACATGTATTCATTCGCCCTGGGAAATGTCTTATTCTCCCCCATAAAAATATGTGTAGGTGACTGGGAATGCATTAATTCTCCCCTCACCTATAGGTTGAGGTCCGGTAGGTGCCTCAACCCTACTTAGTTAAGGTAATCATAATTATCATGCATCCAACCCTTTTATTATATTTTATTTATGGCAAGCATCTATTTGAAAATAGCCTCATACTCTTGAAAATCTTCATCTTATGATGAAAACTAGCCTTTATTTACATGTTTTATTTACCTTGATATCCTACTCATATTTGTTGACACATACTTTGTTTTCCTTTCCCTCTTGTTGGGTGTTTTCCCAACCAACCAGGTTTAAATTGAGGTGTTAACATGGTCAAGGGGAACAATGCTTCCAACATTGACCTAGCTCTTGGAGATGTTACTTCGAGACAGATTTGAAGTAGTTTAGGCTTCCATCTACTTATATCCTTATGTTGTATCATACATGTAAACCCTTATGGGAGATTATGATGTCCATTTGTAATCTTTTGTGAAAATTGAATATAGGAATTTGTTTAATTCCTCTACTACACTTTGGTTGTTTTAACACCATTTATTGAAGTTTGAAAATTTTGTACCTATTCCATCATGCCTTTGAGTGTGTTTGGAATGGATGTTTTATTATTCAAATTTTTAATAGGGAGTGGATCCCCTCTCCGGTCCCACACCTTAAAATATGGTATTAGATCCATAACCCCTCCAGTAGGTGGGGCCCACACGGGCATGTGGAATGATAGTCCTTAGTCATGTGGTCTAGGAAATATTGAAAGAGCTATCCATGGTGATGTAGCCACCCTTGTGCTGATATTCCGTGATCAGGAGATGGGTGTCCATGAGCCATTCTGGGTCTGCACTAAAATGGGGTGATATTATGAGGCCATATAGTTGAGCCTTGACGAGGACGTCAAGACTCTAAGTGGGGGAGATTGTAACATCCTAGGATTTGAGGCCTCATATAAAATGATCTTATAAGGAATGATTGGACTACCCATATCACCAAGGTGCACCTCCTTTTTCGGGAGCCCATCACTAAAGAACTCCATAGTTAAGCATGCTCAGCTTGGAGTAGTACCACGATGGGTGGCCAGTCGGGAAGTTGACCTTGGCTTGTGTGTGAGTGAGGACAAAACACATAATTAATGCTAGTGGTGGTCTGTGGGGGCAATCGTCATTCCTAAAACTCTACTAGAGCCTAGGGTAGTGGGCCCAGACGTTTCACGTATTGGCCGAGGGCAGAGAATGTCTTAAGAATCTGGCTCTTCCGAGATCTTGTATGGCACTGATTTTGACTTAACAGTGGTCAGCTGGATTTTGAATGGTATCCTCAAATTCCTCACAACAACATAATAAAAAATATAATAGAGCCGTGTAGCATATATGTTTAGGGTTATACACAATGCCTCACATTGGATGATAACCCTGATTTGATCTTCTTATTTCAAGGTGAGATATAGTATAATGAGAGATGATAGATATGCTTGTTTTGTAGATGTGCTCATGTTGTAAACATGTTTATGTTGTCAAATATATTGACACTATATCTAATATTATGCTTCTAACAATGTCTAATACTGCTAGCCATGCCTATGTAATTAGAAATACTGAAACTGCTAATTATGCTTATGCGGTTAGTTGTGCTATGATGTTTGCTCTACTTATAATGTAGATTGGTTTACTTTATTAAATATGCCAATATTGATAGCCATGTCATACTACTAGACATATCAAAGATGCTTATGCTTCTAGATTGCTTGTGTTGTTAGTAAGGCATATGATGATAGTCATATCAATGAAAATGATTGTTATTAGATGAAATATTATGAAACCTAAGTAGATATCTGATAAAAGAAATGGATTTATCTGTTGCCTATATATACATTGATAATCGTACTTGTTGCTAAGCTTATTTTCTTAATCTATTTAGCATGCTTAAACTATTCAATCTACTCAATTGACTATTAAATACTCCAACTACTTAGTTATTTACTTTTAATATGTTGTAATCAATATATATAGGAGAGAGTTATATCTCTTGTTGGGATTGAGTCTCACCTCACGGGTCATCACATTTTTTAGGTGATTGATGGCAACGACAATAGTATCATGACAGTGAGAAGAATCTGAGGTGATAAACCCTAGAGATGATTATTTAGTTGTCTAGTGTGTCCCAAAGTCATCCTTGTACTCTCAGGTCCAGATGAAAAGTTTGTATACGATGTTTTGATTGAATCGAGTTGTATCCAGTATGTTGATGCTTGTATATGTTGAATATGTGGATAGTGTACCTTTGTAAAGTTTATGTTGTAGTTGGGGTGACATGGAAGTTGTAAAGAATATTGAGCATTATGGGAAGTAAAGCAAGTTGTTGGGCTTTTATATAAATGTTATTGAGCAATAGGGAATTGTTGAAATCAGTTTTAACTTACCCTATTTTCTGGTTTTGTGTTTAATTAAGGAGTAATTGTATTTTGTGTTTTGAGTAATCTCATTTAGTGTAATGGATTCTCACAACAAGGTGGAGTTCAAACTATGAGATCATTCTTCACCACCCTCTATGACAATCCATGTTGTTTGCTATTCAATATGTCAATCCTAAGACATAAATTGAGGGTGATTTGTGGGAGGAAATCCATCACTATGTTAACTAAATTAGAGTTGTTTTTAATAAAATTTTCTCACTAGTTAGATGTTCTTGTAGGATTATATTTCATTTATTTCATAGATTGTTGATAACTAGTATTGATACAAGTAAAGAAAGTACTTGTACATATTTATTCAAGGTGTAGAATCACACTATCATAGGATTGTACATGAAAAGTTTGGTACCTATGACAAAAAAAACCATTCAACAACTATGATCTTCATCAAAACTGACTCCCTTCACTACTGCTACAAGAAAGTTTCAACAAAGATCATCGCCACCGACACTCTTGTCGGTAATATACTATCACTTTACCAAATTGTAGCATGGAATCATAGTACAATCTTGGTACTACTGACTACCTCGTTAGTGGTACCAACACCATTGCACACTAGGAAAGTATCAACACTGACAGTAGCCACTAATAACAACTACTAAGAGCAAGTCAGTATTGGTCACTTTCAAGTCAGTGGCACAAACACAAGATGACAATTTCATGTGTATATTATTTAAAAGAGAGTTTGAGGAGGTGTTTCTTTGTGATATTACACTCCCCAAACATGGAATAGGAGATGATCTCAAGTACTTCACTATAAATTCTTCACTGAGACTGAGTACACATTGGAGGGTGTGTTTCCATGTGGATCCCACCAACCCATTTTGGGCCCCACAATTGCATCACACATGGGTACCTCCATTTTATTTATGTTCCTTTGCTTTTGACATGGGGACAATGGCCTATTCAAGATTGGGGGGAGGAAATTGTTCTTCTATCTTTGTCTCTTACAACTTTATTTTTTTTCATAAATCTACATTTTTTATTTTCTGGAAAAATATTTTTTTCATTCTGTTTTAGGGTCCACTTTTATGTACTGTAATTTACATATGAATTATGATATTTTAGTTAGGATTAGTCAGTATTTGATGACATGGTACCAATTTTGATTTTTTTTGTCAGAATGTGCCCTCATGCTTTACTCTTTAAGTTTATTTTGCTATGTTAAGAGTGCATTAACTGTATGAATTGTTTGAATTAGTCAACTTGAAGGCATATTTTATGACTGACAGACCTAATTCACCCCTAAAGTTTTCCTGATGACAATGATGTTTGATTCCAAACCAACCTAACAATAATGTGATCTTTCATGTAAATTTTAGAAATAGATTTTAAGGTTACCATGTTGCATAATTTAATAGAAGAGGTACAAAGATATAGTTGGAAAAGACATTATCTCTTACTCATGTCATTATATCAACCTTCATTCATTTTCATTCACCACCTCAAGATGATCGAGTCTAATCCAAATTATTTTTCTCTTTATTACATATCATGGCATGATAAAAAGCATATACATAATATTCATTTTTGCATTAGAAAATACATTTTTTACATATAATCTCATTTGAGAATTTTAGTTTTTCAAAATAAGTTTGCATATATATATATATATATATATATATATATATATATATATATATATATATCTGTGTGTGTGTGTGTGTGTTGCATATTGCATGAGGTTTATCTTTATTCTCCATATATCCCATTAAAGTAGAGAGAAAAATACATATATACTTACTCCTCCAAATAAAAGAAAAAATAGTGAAAAAGGCCAAGTGTAAACTATTTATTTTTCTAAAATAAGGGGTAAAAGCATTTGAAGAAAGGGAAATAGAAAAAAGAAAGATAAAGGGATGAAAAAGATCCTAAATTCACTTTTTACTCTCTTTAAGCAATAAACAAGAGATAGTGGAAATATTCTACATGTACATATCTATCCATACAAACTCATCATTACGACGAGACATCTTTTGCATGCATCATTCCACCAAAAAGAAGAAAAATAGGCATTATAAGGCATACATTTTCATTTTACTCATCATTTTTGTTCTATGCATAAATGATTTGGGATATTCTCATGATTACTATTTTTAAGCCACCCATCTTTTCCACCCATTGCTATACAAGGTAGGCACCATCATAATTACTCCCCTCGTCCATGTTTATATGGGGAACTACTTATAATGTAAATTATTTTTGAAAGAGCAATGTAGATAGGGAGATCACAGGATGCACTAGGAACTTGCCCTACTGATCATCATGTTAAATCTTCTAAATCAATAGTGTATTCATTGATCTTTTTATTGACATTTTTTACAAGCATGATTGATTAGAATAATTACTTGTTCCTTGGTCGGTGAAGGCCAGTTTGGGACCGACATGTGGAGGGAAATTAGGAAAACCAACTTCATGTTTAGTTGCTTTCTTGTTGACTTCTTCAAATAAATCCAAGATTGGTGTTACTCGAGGACAAGCAACATTCAAGCTTAGGGAATTTTGATGAACATATTTTTACTACTAGGTTTTGGGTTAATTTAGGAATGTTGTCATAGGAAATTCTTCAATATTTATATGTTTATGCATCTTTTACCTAAATATCATGTACAACCACTTGTGCATCAATTATTTTACATGTATTTTGCATATATTTTACATGTGTTTTATATATTTTAATTATTATAATATTTCTTGGCCTAATATTGGTTGTTTTAATGTAAGAAATGGTGAAGTAAATTCCCAAAGTTGTGGGCATCGATTCCCAAGTTGATAGCATCAATACAATTTATGAATAAAAAAAATAAGTGAAAAAGTTACCCATTCTGCCAAATTTCAATGGCACTGACTATAACTTACAAAATTAAGCAAAGCAATAGTAAAAATTTACTGGTACTAACTTTAAAGGTGGTGGTGCGGACTTTTTAGTGTAGATGACCCAGATTTAATGACAAAAATTAGAGACTAGTCTTATAACCCTAAAATTCACTTCCCCTATGAGCTAATAAAAGGGGGGAAGCATCCTACATAATCCTAGCATTGTTCTAAACGTGTTTTGACGACCATGAGAGGAGAAGAAGCAGGACAAAAGTATAAAGTGTTGATCGCAGCATCTTCAAAGAGCGACTTAGCGGCCGAATAATGTCTGTTCACAACAATCTTCAAAGGGGATCTTCATTAGTCATAAATCTTTGGTTCTATCTCATTACTATTATGCTTAGTTTTCCCTAATTTTCTTATGTGATACCATGTCAAATATGTCTGATTAGTTTCTAATCTCTAGGTACCAAGAGTAGCGTGATGTGATGATATAGTTGAAAATATGATTTTATTAACATAATATTTGTTGCATGGGTTTTATGGAATTTGATTCTATGTCTGTTGTTTAAGCTTGTGCACCACAGACAATAATTTTAGACTTTAATCACTTTGAGTGAGGAGTTTCCATTTGGATAATTCTCATAAACTCAATCAATAAGGCATTGTGAGAGAGAGATAACCATTGTGAAGAAATAATTGAGAGATCATTCTTAATAATTCAAACTAGAATAAGAAATGTAAACATGAGTCTAGTTTTGACTAGTTTGAACATGTTATTGCACCTCAAGAGAGGGTAATGATAATTTTAAGTCCCTAATTATAAAGAAACAACTATTTATTAATAAATTAATAGAAATCAATATAGGTAGCATCGTGGCAAAGTGGTTAACTCAGAGATTGTTCATCCATCTGATTCATAATCCACTTTTAATTACTTTTTTAGTTTAACCTTTATTCTTAATTTAATCCAATTTTTCCTTCAACCCAGCTGATATGTCCTAATTAGCAGTAGTCTTTAACCTTATAACTCTCCTAGTTTGATAACCCATGACTCATAATACCATATTACTTCAAAACATACACTTGCATATTACACCCAAGCTTAAGTCATGACAAGTCTCATGTTAGCTGGAGAGTAGTTTCATGGAGGAGCGGAAAGTTAATCGATTATCACTGTATCGACTATGGAGGCTGAATTTGTGGCTTGTTTTGATCACACTATTCACTCATTTTGGTTGCGGAATTTTATCTTAGGACTTGGTATTGTGGACAATATACCAAAACAGTTGAGGATTTATTGTGACAATTCTACAAATGTCCTGTTCTCAAAGAATGGTAGGTACTCAAAAGGTATAAAATACATGGACTTGAAGTATTTAATATCAAAGAAGAAGTACAGAAACATACAATGTCAATTGTGTATAACATAACTGATTTATTGATGGTAAATCCATTAAATAAGAAATTATTGTCTAAAACTATTCATTGGCCATGTTGAAAGAATGGACATGATAAACTAGTCCTTGTTAGCATAATGGAATAGAATGTATATGTATATATGATTTTCTCATGATGTAATGACACTTGTGAATTGAATAAAGGTTATGCTCTTATTATTAGTTTATAGTCAATAGTAAGATGTATGCATGCATGTTTCGGTGTGACTATATATATTATGTATTTGAAAGCTAATAATGAAACGAGGATGAATGTATTTATTCAATAAAGTGATATTGAGTTGTATAAACTATGTGATACATGGAAGGAAGTTTGTCACTTATGACTTATAACTACCATGATCCAATCATCTCAAAATTGAATATCAATATTTGATATATTTGATTATGGTCCACACTAGTTTATAGGTGAAGCATCAAGAGATTACATGGGCCACTAAATGTAGTCACTCCCTAACCTTTGGATTAAGAGACACTTAAGAGAGTTAGTTTTTAACCATTGGACAAAGAGACACTTAGGGTGGTTATTCTCTATCCTTCAACGAAGGGAGACTTAGAGTGGTTATGAACTACACAATAACTTTAAGGGTAGTTATTCTCTAATCCTTAGGTGAAGAGACATCCATCAATACCATTGTGTGGTGGTTACTTTCTACCTGATGTCTAACTAACTGGAGGTTGATCTGTATCACACTAACCTCACTACTGGTGATTATGGAAGCAACTATAAAAGGAGGAGGGCATGTATGGAAAAAGAGTTGTCACAATCATTTGATCTCTCACCATCTAGAGATCAAGAAAGACAATGAAAGAAGAAATTAAGGATAATTTACAACAGAAGATTTTACTGGTTGAAGGTGTTAGAACAATTGGGAGTTTACTCCAAGAAGAAGGATATGCCACCACAACTATACATAGGAGTGCAAATATCAAAATTTCACTCAACCTTTACAAGTTCAATATTTGCATCTTGTTTCTAATATAGAAATAAATATTAGGATGAATCAAAATAGATTAGAAGGATCCATTTTTCCATAAAAGTTTTCTAACATGATAGTACACGAAACATGTCATCGCCATCGTGACCTGTTTTTTGTTTGAATACCGTACGTATAGTGTAATCGATATGGATACGATATAAGTGCATAGACTTGTCCAACACACGGAACACCATAGTATAAAAGCCATGGCGTCCGATTTCCTTATAACGTAACATTGGCTAGTATTGTGTCATTTTCTCACACGTAACGACAAACTATTATGTATGACTTGTTTGTGGTCTCATCGTCTCATCCCATTAATTATCGTCAAACTAGCGATTGAAACGTCCCAGACAGTATTTAAACGCATCACGCACACAGTCTTTGGTGTAATTTTCTGATACAAGCAACATTGAATCGTCGGCTGTACTGAGACAAAAACTTGCTTTCCGTCTGGGCGAAGTATATGGGTGTGATCTTGTTTCACGTGAGAAATGAGTACTACCTAACTCATTGCACGGATATAATATTTTAAGACAATATTAAACACTGAGAAAATTGCCAGGTATAGTCTGAAATTCCATTCTTCTTTATTCTATGGTTTTTACACATAAACTGTAATATATCTCTTAGTATTCTAACTACAGCTCGAAAAAGAAGCAGAATTGTGGGACCCATGTTAAACATGTTTGTCGAGAAGATGTTATGGTGTGGGCACAAAATTTTTAAACAAAATAGAAAAGAAGTGCGGGCACCGTTCTGAAGAAGTGTGACGCCTTTATGAGATTTCTGTGGAATTCAAATAGTTTCCTCCGTTGATGTGCGCTACAGCTTAAAAGACTTTTCCTCACCATGGAAATGTTTCTTTCGTCCTTTCCAAATATCAGCAGTAGAAGAATTAGAATTGACATGCTGAGGCCGCCGGCACACGTACCACTCGTTATCCTCGACGTTGATCGATCGTAACATTCCGTATCGTTGAGGGAACATGTTTTCTTGTTGAGCAACCACGTAAGATGCAAATCATTCTCTTGGTGGTATCTTTCTTCAAGCTATATTGTCTCATGTGGAAGATAGGGCCATTGCATCAATATCATTGTTGCTATCTCATGATATACTGCGCTGAAACAACGGTGGCCTTTACCTAATAAATGGCAACGTTACGGCACCGACGCCTCCAACAAAGCTGTATTCATGAAGTTATGTGCTTGTGGGACCGCTCACTGAGTTGGGCATGACTGGAAGTCGAAAGGTAGATTGGCGTCAATGTAGTCCTGTTCCTATTCCAAGTATAATTAGGGGTGTATCCGGTGGGTAAGCTGCGGGTCTGACAAGTTATTTAATTTAGCGAATCCAATTCTAACCCGCATTAGCGTCGCACCATATCCGTACTAACAATAATAACAGCTATATGATGTGGGTATACCGGTAAGTCGTTTCTATATAAAACACTATGTTATTTATATAAGAAAAATTCTTACTTTGCTGTACATATTTTAATACAACGAAATATTGCTATCATATAAAATGTTAACACCAAATACTTATATCAGATAATATAATATTTTGTAGATAGAAGATTAGTTGAATTAACTATTTATATATGCCTAGTCATCACCATATTGTTTAAATTATATAGCATATCATGTTAATATTCTGATTTTCAGTATAGATATGTTTCTTATAATGGTAATTAGAATAGTTAAACCTCAATTAGAAATTGATGACTAGTCTCAACCTTATTGTTACTAGCATAGGATGTAATATCAAGTATTAAATTAATTAGACTGGTAAAGTATGATATAAATAATATATTATTTAAGTATTATTTATATATAACAGGTATATGAATCTAGCAGGTCTGTGTCTAAATATATCCATTAGTGGACTCTCTTATATGCAGATCTAAATATATGTGGGTCCACATTTATGCAACTATCAAAATTTAGACACGTGACGATTTTTATGGGATCTAGATTTGTGTATATGTGGGTCTACTTGTACCCATTTATAGCCTTAAGTGTAACCAAACATTCTTCGCCGTGAATGCTTTATTTTCTATCGAAATGTTAACCCGTAGGAAATTTTTCTCATTTTCAACAAATGTTTGGACTTCCAGTAGTGTGACATCTATTTACAAATTAATCTTTTTGCATCACCATATTCAACTTTCAACAAAATCATGAAGCTTATAGCTAGGAAGTCTTTTTCAAAGAAGCCTTCAACTTCTATGAGCCAAAATTCTCCCTTGGAAGAACCTCCAGTCACAAAAATGCTACATTAAACCTTGGTATTCAAAAAATAACTTCTGGCAAATGGATGCCTCTAGATGCCAAATCCAAAATATAAAAGACGATGATGATACCTCACAAGCAATGTCCAAGAAATAAGAAGTCAAAGAAGCAAGGAGAATATCAATATGGATACAAGAAAAATGATAGGGCTTGTCACGTAAAAGCAACATTTTTCATGTTGGTTGATTGTTCTTCACCATATGATTTGAACTTAGATTCTACTGGAAATTATGTCTCTTGGACAATCTTGATTCATTTATATATGAAAATAATTCAACTTTCTTGAAAAATGAAACTAATGCAAACCAGGCTCTCCATGAAATTTGATCTGACCTTGGACAGTCTAATCAACAAAAACAAACTCTTAGCTCTAGATTAATTGACAAACCTGAGCTTTAGTTCAAACTAGTAATTACTTTATTGAATGGTCTAACTATTGTATCTTGGAATGTTTGCAGTGTTGTTTCAACAAATAGGGGATGATCTATTAGACATGTTATTAGTGAAAAAATACAGCTCATCTAAAGAGAAAAATCTCGTATGTCCAAACAACAAATCAAATCCTAAGAAGGTAATCAGGTTATCCATTGAGCTCAATTACCTTTAAGTGGTCTTAGTGGAGTTAGTTTGGTGGGACAGAATAAAGATAGTTTTGATGTGACTATTTATAAAATAAATAATTATATAACCATTCACCTAATAGCCACAATTGACAATTTGATTGGTTCTTCACTGATAAATGGTGAACCATCAGTTCTTCACTGATATATATGGTGAACCCAATAACAACAAGGAATATTTTCTTTCAAGAGCTTCTTTACCTCAAGAACATGTATAAAAATTACCCTTGGATCTTAGGTGGTGATTTTATTTGCACTAGATTTAGTCAAGAGATATAAAAACCTACATGTCACAAGATCCACACCAAGCCGAGAAAGGGCCGACTCAACAACTTTGAGGCCAACACTATTGATATTAACATTAGGAAAGTTGGTTTCACCTAATCTCTTCAATTTTTTGGCCATTTTGGATAGATTCTCTAGCTCCCGTCCATGGGAGGAAAAATATCCCCTTAGCACCTCATTGATAGATGCCCATATTATCTCTAATCATATATCAATTACCCTTATATGTAATGTATTTCATGGGTCCCTAAGGCTTTTGAGGAAGAAAGATTCTGGAGTGGGCATAGTCGATAAAGTAAGATGATTGTAGAGAACTAGAGTTACTCTAATATCTCAATCTGACTCTCAAAGAATTACAAAAAAATTAAGAATGAGCTTGGAGCTTTAATATTGTAAGCAACATATATAGAAAGGCAGAAGAACTGAAAGCAACATTGTATGAGATGGTGAGTGGTGAAAACTTTAATACCCTAGCCATTGACCACACCAAAAATATCATTTCATCAACTTCTCTTTGATCAAGAAATTATTTAGAAACAAAGATATAAAGAACAATGGTAAAAGGAAGGAGCTAGCAATACAAAATTCTTCCATAAATATTGCAATGGGCACAAAAATCATACCACTATACACTCTATGAGTTGTGGCAACACGACAACTTGTAACATACTCGACACAATTAGACATATCACCAGCCATTTCAAAGGAGTATATAACAATTATAGAACTTTCTCATATCAAGTGAGTAAACTATATGAAACAAAAATAATAAAAAAAATAATGTCCTAACTGCTTCCTTCACCACTCTAGAAATAAAGAAGGCTATCTTTAGTCTAGGTACTGATAAGTCCCATGGGCCTTCTAGCTTTGACTTGTCTTTCTATCAACATAGTTATTACACAAAAAGAGATTTTGATTAAAAGCTTCAATTTTTGCACTTCAATGAACTTGGTGGGTATCATTTTTTCGGATTAAAAAACCCCATTTAACGCTAATAAAAAAAGTGGAAAACTCCATAGATCTTAGTAAATTTATGCCCATTGGTCTTATCAACAACTTCTACAAAATCATACCAGAAGTCCTCAGCTTAGGATGAGATGCATATGTACCCTATTACTAGTGTGGAACTAATAATTTTTTTTGAAAGGTAAAACAACACAAGATGCATGTACCATGGACAATGAAATTGTTTGCACAACTGTCAACAAAAAAGGAATTGGTTTCTTACTCTCAAGATCAATTTCAAGAAATCTTTTAATGACATAAACTTTAACTTCCTTATTTTATTCTTAAAATGATATGTCTTTCCTAATTTTTGGACATATTGGATTATAAAATGCATTAACATGAAATTCTCATCAGTACTAACTAGTTCATCTTCTTTTGTGTACTTTAAAAGTAATTACTGATTTGTATAAGGAAGCCTCTATCACCATACATGTATGTGATAATCATGTCTATTTTCTCTTCTAGGTTTAGATTTGGGGTCAGGAATCATCTATTATATTGTACATATTGAAAAACTTTATGATAGACACATTAACTAATATTCTTATGACTCCATCATCTTTAGAAAATAAGATAATAATAATATCATAAATACCATTATAATTCTGTGTATATTCCAACATGTCTTTGTCTTAAGATTTATTTTCAAAAAATAACTTTAGCTGGGTTGTAAATCACTGACCATGACATGAGAAATTTAGTATGATGATTCACCATAATATGGAACAATTTTAGGGGAAATACTCAAAATTACCTCTTTCACCCCATAAGTTGCCTAGTAATTTTGATAATCTTCTCCCCACAAGATAATTAATAGACTTGCCTTCAAGTGTATGAGATGTCTCTACAAAGTTGGTTATATTACTTTTATTAACACATATATGACTAGAATACCTCCATAGTACATTAGATATGTTCCTCTATAAAGACAATTATGTGTTCTATACATAAACCACGTCAAAATATTATTTGGGGAAGTACATAGGCATATAGGAAAGTAGAACTTTTTAATCAGTCCCCCATATGGAAACCAAATAGTTTAGGTAGTTGATGAGTTCTCAATCAAAAATTACACTAACATCGTATGTTCAAGAAAATATTTGCCGGAATGAATGTACTTGGTTGGATTATGTTTCTAGAAAATAATTAAAAAATATTCCTCCTTGGAACCCTCACAAAAAGATAAATAAATGTTCACATAGTTGGTGTTACTTTATAAAAAGTCAACACTTGACCACTTACTCCATCACATGTCATCCCACTTCTAGGACCATATGATACTTTAGGTGCATCCTTACTCTGAATTTGGTTGTATATCTTAGTTCAAAATCAAATGGTGTTTCCATATGATATGAGAGGAATCACACTTGACAAAGCCATGTGACTCATTTTTTTTTGAAGAAGTTAGGAGGCTATCTTATTCATCCCGCCCTCCCCTCACGAGTGAAATTAACAAAGTACAATCACTAATTAAATTTGTGACTCATTTGTTCTAGTGGAAATAGTATTCTTAAAAACAAACTTCAAGTAATGGGTCTTTGAGACTTTATACCCAAGTTTAATAACTACCTTGTCATGCCTTATTCTAAGGGATTGTTTGGTTGGGTGAAAGTCTCACTAACTAAAATTAAATGCCTTGATTTTAGATAAACTTTCTATTTAGTTAGCTCTTGTGAAAATAAATTCATGGAACTGGAACACATAGAATGAGCCAACTTTAGTCAAAATTTTCAACATTTGTATCGAGCCTGAAGGGGTCATAGTAAGATGTAAAAGCAACATGGCATTTCTACTATCTTTGCCGAATTGACAGTCCTATTGCGAACTTGGGTTTAACTTGCACCTGCCAAATAACGGTGGGAGAAACACAAAGATTATCAATGACATCCTACCAAATGCATTCTACTTAGTTTTAAATCAATGATTCATACCATCTTTTTCTCTAAATTGGGTTTTGCATCCTTAGTACACTTTACCAAAAAATGCTCTAAGCTAGTGGTTAAATGTCCTTGAAGAATAAAATGTATAGTTAATAAAGCATATAGTTTTTCTTGCACCGAGGCCAGGTTTTCATCTATGGAAATCATTTTTAAATATATAATGCCCACAACGTTTATATTCTCTTCTGACTCATTATTCTCAACAAACAATACATATTGCCATAATGTAACAAAAGAGGCATATACATGACTCCTTGCCTATTTTGTTTTTATAGGCTTGAGTTGTTGGTTCCTTTTTGGTTTTGCTTCACTTTTCCATCAATTATGATTTACTAAGTGTGTTTGTAATGTTGGGAGCCCATCCCAATACTAATATAATCTTAACTAGACGAGCCTCAATCCACTCTAAATTTTTCTCAAACTATTTAACAAGGTTCCCATATCCTTTTCATTCTTTTTATTGTATTATGTCAGGGTGCACTTTGCCATGACTTATGTGGTGTTCACCTACGGTCCCCGCCTCTATTGACTATGTTGAGGGCACCTAAGTTATTGTATTTTGTGTAGTACTTTTCATGTCCTTATAATTGTATGTGGTTGCATTCACTATTTAATACAATATTAGTGAATGATGGTTATTGAAAAAATTATGGACCTTCATTTGGAAAACAAATCTCATTTTTATCCAAGAAGATGTTTGGAAATTGTGTCTTATCACGTATATATACAAATATTGCCTTTTTGCATCACTATAGTGGAGATTCTTTTGCAAGGAGAAATATCAATGGGTCAATAAATTTTTGGATAGCCTCTTTAACATGAGGATAACCATGAAATCAAAAGTATTTTGATTAACATTATTCTCTATATTTTTTACAGATTTGCACTCCTTAAAGTACTTTTCAATACTTGATGAAAAGTTGTATTCTCCAACCAAAATTAATCTAATTATATAAAAAAATATCAAAAAAACATATAATATTTTGATATGATATAATCTCAAATGACAACTTGTGGACTATTACATATTTTGTTTATGAAAAAGTCAATAAAATTAGAACTTTTTAGAAGATAACATTCATATAATCAATACATTATAAAGCATGCACGATCTATATACGTCACAAACTATCACATGTCCCTCATTTGTCGGGGGGGGGGTTATCACATAGTTCATTCCTAATGTCAATTACACCTTTTAGTGCTCTATCATTATAATCAGATAGGCACAATAAGTCCCATATCAATTCTTCAAGGTCTTTGTTATGTATCATTCAATCTCAACCACATTATATTTTATAGTAGAAACCAACTTTGTAGTGTTATGGTGTGCATTGGGCGATAAAAGAAACTTTTCATCATACATCATCTAACTCCAAGTTAACACCATCCATTATTAATGGGAAGGTTGGTAGACATTTGTTGTTAAGGACTAGAGTAAGGCATATAAAATGGAAATGCTTGCACTTTCATACACATCTTTTTATTATATTTTTTACATAGAAAGTAATTGTATTTTTATCAAATTGGAAATGTATTAGATCGTATATGATTTGTATCAATCTAGATAAAGTCATACCTTTTGGATTGACTATAATAAGTCATATAGTCATATATGTTGGGTACTCTAGTAAAATGTGTTGTTAGATTGACTATAAGGGATATATATACATATATATATATAATTCAATATAAATCAAATCACCTATTCAACCAACTTTATTTTAAAAGTGTAATACATGACTCTTCTGATTCAAAACTTCACACAGACACTGAGAGAGAAAAATATTTATTAGTAACTTAGATTATATCTCTAGTTTGATTAGGATTGTTACAAATTCTAATAACCCTTCTCATTATGCTACGAGTCCACTAAAATTGTATCTGGACAAAAAGTCATATCATTCTTGTTTCTATTTACATATGTCTTGGTTGATGATTTTCTCAACAATATACTCCTAGTGTCTAAGGTAAAATTAAAGTTGTTCGTAACAAATGCATGTCTCTTGAATGGGCATACATTTACTTGTAATATAAAAAGTACAATCACCTACACATACCCATAGAAGGGTGTATTTTTTAAAGTAAGTTTACTTAAATGTCTTATTTAGATAAGTCATTGAGTTTGTTTGTCTTACTTTTGATCCTATTGTTTTCAACTATATCATTTCTATAAGATTTGTAATTCATATACAACTGCATGGTCACGACTATCATGTCATCAGAATAATTTTATTTTCTACATTATAGAATCATTATTCCAAGTATTTATTTAATTCCATAGATAATAGTAGAAAACACTAAGAATCAGATACAATATGATTTATACAGAAAATGCATCTTGCATCCAAGTTCATGGTTGGAATATGGATGGTCTCAAACTGTGTTTTTACAATGCATGACTTATATATAGAAGAAAAGCACATTCTTCATCCTATCTAGCAATATTTCTATCCAAGTAATTGGTTAAATATTGAACTTCTACTAAAATTTCAGATAAAGTTGTTTATTTAATCTCATGTAGGATTTCATATTTTTGAATAAACCATACTACAATATAACACATATATTGTAAAATATATATTCTAAGGATGTTATTATATGAGCGTCAAAATACTCTTTTTTCAAACCAATGGTACCTATCAAACTTCTGTAACTATCATATCCTTTTAAATAGACAAATTTTTTTGAAATTACTAGGCACTTATTTATGGATGTCTTATAATATAACTTATCATAGAATTTTTCATCACCATAAATTATTTACAAAAAATACATATGAAGAACAAATGTCAGAGTGTAATGTGTTTTACTTTTTTATTTTTAAATGAAACCACATGTGGAAAAGAAAATTATAAGATTCTATTATGTTTTGATTTTGATTCTAAAACAAAATTATACTATCTTACCAACAAGTTTTATTTTAGTCTTCAACTCTATATAGTGTCCATTTAGTAGTACCTCCTTGACACGTGTATCACCATACAATGTCCCAAATTCATAGATCACCACTAAAAAAAAGTAGTTGGCATCAAAATAACAAAATGGACGGGATGATTAAGGAAGTTTGTGGTAGAAACCCATTTGATCAAAGAAATGAGTGGATGTAAAGTAAACACATAGAGAAGACTGAAAAAGGAGCACTATAGTGTTGTGATCAAAACCTCTATGGTTTCTAAAATGATTTGAGGGAATAAAGTAGACGAATACTTGTTTTTGGGGCAATGTTTTTTAAGTCAAGTTCCAAATCCTCTTTATAACTATGCAATATAGAGAAAAGTAAAGGGAATCAAGTTTTATACTTCCACTAATCCAATTGGTTAAATTTACATTGAATTTTTAATACTTTTGGAGAGAGTTACACCAAACTACTCAGACCCAACACCATCTAGGCATCTCTTCTTCCCTAAAATTGGTCCATCTATACTCGATTTTAGTTTTATGTCTACTAATTCCCCCCATTGAGATCCTCGTACTTATTTTATGTTTTCCTTCAACTGTGTCATAGAATGAAATTTAATCAATAACAATGTAGCTATCTATTTTATGTTGGAAGCTAAACAATTGTTATAATAACAAATATCTAGGGGTTTCTTGTATGAGTTTCTCATCTACAATTTCATGGACATTGTTGTTTACACATAAATTTTGTGTTCATATCACATTAACACATAAAACCCTTACAAAATTTGAATTATGATGTATGATTTCAGTAAGCCCAATTGATATTGGTAGATGAGAACTTAATATCATGGTTAAGGTGATTAATACAAATTATAAATTGAAGTATGATGAGATTGTTCACACCTAAGATGCCACATATCACCACAATAACATAGAAATATTGAGCGGCAAGACTTGGCTATAATCTTCACACTAATGACTTAAATAACAAAAATGACAACAATAGTAACAATAATAGATCAGATATCCAAGAAATTATGTTCTTATTTTAAATTAAACTTTTGTACAAATAGTGTGTTGCTCACTAATAACTAGGTCTTGGACAAGGAATGTATATTTTTGTAACAACTTTTCCTTGCATTAACATATTTCACATGCATAAATGAAAATAGTATATGGCAAAATACTAGCAAGGAAGTGCTTTTATGTGCAACAATATTATGAAACATTGCAAGAATACAAATGAGGGTGTTTTATCAGAATAGATAGCTCTCCCAAGAAATTTTCCCCTTAGTTTGCAGTCCTCTATTGTAACACCCCAAATTTTATATCACATGAGTGGGAGTTAAATATTTTATTATTATTATTGAGAGAACCGCCCCCGTAGAAGCGCCACTTTTGTGACCCTCCCAGACAGTGTAAACTCTCGGGGC
Source organism: Alisma plantago-aquatica (assembly GCA_963693085.1). NCBI lineage: Eukaryota > Viridiplantae > Streptophyta > Magnoliopsida > Alismatales > Alismataceae > Alisma > Alisma plantago-aquatica. The sequence continues at coordinate 98,712,316 of OY856411.1, forward strand.
CCCAAGCGTCCCGCCCACTCGGGAACCGGTTAAAGCGCACAGTTGGTCGGCCTTTGTGACAGTTAAATTATTTTTTTAACTTGGGAGCATTACTAACATGATACGCAATTACAATAATGATAGATAAGAACCATTACAAACTTTGTATGAAATAAGTTCTCATCATTATCAGAAAAGAAACTTGGTACATTTAAACTTGATAATAGAGTCTATATACATGATGCTAAAACATGAACTATTTATTAATGCCTTGGATCGTGTAGATGCCCCCCACCAAGAAAACCTCTTAAAGTTGTCACTGCATCATCTTTTCATGACTATCTACTGAAGTTCTATACTTGCGAACATCTCATCCCCAACCATGCACAATGTAAACCTAGATCAGAGTAAGTGACATTGAATTTCTAACAAGATAAACATAAATATACTAAAATTGAAAGCTAAACTGATATCTAAAAATTGTAAACTTATATTGAATCGATATTTTATTTATATACATCTTTTATCTAATTTGTGGCCACCATTATAAGATAAGTCCTTCTGAATTAGCATATCCCCGCCTCTAAATTGGCACCAAGGTACCTCTAAATGGGACTACATGCCTCTGAATGACATCGAGGTGTCTCCGAAGTGGCATGTCTACGCCCTGAATTGGTATCATAGTACATTTGAATTGGAGTAAGAACTCCTCTGAATGGGCAACAAATGCCTTTGAGTCGTCTCATGACTAACTAAATGAGGACTTATCATATAATGTTTTTCGTGAAGGTTTTGACTTAATTATCTTAAATCTGAACTTATTTAATTCTAAATTTGAACTTATCTTATACTAAAATTGAATATTGATAATTGAACACGTAATAAATTTTGAATTTGAATTTGAATCTCGTTTGAATATCTCAAAAGTTTGTCTTACTTAACTGATGCATTAAAATTATTCTATTCAAAACTGAAGTCTTAGTAAACTAAATTCTCGATCTGAATCACTTCTTTTAAATTTTGAATTAAATCTAAATCTAAACTATGAATCTAAATCTAAATATATATATCTCGATTACTAAATAGTTGAAATTGGATCTAAGACTCTTATTAGGTGTGTGAATCAAATTTATGGTTACTCAACATGGGTAATCTAAATTTAAAATCTCAAATCTAGATTCTTATTGTCTGAATAAGTCTTAATCTAAAAATCTTATTTAATAGATCACTTAGTTAAATTTTGATATCATATATATGACATATGTGTCCGAAGATTTGAGAAATAAACTGAACTAAACAAATAAATACTAAGTATCTAAAAGTAGCTTAAATATCTATACTCTATAATATGGTATCCTCACAATATAACTTCAACTGAACAACATTTGATTAATAAAAGCATTGTTGGATATGAGATGCACATTAATAACTAAATGTCTAAAAGTAACTTAATCTCTAAGTTACTTTGCATATGTGTAGGTTGAATCGTAACAATAATGAAGTTCAATGGACATGACCCACTTACCCTATTTGAGGAGATCCTTAGCGCACTCTTGATTCCTTGGTTCACAACATCTTTACTTAGACATCAATGAATTTCTATGAGTTCAAATGTATATCCTTTTTTCATTTCTAAATCTCAAATCCTCATAACTCTAACCTACTAAACTAAACTAGGGATCTTGTTTGAACTTAACATGATTCTGATATAAAACTATGACAAAATCATAGTAATAGATGTATATCAAAACTTACATTGTATAAATACCATAATCTTTATACTCAAATAAGTCAAAAGTTGTCTTATACACTAATATGAGCATATACATCATATGATGAGAATAAATCTCAAAAATAATCACATGTACTAATCATACTAACCCAATTAACATATCATAGGGAAATAAATAACAAATCATCTATGAAACAAAATATGCATGCATATCTCATATTGTAATAACAACTATTTTGCCTAACGGTCACTTAGGCTCAAAAATCATTTACTAATATAATAATACATGAAACACTATCAAAACTTTAGAAACAATAGTAATAATATGTACTGGGTCTTGATAAAGATAACATGTCGTTCCATGGTTAAATCATGGGTGAAATACTCAAAAGACCGTTATTAGAGTTTACATCAAAAACCTTACTAAAAATTCATATCATAATGTCTTGCTCTGTAATCATGTTAAATATATCGAAATATACTTACTGTAAAATATTCATGAATGTATAAAGTCATTTACTATTTTATATACACAAAATGCTAAACTCATATAGATTTCAATACACAATATATATTAAATAACAAACGTCTAAGTCACCTACTAGGGATATTTTTAGGACATAGTAAACTCGAAGACCTAACTATTGATACCTTATACACCAAAAATGGATAACCACATCGTAATTTATGATTTTACAAAGATATTACCTTTACTGGATGATCTCAGTCCTCGATTGGCGATCGGGTAGCCCAGATGAGCCGCACTGAGCCTTTTCCAGTACACCCATGTTATACTCACGTGAATATTCTTCCAAGATTTGACTAAAAGGTGCCCCGGCTTCCTGACCTTCTTCTCCCATCTGCTGGGTCACAGGCACTGCTCTGTTTCCCCTGTGAAATAGAATGCAGCCTCCCGCAATGGAAGGTCGAGGACCACGTAACCAAAATGAGTTGTTGCATTAATACTCATTTAAGTTGGTCTTAGCCACCCTCAAAACCTCTAATGTCCTATTCATCCTACTTGTTGGTGGCCACATATGAGATTAAGGAGGGGATTTCCATTATGTCGTCACCGTGAACACCAGGTAAGCTAAGACTGATACCTTGACTTGATCCATAACTCACGGCTGCAAAGTTCACTTTAGAATCCCTTACATCTCCCCTCAGTCGTGACTATTAAAGTGAAAGGGAATTCTGGGAGCGGTATGATCCTCTAGGACAACATCTGTGACAAAAAGGGGAGTGTCACCTTAGTTGCAGGTCCTCATGTTGGTTTCTCCACCTACCTCCTATGCACGAAATCTTTGCCCGCTAGGGTTCATATGAACTTGGGTCTAGTTCTTTGAATCATCTGCTGCCATGGCACCGTTGAGGGGAACCTAGGCCATGTCTTATGGCCTGTTTGTTCACCTTTATGGCATATTTGATGAATGCATGTTCATCATAATATTCAATCACCATCTTGGGCTCAATTGGACTCAATACATCCAATTTCATCTCTTAAATCTTACAAAATGAAAGATTGCTTAATTGATTCAATTACCAAGGTTATTAACTAGGTTTATATCAATTTTATGCAGATCATGATGAGGTTCAACCATCAACTGGAACTCACCTTCACTCAAGATCCTCTCAGCCTTAGTCTTGATCAAACGGTCTTGACCAAACAGTTTGCCCATTCGGTCTGTTCAATCGATCTTGATCATACAGTCTCGATCCAAATGGTTTCATCCATCTGGTTTGGACATCTCTCGGTCTTAGCCATTCATCCATATGGTCTTGTCCCTGCAATGCCCCTTCAGTCTTGCCTTTATGATCTCTCAACAATGCGATCCTTTCCACACCATCAGATCATTGATCTACAGTCTTCATTCATTTGGGCTAATAGTTTTAATCATGATCTGCACTATAAATTCCCTTCTAACGATCCTTCAAGACCGTGTGGACTCCTCATGATCTCAAGACCGTGAGAAGTCCTCACAGTCCTCAAATCGTGAAGAAGCACCCCCTGCCATCATCAACGATTCCAAAACCTTCTCTTCAGTGTCGTCTTCCTCGTCACCTTGCTCACCTCTGCAAAACCCTAATCCTCCACAAACGAAAGCAATGCCCACAGCACCTGCTTGCTCCGTCCTCCGTCTTCTTCTTCCTTCTGCCACCATAAAAACCCTCATACTAACGCAACACCTCCATGCCACCATCACCGAACGGTCACCTACAACCTCTCGCCCTACACCTGTGAAACCACTGAGCCTCTAATGACTTCAACAGCACCGTCGCCCACTCCTGCAATGAAAGACGCCATCATCGTGACCAATAGCTACACCTGCAAGCACTCATGATCCACCCTCAGACCAGGACCGCGCAAACCTGCATGGTCTCAAGACCGTTTGGCGATGCACAGTCTCAAAATCGATAGGCTAGCCACCCTCGATACTGTTCGGATGCCAAGACTGATCAACAAAGCGAAGACCGTTTGGTGCACATCTGCAGACCATGTAAATGATCGCATGACCAAGACCGCTTGGGCATCTTCCTTGCGGTTCCTTCTTCTGACTTCAACAGACACCTGTAACAACGCTTTCACCTTCCTTGACCTGCAACGACGACAAGCAACGATCGCCACCTGACGTCCTCCAATCAATCGTGAGAACGATTAGTGCGATCGACAGCAAGACCACAATTACAGCTACAATCGGTCTCCCAGACCGTGTGGTCACTGATCTCCAAGACCGGTTGGATGTGAACCGCATGACCTAGCAAACCGAAAGAGATCTCCAAGACCATTTGGATGACAACAAAAGACCGTGAAGAACTTGAGACCGTTTGGGTGCATGTTCAAGACCGTTTGGCCATTAAACGGTCTCCAAGACTGTTTGGACAAGAGTCCCAGACTGTTAAGAAGATTAAACAGTCTCCAAATTGTTAAAGAAAAATTGTGAAATTTGCATCTGGGCTCAAATTGTGAAGACCCCAACCAGTGCCTATAAATAGGACCAGTAGGGTCCTCATTTGAGGCATCAGATTGGGGACGCCGCCAGGCCGCCCAAATGTAAGGCTCGATCCAGATACATCTACATCCACACCATTGCTACTCCACCTGCTGCTCCTTTTATTCCAAACAAAAAGGTCAAGATGAGAAAAGGAGGAGAAGAATGGTTTCCCAGTCTGCCTTGGTTGTTCTTCCTTCTTGTCCAAAGCTGCTCTGACACGACATAGAATACCCCATCATCTTCACCAAGCTGCGACTACCTTCTGCATCATGCTCATGGTGGAATATTCCCTCTCTCTTGTTTTTCTTATTTCTCGCATCATGAGCAAGTAGTTCCTTTTCGCTGGGGTGTGGAGACTAGCCCCGCTACCCATACAAGCATGTTCTCTTGTTAAACATTCTATGGCAATGTAGATAACTTTTCATTTCGTTGTTAATTATTAATGTGTGTGGATTGATTACATGCTTGCTTTTATCTTGTTCTTCCTTATGTTGTGAGAATGTCTATATGTAGGGTAGAATGTCAATTATTAAGGTTGACTCCCGAACTAGAAATAGAATGGGATTCCTTGAGGTAGTAAGTTTATGATCCGTGAGGGGACGAGCCATCTAACCCACGGCGATGCCTCTGTAGCCTAAACATCCCACAAGGAGGGCCACAACTTCACTTGGATATTTGTATATTCGTTAATAATTGTCAATATTTGCTTGTAGATTAATCACTTGCTTGCCCATCGATTAGCACGATTGACTCTCTCACTAGAAATAGAAAGGGATTCCTTGAGATCGTAAGTGTATGATCCGTGAGGGGATGAGCCATCTAGCCCACGGTGACGCTTCTGTGTGCCTAAACATCCCTTAGGGAGGGCCATAGCTTTAGTTGGATTTCTGTATCTTCGGAGCCGTAAGCGAGTGACCCGGATGGTGACAAAACACTTGATACCTAAAATTATACTTACGCAAGCCTAACTCCCGTATGGGGGGTTTTGCAGCAGCTCCATTTGGATGGTTATGTCTTGCCTGGATGTTTAATGTTTGGGTGTGTTTGTATGAGTAGTGGTGGTGAAACCCAAGACCATCCCAACGATCACATATCATTAATCTAGATCAACTTTAATCCTGCTCTTTACTTTCCTGCATTTAGTTTAATTAACCTCAAATCAACCTATCATTTTAAATATTAGCCTTACTTGAACTAGACTAGACAATCAACGATTCTTAAAAATGTTGTCCCTTGGGATTCGATCCTCAACTATGCTATGATAAGACCCGTCTGCTTACAGGTGGTATTATTGCACAAGGTTTTGGTAAAAGCTCGGGGATTTCAACCCCGAGTGAGTTTGTTAGTGCGATAATATTCTACGTCAATATTCATCTGGTCATCTCCATCACGGAAAATCTATTATTAACGACCACATGGAACACGGGACAATATGATCTTATTTGTGCCTCCCTAACTATGATCATGCACAACTTATATATACACCGAGAGATCTAATGTAGTTAGGTTTCATGCATACAATGATAACTTTGTGTTTGGATTTCCAATTTTATCAAGATATCCTTCTATCCTATATGAACTCCAACTGAAAGATTTCCTATAGGATTATTATGTCTCCTGACCATGTGATCCTACTCGTGATGGATTTTAACGAATCTTGACAAATGTTCAATTCAACCTAGTTGTTGTTATGAAAGACCAAATATCCAAAGAGACCTAATAAATGGAAAGTATTCCGTCACATTCATAAAATATGGTCAGTATATCCAAAATGAAATCTATTATTCAATCCAATGCCTACACCTATGTTCATCAGTAATCTAATATTATGATCTCTAGGTCAATTTATTTTCTTATATATGTCACCACATACCAAAATTCCCATCACCTAGATGTATATCACAAAAACCATGAAACATGATTCCAACATGGGTATGAATAGCTCCTCATGGAGAAAAGGATTCAAGATATCAATCTTTGACCATCTAATTAATTATTTTGATAGACTCCTGACAATGATCCTAATACTAGTAGTCAAAGCATCTTTAATTATTTCTGAATATGTTATGTCACCTCTAAATATCCATGATGATCATTAAGGCAAGGTCAACTGATGTGAACATGTACTAAGAACTTGAAATGGCTACTCATTATATGAATGAGTAGCTACTAACATACTTCCACTAGTATGATTCTATGACTTGATCATTATCCTTATTCATCACCAACATGTGCTAAGATCTACTCTAGACCATCATATATGATCTCTCATCTCATATCAACCATCTTGTCTCCACTTTCCACGATTTTGAGATCTAATAAAATCCTTGATTATGTCCCATCAAGAGTTTTAAAGATTATGATATTTACTAATTTATGTGGATTTTATTGAGTATGAAACTCTTAAAAAAAGGATGTTACAATTCTACCCACCTTTTTTTGGGAACGTTTTCTTCAAAATTTGGTTTAACTATAGGATGCTACCCGCCTAAGGGTTTCTCGTACCTTACATACACTAACTCTTGACGTAATGTCATAAAGTCTCATAAGCATCTTTAAAGTGTGACCTTATCATGGATAACTAACTATGTCTAACAACTTTATCAAACTAGCATGTACAACCAACATGGAAATATGTAGGAAAATCTTAAATATAAATGACTACTATTTCTTTACTATTAATTTTTTGTGTATCTTTCTTTGAAGACATGTACACTGGTACATGGGTCCCATGAAATACACATAAGGTTTGTGTTATGTGTCTAAATCAACCTACGTTAAGGGTTTGGGCCTTATATCTCTTGAGTTGACATGCACTAGGGTCTGGGTCTAATTCCATAATCTCATTTCATTTCATTAAATTTGAACTTGACATGAATCTTGATGCATTCTGAACTCATGATTTTTACAGCAGCTTAAATCTTAAATCTTTAAACATGCATCCCATGAAATCTTATTTTGCAATCTTAATGATAATTAATGCATTCTACTCTTACAATCATATTGTGTATCTAATTCTTAGATTTTTTAATCATTCTAAGAAGTCTTATTAACATGCCTCTACTTGAGATCTCAGACTGTTAAGGATATACCATGAAAGTATGAAGATCTTACTTGTATTTCTTATCTTAATATTATTCTTAATGACTTTCTACATCTTATCATGATGTTCTATGTTGGGTGAACCCAAGGTACCAATAGTCATGAATCTCTCATGACACCTCCTTATGCACTTAATATTGAATCAAACCCCAGTCAAGCAATTTCTCTAGACTCTTTCTTATGTGACAATCATCAACATTATAGTGATCCTAGATCATTCATCCTTACTATCACATATCTTATATAAGCATATGCTTAAAGCATCCTCATCTATTACCTTATAAACTTTTTAGCACCTCTATCAATCATCATAATTTGATCTTAAACTTGATCCATTACATCAATTCTATTATCCTCAAGCATTTTCCTTAACAACTATCATTATTCTACTTCAAAGCCAAGTCACTCATCTATTTCAAAATAATTACCTTTGGTATCATTATTAGGTTTAAGTGACCATCTACCTCAAACTTTTGTGTCAACTTTTTTTGTCACCTCCTAATGCATGTTGTCTTGTCATACATCTGAAGGTGTCATTTCTTAATATAATTATCTCACCTAACAGTACACATGTACCATACAATATGCACTAGAAAGAGTGTGACAATCATACTAAGTATATAATTATGCATATAACATCCCCATTACAAAACCCCATAAGCTTGTATCCCATACCACAAACATGTGGGAAAATGAGAGGGCATGATATGCACAAATCTAAAGTTAACATAAAAAGTCCAAAGAAGCTAGACACTAACCCTAATACATATCTCAAATTCTATTTCTTGACTAAACCCCTCACTTGAATTCTACTATCTTTCACTCACTTCTTTGATAACTAGGGTATGAATTGTCTTTCTAAATCAATCTAGTTTCACTTGGCTTTCAATGAGCAATCAAAACTAAGAATATGATAATTTTTCCTAGTGGCCATCTACTTTATTTCTATGATACCATATTGTAGCACCACAATTTTTATATCACATGAGCGGAAGTTAGTTTTTAACTTGAGAATGTTACTAACATGTTATGCAATTACAATAATGATACATGAGAACTGTTATAGACTGTGTATGAAATAAATTCTCATCATATTCTTAGAAAAGAAACGTAGTACATTCAAACTTCATAATGGAGTCTATATACATGATTCTAAAACATGTATTGTGTCTTAGTACCTGGGATCGTGTAGATGGCCCCCCACCAAGAAAACCTCTTAAAGTTGTCACTACATCATCTTGTCATGACTATCTCCTAAAGTTTTGTGCCTACAGACATGTCATTCCCAACCATGCACAATGGAAACCTAGGTTAGAGTAAGTGGCATTTAATTTCTAATAAGATAATCATAAATTTACTAAAATTGAAAGCTAAAGTGATATCTAAAAATTGTAAACTTATACTGAATTGATGTGTCTTTTATTTACATCTTTTATCTGACTTGTGGCCACCATTATATGATAATTCCTCCTGAATTGGTCTATCTATGCCTCTAAATTGGTACTAAGGTACCACTAAATGGCAATATATGCCTCTGAATCACACTGAGGTTTCTCTGAAGTGGCGTGTATATGCTCTGAATTGGTACCAAAGTACCTCTAAATTGGAGTAAACACTCCTATAAATTAGCAACAGATGCCTCTGAACCATCATGGGACTAACTGAATGAGGACTTATCAAATAATGTCTTATGTGAAGGTTTCAACTTAATTATCTTAAATTTGAACGTAATTCTGAATTTGAACTTATCCTATATTGAAACTAAATAGTGATAATTGAACATGCATTGAATTCTGAATTTGAATCAGAATCTTGTCTGAATATCTTTGAAAGTTTGTCTTACTTAATTGATGCATTAAAATTATTCTATTCAAGACGGAAGTCTTAGTAAACTAAATTCTTGATTTGAATATCTTCTTTCAAATTTTGAATTAAATTTAAATCTAAACTATGAATCTAAATCTGAATATGTATCTCAATTACTAAATAGTTGAGATTGGATATGACACTCTTATTAGGTATGTGAATTCAATTTATGATTACTCACCATGAGTAATCTAAATTTAAAACCTGAAATATAGATTATTTTTGTCTGAATAAGTCTTAATCTAAAACTCTTTTTTAATAGATCACTTAGTTAATTTCTGATATCAAATATATGGCATATGTGTCTAAAGGCTTGAGAAATAAACTAAATTGAACAAATAAATCTTAAGTATCTGAATGTAGCTTAAATATCTAAAATCTAAAATCTGGTATCCTCACAACATCACTTCAACTGAACAATGTCTGATTAATAAAAACATTATTGGATATGAGATATACATGAATAACTTAATATCTGAAAGTAACTTAATCTCTAAGTTACTTTGCATATGGGTAGAGTGAATCATAATAATAATGAAGTTCAATGGACAAGACCTACTTACCTTGTTTTAGGAGATCCTTAACACACTCGTGATTCCTTGTTTCACAACATATTTACCTAGACATCAACGAATTCTATGAGTTCAAGTATATATCCCTTTTTCATTTCTAAATCTCAAACCCCCATAACTCTAACCTCCTAAACTAAACTAGGGTTCTTGTTTAAAATTAACTTGATTTTGGTCTAAAACTACGAAAAAATCTTAGTATTTAATGTATATAAAAACTTACATTATACACTACTACAGAAGTGGCCTTTGGCGTCGGTCGTTTAACCCCATTTGGCGTCGGTTTTAGACCGACGCCTCTGTGGGCGCCGCTAAAGGTCGAACACTTCGGCGTCGGTTGTTTAACCGACGCCTATTTAACCTATCAGCGTCGGTCGTTTAGTAGATAACCGACGCCAAAAGGGTTCGCGCCACATAAAACGGCGTCAGCTAGGGCACTTTCTGCGTCGGTTATTTACTAACGGACCGACGCCTATATTCCTTATAGCGTCGGTCTTTTAGTAGATAACCGACGCATAAAGTGTCCTAAATGACGCCATTTTTTGTGGCGCGAACACTTTTGGCGTCGGTTATATACCAAAAGACCGACGCCTCTAATTTAAATAGGCGTCGGTTCGATACGAATATCCGACGCCATTTCTAGGACTGCTTTGGCCAGATAAGGCGTCGGTTATCTATAAATAACCGACGCTGTAGGTCTTTGCTGACGGTTTGTTATAAATAACCGACGCCTATTTATATATATATTTTTTTTCATATCAGTTTGCAGGCCTGCTGTGGCTGGTCAGCAGGATGAGAACTTGCAGTTCAGTTTTCTGAACTGCAGGTTTACAACATCTATTGATATCAGCCTACAAACAGGCCGCAAACCTGTAAAAGTCATAAGCAAAATTTCACACAAGTACATACATTCAGACATCAATTCAATTCTCACATTCACACATATAGAAACATTCAAATACATGTATTAACATTCAGAAATATTCATTTACAAAGTATCATTGATTATCGCTATCAACATCCCAATTATATCTTACAGTTGCCACTGCTTGTATGGCTTTTGCCCATTCTTCTCTTACTTCATTTAATGATTCCCTCGTATATGGAGCATGTACATTTTTTAAGCGTTTGCCTATAGTGTGGTCAGTTTTAAACACCTGCAAAGAGAATGATGCATATATATAAGTAATAATATAAAAATAAGATTGATATATTTCATACTAACTAATGAGACTATATATAATACCTCATGTATGCAATCGATTTCCAATGCGGCATGTTTGATAATCATCTGCATAAATCGCATCACATAGTATGCGCATGCCCAGCCATTGTCTTGTGTAGCACACTATAAATTGAAACATACAAAATAATACAACTAAGCACAATTCACATCATTAATATATACATTGGAGTCGGGAACTTACTTGTACGTTCTCCCAATTTATTGGCTGGTTCTTTTTCCTTGGGACCGTTCCTCCAGCCTTTTTGAATGCATCTAAACCCCTACATGTTAATATAACACAGTAAATTACATAAGTAAATAGTAATGTAATAACAGATGTTAACAGATAGAAAAATGAAATATTTCTCACCAGATTAATGGCATTCTCATTACGTGTCCAATTTTAGTGTTTAATGTACTTCCCGCGGGATCTAGATAATAAACAGTGAACGTCCCGGGGACAATAACTAGTAACTCCCAATGTTTACCGCTAGAGGTAAAAAGTTAACAATTAATAACTCAAAATGAACAATAAAAATGGAATTTTCTTAAGTCCAAATTATAAATAAAGTAAACTTACTTGACATTGAATGGAGCTATTATTATCGTCTTCTTTTGCTGACCAAAAATTGTAAAAGCATCTATACAGTATTGTTGAACATTATCAGGGTCTTTAGCTACCATACTAATCAATGATGGAATCAAAAATCCCACATGATCAAATGCAAATTGTTTGCAATGATCTTCGACTAAGTAGCTGCAAAACATGTATTACGTATGCATTAATATATAAGAAACCAGATCACCGGATCTTACACAAGGTATATGGATGTATAAACAAGATCTCACCTTATCCATGTCTCTATCATTGATGTATTCAGCCAATCATACATAAATAGCTCAATAATATCTTGTATAAATAAAGAGCTATCGTATGATTGACCTGCATAATCTGCATCTAAAGAAACTATTATAGGGCAATTTATATTATGTGCACGTAGCCAACATGCCATTCCCCTACAAGCAGGACCTAACGGGTATGTTAGGTCAGTTGGAACCCAATCGGGTAATGCGGGAAGTGGAGGTGGAGGCCTAGGTGCTCCTGGTGTCTTCTTTTTAACCTGTATATATAATTTCAGATCAGTTGACATAATATATACACATTAACAGTCTAAATCAATGTAAATTTATCTTACAATTTCAGTCGTGTAGACGACATCTGCTTTGGGCCACAATATGACCCCGCCTTCTGCCTCACCAAGTGTATCAATATCTGGGTGGGCATATGGCAACGCAACTTCCCTCCAATCGGGTAACACACGTAATGGGCCCACACGAACATAGCCCTGTGGCATTGGAGTCCCGTGAAACCTTTCCCCAGGAAGGGACGGGTAAGCTTGCGCCTCTGCAACAACATAGTCTTCTATTCTTAAGCGGCATGGCTTCAATGCCTACAAATTTACGTAAAGAATGTTATACATATATACATATAATCTTGAAAACATATCATCTTGAAAAGACTAGCTACAATGTCATAAACAATACTTACAGCAGACGTGCTAGGCGATGGGTCTCCAGGATTACTCGCAGTCTGTGCATCAGGAGAAGAGTGGGTCGCCATAGGCGTATTGGAAGCCTGAGATGCCTGCCACCACATCAATTCTTCCTTGACCTTCTCAGCAACTACATCGTTGACCTTCTTAGCTACTAAATCCTCAACTCTCTTATTCTCCTATACATGGATAAAAGAAACATTAGCTTCTTATTAATGAATTTCCTTTTGCAGTAACATTCTAAAAAAAGAATAGGTTACCTCTTCTTGAGAAAGTCCCGCTCTGGGTTTGCGCTGGGATGGCCCAAAGAATGCTTTGATGCCAACACCAGCGCCGACACCTCTAACACGTCCAGGATGCTCTGGGTTACCCAGAGCAACTGTCAATTCATCCCTTGTGCCCTGAGGTATGAACGTGCCTTATTTCCTCTGCTCGTGCAGCTCCTGCTAATCACTATAAACAAAAATTGGTAAGTTAACACAAGAAATAATCAATATTTAAACGATTTCTCTAAGAGTTGTATTTTACCATTTTTGCAGCCGCCTCAGCAGTTACAGGCTTCTTTATTTCACCCTTCTTATTTTGCCTGCCAGCTATCCAGATATCATGGCGAGGCATGGGTGTGGCAGACTCCTGAGTAGGAGCAGACTCCTGAGTAGCCGCAGACTCCGCCTGTAGTCTTTGGCGAATGCTTGCATAGCCTTTTGGACCCATAGTGTGGTCATGCACATTCAGTGCACGCCTTGCTTTTTGTGCGTCACTGAGGGCCTAGTTAGTATGCACATTAAATATTTGGTTAGTAGCACTAAATGTTAATCTTGAATAGGTGAATACAATGTATATTAATTAAATTGGGAGTGACGCCTAATACCTTGAATTCTTCAGATTTTCTTGAAGCAACAAAATTGTTCCAATCTTCTTTGTCCAAGAAGTTCCATTGTTCAAGGGCTGACTTCTTCTTATCACCCTCTTTTATGTATTCTCTGTTCAGATTTGTCCTATAATTCCTAAGCATCTTTCCAGCGCGTTGCATCACATTTTTACGATGCAACTTCTCATCCAATGCAAACAGATTATGTAAAATAGAAATGTTATTAACTAGTATCCAAAATAGAATTGAAAATAATAGAATTTGTAATCTACAAAATAGAATTGCAAATAATAATAACTCACGCATAAATCCTTCCATATCAAGTCTTTTTTTCCCTTGAGGAACTTTATGCCAATTGTCATACTTAACACCACAATGGCTTCGAGTGGTACACCCAAGATAGTTTACAAAATTATTGCGGTTCACTCCAATTGGATTTCCTCCATTATCAAACTCCACCACCAATTTGGATCCACTACCACTTAGCGCTAATAACTTCTTCAACAGAGTGATGCCCCTTTTCTTGTTAAGTGTTTGGTGTTGCGCATCAAGTTGCTCCAGTGCTTCAGTGGGTACAGGTGCATCAACCTAAAATTTGACAAAAATAAAACACACTAAATTAGCCCAATATAGAAATATAGGATATATGACATAACTAGAAGATAATGAATTTTATAGAAATACAGGATATGTTTTTAGAACTTACATTAGTATCCTCGCCATGCTCGTCATGGACAGCATGCTCATCATAGACTTCATGCTCATCATGGACATCATGCTCATCATGGTCAGCCATATGAAAATGTCATTTAAAATGTAAACATTTAGCATTTGTATTAACTAGAAAAAGGCAAACATTTAGCATTTGTATTAACTAGAAAAAGGCAAACATTTAGCATTTGTATTAACATACATGTCTCTAAAATTGTGATCTTTTATCAATTAACAATCCTTCATTGTGATCTCCGCGCACATATAAGTCATCATTAGCTTCAATATTTTGTGGAGTGGGCAACCCAACTGAGAATGGACTGGAGTCATCATACTTATCATAGTACTCTTCTTCATCTATAGGATCTTCAATGAACTGTCTTTTACCATGAAGAACAACCGACCATTTATCATTCACAGGATCATCGATATAGAATATTTGTTTCGCCTGTGATGCCAATATGAATGGTTCGCCCTTCTCGCCAATCTTTTCAAAGTTCACCAAAGTGAAACCCAATTCATCCACTATAACTCCTTTGGTGTTATCAACCCAATTACATTTAAAGAGCGGAATTTTGAAATCTATGTAGTCAAACTCCCAAATGTCCTCAATGACACCGTAATATGACATTTTAGCTTCACGTGGACTCTTATCCTTTGCACTTGCAAAGTACATAGTCGACGCTTGAAGAGTGACCCCACTATTTTGGACGACACTCTTATCATCTTGGCGCTTTGTGTAATATGTGAATCCATTAATGTCAAACCCTTCATAAGACATAACATTCAGTTTTGGTTTAAAGGCGAGGCATTTGATAGTTTCTGTAATATCATTTGGTGTTTGAGATAGTTGATGTAAGACTTTATCTTCAAACCACTTAGTAAAAGTCTTATTATGCTCTCTAGCAAGCCACATTGAACTTGCTCGAGGATGTTGTCTCTTTATGAAATTGGTATGTTCCTCGATATAAACACTCACTTCGTCCATATTGTGTAAAATATACAAGTGAGCTTGTTCCAACTGCTCACGGCTGATTACTTTCACCCGTGATCCCAAAATTCCTTTGCCCTCCTCAATATTCTTGTCATTATCAGGAGTGTCATTACCACTGAGAAAGTCATTGCAAAAATCCATAACCTCTCTCGCCACATAACCTTCAATAATACTCCCTTCAGGCCGATAACGGTTTCAAACATCACCTTTAAAAACGCTCATGTATCGTTCAAAGGGATACATCCAATGCAAGAAAACTGGTCCCAACATTTTCACTTCCCTAGTCAAGTGGACAACAAGATGTACCATGATATCAAAGAACGAAGGAGGGAAATACATCTCAAGCTGACATAGGGTAACAACCACTTCTCTTTGCAAATTATCGAGAGTATCAGGGTCAATAACTTTGCTGCATAGAGTGTTGAAAAAGAAACAAAGTCTGGTAATTGCAAACCTTACATGCTTCGGCAATATAGATCGAATTGCCACGGGCAATATTTGTTGCATTAGAGTGTGACAATCATGAGATTTAAGACCTATCAACTTCAGATCTTTCATTGATACCAATCTACGGATGTTGGATGAGTAACCATGTGGCACCTTAACATTTACCAAGCATTCACAAAAAGTTTTCTTCTCCTTTCTAGACAACGTGTAACAAGCGGGAGGTAAGTATGTTCTTTTATTACCCATTTCACGTAATTCTGTTAATTCTGACCTTATTCCCATTTCACGTAGGTCCAGTCTAGATTTTATCCCATCTTTAGTCTTACCGGGTATATTTAATAGAGTACCAATGATGCTATCACAGACATTTTTCTCAACGTGCATTACATCAATACAATGCCTGACTGTCAAAGAACTCCAATAAGGAAGATCCCAAAATATTGACTTCTTCTTGAATGAAGAATTGTCACTCCGTGTGGCCATACTACATTGTGATTTCTTACCAAATTCATTGACAATGTCTTTTACTCTTTCATAAACAACATCCCCTGGTATAGGTTTAGGTGCACTCCGTTCATCATTCCATCCATTGAATGCTTTGCGCTTCCTACGATACAGATGGAATTTTGAAAGAAACCTTCGATGACCAAGATATACAGTCTTGCCGCCATGTTTTAGTCTTATTGAATCAGTGTTTTCTTCACATATAGGACACGCTTTAGCTCCTTTGACACTATATCCAGACAAATTCCCATATGCTGGAAAGTCATTAATAGTGCAAAACAACATAGCGTGCAAATGAAATGTCTCTCTTGCTAAAGCATCATAGGTCATCACACCTTCAGCCCAAAGTTTCTTTAAGTCATCAATCAAAGGTTCAAGATAAACATCGATATCATTTCCGGGTTGTTTAGGGCCCGATATCAACAATGACAACATAACGTACTTATTTTTCATACACATCCAGGGAGGAAGATTGTATATAACAAGCATGACTGGCCAAGTGCTATGTTGGCTGTTCAATGTCCCGTACGGATTCATCCCATCTGTACAAAGCCCAAGTCTTAGATTCCTATCTTCTTCACCAAATTTAGGGTACAATAGATCAATCTTCTTCCACTGTGGGGAATCAGACGCATGTCGTAGGATCCCATCATTATTTTTCTTAACATCTGCATGCCACCTCAAATTCTTCGCATCTTTCGGATTTGCAAACAAGCGTTGAAACCGTGATATTATAGGTAGATACCACAACACCTTGGCAGGAGAACCAGTTTTGGACTCCCCCGAAGTCGTCAATTTATACCGTGACACACCACATTTTGGACAATCTTTCAAATCTACAAAGTCCTTTTGAAATAATACACAATCATTCGGGCATGCGTGTATCTTCTTGGCCTCCATTCCCATTGGGCACAACATTTTCTTTACCTGGTATGTTGAGATTGGAAGCTCGTTTCCTTCAGGAAGCATTTCTTTCAACAAAGTCAACAATGAAGTGAAGCTTTTGTCGCTCCATCTATTGTTAGCTTTCAACTTATACAATCTCAACACAGCGCTAAGATTCGTAAACTTAGCAGAGCCTGTGTATAACGGTATCTCAGCATCATGCACAATGTTTGTAAATATAGGAGGTGGATCGGTGTGCTCTACCCTACAACTATCCAGCATCGCATCAACGATGTCTGCTGGAATTGGTTCGTTCACATTTACGTCATCGGAGGCAATTTCTTCTTCCACCCAAGCACTGCTATCGACATCTACTGGTTTCGATTTTGAAATCTCTCCATGCCAGTGCCATTCTGTATAGCCTTGTACAATCCCGTTGCACATGACATGACTTTTGATTTCCTCACCAGTGTTGACTTTCAAGTTGTTACCGCAATGCCTACATGGACAGTAGAACCTATCTGTAGGTTTTTTCCTATGTTCTTCGGCAAATCTAATAAACTGATCAAGACCAGATATAAACTCTGGGGTGCAATGATTACGAATGGACATCCATGATCTATCCATTCTATGATCAGAGAAAACAAGTATATATTAGGAAACAAGTATATATTAGGAAAAGATTAGGCAGCATTTCCCCGCTGTTCTCTAAGTACATATGTACTTAGAGAACAAACAGGGAAATGCCAACAAACACATGTGATGTAATTCTTATATATAATAAATGTGTACCACCTATCCCATCCTTGAACACCTAATCTCACTAGTAAGTGTATAATGTGTATTGGGTTTTCAAGAAAATTTCGGCAGCATTTCCCCGATTTTCTCTAAGTACATATGTACTTAGAGAACAAACGGGGAAATGCTACCAAAATTTTCTCGAAAACTCAATACACATTATACACTTACATCCTAAGTGAGATTAGGTGTTCAAGAACAGTCCCAAACCGGGGACTATCCAAGATTTACTCCTAATGAGTAAATCTTGGACGGGTTTCTAGGCCAACAAACACAATAATAGATATCTACAATGAAGCCGGACTCCATACAAACAGTATATAATTTAGTGATTGTTCATTCTAATTTATATCAATGTACAAGTAATATAAAAAACAATGATTGTTCACATTCTAGGCCAACAAACACATGTGATGTCATTCTTATATATAATAAATGTGTACCACCTATCCCATCCTTGAACACCTAATCTCACTAGTAAGTGTATAATGTGTATTGGGTTTTCAAGAAAATTTCGGCAGCATTTCCCCGCTGTTCTCTAAGTACATATGTACTGAGAGAACAAACGGGGAAATGCTACCAAAATTTTCTCAAAAACTCAATACACATTATACACTTACATCCTAAGTGAGATTAGGTGTTCAAGAACAGTCCCAAACCGGGGACTATCCAAGATTTACTCCTAATGAGTAAATCTTGGACGGGTTTCTAGGCCAACAAATAATGTGTTGTCATTCTTATACCTAAAATCCTAGTTCTTCAAATTAGGGTGATTATTGATGTCTTTAAAAGCATGATTGGCAATTTAGGGAAAAATTCATCATTTAAATTCCAAGCATTCACATGTGTGCATTACAGTTCATCATTAAGCAAGAAGGGTGATTAGGATTCTCAATATACTCAACAATAAAATAAGTTAAACATGTGTGCATTACAGTTCATCATTTACATTCCAAACATGTCACATGTGTGCATTACAGTTCATCATCAAGATATCTATAACTTACTTAAACATTCAATTATGAAGTAAATATACACTTAATTAAGAATAGCATGACACACAAAGTTGCAGTCAACATCATTATGTTTTGTTCTATCATGGACTATCAGATTGGTATATCACATATGTATCAGTACATTATTAAATAAACACAATCAGTAAATAACTTTTAAAAAAAAATCCACTAGACGTGCAGCCTAGACGTGCCCTGGCGCCGCCCAAGCATCCGCCCAGAGGCCTATCTAGGCAGGGCACCTGGGCTTGGGACCCTAGGCGTGCCCTGGCACCTACTTAGGCGCTGCCTGGGTGAGTTCTAGGTCGGCGGCGGCAGAGAAAAGCAAGGCAGAGGACAAAAAAGGTGGTGAAGGTTTGTGGGTTACCTTGCACGAGGACAGCACGAGTAAAGCTGCTTCTACCGGCGGGGGCGGAGGTGACGACGACAGCACCGTAGCTGCTTCTACTGGCGGCGACGACTAGAGGAGAGCAGGGGCGGTGGGCAACGACCGGCGGCGACGAGCGGACAGCAGCAGCAGGGGCGGCGGAGAAGAAGGGCGTCGGAGAAGGACGCCGGAGATGGGGCGCCGGAGAGAAGTGCCGGAGAGCAGCAGCAGCAGAGAAGCGCCGGAAAGTCGCCGCAACAGGGAAAATCGCCGCAATAGGGTAGCAATGAAACAGAAGAAAGGGGAAGAGTCGGGCGATCGCGGGTTATAAGTTCCCAAATAGCGTCGGTTGTTTACAACAACCGACGCCTAAACATCTTTAGCGTCGGTTGATTGAAACAACCGACGTCCAATTGGACGATATTTTCATGGAAATTTTTGGCGGGAACCACCTTCAGCGTCGGTTATACAAGGATAACCGACGCTGAAAGTGACATTGTCCGCGCAAATTTTCATCGCAAATAGGCGTCGGTTTTCTAGGTATATAACCGACGCTGAAAATGACACTATTTTTTTTATCGAAAAATGGATTTCGCGGGCGACTTTAAGCGTCGGTTTTTTATAAACAACCGACGCTTAATACAAAGCGGTACCCGTGTCTGGCTGGTCTTCGAATATAGACGTCGGTTTTCTTAAACAACCGACGCCTTACATGTTAGACCGACGCCCAGAAAAGTGACACTGAATGCTATTTCTGTAGTAGTGATATAACTACCATAATCTTTACACTCAAATAAGTCAAAAATTGTGTTATTTACTAATATGAGCATATACATCATATAATGAGAATAAATCTAAAAAATAATCACATATACTAATCTTACTGACCCAATTATGATATCATAGGGAAATAAATTACAAATCATCTATGAAATAATACATGCATGCATATCTCATATTGTAATCATCAATTATCTTGCATAATGGCCCCTTAGGCTCAAAAATCATATACTAATATAATAACATGTGAAACACTATCAAAACTTTAGAAATGGTAGTAATAAAATGTAATAGGGTCCTAATAAAGATAACACATTGTTCCATGGTCAAATCATGTGTGAAATACTCAAAATGCCCTTATTAGAGTTTACATCAAAAACCTTACTAAAACTTCATATCATAATGATCAGTCTCTTGAAACATGTTAAATATATCAAAATATACTTATTGTATAATGTTCATGAATTTATAAAGTCGTTTACTATTTTGTATACACAAAATTCTAAATTCATATAGATTTCAATACACAAATATATTAAATAACCTTATAGGGATATTTTTAAGACATGGTAAACTTAAAGACCTTACTATTGATACCTTCTACACCAAAAATGGATAACCACATCTCAATTTATGATTTTACAAAATTATTACCTTTATTGGATGATCTCAGTCCTCAGCTGATGAGCCGCAGTGAGCTTTTTCCAGGACACCCATGTTATACTCACGTGAATATTCTTCTAGGATCTGACTAAAAGGTGACACAACTACCTGACCTTCTTCTCCTATTCGCTGGGTCGTGGACGCAACTCTGTTTCCCCTGTGAAATAGAGTGTCGCCTCCCACAGTGGATGGTTGAGGACTAGGCAACCTAAAACGAGTCGTCGCATCAATACTCATTTAAGTTGGTCTCATCCAACCTCAAAACCTCTCAGCTCCCATTCATTCTACTTGTTGGTGTCCACATATGAGATTAGGGAGGGGATTTCCATTGCGCCCTCACTGTGAAAACCAAGTATGAGAAGAGTGATATCTTGACTTGATCCATAACTCACAGCTACAAAGTTCATTTTAGAATCCCTTACATCTCCCCTCAGTCATGATAGCCAAAGTGAAAGGGAGTTTTGAGAGAGGTATGATCCTCTAGGGTGACGTCCATGACAAAAAAAGGGAGTGTCGCCTTTGTTGCAGGTTCTCGTGTTGGTTTCGCCACCTGCCTCCTTTGTGCTACATCTTTGCCTACTAGAGTTAGGATGAACTTGGGTCTAGTTCTTTGGATCGTCTACTGTCATAGCACTATTGATGGGAACCTAGACCACGTCTTATGGCCTATTCATTTGTTCATCTTCATGGCATATTCATCTGGTCATGTTCATCACGGAAAATATTGTATTAATGACCACATGGAACATAGGATCATAGGATCTTGTTTGTGCCTCCCTAGCTATGATCTTGGAAAACTTATATATACACCCAGAGATATAATCTAGTTACATTTCACGCATATAATGATAACTTTGTGGTTGGATTTCAAGTTTTATTGATATATCCTTCTATCCTATACGATCTCCAACTGAAAGGTTTCCTATAGGATTATTATGTCTCCTCACCATGTGATCCTACTCATGATGGATTTTAACTAATCTTAACAAATGTTCAATTCAACCAAGTCATTGTTATGAAAGACCATATACCCACAACAGACCTAATAAATGGAAAGTATTCAGTTACATTAATAAAATCATATGGTCATTATCTATAAAATGAAATCTAGTATTCAATCTGATTCCTACCCCAATTTCCATGAGTAATCTAGTATTATGATCTCTACATAAATTTATTTTTTGTAAATGTCACCACATACCAAAATTCCCATCACCTAGATGCATATCATAAAAACCATGAATTGTGATTCCATCATGGGTATGAATAGCTCCTCATGGAGAAATGGGTTCAAGATATAAATCTGTGACCATCTAATTTGATTAAACTGATAGACTCCTTACAATGATCCTATTACTAGTAGTCAAAGCACCTCTAATTATTTCCAAATATGTTATTTCACCTCTAAATATCCATGATGATCATCAAGGCAAGGCCAAGTGCTGTGAACATGTACTAAGAACATAAAATGACCACTCACTATAACGAATGGGTAGCTACTAACATAATTCCACCAGTATGATTTGATGACTTAATCCTTATCCTTATCCATCACTCAACACATGCTAAGATCTACTCTAGACCATCATATATGATCTCTCATTTCATATCAACCATGTTGTCTCCCCTTTCTATGATTTTGAGATCTGATAAAATCCTTGATAATGTCCCACTAGGGTTTTAAAGATTATGATTTTTACTAATTAATGTGGTTGTTACTAGGTATGAAACTCTTAAATAAAGTTGTTACGTCTATTTTTTGCCACTAAATCAAAAGGTTATACTCTCCAACCAAATAAGAGAGTTCTCTTTTTCACGTATTGGTAAGATGTTTAGATCTGGAATGGTGGATCTATTGGGTTAGATTCTCATTATATGTTTAATGAGATATGTTATTCACCTAACGAGTTTGATTTCTCCTCTGTTTAGTATCTTTGTGATGCAAAACTTATATAAAACCAACAAGTTTCACTAAATGCATATTTGATAGAAGGATTGAAATTTGATGAGATTTTGGCTAAAATATTTGGACCTTGTATATTATCATCTACCATATTATCACTTGCTATTATGATAAACAATAAAATGGTCTATTCTTCTATATTGATGACCATATAAATTGTACATGTAACTTCTCTAAATTTCCAATGTTTCTACCTTTTCCCACTTTTTCCATACTAAGAACATACAATGGAAACTTTGTATTTTATTAATTTCTAGATTGGTTTCTTATTGTTATAATATGACATTCCACTAAAATGTTTTAATCCCTATTTGAGATATGTCCTATGTATGGACAAACTTGGGAAATTAATAATTAATCTTGAGCATGTTTGATACAAATTGGAGTTGTGATATCTAATGTTTTAATTGTTCATACCATACATGAGGTTGTAAACTCTAACTTCTTGTTTAATGAAGGATGAGTTAAGAAATAAATTAATTGGTGAAACCCAAATTCATGTAGTCCCCATGATATTGATAAAAAAATGTAGTGTTTAAAAGTTGAGGATGTAAAACAAGTAGAAGGATTGTGAGAAGTTACTCAGAGTGTATATTGTTGAGTATACATGGATTACTGGGAACCAACTGAGGTATGGTCCCCTGAAATCACCCATTTAAACTTGAGTCTTTGAGGTTGTAACTCCTATTGTACTACCAATGTGATATAATAGGTGTCACTACCTAAGTACCTAGGAAGGAATTGATACTATATAGGTTACATGTTGATGATCCCCTACATTTATACTCACACCAAATGATGTATGATGGGATCATAGTTAGATCCATTAACCCTAAGTCCTCTATGGTGGGCTAGGGGACTTTGTAGTCACTACGTAGGGGGACTTTGCAATCACCAATCACTAGTTTGGATGGTACATACCAACTTCCCAGGGAATTGTTGTAGAATATACAATCCATGCAACTTTACTTGTGAAGTAGTTTATCATTTTCAAATTATATTGCCTTAACTACTCTAATGTGTCTTATACATATTACTTACCTTTAGGAGTATGTTGTGTTCATTGTTCTAGTGTGACTTTTAGAAGTTGATTTATTACATTTAACTACCTAATTCAACTTAAGTAGTATAATTTACATACTTTGATTATTATACATATGATTTAATCATATGGACTTTGATCTCGCTACTGTGTTTTTCCACAAATGAGGAGTCCCCTTCACATGATCAACAATGAGTTAAGGCAAAAGATTAGCCTGTCGTGTGTCTTCGAGTTGTTCTTGTACACTCAGGTCTTGGGAAGAGTGTTTTGACATGATGATATATATATGACTCAATTTTTGGATGTATACCATGTATAATATGCACATGTTGTATATTTTATTAGTAAAAAATTTAATAAACAATTGCTAACTATGCTCACTTATGATGACTTCATAGATATCCAGTACTTTCATGGTTGAATGATATTATTGACGATCATAACTGATTTTTGGTTTTGGGTTTCCTAAAATGGATTAATCATCTTCTCGATGTATTTATATGCTAATCCTAGATTGCATACCATATTTTCAAAAACACCTCTCTTTTTTAGACTACTTATTCTAATTCCATTCTTACACAACTAATCTTTTTTAATACATATTAGCTTAGAGATTTTTGGTTCCATGATTAGGTTTGATATATTCTTCATGTCAGAAATAAGAATCCTACTAGGAGTTTTACAGTTAAATCTTTGGGGATAATAGAACTATCAAAGTGTGCATGGGATAAATTGCATCTCCAAAATGTTCATCCTCAGTGCTTCCACCAGTTCATGTCTCATCGCTCTTTAATTATTTTTATTTATATAATAAGTTCAAATTGAGATTACCCTATATTACAATATTGTGGTGGATAAGAAAATGCCATTGTTTAGTATGATGCAAACATGCAT
Source organism: Alisma plantago-aquatica (assembly GCA_963693085.1). Taxonomy (NCBI): domain Eukaryota; kingdom Viridiplantae; phylum Streptophyta; class Magnoliopsida; order Alismatales; family Alismataceae; genus Alisma; species Alisma plantago-aquatica. The sequence continues at coordinate 98,737,267 of OY856411.1, forward strand.
AGACTAACCCATGATAATGCTACTCGTTGAAAATCAAATCCCAAGTTAAGAATCCAAATTCACAATATCACCTAGAAAGTGGTACTCATATGTCGTTCACTATAACAAGTAAAAGTTGAATCTATAAAGAAAAAAATAGTAGAGACTATAAAAACATCTCCATGTAATCTAGGATGAAAGGAAGGGTAGATATAAAAAGTATGAATTGTTAAGTAATTCTCAAATGAATTTAGGGCTTCAACTTAATTACAAATCTAACATAACAAATGTACCTAGATACCACTTTCATATATCTAAAGAACTCTCAAAATAGCATAGTCCGTGTTCATAAGAAGAAACATGAATGAGACTCCTAGAAGGCCCAACATGAAAAAGTATAGATTGGTCATCATCAACTAGTACAATAAAGTCCTTTTTTGGAAAAGGCAAACACATCACAAATATTACACAATACAAACATTCACTAGAATGATCTTTGAAGGAGGGTCATGCATTGAGGTACATAAAATGATGGTGATCTAGAGTAGGAATGGATTATGAAACCTTGACTTTAGTTTCATGAAGAGGAGCTCATTCGTATTGCATAGTAATCAAGTCAAAGACCAATCATTCAACTATAATATATCTATAATCACATAGCTAAAAGTGTTGGTCTCTCTATTACCATTGTAGCTCATTTTTGTAGGGAATGGGGGGTATGGGGAGTGACTAAATGTTGAGATGGATGGGAAAGGGTGTACATTTTATGGTGATTTACAAAATTTTCATGAACATGCTGGAAATCTCCAATGAACAATTGGAATTTCATCTAATACTTGCTACATATTTCAAATTCTAATATTGCAATAACATGGAAACTAAAAAAAACTCAATGAAATCATAATTGCTTCAATTTGATTATCCAATTTCTGTTTCCTATTAAAATTCAAGCAACCTCTGACAATGTTCACATTTCTATAATAGAAATAAAGTATTTTTGAAGGATAGGAGGACAAGATTCTGAAAATAAATCATAGGTTGGACCATATTCAACATCCCACCTTTTAAAAACATATATTATTGAATAGAAGCATAAATTTCATTATTCCCATGGGGTTGTCATAAGTATGAGAATTGTTGCATAAAATAACTTATACTCAACCAACACAGTGTATAAATACTATTCTCACTTTTCAAATTTCACACTATAAAATCTAAATATTAATATATAATAATCTATTATATGATCTCATAAACCAAAGGGAAATATAAAGTACTATAAAACTAAAGGGGAATCTAGACTAAGTTTGCACCCCCCACAATGGAAAAAATCATAGATTTTGGTTGACATATGTTATCCTTGTCTATGATCCATGACAATCCTCTCCTTCAAACATCATGTCCCTATCCACAAAAATCAGAAAACAAAATAAGTAAGTGCCATTGAGTAAATTTATATGATTTGAAAGTAAACCATACTTTACAAAAAAAAAAGGAAGTGAACATAAAATATTTTTCATATAATTTGTCTTTGTCTTAATTCTTTCTGTCATTATTTGTTCATATGGTGTTGATGATGTTGTCCTTCACCCCACAAGTGCTTCCAATAGGTCATGTTCCATGAAGGCTAAATTCTCCTAAGAGATCATATGCTTCCATGTTCTAATAGCATTTCTCCCAAGACGTCATATGCATCTAAGTGCTCATATGACCACAAGATCTCATAAATGTGCCAAAGGGCAAATAAATATTGAAAGGAGAAGCATAAATTAACCAATTTTTACTTAACATGAATCTTGATTGTAATAAGTTGAAACATTTAAACTTACTTAACATAAGGTGTGTATGTCATGATTATAATCCAAGATGATTAAATACACTCAAAAAATAAAAACTTGATTTATAATCAAATATCTTTCCATTACTCATTATAACTATGTACTTGATTCTACTCAACTAAAATCTAACATACAATCGAAAAAAAGCCACTCCCCCATACTTGATACTCAGTGTGCATGATCCACGTATTGAGTGAGAGAAAACATCCTAAATACTCATTAAACCTTTTCTAAACCCTAGATTTCCTAAAACCAATATAGTGTTCATTAAATTAATCTTGATTAGCATCTATGCCCAAATATGGGCCCTTTTGAAAAATATGAACAAACATAATGGATATAGGCTTTGAAAACTATGAAATCAAGTTTCTTATCATATATCTTTCCAAAACATATTTTGTAGATTTATTGGACATTGTATGAATCATTATGCATTTTTAAATAAGATGCCACCTACAACTCAAGAAAATCAAATTAATGGAATTTTAACTAAAATACAAAAAAATATTGGAGTGAGACCTACAATGAGGTGACCCCATTGGGGCCATGGACTCGGCATGGGCCCAGTGTAAGCCCATTCACGGTCATTGCTACGAATCATGTAACTAGACTGATCTACCCCACGCGTGTAACCAAAAACAAAGCTATTAAATGGCCTTGAGAATAAACCACCCCTAGTCTTTATCTTCTTTAATTAGGAGACAATGAGCTTCAATTGAATCTGAAAATCAAAGATCCAAAATGTGAACCGTGCTCATCTTTGATAAGATGAGATTCTAGGCACATTCCTCACGCTAGCTAAAATTAAAGAACCTAACTCATGTTTTGAGATGAAGGAGAGCACAAGCTCCTAGTCGTGGTCATCGGAGAAACTATCAAGAAGAGAAAAAGAGGGGAGGGATTATATAGATGTGTGTTGATTTGGTGGCACATGCAGATGCTTGAGGAATCATGAAAATCTTTTCTGCTCTCGATGTGATTCTTTCCACTGAGACTCATATGGTTTTTGGATGATTGGGATCGATTTCTAAAAGTCCCAAGATGGATTTCAAAATGTTATATATATATATTTATTTATTTATTTATTTATTTATGTGTGTGTGTCTATAGGGACGCATATATCTTCTGGAGGTTCAAATTGGAGAGGAACAAAGTTGTAGCTCAATGGGAATCTCTAGAAAATAAATAAATTAAGTTTATGATTGATTGGGTTTGGATGGTGCAATGAATCTTTTGGTGATGTATAAAATTTTTGAAAAAAACCTGAGAGGGAGATAGGATTATGGACTATGCATTCCATAGAAACACTATGATCGGGTTGGGAGGACGTCTTCAGAGGCCACAACTATGCTCAGGCTCAAGATTCCACCTAAAGGTAGACTCTAAAGAGAGCATCACGTGACACTAATCAAGCTCTATGTCTGATTAATACACTAATTCTAGTGTAACAAGGATGACTATGATAATCATATTATATAATTATATTATGTGGTTTGCATTCTAAATTAAATCAAAGTTTCAAAATTATCCAAATATTATCAATTTTGATACATTTGGTGAGTTGGGGGCATGGAATCCAAAAATGCAATTTCACTTAGGAATTTGACTAATACAATAATATATGTAGTCATACGCTTTATGAAACTAATACTAATCATAAAAAGAAAATATATTTTTAAATAATAATATGAAAAAATTAGGATCAATCATAATTATTGAGTCAACAATCATTATAAGAGTCTATCTATTTTATTTACTGCATACCTTGAACAAATTAGGTCACATACTCATGAGCTAATGCATTAATAGAATGATTAGGATTAATATACATTCAATATAGGACAAATAGGCTTTCTTGTAGTATATTAAGGGACAATTGCAAAGTAAGGTTTAAATGATGCATGTTTGTATAAAGTTTAAAAAGTAACATTTTAGAATATTGTTTATTCCTAAGGTGATATTTTTGGGTTGTGACAACTTACCCACCTTATACAAATTGTGTCCTCAAAATTTTATTATCATTACCCACCTAAGGGTTTCTCATAATTCTAAATGTATATTATAAACACCTCAAATAAAAAATCATATCATTTAATGAAATAGATAGATTAATATTCCTCAACCACTCTGTTGATTCATTACCTTGAATATTAAGTTTTCCCTAAGTAAAATCAAATTCATAAACATCCATTACGACTCCTCTACCATTATATCTCAATCATCAAGGTCTAGGACATCTAACCTTGGAATCACTACCGATTTCCTTTTATTGTGATGCATTGGATTTAGTTGATTATCTATTTTAGTTCGTTTGTATCAACTCTTTTGGTAGCACATCCTAATTTGTGTTGGCTTTGTACAAATATAAAATTGTGAGATCTCATCATGCTACTCTCCAAAAACCTACTTGCGTACATGTCCCATACCACATTTACTATCAAGAGGAAGTGAGGCATGATAAGTCTTTTTTTCTCGTGACATTTACTCTAAAATTCTCACTTGCTTGACCATCATCATTGAGAAGAAGAGAGGACAAGCTACTAGATATGATTTCAACTAATACATAAGATGCATATTGTATAAATTCCTATCCCTAATACATATATCCCTGCATACATAGACCTTAGACCTTATATTTCTTTTAGGGTTACTACCCTTACACTTTTTTAATAAGGGGATATACATTCTAAACCCTTGACTTCATGTTTTATATACATATGTTTACTATCTTCAAACTAGGGATGTATCAACTACCTAGAAAAATAATGAGAAATATCAGGTGGAAAACTATATACTCTTTTTCTCTGATACCATATTGTAAATTTCAGTTTTTCAAACACATAGCTTATTGACTGGAAGCATTGATTTCAATAATTCTCAAAGGAAATGTCATAAGCATAAGAAATGTTGTATAAAATAAAGTTTCATTCAACCAACACATGATAAAAATTCATTCTTATAATCTATTTTACAACATTAAAACATAATACTAAAGTATGATAATATAGTACATGATCTCATAAATTGAAAGGAAATCCAAATTAATTTCCATTAGATAGTTGGCAACCCATTAGGCAAAACTCTTAGATTTTCCATGACGTGTGTGGTATTTGTCTAAGTTGTCTCTCCTCTCCTACAGATATCACATGCACAACCATACAAAGCAAAATAAAAAACACATAAGTAGCAATGAGTAATTTTGTATGAACTAAAAATTAAACTATAGTTTCAAAAATAGGGAAGTCGACATACAATACTTTTCGTATCATTTGTCTCCATATCAATTTCTCTTTGTCATTGTTTACGTTATCTAGTGTTGGTTACATTGTCATTCACCCATAAATGCTCCCAAAAGCTCATGTACAATAAAGGCTAAATGGTTCCAATAGATCATATGCATCCAAGTGCTCACAACATTTCTCTCGGGAGCTCATATGCACCGAAGTACTCATATACATCCAAGAGCTCATAAATTTGCCAGACAGCAAGCAAATATGGGAATGAGAAACATAAAATAACCAATTTTTAATTAAAATGAATCTTGAGCATAATAACTTGAAACATTGGATTTAATTAATGAAGTTTGTTCATGTCATGATCATAATCATTGATAAGAAAATTATATTGGGAAAAGCACAAATTCATTTATAATTAGATATATTGCAATTAGTCATTAGAAATATGTATTTGATACTAATATGACTAAAATCATACATGTATTTCAATAAAAACCCTTCCCCCCATTCTTGACACCCAATGTGCATTATCCACTTATGGGGTGGGAAAATTTCCATTGTACTCCTTCAACATATTCTATATCCTAGATATCCTAAACTCAATATATTTCCCATTAGTTCAATGTTTATTAGCACTTAAACACTAATCTAGGCCATTCAAAAAAATGATCAAGTATGACAAATTTAGGGTTCGAACACTATGAAATTGAGTTTCTTTCTAGAATACCTTTCCAAGGCATATTTTTGTTGACTTATTGGACATTGTATGAATTAATTATGTATTTTCAAATTATCAACTATTCAAAATTTGAGGAAATCAAATTAGTAATATTTTAACCAAAAGACAAAAAATTATCCAGAGTAGGCCCCGCGCTGAGGTGGCCTTATAGGGGCTAGCAACCTGGACCATGCCCAATGCAACCCTACACACATCCAAAGCTTTAGGAACATGAAAAAAGACCTCGACTGTGTGATAATAACAAAGCTATATGAGGGTCTCAAGTGTAAAACCACCTTAGCTATCATCTACTTCAGTTAGGAGGCTACAAGTTTCAACTGCAACTTGATAATCAGAGATCCAAAATGAGAACCATGGTCATTTTGAAGAAGTTGACATTCCAGGAGTGTTCCTAAAATATCCAAACCCAAAGAACCTATTCTATGGATCTGAGATGAAGGTGAGCACAAGCTCCTGGCCATGGTCACTGGGAAAACTGAGGAGATGAGAAAAAGAGGGGGTGGACTTGTAGAGATATTTTCCAATTTGGTGGTGCATAAAGATGTGTTGGGAACTATAGAAAGGTCTCGTGCTCTTAGTGTGGTTTAATGCACCTCCCCTATACATTGGGAATGCACCTAACCAATTGACGTGATTAGATGCTCAATTAAAAGGCACTTTGAGAGACACACTTGGGATCTTTTAAATTTATAAATGGCCCTATACTAACACATCAACATAGACTAGATTATATCACCCACAAGCGCACGAGATCGTATTATATCATAGGTGAGAGACAAGTGAGGGGTCTATTTATAGAGAGAGGGGGGCACTACAGCTAAGTTAGATTAAACTATACTCCTAAAGTGGAGATTAGGGTTTTTAGAGTTTAACATTGGTTTTGGTTTTGATTAGACTAAGGTTTCATATAAGAAAGCAAGAAAGCAACCAAGATAAGCAAAGTCCTCTTTTAACCCTAAACAAGTTAGTTCTAGTTAACAAAGAAAGGCCACTAACTAAGCAAGAGCAAGAGACTAAGACTAAGTTACACTAGCTAAGCATGTTAGACACCAAAGCAATTAATGACCTAGATTAGCCCTAATTAGCAATATTAATAGTAGTGAGCTCATAGGACACAAAATACTCTAGAAAGACTAAATTATCCTAAACAAGGCAATTAACTAACAAAGAAATTAAAGAAACCAACTAAACTAGTATGAACTAGCTAAAAGAGCAATTGGGTTTTTTTAACAAGTTATGGAGAGGTGGGCCGTTTGGGGATGTTACTAGGATTCCAGTTGGGGAGGATATAATATGAAAACCTAACAATTCATTCTAGATTACCAAACCAAACAACTAGAAAAAATGTGGTGGAATCACCCTAAATTATTTGTCGGGCATGGATAGAATAGGGTGTGTGAAGGGGAACTACACCCTTGCACACCCTATCTAGCCTTACAAGGCTCAATTGAGCTAAGGTTTAGATGAGATTCCAATAGGATTTGACTAATCTAGGTTTCTATGGTGGGAGTCCTTAGTGTAATTGGGAGCCAAAGGTAGGAATGGGGAGTAGAGGTAAGGGTATTTCACCTCACATTACTCACCGTCTAGCTTTTAGAAAACTCAAGATAATTACACTAAACACTCCTACATTAGCTACTTATATATAACACCTAGGATTAAGAGAAGGGATATATGTGTGGGAAGATGGGGTACTAGATAGGGATCCACTAGTTGGACCTAGGAGCAAATCCAAATATAGGCTTACATATGCCATCTTTTCCTAGCCTTAGGTGGTTTCAAGTATAAAAAAACAAGTAATTCATGTTTTCAAGAAAAACCACTAGAGGAAACATGGGAAATGAGATAGAAGTAGAAAGAAATCATCATAGAATGAAATCATATATTTTACAAGTTATATTCCCCCAACATGGTATCAAACTAACATTTTTACCCTAAACAACCCACCACAAAGGGATTAGTTAGATGTAAAACTAGAAAAAGAAGGGAAAGAAGGAGTAGAGGAGTAAGGGGTCCTAGAACATGGTGAAGACTCCTCCTTCTTCACCTCTTAGTTGCTAGAGCTTTCACTTCTTCCAAGATGGATGGATGGCGTGGAATGGTGATGGATGATGGTCAAAACCCTAGAAAATTATGATTTTGAGGTAAAAGGTGGAAATGGAGTGGAAGTAGGTGGGAGTAGGTGGGAGCTCTTGAAGCTACCACCTAGGTATATATAGGTGGTAGGAAAATACTAGATTAAGTGGGGGCATTTTGGGTAAAGCAATGCAGAAAATATACTAGTGTTGCTTGCCATCATGGCCGTGGTGGAGTGAGGTGAACATTGATGAGGTGGATAGGCATGTGCGAGGTGGATATGGGAGAAAATGGTAGGTTGAGAGTGGTTTTTGGAAGGCCAGTGCCACGGTCGTGGTGGTCACCACACCTATGGTGAGTGAGAGGTGGAACGTGTGTGGTGTCTAATACGGTTGTGTTGGCTGAAGTGGCCACGGTCATTTTCTTCTAGGTGGCCTTTGTGGAAGTCTCTCACCACATGCGTGGTGACTAATATGAGCGTGGTAGTTTTGGAGCACCACAAAAATTATTGAAATTTTCCATGTATAAAGGTACTTTGGCCAAGGCCTTGGTAAAGTACCATAGTCAATTTTGAGGGCTCAACTATCCTCTTTGACTTTAAAGTCGTTCAACCAGCTACTCTCTTTGTCTTGAATGTATTTTTATCCATCTATAAAAGGTTGGTATATGGTCTAGGACTCATCTTAGGGTGTAGAAACCCAAGGATCCTCTCTTCTTCCTCCTCTTCATCCAATACATAGTTCAAAAACTAAAAAAAACACAAACAACACCCATAAGAAAATTTGATATAAAATCATTTATTACAAGAATTAACTTGCATTCTAACATGTCTAGATGTGATTAAGATGCAATAAGGCACAAGATGGAGTCATAAAATAGGGTTGCACTATGGTTCTTTAGGGTCACCTCCACTGAGGTGTTATCATGATCGTGATTGATCTTTCAAAGTCCCAAGATGGAATTCAGAAGGTTATTTATGTGTATGGAGGTCTGGAGCGACTTGGATATCTCATGAAGGTTGAAACAAGAGGTGAATATAATCATATCTTGTTGGGAGTTTCTGGTTAAGGAAACCAAATTGAATTTAGGATTGTTGACTAGGAATAGTGCAGTAAATCTTTCACTGATGAAAAATTCTCACAGAAAGTACTGATACGGAGATAATATCACAAACTATGGAGTCTAGAAACATTGGGGCGGTTGGGTGGAGAGGACGACTTCAGAAGCCACGACTATGCTCAGGTACGAGAGTTCGACGTAGAGATGGACTCTGAAGAGAGAGTTGTGTGACACTCATCAAATCCCTAAGTCTAATTGATACACTAAGTCTAGTGTAACAAGGACTATGCTAAATTGCTAATCGTATTATCTAGTTATATTAGGTGATCGTCATTCTATATTAAAATTGGGAGTCTTAACATTATCCTAATATCATCAAATTATCTAGTCTAGGTAAGTTGAGGGCATGGAATCCGAATGTGAAATTATTTTTGATATTTGACAAAGGCAATTATCTGAATATTTAATTATGATCCTAAGCTTTATATAATTATTATAATTATTATTATTATGTTATGGAAATGAGAAATATATCGGGCTTCATAATAATGAGAATGTGGTTTATTCCTAAAGCGAAATTTTCAGACTGTGACAACTTGATCCTAAGTAAATCACAACAACGAGAAGTTATGTGGACGGAAAAAAATATGTGAAACTATGTACTCCATTTTCACGCGAATATAGATCAGATGTCAAAAATACTTAGAACCGGTAGAGGATGGGTATAGTTGGGCTACATACTGTGAGTTTGATGTATAAAATACATTAAAAAAAATCCACAGTTTGTCAGCCGACTACACCTAATTAAATTGGTCGTTACCCAAAATGACAACAAATCGTTGTTCAAGTTAATTCTAAGACGTAGATCATCAATATTGCCACCCATTACGCAAATACGATATATAGATTCAATGAGAAAAAGGGGACCGCCTAAATATGGTGTTGTAATTTACTGTGACGGGACGTTGTTCCGGTCCGTGATAGATATATCTAACCGCACACTAGCTTGCTAGATATAGAATATAGATCACTTCCTTCTTCTTTGAGATTGGTTAGGATGACATGAACAGTGCGTTCGGAACAGAGAATTTGCTCCCCTAAATCTGATGTTGTTTGATCTTGTTTTACTCGTTGGGTTTCTATTTGTATTTTTCATATTGGGAAATGGGATTGTGTCATTTTCTTGTCGTAAGCGTGCTGAACAGACCTAACTGCTTACTCTCCACACCGATTGGAACTAGAAAGGAAGCGGCCAAGAAAGACGGCAAGCTTTCGCGCACGCTGATCCGTCCAACCCTGCCGACGTGGATCTCTTACACCCTCGTAAGAGACGATTTTGGCCACGTGAACCCGAACACGACAGTGCAGCGGTGAATACTGCTTCGCTGATTTTCTCCCGTTATAAATTCACAGTTTCTCCGGAAGGCCCCATCTGCCAACCACCTCTCCTCCTCTGCCGGTAGGCTCCTCGTGTGCGCCTTGTAGGTACGAAACCTGCTTGCTTGCTGTACACTTCTCGACCACTACCAAGAAGCGCCTTCCTTTTCTCAGCCGAAGCCGACCTAATTAACGTTAGCTCATACCTTTCCGCTCTGGGCGACTTCATCTTCCTCCAGTTTGTGGTTCTCCTCTCCCTTCTACCTTTTCCGATCCAGCAGGCGTTATGGCGAAGGCCCAGGCCGCAAGGATCGTGACAGAAGTTGCTCCACCGCAGCTTGTAACCGTTGTGCGCCGCAAGATGTCTCGTTTCTTGGAGACTATCGTGGAGGAGGACCACCGGGGCGATGGTGCACGAGCGGCAGAGCTCACAGCTGCAGGCGCCGGCCTCCATTCACCATTCAAGGCAGCCGCCATCGCCGCCGCTGCAATGACGCCTTCTTCTTTGTCCTCGTCATCATCGGCGCGTGGACAAGACAAGGCACCGCACAGAGACAGTTCTGACGGGTGGCCATATGGCGCTGGACAGTTCGCCTAATATGCTGTGTGCGTGTGCATGTAGCAGCTAACTATAGGAGCAGAAGGATGGTTAGATAGTTTATGTGCTATTGTGTATGCGTCTTAATTAATCATCCCATCTGGCCGGTTAGTTTTTGATATATGGTGCAGTTCTGTGTTCGGAGGAGTCCGTCGGAGCTGGGATATAGAGTAGAACTATTATAAGTTTTTCTCGGCTTGTATACTTCTCTGAAGCCCTTCTTACTTGCTAGCTAGATCATCGTAACAGCGCCTTTGCTTTTCTTCTTCTCTTTCATGTTCTTCTTCTCAGTTCCTCTTCAGTATGTATAGAAATATACTGAACAATCCAATATTACGAGTTTGTAGCAACCAGTGAATTTGTTGCGGCCTCTCTTTCTCAATCGGACTTTAACTCTTCTAGTCTTTGCTGGACACACCTAAAAAGATTCTAGATGCTTCCGATCAGAAAAGTTTGGTGGTGCTCCTGGCTGCCATGACCTGCATAGCTAGAGTGGACGATGACTTTGGCAACCCCTCAAACTAATCAAGGCACATCGCAAAAATGTCTCAGTAAGTCCGCAACGTGGCGGAGAAAGCATGGTTACTGACTCCCGCGAGTATACGCCACCAGTAGACTCGGAACTGCAGCTGTTCGGTCTGCCGTCGGCCGTCAGTTCAAATCACTGATCCCTGCGTGAGAATTGCGCTATGTCTGGTATGTGAGAAAGGTTGGGCAGGAAAGGAAGTAAAGGGCAAGAAAGAAAAGGATGGGAGTTGAGAGGAGAGAGAATAAGAGAGACGATATTATTTAACGTATTTTTGCATTTCGTTAGTGAGTATGAAGAAAATAGTATATTATGAAGAATCAATTTCAACAATTTTGACATCAATTAAAATTTTCAACAATGATGTATGAGCCATAAAAATCAAACTACATTATCTTATATATATTAATATGGTAGGATGTGTAAGTATTTTTTTTCTATCTTTGTACAGTTCCTACAAAAATTTCCATCGCAGTATCATTCTCAAATTATTTCACTGTTTTTAGACAGGTTTCTCTCGTGTTATCTAATCTCCTTTCGTATTTTCATATTTCAAATCAATTTTTCTCATAAATAAATTTTATTCGAAGTTTCATGTTCTATTTTTTATTTATCTAAAAGAAGTTAGATAAAGGAAAATTATTAGGAGCACACACCACCTCCCCCAATATTCGCACCCCCACCTCGGGAAGTAGCATATATCTATTTTTAGCACTGTGCGACACAACTTTTTAGGCGCTAAATAGGTTAGTGCGCCTGTTGCATTCATAGTTGCATGTTGCATGGTTGCATACATACAATTGTTGTAACAAAGACAATAATATAGTCCAATCACCTACCATCCAACCACTTACATTTATCCACTTGCTACGTGTAATTCAATTTTTTTTCATTTTCTCCCACTTAAATTTAAACTCTATTTTTTTTCATTTTCCCTCCACTTATATGCGACATGGTCTCATTTTGCTGCAAATATATTACAGTATTAATTGATCGTCATCGCACTATCAAAAATTATTCTGAACAAGACTAAAAATTAATTAGAACAATACTTACAATCAGGAGAATTTTGTAATTAGAAAAAAATAATGTTTATAAAGGGTGAAAATATTTTTGTTCCGCTTCAGGATTGCTCATAATGTTTGACACGATCAAAATCACGTTTCTATATATTTTTCTATAAGTCAAAAATCAGTACTTAAATGTACATATTACAGTGCTAAGTATACAATGACAATATACTAAAAATATATAGCATAATGTGACACAATCGTTAAGACAAAAAATCTGCTAATGTAGTTGTAAGGTTGCATGTTGCATGCTGCAATAAAGGCAATAATGTCATTCAACCACCCACCACCCAATCACTTACATTTATCAAATCGTCTATTCATCTTCTAGCACTGTTATACTTTGAAACTGGCACGGTGCGAACAGAGCATCGGTAATACGTAAAAAGACACATTTGTGGACTGTTGCTCGTGGCATAGTCCCGAGGTTGGGGTGTGAATCCTGATATAATATGTGTGTTGGATATCAGTACTCTTAGATAAATAATTAATTTATTTTATTACTTTCCGTCTTTAATATTTTAGATTATTAACACCATAAGTTGTGGAGCTTCTCAAAAGAATACAAAAAGATACATAAAGCAATGTCATAACTCCCAAGTAGTATCTTGTAGGACAGGTTTCGTTATTCAAAACGAATTAGGATCGCAACTTATTATCCCTCAGTTTTCTTTTTCATTGTAATTAGATTTTTATATAATTTAAAGGTTCTTTTTTCATAACAGTTTCTTTCTAAGTAAGTATATGAATGTTTATTCTACACTTCTAGCTCATGCACCGCTTCATTCTCACTTAAGAAAGCTCCGTGCAATATTCTTCTCATGAAGGCAACACGTCAATTCTAGAAACGAACGAAGAGCGATATAGAATGGAAAGAAGGGAGAGTGGTTGCTTAGAGTGAAATGAGATGAAAGTTAATCTATACTACTATAAAAAGAGCGAGTTTGATGATGCGCTTTCCTTGATTCACTCTCTTCTCTCCTTTTTTCAAGGAATTTTACTCCTACAAATATTTATTCCCACACTCTCTTATTAACTTTTATTATCTTTAATTCTGTATTTCTCTCTCCATCCCACGAAAACGGTTCCTTGATTCTCTCTTTTCAAACAACCAACACAAATATCTTTTACCATAGGAACTCTTTCACGGACGAGTCCTCTCCCCGCACATTTCCAACAAATTTTATATGTTACGTGCATGTGCACGTGTGCGTTCACTAGTTAAAAAAAAGAGATCAGACATAAGGAAATTCAAAAATGAAAAATTCTTGACACACCCAGTTACCCAACTAGAAGCAAAGTTCAATGCGAGTAAAAATATATTTTTTAATAGGAGAGAAGTAGGAAAAAAGAAGAATGAAATAAAAGTTCTTTGAAATTTTCAATTAGTAATAGATTTTTTACTAAACAGAAACCATTAAGTTCTTTATAAAAAATATGTCCAACAAAACTAGTATTGACATACTTTAAAAAAATGAGAAAAATATAGTACTTGTATTTTGATGTACAATATCCCATATTTGGCGTACAGTACTCGTATTTTGAGTACAATATTCCTCATAAGTTTCAATCCATAATGATTATTTTTATGAAACAAAAAGTATTGATTCCTTGTAAGAAAAACTTTTTAACAAGAATAATGTTGATAAGAATAAGGTGAGAAAAATATATGTATTTTTTGGGGTACAATACCCCATATATTGAGGTACAGTCTTCGTATTTTGGATGTAGTATATCAGCAAGTAACATTCGTAGTGTACCCTTGAAATAGGGGTAATGCATCCCAAAACACAGGTAATGTACATCTCTTATTTATCTACTTGAGTATAATACCAATATTTTGGGATACACTACTCTCTTTTTGGGGTATACTTCTAATGTTTACTTGTTAACGTATTGTACCTCAAAATATGAGTATTGTATCCCAAAACGGGATTAATATACCCTAAAATACAAGAGTAATAATATTTTGGGGTACAATACTCCTTGTTTTAGGTATTCTACTTTTATACTTCCCACCTCCAATTTTTGTACATCTCTCATATTATTTTTTTATCCAAAGTATGTCAACATTGGCCTTATTAGAAAGTTTTTTTGTGATGAATCTAATATTTTTTATTTTTTTATTTTGATATAAAATTATGAACAAAATATTTTTTGTCCCTTTTTTCTCTTTGTACTTTTTTTGGCAAAGTACGTGACGTTAATAGAGCCTTAAAAAGGTGCATTAATGAGTGTCCATCACCAATTGAGTTAGGCTATCCATACCCTCCCACTCACCCGGTCATCCACCTGCTTGTCATGAGGCGCGATCAGTGTTGATGTGGCAGAAAAACCAGACACATTATAAAAAGAGAAAAAATAAGAGAGAGAAATATTTGGCTCATAAATACTAAAGTGCTAAGAATTTATTTCAAAATAAAAAGCATTAGGTACATCACAAAAAATACCTTCTAACAAGACCAATTTTGACATAAATTAGAAAATAAATAATATGAAAGGTATAACAAAAGAGGAGAGAAGTATTAAAAAATATTATACTGACAAAATTTTGTGTATTGTACTCTAAAAAGAGAGTAATATTAGTATTGTAACTTCAAAATGACAGTAATATACCTCAAAATTTATATATAGTACCCCAAACATTGTTACTATAGTCGGATTGATCATTAAGTAAAATATTAAAATTAAACTGGGTATAATAAACATTCATACTGTGATGGGTATGGTACTCTTGTTTTAGGGTATAATACATCAACAAGTTAAACATTAGTATTGTACCTCCAAAGATGATAGTAATGTACCCAAAATATGTGCATTATACCCCAAAATACTGTTGATATACTGATGTAGATAAATAAAAGGGATATAGAACGCATGATTCAGGGTATATTACTCTCATTTTAAGGACAAAACAAAAGTTTACTTGCTGATGTATTGTACTTAAAATACATTTATTGTACCCAAAACATGTGTATCGTACCCCAAAATAAGGATACTACATTTCTCTCATATTACCATTTTTCCAAAATATGTCATCACTAGTCTTGTTGGAAAGTATCTTTACAGAGAATTTAATTCTTTTTGTTTCATCAAAAAATACATTCTAGATTGAAAGTTAAGGACAAAACTATTTCATCCTTCTTCTACTTCTCTTGTATTTTATTGCTTTATTGATACTGGTTGTATGGGTCAAAGTGCCCACTCTCAATCCTGAGAAGTGAGTGGACGGATGGGTCTATCGCACACTATGTCTAGATTTTTTCTATTTCTTTGACTACTTGACTGGGATGGAGTCGGGCTAAGGATGTTTCTTTCTTCTCAATTTGAAAAAAATTAGGCTAACCACACCCTCTCATCCACCCAGTCTTCCACCCACTAGTTGAGAGGCATGATCAATGTTGATGTGGTAGGAAAAATAGACACACTCTGAAAGAGAGAAAAATAGGAGAGAGAGAAATGTTTTGCTCATAAATTTTAAATCTTAAGGATCTTTTTGTCAAAAAACATTAGGTTCATCATAAAAAATAGTCTCTAGCAAGACCAATGTTCACATATTTTGGAAAAAATATATATGAGAAGTATAACAAGGAAGGAGAGAAGTATAAAAAAGTAGTGCCCACAAAATTTTGGGTATTGTACTATAAAATGTGAATAATATCAATATTGGATCTCCAAAATGACAGCAATATACCTCAAAATATAGATATTGTATCACTAATAACTATATTACCACAAAACATGATAAATTAAAATCAATTTCATATCAAAATCTCAAGCTCAACTACTTACAATTGAGGACAAAAACATGTGCCACTTGTATTTCATTCATTGCCAAAGGTATTACATTGCATTATTTACTGGCTAACTAGCCACATCTTGTTACATATGATCATTTATTCCTGTATACAAATCATGTACGTATTGTCATGGTATGAATTCCAAATCCCAAATTGATGTGTAATATTCAAAAAACACTGCCAAGAACATGAGTGTATAGGGACGACACATAGGACGCTATTACTAGACACTAGATGTATTATCATGATTCAATAGTTGCATCTTCTCTTATTATTAGTTTCAGCAACACGATCTCTATCTCAACATACGCGTTCACCTAAAATATGTGGAAACACATGAGGTGAGACCAAACATCCCAACGAGAGATATAGCTCTCCTACGAATAAGCACAGATAAGCTAAACAGCAGATTATACTATTAATGGATGAGTAGATTCAGATAAATGATATAAGCAAGGCAATTATCATTTTTAAGCATTTCAGATATCCATAATTGAGCAATAGAAGATCTTATGCAAATGATATAGGCAAGGCAATTATCATTGTTTAAGCATTTCATATATCCATAACTGAGTAATAGAAGATCTTATGCCTTTAGAAGGAATATGAAGAACATGTATAATTGTTATAAAATAAAAAGTACAAAATCAAAGTAATGGGTCTGTTGGATCTAGGTCTCTAAAGGGGGGTAAATACGCTTCAAAATTCTCACAAGAATAATTAGACCTTTAAATTATATCAATTGAAACAAAATGGTTAAGAACTTTTTGAAGTTATATCTAAGCAAGCATAGCAAGGATTAGAGAGACTAAAACATGCACTTGGATAAGGTGGTTAGAGTGGTTCCAATCTCCAAACTAGGAGACCGTCAATCCACTACCTAAAGATGTCAACCTCTAGGACTTTGCAACCCATGTATACTTATATTCTGTCATAAGAGATACAAGGAGACCACCATACATCCAAGGGATTATCTATTCAAGACAAGAGTCTTTCACCTAGACAAGGACTTACCCACTTAATCAAGATGTCTTCAGCCTTCACCAAGGACTTACCCACACTTGCATCAAGTCTTTGTTCTTGAAGGAATTACCCATTCTTCTTGAATCTTTGCTTTGTCCTTCTCCTTCACTTGGAAAATATCTTCGCACCTTATTCAACCTTGAAGAAGAACAACAACTTCACCTTCACTCAGCGAAGCTCACTTCAACCTTTGCTCTTTGAGAAAGGAGATTGGGAAGATGGAAGGAATGAGAGCTTTACAAGATAACATGGAGGTAGCTCTCTTACAACATTCCTAACTCACTCATAATCACGAAATGCTTTGTAAATGAGAGAGAGAAAGGGACTCAAAGGTTTGTAACACAATCAACTATAGTAAGAACCAAGGATAGCATGAATGAGCAAACTTGGAATGAACTCCAAGAGGTTCTATTTATAGTTGGGGGTGTCCCTTTGAGTGTGGGATCACTTAAGAATGAAAAATAGCCATTTTACAACTTGCAACACATCTATTTTCATTTCCAACAACTCTCCAACAGTTAGAATCACTTTTTTTGTGTTTTTCGTATACTACATTCGATCAAGTTTCAATAAAGGCAACTCGACCGATCCACTAACTGACAACGTTAATGTTCAAACTATCGCTTGAGTTTGTTTAGGAAAACTCAACCGATGAGTCAAAATCAATTTTGGTTAGTGAGTTAGTCAGTCGAGTTATGTGAGTGTATAACTCAACCAATTGATTCAGTTCTAAAAATCCATCACTGATCGGTCAAGATTCAAACTTGATCGACAAAGTTGTTGTGACAAGTTTTTCAAAATGATTTTATAGTGACTAAATGTTGGAATTAAGTGTCTCTGGTTTTTTCTCATCTTAGTTATAGTCACATCAATACAAGTGATTAAAAAATATTCTAAGGTAGTTTGAAGTGATTTCCCAAATTGCACACTTGCATTGCTTTTGAATTGAACTTGGACAGGCTAGGGCTTGTGTAATTTGATCCTTTTCATGTGCCTAAAGCCTGGAATTAATACTAAACAAATATATTAGATACATATGAATGGAATGGTTAAGTCATTATCAAATATGGACAATGTATAACTCTCAAGTCAACATTATCCCCCTTTTTAACAATGACAAATCATTCCTCAACATATTGAAAAGGATATGTAAAGTTATACCTTAGCCTTTTGAATTGCAAGGGGATTCATAATTTTAATAATGTGAATTTCTCCCCCTCAATCTATGCTCACTCTTACCTGCATAGTTAGTCTTTCTACAAAAAGCAATGTAACATGCATATACTATATGGTCCTTTAGCTAGTCACATGATAAAGCATATATTGAATAAGAAAAGGATCACATATGTAATAAAAGCAATATGGTTGAGCTTCAAAACATTGAAATTCTCTCCCCCTTTTGGCATTATAAAAAAGGAAGTGGGTAGAAGAGTACAAAATTAGGTCTTCTCCAAACACAACCAAAACATTCAATCCATAAGATAAAACATGCAACCTCATAGCGCACAACAAACAGAGATGGGAGAGAAACAAGCATTCTATGTCATAATAAAAATATGGGAAACATAGCACAAACTCATGAGATATAGTCAATCAAAGAGTGATTGTATATATGATTAAGACTACAACACTGAAAGCATGTCCTCAAAACAACTACAAGCCAAAATGATGAAAAACAACATGATGATAGAAATAGTACATCTCAGATAATGTGCCCAGATATTTTTAGTACAAAATAGTCTAGAAAGATATATATGATCAACATCTACAGACTAAAAAACTAAAACATCTAAACATCTAGGCTATCTATGTCCACATCATCATCCTCATCATCAGAAGTTTCAGGTTCGTAGTCATCATCTCCATCTAAAGACGCAGCCGATATAGCAGCTTCACCTTCATCACTAGATGCACCAGCAAAGCCATCATCTGAACCATCATCATCATCATCCTCAGATGCCTCCTCATCAGCAACAATAGCTTCCTCATCGACCTGTTCGGACATCTCCTCATCGGCAGAAGGACCAAAACCATGACCGGGCCACATGGCATTCTACTCAGGCCAAGACATACCAAGGTCATGCAACTCTTGGGCTTGAGGAAAAGTGGGAGCAGAGGTTCCAAGTCCTACAAGAAAAGTAGCTATAGGACTAGTAGGGAGAGGTAGCACTCCAGGGGTAGATCTACCAACATTAGAGGGAGTAGAAACATAAGCAACAGGTGGAGGGGCTGGGTAAAAGTAATTGTATGCATAGGATGAATAATGACCTCCTGGGTAGGGCTGGTTGGCATGGTAAGGATGGGGAAAGGAAAGGTTCATGGTATACATGATAACACAGAGATCCTGATGCATATAATCCTAAACCTGATGGTTATAGCCATGTTGATGCATCATGTAACCCATGAGGGTTTCATTTGATACGTTGAACAAGGCACAGGTAGGTCAAGGATGGCTAAGAAGGTGGAGGTGGAGGCTCTAGGTGTGGTATAAGAATGGGTAGGCATGCTCTTCTGAATTGTGGTCTCACTGATATAGACTCCTTTTCTAGAAGGTTTGTAATGAAGGTCATGAAACGAAACTTGCCAGTGCCAATTGAAAAAGACTAGAAATCAGGGTTGGGTAGGGTGGGTGGGTACCACAAGTGTTCTTATAGAGTCAAAGCAGGTCATGTGATAGAGAATATATTGAGACCACTTGACTCTAATTTTCTTCATGATATAAAACATAATCACCATGATATTCTCTGCAATTTTAGTTTGATTTTTCTTTGGATGAATATTGCAATTGACTACCAGGGAGAGAATGTGGTTCTTCAGGTCTAAGGCAGAGGGGGAAGGGTAGACTTCTTTCTATAGAGAAATTGAGTCTTCTTCAAGAATTTATGTATGTCAGGGAGAATGATAACATATTGCTTATAGAAGGCCTCAGGGCCTAAGAGGTGAAAAGACTCAGGGTAATACTTCCTTCATGTATCGATTACCTCGATACCAGAGAAAAAGATATTGAAGGTATACTCTGAGACTTGGAATTTCATCCCAACAATCATGGAAGTAAGAATGACTTGATTATTTGGCGAGGGTACAAGAGTGTCATAATTCTATTACAAATTTGCATAGAATCTGTGATCGGTTTTAGTGCTTATGATGGAATTGTTATAGCATACGTGTTCAACACTCTGGATAGGTAGGTGGTGGTCTTACAACAACTTGGCAACTTGATCTATAACCTTTTGTCTATGTGAGCGTGACTTAAACAAGGCATGAAAAGGAAATATGTTCCTAGGAAGGAGCTCCTTGTGCCTATTTAGATCATCATTAGAGACAAAAAAGGTATCACTGAATGAGAATAGGTGAATGTTGGAGGAGGAGGATGGTGCTCCGAAGGGGGAAGCTCTCTTTCTCCTATTGGAAGCCATGGAGGCGAGGCAAGAAGAGAAGAGAGGTCAAAAATGTAGGAAACACCACCAACAACTGACCAAACACCTAGGGTTGATGAACAAGAGGTCTAGGAAGGTCAACCAAGGTCATACTAGGGTTAGGAAAGGGATGGTCGGGCTAGGGTTGAGAGCTAGAGGGAACTGGAGAGGGAATCAGTCTATTTTTCTCTAGTTGATAGGGAGAAAAGTATGCTATACCACACTTATGTTTGCTCCATCCCAACCATCGATCGAGTTCTACAAGATGGAAACCTGATTGAATGGATTTTTACAAAAGCCCTCGGCCATGGATCCGTCGAGTTGGCAACTCGATTAATGGTCAACCTGAACCATCATTAGAAATATTAATTTCTAGCCATTTGAGTGATAATTAAATTTATTTTTCTAGTCCATTTTGCATTTTTAACATACTTAGGCACATATCACTCATTATTGAGTATTATTTAGCAATGAAACAAGCATTTGCAATAAATACATGAAAGAAGTGGAAAAAAAAACAAGGCAAAAGAACATGAAATTTTAGCACTTTAGCAAGCAAGGGTGATCAAGACATGAGCAAAGCATATAAGATAGATAACAAATAGCTAGAAGGCATATCATATTCATCCAAAGTAGTTATGAGCAATTCAGATCTAATAAAATTAAATTGCTCTCTAGCTAGAGGTTTAGTGAAAATGGCTGCCAACTGATTATCTGTGTCCATATGTGTGATATAGATATCCTTTCTGGCAATGTGATCATGAAGCAAATGATGGCAAACCTCTATATGATTGGATCTAGTATGTAATATAGGATTGTAAGATAAATTGATTGCACTAGTATTATCATAATAGATAGGAGAAGCATCAAAATAAATGTTAAAGTCTTAGAGCATTTGCTTCATCCATAGGACTTGGGCACAATAACTCTCGTCTACAATGTATTCAGCCTCAGTAGTTGATAAATCCATTGTGCTCTATTTCATGGAGAACCAAGATACCAAGTGTAAAGAGGCGAGATCACCCCTTTACTAAAATTTAAAGGAAATACAAACTTCCACAATTTTTAACAAAATTTGACTTTGAGGATGATTGCATAATATTCCAAGTAAATAAGCATGATTCCAGATACATAATAAAATGTCAATAGCAGCGGAAAGAAAGAAATAATAAGCCTTCTAATGGCTTAATTGTTTATTACATAATTGATTTCTAAAAGAAAAGATAAGATAGATAAGAGGATCTAGCTATAGCAACCTAGCCATCCTTCTTGTCAAGCTAACGATCAACAACAGAGGAACCTTTCTTCAAGCCCTTCCTTCACCTTGCTCAACTCCAACACCTGAGTGGTTGGGAAGACACCCAGCAAGAGGGAAAAACAAAGAAAGTATGTGTTACAAGATTATTCTAACAATGTCAAAGAAAGTTGTAACAAGTAAATTAGGCTAGATATTTGGTGTAAAAGGAGATATCAAAGAGTATGAGGTTTTATAAAGAAACTTGCCATTAACAAAATAAATAAAGGTTCTAGCATGTCAATTAATATGTCTACCTAACTAAGTAGGGTTGAGGCACCTACCGGACCTCTAACCTTAGGTGAGGGAAGAATAAAAACATTTCCAATCACCTATAATTTTTAATGGGGAGAATTATAAACATTCCCCTAGGGCGATTTTATACATGCCCTCTATGGGTGGTTGTACATAAGTACCACTACTTAATCATTAAATAGATCATTTAATTACATGCTAACAAAAGATTTATGGCAAGGATAAGCAAAAGAATATATAACATGGCAGTGGGGTATGAATACCCAAACAAGAGAATACTACATCTACTTTTGAGGCAATAAGCAATTTAGGTTTCAAGTTTTAAGGGTTTAGATCAAGTTAAACCTCATAAGGAAGTATGGGTAATGGATTACTGGTTTCTCAACTAAAAAGTAGATGCACAAACAAAACACATACCTTAGCCTCAGGTGTTCTAGAATTTCCCTTTTCAACTCTTCACATGAATTATAAACCCAATTTCCCTAATACATCATTATATTCATAAATTAGAATTACACACATTCATTTAAAAGATTGAAAACCCTAATTCACTAACTTTTTGTGCAAACCATCGATTTAGACTCCAAAAACCTTATAACCATCTTAGTTAGGTTTCCCTGATCAAAATAACATATAATATTGTATATTTTGGAAATATGGATTCTTAGGGTTAATTTTAGTGATTTTAAGATAATTAAATCGACTTTAAAAATACATTTTCGCAAACCTCAAAACCAGATCCCAAATAATATTTTTATTGAATAGATCTCGTCTTCCTGATTTCAAAACACTATTTATTTTTTATTTTTGACCACAGGATTAATTTTTAGAAAATGTTTTATCTCGACCAATCACAGCCTGCCACGTAGGCAAGGCCGGATGGTCGAGCGGTGGCGAGCGCTCGGAAGCGGTGACCCGCGCCTTGCGGTCGCTCGCTACCGGGCGTGCGGTGAGGTCAGGCAGACGAACAGAAGGAAGAAAAGACCATAACACCCTCGCGCGGAAAACAGAAAAAGCAAGCGAACGTGGGGTAAAACTGGAAAAATGGGGTCGTCTTCTTCCCCTGCCCGCGCGACACGAGCAGCGAGCAGCTTGCTCGGCTCGATTGGGCAAAACCGTGTTTCTCAACCAAATCGGACGCGTAGATACTCGAAAGAAAGGGAAAAGAACGACGAAGCTAATGGTACCTTTAATTTGAAACGAGGTCAACGGAGAAAAGCACGAGAGGCGCCGCAAGCCAGGGGTCTTCGACGGCCTGTTGGTGGTCGGTTCGTCCACGAAACGTCAAATTGGGGGCACGAGCAGGTTGGTAAGGTGATTGCGGTTGCGAGGGTTACAATATTTATAGGCAAGATACCCTAAGTTAGGGTTTAGGTAGAAGCAAAGTAAGGAGGTCGGCGGCCAACTTGGGCGTTTCCCAAAAACGTGACTAATCCCAAACTTTTTGGGATTATCTGGAGCGGAAACTCGCAAGGAATCCAACGCAACTTATTTGAGCAAAAATCATCGAGTAGAACTCGAGATATACCGATTTGAAAAATCAAAAACAAAAGGCATGTTGCCTTTTACGGCTAGAGGTAGGAGACGATCGCGGGTCGTCCGATCGATGGACCCGAGTCCATCAAGGATTCTGAGCCGTCCGATCTCGCATTAGATTAGGAAAACAACCCTTAGCAAAAGTCGATTAAATCTATTAAATTTTTATATGTTTTTCTCTTTCTTCGTTTGGAGGCTCAAACGTCGTCCACAAATTATCAAATTTTATATCCTGACTTGTTTTGATGCGTAGAATCCAATTATGGAATTAGTTTTGCATTTTGAGAAAGTTTGATAGGTGAAATAATTAATATATCATATTCTCTTTCCTCCTTCAAAAGAGGTGATAACATTATCTAAATTTAGTGTAACTTCACCCATAAGTCTCCTTAAAGGTTTGGAACACGATTTTGCAATTATCTTCACAAGTTGAAATTATCTTTATATTTATTAAATAAATAGAACATTCTACACACTTTCTCTCTCTCCTATTTCACTCATTATTCATATATTATCCAAATTAGTTGCAAATTTGCACATAGGCTTATTTTTATGTTTAAAATATGAATTTGGAGTTATTTTCCTGATATGAGAACATTAAGTATTTTATTTCTCTTTATTGGCATATTTCCTATATTCTTTTGATAATGTTATTAATATTTATATTTAGGTTCCATTTTAAATGATACTTGGCCCTTAAGTTACTTTTTGCTCAAGGAAACGAATTTAATTATCAAATTATCATGATGGTTTTAGATTATAATATTTGTTGCAAAAATCTTTCTAATTATCTTCTTTACCCATAAATTCTCATATTACCCTTAATTATTACATTTATCTTCTCCCTTATATAAAATTCGGAATTTTTTCTTATTTCTCTTATTCTAGGAAATGCTAGAAAGTTCTAGGACGAATTATTTTATTCTTTTTATTACTTGATGTGAAATTGCATTTTAGACCCATTATCTAATTCTAACTGAGGTATTTGTGCATGCAACCTTGTAATAAGAATATATGGGAAACATTTATCCAATAACCATCATAATTCCTTTAAATCAAAAGCAAAGACATATGGAATGAAAATGAAGGACAAAACTTATAGAAAAGAGTACAAAGAGGTACATAGGGGATTTCAGTATGTTACAGCACTCCACCCCTTAAAAAGGATTTCGTCCCCGAAATCTCATACAAAGAGGGAAGGGTGAGTATGTAACATCTCATATCTCAACTCCCAAGTGGTTTCTTCTAAACCATGGTATCTCCACAAAACCTTCACTAACTCTATCTCCTTACTCTTCAGCTGCTTCACTCGGGAGTCAAGGATCTTCACCAGGTAGTTCTTCATAAGTCAGATTCTCATTAATCTCCACAGGTTCAATGGTGAGCACATGAGACGGATCCTTAACGTACTTCCTCAACACAGAAACATGGAACACATTGTGAATCTTATCATAAGCAGGAGGCAAAGCTAGACGATATGCACAATCCCCCACTTTATCTAAGATCTCAAATGGTCCAACATAGCGAGGACTCAACTTGCCTTTTACTTTAGATCTTGCAATAGAACGTATAGGCTTGATCTTTAGAAAAGCATAGTCTCCCACTAAGAAGCTTACATCAGACCTCTTTTTATCAGCATACATCTTTTGTCTGTCTTGAGCAGCTTTTAATCCGTTTCTTTATCAACTGTAGCTTCTCAAGCATCATCTGCATGTCATCAGTCTTTATGAAGGAACGTTCACCAACATCATCCCAGTGCAAAGGTGAACGACAAGGTCTACCATAGAGAGCTTGAAAAGGTGGCATACCAATACTGGCTTGGTAGCTATTGTTGTAAGTGAACTCTGCTAATGGTAGATATCGATCCCAGGCACCACCCCAATCCATCACACAAGCACGTAGCAAGTCCTCCAGAATCTGAACTGTTCTCTCAGACTGACCATCAGTTTGCGGGTGGTAAGCAGTGCTGAAACACAGATCAGTACCCATCTCTTCCTGAATCTGACCCCATAAGCGAGAAGTGAATTTTGGGTCTCGATCAGAAACTATCACAGCAGGGACACCATGCAGACGAACTATCCACTCCACATACAACTGAGCCATCTCAGCAACTTTATATGTGGTTTTGAAAGGCAAGAAATGAGCAGATTTTGTAAGCCGATCAATCACCACCCAGACAGCATCATAACCTTTCTTGGACTTAGGGAAACTGGTAACAAAGTCCATTGTGATCTTCTCCCACTTCCATTCTGGAATCTCAAGAGGATGAAGAAGACCACCGGGTCGTTGATGTTCAATCTTGACTTGCTGACATGTCAAGCACTTCGCCACGAACAAAGCTATATCATTCTTCATGTTCTTCCACCAAAAGCTTCATTGTAAGTCCTTATACATCTTGGTTGTGCCAGGGTGAATAGTGTACTTGGAACCATGAGCTTCACTCAAAACCTTCTGTCTCAGATCACCAACATTGGGTATCCACAACCTTTGTCTGAAGCGGATAGCACCATCCACTCCGACAGAGAAGTCAGATTGCGGTTTCCCAGATAAAGCTTTCAACTCTTTAAGCTCGAAACTCTCCAACTGTGCAGACACGACTTCTGAGATCCAGGTTGGTGTAACGGTCAAACTGGCCATGTGAACACACAACTTATCTTCATCCACTGAATCGACAGGCTGAGGTCTCCAACTGGCCACATGTTCAAGGTTTTCCCACACAGAACATCTCAGAGCAGCACAAACAGCATCCTTCTTGCAACTTAAAGCATCAGCTACGACATTTGCTTTACCAGGATGATATCTGATGGTGAAGTTGTAATCATTATGATATTCCATCCACCTACGTTGTCGCAAGTTCAGATCCTTCTGAGTCAACAGATATCTCAAACTCTTGTGATCAGAAAAGACTTCAAACTTTTCGCCATAGAGGTAGTGTCGCCAGATCTTCAAAGCATGAACTATGGCAGCAAGCTCCAAATCATGCGTAGGCCAATTAGCTTCATTAGGTTTCAACTGGCGAGAAGCATAGGCGATCACCTTTCCGTCTTGCATCAGAACACACCCTAAGACTTGTCGGGATGCGTCGGTGTAGATGACATAGGGTATGCCCTCAACAGGCAAAGCAAGCACGGGAGCAGAAGTCAGACTCATCTTCAACTTCTGAAAACTGTCCTCACATTCAGGGGTCCATGATAACTTGACTTCCTTCCGAGTCAGCTTGGTCAAAGGTAAGGCCAATTCAGAAAACCCTTTGATAAACTTCCGATAGTAACCAGCTAGACCAAGGAAACTACGGATTTCTGACGGGTTTTTCGGAGCATTCCACTTTGTCACAGCTTCTACCTTCGTAGGATCAACAACTATATGGCCGGCAGAAATCACGTGACCAAGAAACATCACTTCCTTTATCCAGAACTCACATTTTGAGAATTTTGCATACAATTGATTTTCTCGCAATGTGTTGAGTACAATCCGCATGTGCTCGTGATGTTGTTCCAACGTCTCAAAATAAACCAAAACGTCATCAATAAACACCACTACAAACTTGTCGAGGTATGGGCGGAATACTCGGTTCATCAGGTCCATGAACGCATCAGGGGCATTCATCAAACCAAAAGGCATGACCATAAATTCATAATGCCCATAGCGAGTTCTGAACGCTGTCTTCGGAACATCATCATCCTTTACACACATCTGGTAGTAGCCACTTTGCAGATCCATTTTGGAGAACACGATGGCTGACTTCAGCTGATCGAATAGGTCGTCGATGCGCGGCAACGGATAACGATTCTTCACTGTCACCTGGTTGAGCATGCGGTAATCCATGCACATCAGCAAAGAGCCATCATTCTTCTTCACGAACAGAAAAGGGGCTCCCCAAGGGGATACACTAGGGCAAATGAAGCCCATGTCGAGAAGCTCTTCAAGCTGCTTCTGCAACTCCGCCAGCTCAGCAGGAGCCAAGCGGTAAGGTGGCTTCGATATCGGTGAAGTTCCAGGTATGAGCTTGATGGAGAATTCCACCTTGTGAGTTGGTGGCAACCCGGGTAACTCCTCAGGAAATACATCTGGGAAGTCCTTCACCACATCAACATGTTCTAGAGCAGGAAGTGTAGCATCGAGAACTATGGAGGCTAGAAAGGCTCTACACCCTTGCGAGACGAGCTTTTCAGCTTTGATGGCAGAGATGACGAACTGTCGCTCTCCTCGCTTCTTGCCCTTGACACACACTCTTCCCTCATCAGGATGAAACAGACTAACCTTGGATTCCTCACAGAATAAGACTGCTTTATACTTCTTTAACCAATCCATACCCAGGATAATGTCAAAGACGGTCATATCAAGCAAGACAAAAACTGTGGGAAACATTATTCCGGATATACAGAGGTTCAAGGTAGGAGTTTGGAGGTACGAGAAGCAGATTTTTCCACTAGGAGTTTTTACATCTAACACATGATCCATAAACTCAGATTCGATTTCAAGCATAGAGGAAAACTGGCTAGATATGAAGGTATTAGAGGAACCAGAATCAAACAGGGCTTTTAAAGGATGCATATAAAGGTGCAGTGTACCTTCAATCACTTCATTGCCTTCACCATCTTCTTCAGCATTGAGAGCAAACACTCTCCCATTCCGCCTCTCAGTTGGCGGACGTCTCGGGTTCTGGTTGTTGTTGTTATTGTTGTTGTTGTTCCGCGGTGGCGGGTTCTGTCTCAGCTGTTGCGGCTGCGGAGCATTATTCTGCCCTTGCTGGAAACGGGGGAAGTTGGGTCGGATATGTCCAACCTGGCCGCACTCATGGCAGGTTGGTGGAGGACGGTTGCCAATATGAGTAGGTGCATTGTTGGCGGGGCATCTTCCAGGAGGATGGTAGCGATTGCATCTGTTGCAGTGATCACGTCCACGGTTCTCATGCTGGTTCGGATTCTTCCTTTTGTTGTTGTTGAAGCCATTGGAAGCTTGAAACCTCAGATAAGACTCAATGGCGAGAGCCTTGTCCACCATTTATTGAAACATGAGTGGCAGTTGTGGAACGAGGCTTCGACCAACATGATAGTTCATGCCCTCCAAGAATAAGGTCGCTCTTCTGTCATCTCCAAGGTCGGTGGCGTAACGTTCTAACAGCAGAAATTTCTGAACGTAGTTGGCCACGCTCATGCTTCCTTGTTTGAGACTGTAAAACTCAGCCTCCTTCCTCAGGAAAGCAGGGCAGATGTACTTCTCTCTGAAAAACTTCAGGAACTGGGTCCACTCCATGGAGGAGGTGTCCCGAGTGCGGGCAACACCGTTCCACCAAACACGCGCCGGTCCATCCAGCACGTACGTCGCGAACCAAACCTTCTGGTGAGGAGGGCATGCCATACCCTCGAAGGTCCGATCCAGGGCCAACACCCAGTCATCGGCTTTGTCCACCATATTAGGCTCACTCTCACCCTTGAAGTAGGGTGGCTGCATCTTGATGAAATCAGTGAGGGTGAACTCCCTCGGCTTGGCGGCAATAGCAACAATGGTGTTGAGTTGTCCCATCATGGTGGAGGACAACAACTATCGCAACATCGCCAGCTCTTGCTCAGGTGTGAAGGCGGGAACACCAGAAGCTGGTTGGTTAATAGCAGGAGTCGCAGGAGTGTCGGGGTTGTCAGTGGTTGACTCCTGGTTTGTGTTGTCAAACAAGTCACCTCTCCTGAAATTAGGGTTAACATATTAAATTCTCAGGAGTAAAGAATCATAGATGAGAGGGAAAAGAAATAGAGATGAGAAAAAGGATAACTAGAATGCTATTGCCTAAAAGCATACTACTTCGGGCAGTTCGTTTCGGCGCAGGCCAGGCCGGATCATATGGGCATGGGAGTCCTCGTATACCAAGCTAGTGGGGCGGAGGAAAATCTTGCCAGCCCCCGATACCCTGATCCTTTCTAGACACCCTTGCCTCAACTGCATGCCCTAATAGTCGCCTAAATGCTCTGATACCATGTTGTAAAGAGGCGAGATCACCCCTTTACTAAAATTTAAAGGAAATACAAACATCCACAATTTTTAACAAAATTTTAGACTTTGAGGATGATTGCATAATATTCCAAGTAAATAAGCATGATTCCATATACATAATAAAATGTCAATAGCAGTGGAAAGAAAGAAATAATAAGCCTTATAATGGCTTCATTGTTTATTACACAATTGATTTCTAAAAGAAAAAATAAGATAGATAAGAGGATCTAGCTATAGCAACCTAGCCATCCTTCTTGTCAAGCTAATGATCAACAACAGAGGAACCTTTCTTCAAGCCCTTCCTTCACCTTGCTCAACTCCAACACCTGGGTGGTTGGGAAGACACCCAGCAAGAGGGAAAAACAAAGAAAGTATGTGTTACAAGATTATTCTAACAATGTCAAAGAAAGTTGTAACAAGTAAATTAGGCTAGATATTTGGTGTAAAAGGAGATATCAAAGAGTATGAGGTTTTATAAAGAAACTTGCCATTAACAAAATAAATAAAGGTTCTAGCATGTCAATTAATATGTCTACCTAACTAAGTAGGGTTGAGGCACCTATCGGACCTCTAACCTTAGGTGAGGGAAGAATAAAAACATTTCCAATCGCCTACAATTTTTAATGGGGAGAATTATAAACATTCCCCTAGGGCGATTTTATACATGCCCTCTATGGGTGGTTTTACATAAGTACCACTACTTAAACATTAAATAGATCATTTAATTACATGCTAACAAAAGATTTATGGCAAGGATAAGCAAAAGAATATATAACATGGCAGTGGGGTATGAATACCCAAACAAGAGAATACTACATCTACTTTTGAGGCAATAAGCAATTTAGGTTTCAAGTTTTAAGGGTTTAGATCAAGTTAAACCTCATAAGGAAGTATGGGTAATGGATTACTAATTTCCCAACTGAAAAGTAGATGCATAAACAAAACACATACCTTAGCCTCAGGTGTTCTAGAATTTCTCTTTTCAACTCTTCACACGAATTATAAACCCAATTTCCCTAATACATCATTATATTCATAAATTAGAATTACACACATTCATTTAAAAGATTGAAAACCCTAATTCACCAACTTTTTGTGCAAACCATCGATTTAGACTCCAAAAACCTCATAACCATCTTAGTTAGGTTTCCCTGATCAAAATAACATATAATATTTTATATTTTGGAAATATGGATTCTTAGGGTTAATTTTAGTGATTTTAAGATAATTAAATCGACTTTAAAAATACATTTTCGCAAACCTCAAAACCAGATCCCAAAAAATATTTTTATTGAATAGATCTCGTCTTCCTGATTTCAAAACACTATTTATTTTTTATTTTTGACCATAGGATTAATTTTTACAAAATGTTTTATCTCGACCAATCACAGCCTACCACGTAGGCAAGGCTGGATGGTCGAGCGGTGGCGAGCGCTCGGTAGCGGTGACCCGCGCCTCGCGGTCGCTCGCTACCGGCCGTGCGGTGAGGTCAGGCGGACGAACAGAAGGAAGAAAAGACCATACCACCCTCACGCGGAAAACAGGAAAAGCAAGCGAACGAGGGGTAAAACTGGAAAAATGGGGTCGTCTTCTTCCCCTGCCCGCGCGACACGAGCAGCGAGCAGCTTGCTCGGCTCGATTGGGCAAAACCGCGTTTCTCAACCAAATCGGACGCGTAGATACTCGAAAGAAAGGGAAAAGAACGACGAAGCTAATGGTACCTTTAATTTGAAACGAGGTCAACGGAGAAGAGCACGAGAGGCGCCGCAAGCCAGGGGTCTTCGGCGGCCTGTTGGTGGTCGGTTCGTCCATGAAACGTCAAATTGGGGGCACGAGCAGGCTGGTAAGGTGATGGCGGTTGCGAGGGTTAC
This sequence comes from Alisma plantago-aquatica, assembly GCA_963693085.1. NCBI lineage: Eukaryota > Viridiplantae > Streptophyta > Magnoliopsida > Alismatales > Alismataceae > Alisma > Alisma plantago-aquatica. Next base: position 98,768,948 of record OY856411.1, read on the forward strand.
AATATTTATAGGCAAGATACCCTAAGTTAGGGTTTAGGTAGGAACAAAGTAAGGAGGTCGGCGGCCAACTTGGGCGTTTCCCAAAAATGCAACTTATCCCAAACTTTTTGGGATTATCCGGAGCGGAAACTCGCAAAGAATCCAACGCAATTTATTTGAGCAAAAATCATCGAGTAGAACTCGAGATATACCGATTTGAAAAATTGAAAACAAAAGGCCTGTTGCCTTTTACGGCTAGAGGTAGGAGACGATCGCGGGTCGTCCGATCGATGGACCCGAGTCCATCAAGGATTTTGAGCCGTCCGATCTCGCATTAGATTAGGAAAACAACCCTTAGCAAAAGTCGATTAAATCTATTAAATTTTTATATGTTTTTCTCTCTCTTCGTTTGGAGGCTCAAACGTCGTCCAAAAATTATCAAATTTTATATCCTGACTTGTTTCGACGCGTAGAATCCAATTATGGAGTTAGTTTTGCATTTTGAGAAAGTTTGATAGGTGAAATAATTAATATATCATATTCTCTTTCCTCCTTCAAAAGAGGTGATAACATTATCTAAATTTAGTGTAACTTCACCCATAAGTCTCCTTAAAGGTTTGGAACACGATTTTGCAATTATCCTCACAAGTTGAAATTATCTTTATATTTATTAAATAAATAGAACATTCTACACACTTTCTCTCTCTCCTATTTCACTCATTATTCATATATTATCCAAATTAGTTGCAAATTTGCACAGAGGCTTATTTTTATGTTTAGAATACGAATTTGGAGTTATTTTCCTGATTTGAGAACATTAAGTATTTTATTTCTCTTTATTGGCATATTTCCTATATTCTTTTGATAATGTTATTAATATTTATATTTAGGTTCCATTTTAAATGATACTTGGCCCTTAAGTTACTTTTTGCTCAAGGAAACGAATTTAATTATCAAATTATCATGATGGTTTTAGATTATAATATTTTTTGCAAAAATCTTTCTAATTATCTTCTTTACCCATAAATTTTCATATTACCCTTAATTATTACATTTATCTTCTCCCTTATATAAAATTCGGAATTTTTTCTTATTTCTCTTATTCTAGGAAATGCTAGAAAGTTCTAGGATGAATTATTTTATTCTTTTTATTACTTGATGTGAAATTGCATTTTAGACCCATTATCTAATTCTAACTGAGGTATTTGTGCATGCAACCTTGTAATAAGAATATATGGGAAACATTTATCCAATAACCATCATAATTCCTTTAAATCAAAAGCAAAGACATATGGAATGAAAATGAAGGACAAAGCTTATAGAAAAGAGTACAAAGAGGTACATAGGGGATTTCAGTATGTTACAGCACTCCACCCCTTAAAAAGTATTTCGTCCCCGAAATCTCATACAAAGAGGGAAGGGTGAGTATGTAACATCTCATCTCTCAACTCCCAAGTGGTTTCTTCTACATCATGGTATCTCCACAAAACCTTCACTAACTCTATTTCCTTACTCTTCAGCTGCTTCACTCGGGAGTCAAGGATCTTCACAGGTAGTTCTTCATAAGTCAGATTCTCATTAATCTCCACAGGTTCAATGGTGAGCACATGAGACGGGTCCTTAACGTACTTCCTCAACACAGAAACATGGAACACATTGTGAATCTTATCATAAACAGGAGGCAAAGCTAGACGATATGCACAATCCCCCACTTTATCTAAGATCTCAAATGGTCCAACATAGCGAGGACTCAACTTGCCTTTTACTTTAGATCTTGCAATAGAACGTATAGGCTTGATCTTTAGAAAAGCATAGTCTCCCACTAAGAATCTTACATCAGACCTCTTTTTATCAGCATACATCTTCTGTCTGTCTTGAGCAGCTTTTAATCCGTTTCTTTATCAACTGTACCTTCTCAAGCATCATCTGCATGTCATCAGTCTTTACGAGGGAACGTTCACCAACATCATCCCAGTGCAAAGGTGAACGGCAAGGTCTACCATAGAGAGCTTCAAAAGGTGGCATACCAATACTGGCTTGGTAGCTATTGTTGTAAGCGAACTCTGCTAATGGTAGATATCGATCCCAGGCACCACCCCAATCCATCACACAAGCACGTAGCAAGTCCTCCAGAATCTGAACTGTTCTCTCGGACTGACCATCAGTTTGCGGGTGGTAAGCAGTGCTGAAACGCAGATCAGTACCCATCTCTTCCTGAATCTGACCCCATAAGCGAGAAGTGAATTTTGGGTCTCGATCAGAAACTATCACAGCAGGGACACCATGCAGACGAACTATCCACTCCACATACAACTGAGCCATCTCAGCAACTTTATATGTGGTTTTGAAAGGCAAGAAATGAGCAGATTTTGTAAGCCGATCAATCACCACCCAGACAGCATCATAACTTTCTTGGACTTAGGGAAACCGGTAACAAAGTCCATTGTGATCTTCTCCCACTTCCATTTTGGAATCTCAAGAGGATGAAGAAGATCACCGGGTCGTTGATGTTCAATCTTGACTTGCTGACATGTCAAGCACTTCGCCACGAACAAAGCTATATCATTCTTCATGTTCTTCCACCAAAAGCTTCGTTGTAAGTCCTTGTACATCTTGGTTGTGCCAGGGTGAATAGTGTACTTGGAACCATGAGCTTCACTCAGAACCTTCTGTCTCAGATCACCAACATTGGGTATCCACAACCTTTGTCTGAAGCGGATAGCACCATCCACTCTGACAGAGAAGTCAGATTGTGATTTCTCAGATAAAGCTTTCAACTCTTTAAGCTCGGAACTCTCCAACTGTGTAGACACAACTTCTGAGATCCAGGTTGGTGTAATGGTCAAACTGGCCATGTGAACACACAACTTATCTTCATCCACTGAATCGACAGGCTGAGGTCTCCAACTGGCCACATGTTCAAGGTTTTCCCACACAGAACATCTCAGAGCAGCACAAACAGCATCCTTCTTGCGACTTAAAGCATCATCTATGACATTTGCTTTACCAGGATGATAGGTGATGGTGAAGTTGTCATCTTTAAGATATTCCATCCACCTACGTTGTCGCAAGTTCAGATCCTTCTGAGTCAACAAATATCTCAAACTCTTGTGATCAGAAAAGACTTCAAACTTTTCGCCATAGAGGTAGTGTCGCCAGATCTTCAAAGCATGAACTATGGCAGCAAGCTCCAAATCATGCGTAGGCCAATTAGCTTCATTAGGTTTCAACTGGCGAGAAGCATAGGCGATCACCTTTCCGTCTTGCATCAGAACACACCCTAAGCCTTGTCGGGATGCGTCGGTGTAGATGACATAGGGTATGCCCTCAGCAGGCAAAGCAAGCACGGGAGCATTAGTCAGACTCATCTTCAACTTCTGAAAATTGTCCTCACATTCAGGGGTCCATGAGAACTTGACTTCCTTCTGAGTCAGCTTGGTCAAAGGTAAGGCCAATTCAGAAAACCCTTTGATAAACTTCCGATAGTAACCAGCTAGACCAAGGAAACTACGGATTTCTGATGGGTTTTTCAGAGCATTCCACTTTGTCACAGCTTCTACCTTCGCAGGATCAACAGCTATATGGCCGACAGAAATCATGTAACCAAGAAACATCACTTCCTTTATCCAAAACTCACATTTTGAGAATTTTGCATACAATTGATTTTCTCGCAATGTGTTGAGTACAATCCGCAGGTGCTCGCGATGTTGTTCCAACGTCTCAGAATAAACCAAAACGTCATCAATAAACACCACTACAAACTTGTCGAGGTATGGGCGGAATACTCGGTTCATCAGGTCCATGAACGCAGCAGGGGCATTCGTCAAACCAAAAGGCATGACCATAAATTCATAATTGCCCATAGCGAGTTCTGAACGATGTCTTCGGAACATCATCATCCTTTACACGCATCTGGTAGTAGCCACTTCGCAGATCCATTTTGGAGAACACGGTGGCTGACTTCAGCTGATCGAATAGGTCGTCGATGCGCGGCAACAGATAACGATTCTTCACTGTCACCTGGTTGAGCATGCGGTAGTCCATACACATCCGCAAAGAGCCATCCTTATTCTTCATGAACAGAACAGGGGCTCCCCAAGGGGAAACACTAGGGCGAATGAAGCCCATGTTGAGAAGCTATTCAAGCTGCTTCTTCAACTCCGCCAGCTCAGCAGGAGCCAAGCGGTAAGGTGGCTTCGATATCGGTGAAGTTCCAGGTATGAGCTTGATGGAGAATTCCACCTCGCGAGTTGGTGGCAACCCGGGTAACTCCTCAGGAAAGACATCTGGGAAGTCCTTCACCACACCAACATGTTCTAGAGCAGGAGGTGTAGCATCGAGAACTATGGAGGCTAGAAAGGCTCTACACCCTTGCGAGACGAGCTTTTCAGCTTTGATGGCAGAGATGACGAACTGTCGCTCTCCTCGCTTCTTTCCCTTGACACACACTCTTCCCTCATCAGGATGAAACAGACTAACCTTGGATTCCTCACAGAACAAGACTGCTTTATACTTCTTTAACCAATCCATACCCAGGATAATGTCAAAGACGGTCATATCAAGCAAGACAAAAATTGTGGGAAACATTATTCCAGATATACAGAGGTTCAAGGTAGGAGTTTGGAGGTACGAGAAGCAGATTTTTCCACTAGAAGTTTTTACATCTAACACATGATCTATAAACTCAGATTTGATTTCAAACATAGAGGCAAACTGGCTAGATATGACGGTATTGGAGGAACCAGAATCAAATAGGGCTTTTAAAGGATGCATATAAAGGTGCAGTGTACCTTCAATCACTTCATTGCCTTCACCATCTTCTTCAGCATTGAGAGCAAACACTCTCCCATTCTTCCTCTCAGCTGGCGGACGCCTCGGGTTCTGGTTGTTGTTGTTATTGTTGTTGTTGTTCCGCGGTGGCGGGTTCTGTCTCGCCTGTTGCGGCTGCGGAGCATTATTCTGTCCTTGCTGGAAACGGGGGAAGTTGGGTCGGATATGCCCAACCTGGCCGCACTCATGGCAGGTTGGTGGAGGACGGTTGCCAATATGAGTAGGTGCATTGTTGGCGGGGCATCTTCCAGGAGGATGGTAGCGATTGCGACTGTTACAGCGATCACGTCCACGGTTCTCATGCCGGTTCGGATTCTTCCTTTTGTTGTTGTTGAAGCCATTGGAAGCTTGAAACCCCAGATAAGACTCAATGGCGAGAGCCTTGTCCACCATTTGTTGAAACGTGAGTGGCATTTGTGGAACGAGGCTTCGACCAATATGATAGTTCAGGCCCTCCAAGAACAAGGTCGCTCTTCTGTCAGCTCCAAGGTCGGTGGCGTAACGTTCTAACAGCAGAAATTTCTGAACGTAGTCGGCCACGCTCATGCTTCCTTGTTTGAGACAGTAAAACTCAGCCTCCTTCTTCCTCAGGAAAGCAGGGCAAATGTACTTCTCTCTGAACAACTTCAGGAACTTGGTCCACTCCATGGAGGAGGTGTCCCGAGTGCGGGCAACACCGTTCCACCAAACACGCGCTGGTCCATCCAGCACGTACGTCGTGAACCGAACCTTCTGGTGAGGAGGGCATGCCATACCCTCAAAGGTCCGATCCAGGGCCAACACCCAGTCGTCGGCTTTATCCACCATATTAGGCTCACTCTCACCCTTGAAGTAGGGTGGCTGCATCTTGATGAAATCAGTGAGGGTGAACTCCCTCGGCTTGGCGGCAATAACAGCAATGGTGTTGAGTTGTCCCATCATGGTGGAGGACAACAACTGTCGCAACATTGCCAGCTCTTGCTCAGGTGTGAAGGCGGGAACACCAGAAGCTGGTTGGTTAACAGCAGGAGTCGCAGGTGTGTCGGGGTTGTCAGTGGTTGACTCCTGGTTTGTGTTGTCAAACAAGTCACCTCTCCTGAAATTAGGGTTAACATATTAAATTCTCAGGAGTAAAGAATCATAGATGAGAGGGAAAAGAAATAGAGATGAGAAAAAGGATAACTAGAATGCTATTGCCTAAAAGCATACTACTTCGGGAAGTTCGTTTCGGCGCAGGCCAGGCCGGATCATATGGGCATGGGAGTCCTCGTATACCAAGCTAGTGGGGCGGAGGAAAATCTTGCCAGCCCCCAATACCTTGATCCTTTCTAGACACCCTTGCCTCAACTGCATGCCCTAATAGTCTCCTAAAGGCTCTGATACCATGATGTAAAGAGGCGAGATCACCCCTTTACTAAAATTTAAAGGAAATACAAACATCCACAATTTTTAACAAAATTTTAGACTTTGAGGATGATTGCATAATATTCCAAGTAAATAAGCATGATTCCAGATACATAATAAAATGTCAATAGCAGCGGAAAGAAAGAAATAATAAGCCTTCTAATGGCTTCATTGTTTATTACATAATTGATTTCTAAAAGAAAAGATAAGATAGAAAAGAGGATCTAGCTATAGCAACCTAGCCATCCTTCTTGTCAAGCTAATGATCAACAACAAAAGAACCTTTCTTCAAGCCCTTCCTTCACCTTGCTCAACTCCAACACCTGAGTGGTTGGGAAGACACCCAGCAAGAGGGAAAAACAAAGAAAGTATGTGTTACAAGATTATTCTAACAATGTCAAAGAAAGTTGTAACAAGTAAATTAGGCTACATATTTGGTGTAAAAGGAGATATCAAAGAGTATGAGGTTTTATAAAGAAACTTGCCATTAACAAAATAAATAAAGGTTCTAGCATGTCAATTAATATGTCTACCTAACTAAGTAGGGTTGAGGCACCTACCGGACCTCTAACCTTAGGTGAGGGAAGAATAAAAACATTTCCAATCACCTACAATTTTTAATGGGGAGAATTATAAACATTCCCCTAGGGCGATTTTATACATGCCCTCTATGGGTGGTTGTACATAAGTACCACTACTTAAACATTAAATAGATCATTTAATTACATGCTAACAAAAGATTTATGGCAAGGATAAGCAAAAGAATATATATATAACATGGCAGTGGGGTATGAATACCCAAACAAGAGAATACTACATCTACTTTTGAGGCAATAAGCAATTTAGGTTTCAAGTTTTAAGGGTTTAGATCAAGTTAAACCTCATAAGGAAGTATGGGTAATGGATTACTGATTTCCCAACTGAAAAGTAGATGCATAAACAAAACACATACCTTAGCCTCAAGTGTTCTAGAATTTCCCTTTTCAACTCTTCACACGAATTATAAACCCAATTTCCCTAATACATCATTATATTCATAAATTAGAATTACACACATTCATTTAAAAGATTGAAAACCCTAATTCACTAACTTTTTGTGCAAACCATCGATTTAGACTCCAAAAACCTCATAACCATCTTAGTTAGGTTTCCCTGATCAAAATAACATATAATATTGTATATTTTGGAAATATGGATTCTTAGGGTTAATTTTAGTGATTTTAAGATAATTAAATCGACTTTAAAAATACATTTTCGCAAACCTCAAAACCAGATCCCAAAAAATATTTTTATTGAATAGATCTCATCTTCCTGATTTCAAAACACTATTTATTTTTTATTTTTGACCACAGGATTAATTTTTAGAAAATGTTTTATCTCGACCAATCACAGCCTGCCACGTAGGCAAGGCCGGATAGTCGAGCGGTGGCGAGCGCTCGGCAGCGTTGACCCGCGCCTCGCGGTCGCTCGCTACCGGCCGTGCGGTGAGGTCAGGCGGACGAACAGAAGGAAGAAAAGACCATAACACCCTCACGCGGAAAACAGGAAAAGCAAGCGAACGAGGGGTAAAACTGGAAAAACGGGGTCGTCTTCTTCCCCTGCCCGCGCGACACGAGCAGCGAGCAGCTTGCTCGGCTCGATTGGGCAAAACCGCGTTTCTCAACCAAATCGGACGCGTAGATACTCGAAAGAAAGGGAAAAGAACGACGAAGCTAATGGTACCTTTAATTTGAAACGAGGTCAACGGAGAAGAGCACGAGAGGTGCCGCAAGCCAGGGGTCTTCGACGGCCTGTTGGTGGTCGGTTCGTCCACGAAATGTCAAATTGGGGGCACGAGCAGGTTGGTAAGGTGATGGCGGTTGCGAGGGTTACAATATTTATAGGCAAGATACCCTAAGTTAGGGTTTAGGTAGGAGCAAAGTAAGGAGGTCGGCGGTAAACTTGGGTGTTTCCCAAAAACGAAACTAATCCCAAACTTTTTGGGATTATCCGGAGCGGAAACTCGCAAGGAATCCAACGCAACTTATTTGAGCAAAAATCATCGAGTAGAACTCGAGATATACCGATTTGAAAAATCGAAAACAAAAGGCCTGTTGCCTTTTACGGCTAGAGGTAGGAGACGATCGCGGGTCGTCCGATCAATGGACCTGAGTCCATCAAGGATTCTGAGCCGTCCGATCTCGCATTAGATTAGGAAAACAACCCTTAGCAAAAGTCGATTAAATCTATTAAATTTTTATATGTTTTTCTCTCTCTTTGTTTGGAGGCTCAAACGTCGTCCAAAAATTATCAAATTTTATATCCTAACTTGTTTCGATGCGTAGAATCCAATTATGGAGTTAGTTTTGCATTTTGAGAAAGTTTGATAGGTGAAATAATTAATATATCATATTCTCTTTCCTCCTTCAAAAGAGGTGATAACATTATCTAAATTTAGTGTAACTTCACCCATAAGTCTCCTTAAAGGTTTGGAACACGATTTTGCAATTATCTTCACAAGTTGAAATTATCTTTATATTTATTAAATAAATAGAACATTCTACACACTTTCTCTCTCTCCTATTTCACTCATTATTCATATATTATCCAAATTAGTAGCAAATGTGCACAGAGGCTTATTTTTATGTTTAGAATACGAATTTGGAGTTATTTTCCTGATTTGAGAACATTAAGTATTTTATTTCTCTTTATTGGCATATTTCCTATATTCTTTTGATAATGTTATTAATATTTATATTTAGGTTCCATTTTAAATGATACTTGGCCCTTAAGTTACTTTTTGCTCAAGGAAACGAATTTAATTATCAAATTATCATGATGGTTTTAGATTATAATATTTGTTGCAAAAATCTTTCTAATTATCTTCTTTACCCATAAATTCTCATATTACCCTTAATTATTACATTTATCTTCTCCCTTATATAAAATTCGGATTTTTTTCTTATTTCTCTTATTCTAGGAAATGCTAGAAAGTTCTAGGACGAATTATTTTATTCTTTTTATTACTTGATGTGAAATTGCATTTTAGACCCATTATCTAATTCTAACTGAGGTATTTGTGCATGCAACCTTGTAATAAGAATATATGGGAAACATTTATCCAATAACCATCATAATTCCTTTAAATCAAAAGCAAAGACATATGGAATGAAAATGAAGGACAAAACTTATAAAAAAGAGTACAAAGAGGTACATAGGGGATTTCTGTATGTTACAACACTCCACCCCTTAAAAAGTATTGCGTCCCCGAAATCTCATACAAAGAGGGAAGGGTGAGTATGTAACATCTCATCTCTCAACTCCCAAGTGATTTTTTCTAAACCATGGTATCTCCACAAAACCTTCACTAACTCTATCTCCTTACTCTTAAGCTGCTTCACTCAGGAGTCAAGGATCTTCACAGATAGTTCTTCATAAGTCAGATTCTCATTAATCTCCACAGGTTCAATGGTGAGCACATGAGACGGATCCTTAACGTACTTCCTCAACACAGAAACATGGAACACATTGTGAATCTTATCATAAGCAGGAGGCAAAGCTAGACGATATGCACAATCCCCCACTTTATCTAAGAGCTCAAATGGTCCAACATAGAGAGGACTCAACTTGCCTTTTACTTTAGATCTTGCAATAGAACGTATAGGCTTGATCTTTAGAAAATCATAGTCTCCCACTAAGAAGCTTACATCAGACCTCTTTTTATCAGCATACATCTTCTGTCTGTCTTGAGCAGCTTTTAATCCGTTTCTTTATCAACTGTACCTTCTCAAGCATCATCTGCATGTCATCAGTCTTTACGAGGGAACGTTCACCAACATCATCCCAGTGCAAAGGTGAACGGCAAGGTCTACCATAGAGAGCTTCAAAAGGTGGCATACCAATACTGGCTTGGTAGCTATTGTTGTAAGCGAACTCTGCTAATGGTAGATATTGATCCCAGGCACCACCCCAATCCATCACACAAGCACGTAGCAAGTCCTCCAGAATCTGAACTGTTCTCTCAGACTGACCATCAGTTTGCGGGTGGTAAGCAGTGCTGAAACGCAGATCAGTACCCATCTCTTCCTGAATCTGACCCCATAAGCGAGAAGTGAATTTTGGGTCTCGATCAGAAACTATCACAGCAGGGACACCATGCAGACGAACTATCCACTCCACATACAACTGAGCCATCTCAGCAACTTTATATGTGGTTTTGAAAGGCAAGAAATGAGCAGATTTTGTAAGCCGATCAATCACCACCCAGACAGCATCATAACCTTTCTTGGACTTAGGGAAACCGGTAACAAAGTCCATTGTGATCTTCTCCCACTTCCATTCTGGAATCTCAAGAGGATGAAGAAGACCACCGGGTCGTTGATGTTCAATCTTGACTTGCTGACATGTCAAGCACTTCGCCACGAACAAAGCTATATCATTCTTCATGTTCTTCCACCAAAAGCTTCGTTGTAAGTCCTTGTACATCTTGTTTGTGCCAGGGTGAATAGTGTACTTGGAACCATGAGCTTCACTCAGAACCTTCTGTCTCAGATCACCAACATTGGGTATCCACAACCTTTGTCTGAAGCGGATAGCACCATCCACTCTGACAGAGAAGTCAGATTGCGATTTCTCAGATAAAGCTTTCAACTCTTTAAGCTTGGAACTCTCCAACTGTGTAGACATGACTTCTGAGATCTAGGTTGGTGTAACGGTCAAACTGGCCATGTGAACACACAACTTATCTTCATCCACTGAATTGACAAGCTGAGGTCTCCAACTGGCCACATGTTCAAGGTTTTCCCACACAGAACATCTCAGAGCAGCACAAACAGCATCCTTCTTGTGACTTAAAGCATCAGCTACGACATTTGCTTTACCAGGATGATAGGTGATGGTGAAGTTGTCATCTTTAAGATATTATATCCACCTACGTTGTCGCAAGTTCGGATCCTTCTGAGTCAACAGATATCTCAAACTCTTGTGATCAGAAAAGACTTCAAACTTTTCTCCATAGAGGTAGTGTCGCCAGATCTTCAAAGCATGAACTATGGCAGCAAGCTCCAAATCATGTGTAGGCCAATTAGCTTCATTAGGTTTCAACTGGCGAGAAGCATAGGTGATCACCTTTCCGTCTTGCATCAGAACACACCCTAAGCCTTGTCGGGATGCGTCGGTGTAGATGACATAGGGTATGCCCTCAACAGGCAAAGCAAGCACGGGAGCATAAGTCAGACTCATCTTCAACTTCTGAAAACTGTCCTCACATTCAGGGGTCCATGAGAACTTCCTTCCGAGTCAGCTTGGTCAAAGGTAAGGCCAATTCAGAAAACCCTTTGATAAACTTCCGATAGTAACCATCTAGACCAAGGAAACTACGGATTTTTGACGGGTTTTTCAGAGCATTCCACTTTGTCACAGCTTCTACCTTCGCAGGATCAACAGCTATATGGCCGGCAGAAATCACGTGACCAAGAAACATCACTTCCTTTATCCAGAACTCACATTTTGAGAATTTTGCATACAATTGATTTTCTCGCAATGTGTTGAGTACAATCCGCAGGTGCTCGCGATGTTGTTCCAACGTCTCAGAAAAAACCAAAACATCATCAATAAACACCACTACAAACTTGTCGAGGTATGGGTGGAATACTCGGTTCATCAGGTCCATGAACGCAGCAGGGGCATTCGTCAAACCAAAAGGCATGACCATAAATTCATAATGCCCATAGCGAGTTCTGAACGCTGTCTTCAGAACATCATCATCGTTTACATGCATCTGGTAGTAGCCACTTCGCAGATCCATTTTGGAGAACACGGTGGCTGACTTCAGCTGATCGAATAGGTCGTCGATGTGCGGCAACGGATAACGATTCTTCACTGTCACCTGGTTGAGCATGCGGTAGTCCATACACATCCGCAAAGAGCCATCCTTCTTCTTCACGAACAGAACAGGGGCTCCCCAAGGGGAAACACTAGGGCGAATGAAGCCCATGTCGAGAAGCTCTTCAAGCTGCTTCTTCAACTCCGCCAGCTCAGCAGGAGCCAAGCGGTAAGGTGGCTTCGATATCGGTGAAGTTCCAGGTATGAGCTTGATGGAGAATTCCACCTCGTGAGTTGGTGGCAACCCGAGTAACTCCTCAGGAAAGACATCTGGGAAGTCCTTCACCACATCAACATGTTCTAGAGCAGGAGGTGTAGCATCGAGAACTATGGAGGCTAGAAAGGTTCTACACCCTTGCGAGATGAGCTTTTCAGCTTTGATGGCAGAGATGACGAACTGTCGCTCTCCTCGCTTCTTGCCCTTGACACACACTCTTCCCTCATCAGGATGAAACAGACTAACCTTGGATTCCTCACAGAACTAGGCTGCTTTATACTTCTTTAACCAATCCATACCCAGGATAATGTCAAAGACGGTCATATCAAGCAAGACAAAAATTGTGGGAAACATTATTCCGGATATACAGAGGTTCAAGGTAGGAGTTTGGAGGTACGAGAAGCATATTTTTCCACTAGGAGTTTTTACATCTAACACATGATCCATAAACTCAGATTTGATTTCAAGCATAGAGGCAAACTGGCTAGATATGAAGGTATTGTAGGAACCAGAATCAAATAGGGCTTTTAAAGGATGCATATAAAGGTGCAGTGTACCTTCAATCACTTCATTGCCTTCACCATCTTCTTCAGCATTGAGAGCAAACACTCTCCCATTCTGCCTCTCAGCTGGCGAACGCCTCGGGTTCTGGTTGTTGTTGTTATTGTTGTTGTTGTTCCGCGGTGGCGGGTTCTGTCTCGGCTGTTGCGGCTGCGGAGCATTATTCTTCCCTTGCTGGAAATGGGGGAAGTTGGGTCGGATATGCCCAACCTGGCTGCACTCATGGCAGGTTGGTGGAGGATGGTTACCAATACGAGCAGGTGCATTTTTGGTGGGGCATCTTCCACGAGGATGGTAGTGATTGCATCTGTTGCAGCGATCACGTCCACGGTTCTCATGCTGGTTCGGATTCTTCCTTTTGTTGTTGTTGAAGCCATTGGAAGCTTGAAACCCCAGATAAGACTCAATGGCGAGAGCCTTGTCCACCATTTGTTGAAACGTGAGTGGCAGTTGTGGAACGAGGCTTCGACCAACATGATAGTTCAGGCCCTCCAAGAACAAGGTCGCTCTTCTATCAGCTCCAAGGTCGGTGGCATAACGTTCTAACAGCAGAAATTTCTGAACGTAGTCGGCCACGCTCATGCTTCCTTGTTTGAGACTGTAAAACTCAGCCTCCTTCTTCCTCAGGAAAGCAGGGCAGATGTACTTCTCTCTGAACAACTTCAGGAACTGGGTCCACTCCATGGAGGAGGTGTCCCGAGTGCGGGCAACACCGTTCCACCAAACACGCGCCGGTCCATCCAGCACGTACGTCGCAAACCGAACCTTTTGGTGAGGAGGGCATGCCATACCCTCGAAGGTCCGATCCAGGGCCAACACCCAGTCATCGGCTTTATCCACCATATTAGGCTCACTCTCACCCTTGAAGTAGGGTGGCTGCATCTTGATGAAATGAGTGAGGGTGAACTCCCTCGGCTTGGCGGCAGCAGCAGCAATGGTGTTGAGTTGTCCCATCATGGTGGAGGACAACAACTGTCGCAACATCGTCAGCTCTTGCTCAGGTGTGAAGGCGAGAAAACCAGAAGCTGGTTGGTTAACAGCAGGAGTCGCAGGAGTGTCGGGGTTGTCAGTGGTTGACTCCTGGTTTGTGTTGTCAAATAAGTCACCTCTCCTAAAATTAGGGTTAACATATTAAATTCTCAGGAGTAAAGAATCATAGATGAGAGGGAAAAGAAATAGAGATGAGAAAAAGGATAACTAGAATGCTATTGCCTAAAAGCATACTACTTCGGGCAGTTCATTTCGGCGCAGGCCAGGCCGGATCATATGGGCACGAGAGTCCTCGTATACCAAGCTAGTGGGGTGGAGGAAAATCTTGCCAGCCCCCAATACCCTGATCCTTTCTAGACACCCTTGCCTCAACTGCATGCCCTAATAGTCTCCTAAAGGCTCTGATACCATGCTGTAAAGAGGCGAGATCACCCCTTTACTAAAATTTAAAGGAAATACAAACATCCACAATTTTTAACAAAATTTTAGACTTTGAGGATGATTGCATAATATTCCAAGTAAATAAGCATGATTCCAGATACATAATAAAATGTCAATAGCAGCAAAAAGAAAGAAATAATAAGCCTTCTAATGGCTTCATTGTTTATTACATAATTGATTTCTAAAAGAAAATATAAGATAGATAAGAGGATCTAGCTATAGCAACCTAGCCATCCTTCTTGTCAAGCTAACGATCAACAGCAGAGGAACCTTTCCTCAAGCCCTTCCTTCACCTTGCTCAACTCCAACACCTGGGTGGTTGGGAAGACACCCAGCAAGAGGGAAAAACAAAGAAAGTATGTGTTACAAGATTATTCTAACAATGTCAAAGAAAGTTGTAACAAGTAAATTAGGCTAGATATTTGGTGTAAAAGGAGATATCAAAGAGTATGAGGTTTTATAAAGAAACTTGCCATTAACAAAATAAATAAAGGTTCTAGCATGGCAATTAATATGTCTACCTAACTAAGTAGGGTTGAGGCACCTACCGGACCTCTAACCTTAGGTGAGGGAAGAATAAAAACATTTCCAATCACCTACAATTTTTAATGGGGAGAATTATAAACATTCCCCTAGGGCGATTTTATACATGCCCTCTATGGGTGGTTGTACATAAGTACCACTACTTAAACATTAAATAGATCATTTAATTACATGCTAACAAAAGATTTATGGCAAGGATAAGCAAAAGAATATATAACATGGCAGTGGGGTATGAATACCCAAACAAGAGAATACTACATCTACTTTTGAGGCAATAAGCAATTTAGGTTTCAAGTTTTAAGGGTTTAGATCAAGTTAAACCTCATAAGGAAGTATGGGTAATGGATTACTGATTTCCCAACTGAAAAGTAGATGCACAAACAAAACGCATACCTTAGCCTCAAGTTTTCTAGAATTTCCCTTTTCAACTCTTCACACGAATTATAAACCCAATCTCCCTAGTACATCATTATATTCATAAATTAGAATTACACACATTCATTTAAAAGATTGAAAACCCTAATTCACTAACTTTTTGCGCAAACCATCGATTTAGACTCCAAAAACCTCATAACCATCTTAATTAGGTTTCCCTGATCAAAATAACATATAATATTGTATATTTTGGAAATATGGATTCTTAGGGTTAATTTTAGTGATTTTAAGATAATTAAATCGACTTTAAAAATACATTTTCGCAAACCTCAAAACCAGATCCCAAAAAATATTTTTATTGAATAGATCTCGTCTTCCTGATTTCAAAACACTATTTATTTTTTATTTTTGACCACAGGATTAATTTTTAGAAAATGTTTTATCTCGACCAATCATAGCCTGCCACGTAGGCAAGGCCGGATGGTCGAGCGGTGGCAAGCGCTCGACAGCGGTGACCCGCGCCTCACGGTCGCTTGCTACCGGCCGTGCGGTGAGGTCAGGAGGACGAACAGAAGGAAGAAAAGACCATAACACCCTCGCGCGGAAAACAGGAAAAGCAAGCGAACGAGGGGTTAAACTGGAAAAACGGGGTCGTCTTCTTCCCCTGCCCACGTGACATGAGCAGCGAGCAGCTTGCTCAGCTCGATTGGGCAAAATCGCATTTCTCAACCAAATCGGACGCGTAGATACTCGGAAGAAAGGGAAAAGAACGACAAAGCTAATGGTACCTTTAATTTGAAACGAGGTCAACGGAGAAGAGCACGAGAGGCGCCGCAAGCCAGGGGTCTTCGGCAGCCTGTTGGTGGTTGGTTCGTCCATGAAACGTCAAATTGGGGGCATGAGCAGGTTGGTAAGGTGATGGCGGTTGCGAGGGTTACAATATTTATAGGCAAGATACCCTAAGTTAGGGTTTAGGTAGGAGCAAAGTAAGGAGGTCGGCGGCCAACTTGGGCGTTTCCCAAAAACACGACTAATCCCAAACTTTTTGGGATTATCCGGAGCGGAAACTCGCAAGGAATCCAACGCAACTTATTTGAGCAAAAATCATCGAGTAGAACTCGAGATATACCGATTTGAAAAATCGAAAACAAAAGGCATGTTGCCTTTTACGGCTAGAGGTAGGAGACGATCGCGGGTCATCCGATCGATGTACCCGAGTCCATCAAGTATTCTGAGCCGTCCGATGCATTAGATTAGGAAAACAACCCTTAGCAAAAGTCGATTAAATCTATTAAATTTTTATATGTTTTCTCTCTCTTCATTTGGAGGCTCAAACGTCGTCCAAAAATTATCAAATTTTATATCCTGACTTGTTTCGACGTGTAGAATCCAATTATGTAGTTAGTTTTGCATTTTGAGAAAGTTTGATAGGTAAAATAATTAATATATCATATTCTCTTTCCTCCTTCAAAAGAGGTGATAACATTATCTAAATTTAGTGTAACTTCACCCATAAGTCTCCTTAAAGGTTTGGAACACGATTTTGTAATTATCTTCATAAGTTGAAATTATCTTTATATTTATTAAATAAATAGAACATTCTACACACTTTCTCTCTCTCCTATTTCACTCATTATTCATATATTATCCAAATTAGTTGCAAATTTGCACAGAGGCTTATTTTTATGTTTAGAATACGAATTTGGAGTTATTTTCCTGATTTGAGAACATTAAGTATTTTATTTCTCTTTATTGGCATATTTCCTATATTCTTTTGATAATGTTATTAATATTTATATTTAGGTTCCATTTTAAATGATACTTGGCCCTTAAGTTACTTTTTGCTCAAGGAAACGAATTTAATTATCAAATTATCATGATGATTTCAGATTATAATATTTGTTGCAAAAATCTTTCTAATTATCTTCTTTACCCATAAATTCTCATATTACCCTTAATTATTACATTTATCTTCTCCCTTATATAAGATTCGGAATTTTTTCTTATTTCTCTTATTCTAGGAAATGCTAGAAAGTTCTAGGACGAATTATTTTATTCTTTTTATTACTTGATGTGAAATTGCATTTTAGACCCATTATCTAATTCTAACTGAGGTATTTGTGCATGCAACCTTGTAATAAGAATATATGGGAAATATTTATCCAAAAACCATCATAATTCCTTTAAATCAAAACCAAAGACATATGGAATGAAAATGAAGGACAAAACTTATAGAAAAGATTACAAAGAGGTACATAGGGGATTTCAGTATGTTACACCAAGCATGGTCCTAGGAGGAAGCAAGTGCCACTTGTGCATTTTCTATCAATCAAGCATCCTACATAATCCACATCACTGTAAGTCGTAAGAGTAAAGTCCTTTGACTTGGGATACCATAGTCCAAAATTTGAAGTTTTGTCTAAGTACCTTAAAATCCTCTTAACAGCTATAAGATGTGATTTCTTGGGATTTGATTGAAAGCGAGCACACAAGCCAACACTAAACTATATCAGGTCTAGAGGCAGTTAAATAAAGTAGACTTCCAATCATACCTCTATAGAGCTTCTCATCCACTTTCTCACCTTCTTCATCTTTATCATGTTTGGTGGTGTTTGACATGGGGGTGTCCATCGGCTTGGTGTTCTCCATCCCAAAGTGCTTAAGTAGCTCACTTGTGTACTTGCCTTAGTTGATGAAGTTCCCATCTTTAGTTTGATTAGTTTAAAATCCAAGGAAGAATGTATGCTCGTCCATCATGCTTATCTCAAACTCACTCTACTAAGATCACTAAACTCTTTGCAAAGTTCAAGATTAGTTCCACCAAAAATGATATCATCAACATAAATTTGAATGATAAGAAAATTGTTAGAAGTGTGTTTGAGAAGCAAGGTAGAATCTGCTTTGCCCATGATATACCCATGATCTAACAAAAAGTTCTTTAATTTCTCATACCAAACTCAAGGTGCTTTTTTGAGTCCATAGAGATCTTTTTGTAATAGATAAACATAGTTAGGTAAACTATCATGTTCAAAACCTGGGGGTTGTGTAACATACACTTCCTCCTTAATTGTACCATTCAAAATGCACTTTTAAGATCCATTTGATAAAGAAGAAAGTTTTAAAACGAGCAAAAGAAAGCAACATACAAATAGACTCAAGTCTAGCTATAGGTGCATATGTTTCATCAAAATCTATACCTTCCTGCTGATTTTATCCTTGAGACACTAACCTTGCTTTGTATATTACCACCTTGTCATTTTCATCTAGCTTGTTGCGGTAGACCCACTTGGCTCCGATGATCTTTCTATCACATGGTCTTGGCACTAGGGTCCATACTTTGTTCTTCTCAAATTGCTCCAATTCTTCTTCCATGGCTAGGATCCATTCATCATCCCTAAGAGCTTCTTTGATGTTCTTCGACTCAAGTTGTGAGATGAAATCATTGTTGGCTTTTTCTTTGTTGAAGGCAGCCCACGTCTTCACTCTTTCAAATGGTTCACCTAAGATCATCTCTTTAGGATGATTCTTTGTAAAGCGGGGAGTTGGATCATTCGTCTCTTCATCTTTCTCTTCTTCTTGAGTGGCCACCTCTTTTCCCTTTTGGGTGATGTTGAGTTCTTTTAAGATGGGGATCACATCACTTTCAACATCATCATTTGGAAAAATATCTCTGGGAATTGAGGGGCTAGCATCAATAAACTTAGCATTAATAGATTCTTCTACTTTAGTAAGATCAACATTAAACACTCTATAAGCATTTCTAGTAGTGATGTAGACAAGAAAGAAAGCCTTGTATGATTTTGAATCAAACTTGTCGAGAGAATATTTTGTGTCCAAAACAAAACAAGGGCATCCGAAAACATGAAAGTACTCGATGGAAGGCTTCCTACCACGCCATAGCTCATAAAGGGTTTTCTTCAAAGAATGATGTGTGAAAACTCAGTTTTGCACAAAACATGAGGTAAGAATGGCCCAAAACTTCTTTGGAGTGTCATACTCTAAAAGCATGGTCCTATACATTTCTGTAGTGACATGTTGTTCCTCTCTACAACCCCATTTTTTTTAGGTGTTTGAGGTGAAGAGAAGTTATGTGCATATCCAAATTCTTCACAAAAATGTTCAAAAAGACCATTTTCAAATTCTCCCTCATGATCACTATGAATGGAAACAATCTAACAAGAAGCTTCATTCTCAACTCATTTACAAAAACTAGAGAAAACATCAATTGAATCACTCTTGGAAATGAGAAAGAAGGTCTAAGTATATCGAGAGAAATCATCGACAATAACAAGATAATACTTGGAACCACGATGCGATTGAGTTCTAATAGGTCTAAATAGATCAATATGGAGAAATCCAAGAGATCTCTTGATACTAAGGACTCCTTTGGATTTGAAGGAGGACTTGGTTTGCTTTCCTTGGGTACAAGGTTGGCATTCCCAATCCTTTTCAAAATCCAATTTGAGAAGTCCCTTGACCAAGTCCTTTTTGCTCAACTTCTTCAATTGATGTATATCTGCATGACCAAGTTGACGATGCCAAAGAGAAATATCATTCTAATTTACTACTAGGCATCTACCAACAATAGGCTTAATAGATTCAAGCACAATTACATAAACACTACCATTTCTAGTTCCCTTATATATGACATAAAAAGTAAGGGAATCTAGAATCAAGCATTCAAAAGAAGTAAATAGCATATGGTAACCATTATCATGTAATTGACTTACACTTATTAAATTTTAATGTAGGCCATCCACAAAAGAACATTCTTGATACACAAGGAATCACCTACATCACCCTCACCTTTAACCATACCTTTCTTGTTGTCCCTAAAAGTAATTGAACCTCCTTTCTTCTTTGTGAAATTGTTGAAATTGTTTATATCACCTATCATGTGTTTAGTGCAACCACTATCAACAATCCATCTTCCTTTTTCTTCACTTACCTCCCAATATATTCACTTGTAGAGGACATGATGCAAGGTGGAACTCTCCATCTTCATTAGAGCTTGATCCACTAGAGGATGATGCTTCCTAAGCTTCATAAGTTGTGTCTTTGTGTTTCCTCTCCTTCTTATCCTTCCTCTTGTAATTGCTATCTTTATTAAACTCTTCATCCTTCTTGGAGTTGCTCTTGTGGTGTGAGTTTCTTGTCTTGGGACATTCATTCTTGTAGTGTCCTTTTTTACCACACTTTGTAGCACCTTGGAGTATAAGAAGAAGATTGCTTTCCTTTGAAGTGATTTCCCTTTGAGTAGTTGGCTTCATTATCACTAGGGCCATAATCTTCACTAGAGGAGGAGAGAGAGTTCTGTCAAGCAAGTTGTTGTTTAAGGATAACAGTCTCTACTTGAGCTTTGAAGGTACTATCTTTGATCTTCCTTGCTTCATTCTCTTCTTTCTTGGATTCCTCTTCTTTCTTGTCAAGTCTTGGCTCATGAGGTTGTAGATTCCCAATAAGATCCTCACTTGGAATGTCACCAAGACTTCTCACTTCTTCAATGGAGGTCACCTTTGACTCCCGTCTCTTTGGTAGAGACCTCAAGATCTTTGAGTTGATTGCTCGTCTATCCAAAGTGTGTCCCAAAGCAGCTAGGCCGTTGATGATGATGTTGAGCCTTAAGTAAATCTCAACAACTCCTTCTTTCTTCCCCATCTTGAAGTTCTCTAGGAGGTTGTTTAACATGTAGATCTTTTCCTGCTTCACTTACTTAGTGCCTTCATAAGTGATGCACAACTTTTCCCATATCTCATAGGTTGTATCCCATGAGAAGATGTTGTTCAACATAGAGGATGTTAATTGCTTTAGCATTGAGTTGGGCATTCTTTAGGGCAGATTCATCCCATGTTGACATAGCTAGGGGCGGCTCTTGTAGGGTGTAATAATCACCTTCCGCATATCAAAGTCCATCCCTTGAATGTACTACTGCATCTGCCTCTTCTAATAGAGGAAGTTGGTACCGTTGAAGACTAGGGGGCATGGAGAAGCCTCCCTCTAGGTTGAGTGAACCAAGTAGGTTCTCACCCATATTCTCATCTCATGGGAGATTTGTTGGAGAAGATCCAAGCTCTGAAACCACTTGTTGGATCTAGGGCTCTAGAGGGAGGCGAATAGAGATTCAAAATTCTCATAAGAATAGTTAGACCTTCAAATTATATCAATTGAAACCAAATGCTTAAGAACAATTTGAATTCCTATCTAAGAAAGCATAGAAAGGATGAGAGATACTGAAACATACACTTGGACAAGGTGGTTAGAGTGGTTCCAATCTCCAAACTAGGAGACCATCAATCCACTACCTACAGAGGTCAACCTCTAGGACTTTGCAACCCATGTGTACTTATATTCTATCACAAGAGATACAAGGAGACCACCATACATCCAAGGTCCTACATATTCAAGACAAGAGTATTTCACCTACACAAGGACTTACCCACTTGATCAAGATATCTTCAGCCTTCACCAAGGACTTACCCACACTTGCATCAAGTCTTTTGCCTTGAAGGAATTACCCACTCTTCTTGAAACTTCGCATTGCCCTTCTCCTTCACCTGGAGAAGATCTTCACATCTTCTTCAACCTTGAAGAAGAACAACAACTTCACCTTCACTCGGAGAAGCTCACTTCAACCTTTTCTCTTTGAGAAAGGGGATTGGAAAGATGGAAGGAGTGAGAGCTTTACAAGATAACATGGGGGTATCTCTCTTACAACATGCCTAACTCACTCATAATCACAAAATGCTTTGTAAATGAGAGAGAGAAAGGGGCTCAAAGGGTTGTAATACACTCGAATATAGTAAGTACCAAGGATAGAATGAATGAGCAACCTTGAAATAAACTCCAAGAGGTCCTATTTATAGTTGGGGGGGTCCCTTTGAGTGTGGGATCACAAAAATAGCCATTTTACAACTTGCAACAGATCTACTTTCATTTCCAACAACTCTTTAATAGTTAGAATCACTTTTTATGTGTTTTTTGTACAGTACATTTGGTCGAGTTTTAATAAAGGTAACTCGAATGATCCACTAACTGACAAAGCTAATTTTCAAATTATCAGTCGAGTTTGTTCTAGGAAACTCGACCGATGAGTCAAAATCATTTTGATCAATGAGTTAGTCAGTCGAGTTCTGTGACTTTACAACTCAATCAATTGATTCATTTCCAAAAATCCATCACTAATTGGTTGAGATTCAAACTCGACTGACAAAGATGTTGTGACAATTTTTTTAAAATGATTTTAGAGTGGCCAAACATTGGAATTAATTGTTTTAGTTACAAGTCATATCATCAATACAAGTTATTACAAAAATATTCTAATGTGGTTTGGAGTGATTTCCCAAATTGCACATTTGCATTGCTTTTGATTTGAATTTGGACAAGCTAGGGCTTGTGTAATTTGATCCTTATCATGTACCTAAAGCATGAAATCAATATTAAACAAACACATTAGATACATAGGAATGGAATGTTGAGTCAATATCAAAATATGGACAAGGTATAACTCTCAAGTCAACATTGTCAACCAATGTTATTCGCATTTGACCCTAAAGAACATATGTTACTCGTCTTTATTTCATCGTTTATTACAATCCCTAAGGATTTGTGGCGTACCACTCAAATCCAACTAACCACTGCTAAGTTAAAACCAGTATCGTATAAGATCAATGGAAGAGTCAGACTCCATGATCTTTACCAGCACTACTCGGTCATTTTGAGTCTGCAACGTAGTGACATAACAGTCAAACTGCAAGATAGCAACTTATAGCCAAAGTTATAGTCATGTAGACAGCAACTCATAGTCAAAGCTATGGTCATATAAAGCAACTAGCCTTCCTTGGTACGTGGCACAATACTAGAGAACAGGCTTGCGCATGTTCTATAATACAACACCATACTACTATTTCAACAATTTAAGGATACAAGGAGGTGTCTCCACTTGTACCCCACATATTCAACAATATGCACTCTGAGTTTTCTCGTATTAGTTACTCATTTCACCATCCAAAAAGATATTGACACTTAAGATGGATATATGGTATAGGGCAACTACATGATTAGGGTTTCACTTTATTAGTTATGCCAGTTGGGTGAATTGAAGCTCCATCATACAAGTGGACATACAAAACCCTAATTCAATCTAGCAAGCATAACTGTGAAACAACTTCAAAAGATATAAAAAGTATACGGTGTGAACTTGTCGCACCATCTCAGGGGAACATTGTCTCATTGTATTTAAATAAATCCATCAACATCACCACCTATTATCACTGCCACATCAGGCTAATCATCATTATCACATCACTTGAGGATATTGATCCCTCTTCACATCACTGGAGGATGCACCTCCCACTAGGCATCAAGCCTTCACTACGTCTTAAGACCAATCACATCATTCTTGTAATTCATTATTATCTCATCATGCCTCATTACGCATATAAACATCACCTATTTTACATCACATATACATCATAGCAATCATAAGCTCTGATTATCATTTCACCTGTACGGTCAATATTATACCAATAGGATAGAAGATATTTTACAACATGTTTATCACCTTAAGAAATGTAACCAAATGCATCACATATCCCCTCACTTTAGGGTTAGAGTTTCATACTTAACCACATAGAGTTCCAAAGCATTACTTATTCGCCAATCCCTAGTTTCATTACTTCCCATAGGTTTTGGAGTGTATTAGGGTTAAGCATTATGGATTATAACTAAGTGTGTTGATAACATCCAATTTAGCATATATTATATGCCTTATTTCATCCATATTTTTCCATTATTTAGGCAAATCCACATTCACTTCCCTCCTGCCTTGCATATATTCTCCTTACCCTGTTTTTTATAATGATGATGACGTCATTTGTAGGAAAGCAGAGGATTGGAAGCTCGATTATTAAAGGTAGAGCCACCATCAAATGACAACCGATGGTCTAGGTGTATCCATCGGTCCATCACCACCGGATGTTACCTAGCAGGACCCTGCCACACCATCCACCGATGGTTGCGGAAACCTATCACCCTGCGGTACTCATGCGAGCATCAGGCGATGGTATAATTGTAACCATCAACTGATGGCGTGCCTACTATCATCACAAGTAGGTGTGTCTACACTCATCTGGATGTGATGTGTATGTGCTAATCAACCAATGGCGCCCTTACTGTCATCACCCGGTGGTGCTTCTGTGACCATCAGCCAACGGCACATCTACGAGTATCAATTGGTGACATCCCTGCACCCACTAGCCAGTGGAGTGTCTACGCTCATCAACCGATGGCGAACCTATTCCCGACACCCGATGGCAGTTTTGGCAGGTACCCTACTCAAGACCGTTGAGCATGTGCCCTGAGGGTGAGTACCTGCGAGGCTTGGGGTGCAAGTAAAGGATTATCCCCATACTCTTGTTCTTAATGCTTCACTTGCATGATTAGCTACCATCTTGTGTTGTATGATTGTTAATGTCTCAAAGATTAATGTTATTTGAGTGATATGGATTTGAATGCATGAAAATGTTGGAATGCTAAATCTAAAGGTCATAAGGTTTATTTTGTGATTCTTTGTTTGCCATCTCAAGAGAGAGACAACCATATAATGTAAATCTATCCTAAGCTTAAGAGAGGAGGGAATAGATGTATATGATGATTTCTTGTAATCTTTCTAAGGGTATACAAAAGGGTGTGAGTGTTTCATGTTGGTAAGAGATCTTAGTAGGTGAAACCCGATCCAAGTTCCCTTCCATATTTTAGTTCATCTTTCTTGTTTGATCTTATTCTCTTTCTTTGTTATCTTTTCTTTGCTTTTGTTATTTTGTTTGGAGTGACATCGTTCCTTAGGGAACACCATCTTATTCTACTTTTGCAATTGGTGCATTTGAGTCTAAGGCTCTACATTCCTAGAACTTACCAACCTTGTCCATGTGGTTTGACCCTGAACTACTACATCGGACTCGTATAATAGTTGCGGGGGGCTGAGTGTTGGGTTATAAATATAAGAGTCTGACTACTCTAGATTTGCTCAATTTTGGACATGTGATTTAGGTCGATAAACTTTTTGGCATCATTTTCAGGGACAAGGCAGAACGATACTTTTGAGAACATGAGTCTACTCACTATATACACGTGCCTCAAGATTAGCAATAAGCTTGACTACACAAAAACTCTAAATCTACTACTTCTGGATTGCTTAAAATATTTCATTTTACACGTCCAATTTTCTAACTTGACTGTGTGAACTATTTAGGTAGTCTGAATATCATTGACAACATGGATGCACTACAAGTAGGCATAGAGTATGAGAGAAGTAAAAGAGTCTCATCCAAGAAGGTTGGCATTGAAGGACCTTCAATCGAAGCCAAAAACCTAGAAACCATTACGGCTCAAATTCAAAATATTTGCCACAGATGTCAAACAACTAAAAGACACTAGAAGGAAAGGCAATAAAACTATTGAGAAAGTCATGAAGTGTGTCACATGTGGTGATGGAGGCCATGGGATAGACAATTTTATCTATACACAACCGGAAGAAAGTGAAGAATAAAAAAAAATGTCTCTTATGCAAATTTCAAACATGTAGATCATCTAGGATTCAACTATGTCAAAAAAGATGTTGTCAAGAATTCTCATCAATTGGGTAGTTTGTCTAAGTCACCCCCAAGATTCAAGATAAAAGTGGACTGACTCAGTATACCAGAACTACTAGCTATCAATAAAATAAGAACAATTATCAAGGTCAATATCAAAACAAAAATGTGAGTCCTTAAAATCAAGGACAAAATCAAAGTCAGAATCGGACCAAGGATAACAACCAGATAGATATGATTTCTCAGTTGTTTGATTTTGTGAAAAGGCAAGCTTTGGTGAATGACCAGCTTACTCAAAGTTCCATCACCAACTCAGGAGTGTTAACCACAATGCAAACTCATATGGTGGACATGCAAACTCATCAAAAACAAATTGGTCAATAGCTAGCCCAACTAGTAGAACTCATGAAGAATCCTCCAGGGAAGATCCCATCGAACACAAAAACTACAAAGATAGCTACTCTCTGGTCTGGGAAAGTTGTAGAAAAACAACAAGAAGAGATCCACCATGAAAAATAAAAGTTTGTCGATCCAAAGGCTAAACCCATTCTTTTAGAGGAGGAATCTGAAGAGGCAGAAAAGGAAGACAAGGCTGAATAAAATGACAAAAATAAGAAAGATGCAAATGCCAAGAAGTCAGATCCAACCAAAGAGACCTTTATGCAAAGAAATCCATATATACCAAGAATATCATTCCCTTTCAAACTTATTAAAGCTCGTTTAAAGAAGAGATAAGAGAAATTCATGGAAGCAATAAAGAAAATGCACTTAAATATCCCATTTCTAGATGTGATTGAGGAAATGCCTACCTATGCCAAGTTATTCAAAGACTTGAAGAGGAGGAGAGGTGATCATGTTGAGATAGTACAACTAGCCAAGACGTCAAGTGATTTTATTCAAGCTACCATGTCCACAAAGAAAAGACACTCAGGAGGATTTACTATTCCTTTCAATGTTGGAGACAATGTAGAAAGAAATGGACTTGTTGATCTAAGAGCAAGTATCAGTCTTATGCCCCTTTCTTTAGCTCAAAGGCTTAGACTTACAGACATGGCAAAGACGTGTATGAGAATTCAGCTAGCCGACCACACCTTTAAAAATCCAATAGTAGTGGTAGAGGATGTGCCAATCTGTGTTAGAAGGTTCTTTATACCTTCTGATATAGCATTCATTGACACTGTCGAATATCCAACATGCCCCATGATTTTAAGAAGACCATTCCTCGCCATAGGGAGATCCCTAATAGATATCATAGAGGGAATCATTACTCTCTGTGTGGGTAATAATCACATTGATTTTCATTTACAAGACACCATGAGAGGACCATCTCTGTTTGAGTCAGCCTATTTTATGGACAGTGATACTCAATGATGTGAGCAAGTAAAAGAAAGAAATGTGATAGTCGACCCTCTCATGTGAGCCTTAAACAATCCTGATCCCAATCTAGTAGATCCTGAAGTAGTTGAGATTATGGATTACTTAAATCAACCTGAGGAGGAAGTTTTTAGTGACGAAGAACGTATAGTAGAAATTGTGATGTATGACTCTCTGGAACAGACACCAGAAGAAAAGGGTTGCACCAAAACCAAAACCTAAGCTGAAACAACTCCTGGAATAGCTAAAGTATGAATTCCTAGATGTTGATGAAAGAAACCCTATTTTCATACATTCTTCTCAAACAGAAGATCAAGAGGAAAAGTTGCTAAAGGAAATCAGACTACGAAGGAAAGTTATAGGTTATTCAGTGGAAGATATAAAAGGCCTCAGCCTGGCTTTATGTATGCACAGAATATATTTATAGGAAACTACTAAACCTTTGGCTCCACCACTAAGAAAATTGAATCATATGTTGAAAGAAGTTGTAAAGAAATAATTAATAAAGTTATAAGATGTCGGAATCATTTACCCCATCTATGACAGCAACTGGGTCAGCCCGATCCATGTTGTACCTAAGAAAGGTGGAATGACTATAGTGAAGGGAAGTAATGGGGATGAAGTGGCCACTCGTATGGTTACCATATGGAGAACGTGTATCTACTACCGCAAGCTCACTACAGTCATGAGAAAAGACCACTTCCCCCTACCTTTCATCAACCAAGTTCTAGAAAGGCTTGCAGGACAATCCTATTTCTATATTCTTGATGGATATTCTAGATTTTGCCAAGTCCCTATCCACCTTGACGATCAAGAAAAGACTACTTTCACCTATTTCTATGGGACATACGCCTTCATAAGAATGCCTTCGGATTATGTAACACGCCTGATACTTTTCAAAGGTGCATGATATCCATGTTCTCAGGTTTTCTGGAAGACATAATGGAGGTATTCATGGACAACTTCTCAGTGTACGGACCTGACTTTAACATATGTCTTGAAAACTTGTCAAAGGTCTTGCAAAGGTGCAAGGAGAAACATCGGGAAAATGCCATTTTATGGTGACAAAAGGCATAGTGCTAGGGTACAGAATCTATAAAAAAGGCTTTAAAGTAGATAAAAGTGAGATTGAAGCTATATCAAAATTACCCTACCAAAATCCATCATAGGAGTAAGGAGCGTTTTGGGGCATGTTGGATACTACAAAAGATTTATCAAAGATTTCTCAAAAGTTGTGAATCCCTTTGTCAAACCTTCTTGTTAAAGATGTGGATTTTGATTTCTCTGATAAATGCCTCGAAGCATTCAATTTCCTAAAACTTCCCTGACCACAACCCCAATACTTCAAGCACCTAATTGGGGATTGCCTTTTAAAATCGTGTGTGATGCCAGCAATTATGCCATTGGAGCTGTCCTAAGGCAAAGAAAAGATAAGAAGCACTACGCGATATACTATGATAGTAGAACTCTTGATGAAGCTCATGTAAACTACACCATAATCGAGAAAGAAATGCTAGTGATAGTATTTGCTTTTGATAAGTTTAGATCCTCCCTAATAGGATTTAAGATGAACGTGTACACAGCTCATGGGGCCATCAAATATCTCATGCGGAAAAAGGACACAAAGCCAAGACTATTGTGATGAGCTATGTTTCTATAAGAGTTCAACCAAAAAATCATAGATAAGAAAGGAACGGAGAACATGGTGGTTGACCATTTGTCTAGAATAGTATTCACTGAAGAACATCAGATACCAATAAATGACAATTACGCAAATGAGGCCTTGATGATGGACAAGTCAGTCTAGCCAAATAAACCTTGTTTCATTGACATCTATAACTATCTTGCTTGCAACAACTACCCCTCGAGATAACTTATAATTAGAAGAAGAAAATTTTCTCTAACGTGAAGAGTTATTACTGGGAAGAGCCCCTGTTGTTTAAGAAATGTTCCAACAACTTATACTGGCATTGAGTATCAGAAAAAGAGGTGCCTCAGATCCTCAAGGAATGTCATTCTTAACCTTATGGAGGTCACCATGTAGGCGAAAGTACATCAAATAAGGTCCTACAGTCAGGCTTTTATTGACTGACACTCTTCAAGGATGCCATGTCTTTTATCAAATCATGTAAAGAATGCCAAATGGTCAGAAATATTACAACAAGAAATGAGATGCCTATGTTTGACTGGATGGAAGTGGAGATCTTTGATGTCTGGGGAGTGGTTATATGCGACCTTTCCCTCCCTCCAGAGGAAATAAGTACCTTCTGGTTGCAGTAGATCATGTCTCCAAGTGGGTAGAAGCTATCAACTCCCACTTGTGACTATAAGGCGATCATAAGACCGTTCGAGAAGACCATTTCTCCTAGACTCGGGGATCCACACACCATAATTAGTGAAGGGGGGACCCATTTCACGAAAAAATAGTGTGAAGCATTTACAGTGTTAAGCATAAAGTAGCCACACCATAACTATTGGTATGTATGCCCTGAGAGCCAATCATAGGATGATTAGATTGGGATACATTAAGATTGATTTGATAAATATCAAAGGCAAGCTTCCAATTTATTCTGGTTCAATCAGTTATGAGATAATGATATAATAGAATGAATGTCTAGAGAATGACAGTTTTCAATGACGTATGTCTTCAGGTTGAGGACTTGAAGAATGAGATCATACGGATGCTAAGAGTTTGTACATTCTTGTTGTGTCCCTAGTCGGATGTCATTGTGGAAGGTTGATAGACAACAATGACACAGCAAGACTAGAGTGTGTGTTGGTTGATGATAGAGTCTCATTAGTCATGATATGTGATATAAAACCAAGCACATAGGTACATGTTAGAGAACAGTGTATCGGACAGACCCACCATGAGAGTGACACATGGAACCATGACATGGTAGTCATAGTCAGCTCTCATAGTTATTGTGGTGATTGTGATTCTTAGACCTAAAATCACTTCACTCATCACATGTCATTGGGTACACTTTGACATCATCAAATGCAGTCCTGAAATATGGATTGTTATAAAGGTTATGGTTGGGTGACTTTGACACATGGGGTTTTGACTGCGAGTGATAGATATGGGATTTGTCCCTCCTAAGGGAGTATGATGTCCATGGCCACTTGATAAGTGAGCCTGAGAAAAGCATGTGCATGCACGTGTGAGTCAATATGTGATATTGATGGCACATATATCTCAGACAGTCTACTTTGGATCAAGGAACAAGAATGAATGTTGAAAGGATGACAGTTCCATGCCTTGAGTTCATTCAGGATATCACAGACAAAGGAATTATACATTCACTGGAACACCAATCACAGACTATAGGATTGAAAGTTGTTCTCCAACTTTCCTTTTCACTTGGGTAGCACTGATGTGCGACTAGGCACCTCTCTTTGTCTATGATGTCACAAGCTAGTTATGGACATTCACTACCAACGTAAAATGGGACATATAGGGTCACACACAAAGGATTTACCTGGAAGAGGACTTTATCCATGAATGATGTTTGGATTGATTACTAATGGTGTTTAGGTACTCAATCAAACACTCAATCAATTGACTTGACTTAGAATCATCAAGTTCAAGTGTTGAACTAACTGATTTGAGTGTCAGATTGATTGAGAACTGCATTGACTGTGTTCTGTACAATCTGGACCACCAACCAACTAGTTCACTGGGTGAACCGATCGGCTCGTGGTCAGTGAGATGACCAGTTCACTTGGTGAACCGATCGGTTCGACCAGACCAAATGAGCAAGGTTGGGATGTCCTAATTTATGAGAAAAGTTTTCGTTTCACTTATACAAATCGATTGAGACAAGAATAGATCTTTGCATTAATTAAAACAAACAAGGAAAGTCAATTGGAGGCTAGTCTGGGACGCGAACCGACGGGTTCACTAAGTGAACCGAACAGCTCACACTCCCAACCAATCGGTTCATTTGTGAAATGACCGGTTCGGCTGTCGTAGTGCAATCAGTTCATAGAAATTCCAGACCCTTCTACTCCCACTTTAATCCTGCATTGCCCGGGGCTCAGAACCTTGACCCTGACCCCTCCTATATATAAAGGGGTATTGGGGACTTCTCAGATAACACAACTCAAAACATCAGTTGGTCTGTAAAGTTTACATCTCTAGTTGTGGTAACCAAGAGAGCCCAAGCAAGTGCTACCCGACTAGGGAGACACAGCAAGGGAAAGACAACTGCAGGGCAGCAACTGGTTGTGGGAGAGTGTGTTGGTGACTAGTACACCAAAAGAAGGGGATGACTCCTTCTAGTATCTTATGGGATAGGATGACTAGAGTTCCTGATGGTTCGTGTGGACTATCTATAGAGGCGGGAGGTTTCTGCCGCTCAGGAGGACGAATGTCCACCGCAACCCAGGTCAAGACCAGGAGCTGCACAAACACCGTCGAAGACAGGTGGGTGAAGACTGCACTTGTTGCGAGGCATTTTCACTGAGCAAGCCTCAGGACCAGGTATGACTTGCTAAAACCATCCTTCCTATTTTATAGTCGTTGATGTGATCCGTGGTTATGGTTTTGTGGTGAGAGAAAATTTTTGTTTCTGCTGCCTTCTCCCTCACCTAAAACCAAACAGTGGTATCAGAGCCACATCAACGTACTATGTTTTAGGATTAATCGGTATGATCGGTTTTTGGTTTTACCATCTTTTATTTATTGCATACGCTGTGATTATTTAAAGGACTGATCTAAATATCTGATTAATGCCACATGATCCCAAACTAATATATACATATATGATATGGTGTATATATATATGCAAACAATATGTGTTGCTCAAAATGATTTTGATGGTGGATGTGTAGTGTGGTTATGGCCTATAAGCCCCTATGTGTGTGCTTGGTTGGTTGTGGTTCTTTGCTCTCAGTCTACGCACTGAGCCCTCTTTTTCTTTTTTTGATGTAACTCAAGATTCTCTTCCACCTTTGCTCCCCCTAAATGTAACTCGGGGTTTCCCAAAGCAATATGTAAAATAGGATATTTTATCTCTTGTTACATTGAAGGCTGACGGGCACCCAAACAAGTGGCTGGAGCTGCGAGACGATCGGCTAGAGGTGTCAACTGATCGGCTGGTGGACCGAGACGACTGGCTGATGGTGCAGCTAGAGGCCTGACAAGGAGCAGATAACCTGACGAACCAACCGTCTAGAGGAGCCATACGATCGATTGGAGACAACCAACCGACCGGCCAGGAGGTGAGCTGATCAGTCGTGTGACGAGATGATCAAATGTAGAACGGCCTAAGCATAAGATCTTCATCAACAATAGGTTGCATGTGATGTAGACCTAGATGACTATAATTCCTTGTGGCTCAAGGAATTACAATAGGATGGCCATAATCATCGCTTTATCGGTATTGCATGTTTTTGTTGTGGGATATAGCATGTATATGATACATACTATATATGTGGTGATTGGATACATATATGCATACACGAGCATATTAAAACCCCTCAACTAAATATTAAGTTTAAGATGCCTTCCATTAGCGGCACACATGAAAAGCTTGAACGACAAGCGTAGGCATCCCAAGGGTGGTGTGATGTCTATCTCGTGAAAGTATGATGGTAGTTGTGTGGGCCCGCGAAGCGGGGTGCACTTCTATCATGTTGGCTTTTGGGTCGGGCTTAACTAAGTGATCTTGATGGAGCTTCCACTTACGTGGAATTGCGTGCACCACTAAAAATCCTAAAGATGGTAAGTCTTTAAGTTTAGCCTTGCTTATACTAGATCGAGAACTCCACCCACGTATGCTAAGATACGTGGAAGTCTTATCGTAGTATAGTTAAGGGTCGAATCCACGGGACAACGGTCTTGTTGAGAACAACAAGATGAAAAACGTTAGAATTTCACTTAATCTTGTAATAGTTGGTATTTAAATCAAAAGGTTGGTTTGGTTGTCTTTAAACTAAGAGCAAGTAAAGTAAAGCAAGCAAGTAAATTTAAGGATTTTAAACAATGATAAGAAGCCACAAGGATGTGATCAGTTTTCACCGCCACTACACATGGATCAAAACATGCAATATAAAACATAACCTGCAATAAAAGTCAAAACAGTTAGTATCTTTGTAGACTTAGTTTCCTTTCAGAGAACTAACTACGAGAAGTGCAGGAATGTTGCAAAGTCAGCCATCCCTGAACGAATGGTCAACTACTTTGCATCATTCCCTTCGCAAAGTGTGTTCCTCGACTTATCAAGGTTGTACTTTCATACGTCAACTGATTCCATTTCATAGTATGAAAGTACAACGATGGAAGTGAGTTTACTCCACTTCTTGAAAAACACTCCTAGATGCCGACACAGATGCATGGTGGATACATGCACCAAGAACCAACATTCAATCGAGTTTTGAATCTAGTAGTACAAACATAGACAATTCATACTAAAAGATAAAAGATAACACAAGTTGGTGATCAAGCAACAAGCATTCATTAAACGATTGATGTTGAACTGAAAAGAAAGAAACTCTATATTGCAAACTATGGATTACATTACATGAAATGAAAACATGGGTAGCGGGGCTACTCCCCGCACCCCAATGAGAGAGACTACTCGCTCATAGCTAGGACAAAGAAGGAGGCGAGAAGAGAGAGAGAGAAAGCGTCATCCCCACAAAGGAGAGAGGAAAGTCAACCCCTTGGAGAGAGAGAGACGATCTTCAAACTTCACATGTTGCTTGATGACGAGGTCTCCTCTTCCCACGTTCTTTGGCGAAGAGAGAGAAAGCAGCTTCAGGATGGAGCATGGATCTCAGACCGACAACCTTTGGGTGGAGGATAGAAGTCGGATTAGCTCTGGAGTAGTAGAGGCAGCCTCTGGGCATCTGAAACTTCTTGTCTTTGGGAGGACCCCTTGGGTCTTATTTATAGGCCTTAAGTGAAGTCCAAACGGTTTGGACAGTTTTGGGTCCAAACGGTCTTGAAGACCGTTTGGACCATGAGACCGTTTGGGCTCTGAAACTGTTTGGACCCCAAGACCGTTTGGGCTCTGAAACCGTTTGGACCCCGAGATCATTTGAACTCTAAAACCGTTTGGACCCCATGAGGTCTTGGGACCGTGTGACTCCATGCGGTCTTGGGATCGGTTGGCTTCATGCGGTCTTGGGACCGTGTGACTCCATGCGGTCTTGGGACCATTTGGCTTCATGCGGTCTTGGGACCGTGTGAGTCCATGCGGTCTTGAGACCGGTTGGCTTCATGCGGTCTTGGGACCGTGTGAGTCCATGCAGTCTTGAGACTGGTTGGCTTCATGTGATCTTGGGACCGTTTGGCTTCATGCGGTCTTCGGACCGTGTGAGTCCATGCGGTCTTGAGACCGGTTGAGTCTTTTGTGATTTTTTTGTGTTTTTTTTAGTAGGTAAAAAGGAGAAAAGTTCATCTAACAGTATATTTGCAATAAGAGAGGATAGTTAGGGATTCTATCTAATTTATTCGAAAAAGAGTGTGGAAAACTGAAGAAAATTACTAAGATAACATCACAAAATTGGAGGTTATCATATCTTAACGGGATTAAGAACTTAGAGGCATGGAGATGTTCATGGAAAATATTTGTACATGTCATCTATCTAAGAGTTGCATATGATGCAATTGGTAAGTATTACCTACCTTAATAATTGATTATGGACGCTGGCATTGGTCGGGTAATAATTCAATTGTTTTGGATCTTGGCTCACTAGAAGGTTGTACATTGCAATCTTCCAAATTGATGGTGGGGGCTATCAATTTGAGAAAAATAGTGGGAGCGATAATTAATTAAAGGCCTAATTATATTGTCAAAATTTTCAAATCAATCAAATTAAGTCAAAAAGGGTTTTGGACTAAAATTGCATATTTCCTTTTGTAGAACAAATGGATGTCAACAATATTCATTTTTCATTGCGATCCGTCCTTAAGAAGGACAAGATAAATGGGAACAACTTCCACGACTGGTTTAGGACGTTGAGAATTGTTCTCACTCAAGAGAAAAAGCTCTATGTCCTAGATACACCAATGCCAGAGGAACCCACTCCCACCGCACCAAAGGCAGAGAGGGATGCTTACAAGAAGCATACTGAAGATGCCATTGATGTGAAGTGCTTGATGTTGTGCTCAATGAACTATGAGTTGTAGAGACAACATGAGAACATGGACGTCATTGAGATGGTTCAACATCTCAAGAACATGTATCAATACCAAGCACAACAAGAGAGATATGATGTCTCCAGGGCACTGTTTCAGTGCATCATGACAGAAGGAGATCTACTTGGTCCTCACATGCTCAAGATGATTGGGTATGTGGAGAACCTGACAAGATTGGGATTCCCTCTAAGACAAGAGTTGGCTACTGATGTGATACTACAATCGTTGCCAGAATCCTACAGTCAGTTTGTGATGAACTACAACATGAACAACTTTGACAGGCCACTGACAGAGTTGTTGGACATGTTGAGGATAGCCAAGGCATAAATGAAGAAAGACAAACCCAAATTTATGATGTTGATCAGCAGAAAGAAGGGTAAGTCTAAAGGCAAGGGTAAGGTCAAAGCAAAGAAGGATTCTGATACTAGCCAGCAGCCCAAGTCATCTTCAGCTCTCAAAGCCAAAGGAGGGGTGAAGGGAGGCAAATGTCACCAATATCAAGAGCCAGGACATTGGAAAAGAAATTGCCATCTCTATCTGGATAAACAAAAGAAGGAGGGGATAGAAGTCTCCACCTTAGGTATCATGAAATAAACTTGAAACACTTATTTATTCTGAGGTATATGATACCAAGATATGGATCTGACATATTTGATATGCATGATCTGAAAAGAAGTGATGGCCTTTGTGGAAGGATCAAGAAGGACCACTCATCATTGGAGCAAGTGTTTCTGCCATAGATAGGATTACCTTTTAGTTTATTTCATCTCAAAGGGCATGTAATAGAGTTATGAACTGCTATTTCATTTTGCCAATAAATAGAAACACTTTATTTCTGCATCTTATAATGACAAGGATGTCTATCAATAAAGTTGATGTTTCAATTTCAAATATATGATCTTTTATGGCAATGCCCTATTTATCTTGTGGTACTTGGTATGCATAAGATAAAATGATGCCTAAATGTTATTGATGACTCAAACAGTTGATTAGCATTATCATGAGAAATTCATTTCTAGCCTCCATGTTTATGGATAGGCCAGACTCTTTTGGTTGTGAACCATTAAGAAATATGAATCTCTTGGGCATGATGACAAATCAATCTTCACTAGATGTAGTGGGAGAATGACTATCCTATTAGGTATAATACATATTGATGTATTCACATACCTATTGGAATAAATGTTAATGCTTTAGATGGTGTTTAGTGAAATACCAATATGAATATCTTGAAGTGTTCAAGAATATCATAAATGAAGTACAAACTTGGTAAAAGTATTAATTCTTTGATGAGGTCAATGAATGGGATACTTAAACCAAATGTTTGAGGACCTTATGAATAATTATCATAGAGAACTCATGATTAAGGCATAGTGATGTCTAAATCAAAGAAGGAATCATACTCTAAATAGTTATAGCATGATCATCAAATAACTAACCTTCTAGAATTCTTCTAAAAAGAACATGCTTAACACTAAATAAAGGAGATTAAGAATCACAAATGTTGTGGGTTCTCAAATTCCTTGTGTAACAGGTATACCTCATATATCTAGGTGATTAATTGGTCATATGATGAGCCAATAAGCTAGATGATGTTGAGGAATCATATTTTGAGTTATGGTTGGCCAGAAGATCCAAAATGGCTTCCATGTGAACCATAAGGTATGACCTTAGTGGTCGCACTTGTTGGGATAAAACCCATAAGTGCAATTGGGTCTTAAGAGTTAAGACTGACATGGATGACATTTAGAGAAAGGATCATGCTTGCTGTTAGAACTTAATGACTATGAGATTTGGCATATGGATATTAAAACCTCATTCCAGGAAGGAATAAGATAAGGTTGTGTATGTGACACGACCTGAAGGGTTTTATGAATCCAATAGTGCAAATGCAGTCTATAAGTTATAAGGGATTAATCAATATGAATGATTAGGTGCAAGCAACTCAAAGTTGAAGTCTTTACTTTGATTATATAGTTAAAAGGTTTGACTGATATATCAAAATAAAGAAGGGATCTGTGATTACAATGATTTAGTGGGAGCATATTCACATTCCACATGATGATGAGGAATGAAATGTTCTAAAATGGAAATTGGTGTGGAAATATCTTTAAAGGAAGAAAGAGATATATCCTATGCGATAGGAATAGAGATCTATAGAGATAGTTCTCAAAAACATCTTGACCTAGTAAAGAGAGAGCATACATTGGCAATCTGTACTGAAGGGTTCAGTATGCACAGATTCAGTGGGAGAAAACTTGTCCATGTTACATGGAGTTAGTATCTCAGTGCCAAGTGTCCCAAATTCTTATGAAGAATAGGAACACATAGATAGATATGTATCTATCATTTATGTAATCATCCCATTATCTTGTATGTATTAGACATGACAAGAAAATATGTGTGCATCATATTGTATGTATTGGACATGACAATATGATATGCTCATCCTGTTAACTCGTGTGATGAGTGGATATCAGTCTACATCTAGTGAGGGTCACTGGGATACCATGAAGAACTTGTTTGGTACTTATGAAGTACTAGTTCTATGGTAATGAAAGGAATAGTTGAATGTAAAGAGTTACACTAATGCAAGCTTCCGAAATGACACAAAATGATCACAATATAAAATATAAAAGTGAATATGAGTTGATAAATGGAAACATTCCGATTTAAAAGTTGTTTAATTCTAAAAGGGAATGATGAGTATCCTTGTGTCATGAATAACAGAGGATACTATATGGATCTAGAAGTA
The DNA here is from genome assembly GCA_963693085.1 of Alisma plantago-aquatica. Lineage (NCBI taxonomy): Eukaryota > Viridiplantae > Streptophyta > Magnoliopsida > Alismatales > Alismataceae > Alisma > Alisma plantago-aquatica. The sequence continues at coordinate 98,806,996 of OY856411.1, forward strand.
CATAGAGATGAACTTATAGATATTCCAACCATTGACAAGTAGTAACATTGAGTCAAACAATGGAGCTGAGTGTTGGGCAAGGAATATCAGATCGCATATTACGGCAACTCCATCTCATATGATACGTCGTACAACAAAGAGATGTGAAACATGCAATATACCGACTAAAGCAAAGTGTTGCTAACTCACTGTGTTAGCACTGGAGCAGCAGAAACATGTGGGACATGTTTGGAGATCACTAAGAATATGATTCAAAGGTGATTGGCTCACAGTGCAAGTGGGAGTTTGTTGGTATGTATGCCCTGAGAGCCAATCATTAGATGATTGGATTGGGATACATTAAGATTGATTTGATAAATATCAAAGGTAAGCTTCCAATTTATTCTGGTTCAATCAGTTATGAGATAATGATAGAATAGAATGAATGTCTAGAGAATGACAGTACTCAATGATGTATGTCTTCGGGTTGAGGAGCTGAAGAATGAGATCATATGGATGCTAAGAGTTTGTACATTCTTGTTGTGTCCCTAGTCAAATGTCATTGTGGAAGGTTGATAGACAAAAATGACACAGCAAGACTAGAGTGTGTGTTGGTTGATGACAGAGTCTCATTAGTCATGATATGTGATATCAAACCAAGCACATAGATACATGTTAGAGAACAGTGTATCGGACAGACCCACCGTGAGAGTGACACATGGAACCATGACATGGTATTCATAGTCAGATCACACGGTGATGGTGGTGATTGTGATTCTTAGACCTAAAATCACTACACTCATCACATGTCATTGGGTACACTTTGACATCATCAAATGCAGTCCTAAAATATGGCTTGTTATAAAGGTGATGGTTAGGTGACTTTGACACATGGGGTTTTGACTGCGAGTGATAGATATGGGATTTGTCCCTCCTAAGGGAGTATGATGTCCATGGCCACTTGATAAGCAAGACTAAGAAAGCCATGCACATGCACATGTGAGTCAATATGTGATATTAATGGCACACATATCTCAGAAAGTCTGCTTTGGATCAAGGAACATGAATGAATATTGAAAGGATTACAGTTCCATGCCTTGAGTTCATTCAAGATATCAGAGACAAAGGAATTATACATTCACTGGAACACCAATCATAGACTATAGGATTGAAAGTTGTTCTCCAACTTTCCTTTTCACTTGGGTAGCACTGATGGGCGACTAGGCACCGCTCTTTGCTTGTGATGTCATAAGCTAGTTATGGACATTCACTGCCAACATGAAATGGGACCTATAGGGTCACACACAAAGGATTTACCTGGAAGAGGAGTTTATCCATGAATGATCTTTGGATTGATTACTAAAGGTGTTTAGGTACTCAATCAATTGACTTGACTCGGAATCATCAAGCTCGAGTGTTGAACTAATTGATTTAAGTGTCCAATTGATTGAGAACTGCATTGACTGTGTTCTACACAATCTGGACCACCAACTGAATGGTTCACTACGTGAACTGATCGGTTCATGGTCAGTGAGACGACCAGTTCACTTGGTAAACTGATTGGTTCGACTAGACCAAACGAGCAAGGTTGGGATGTCCCGATTTGTGAGAAAAGTTTTCATTTCACTTGTACAATTTGATTGGGAGAAGAATTGATCTTTGCATTTATTAGAAACGAATAAGGAAAGTCAATTGGAGGAAAGTCTGGGACACGAACCGACCGGCTCACACTCCCAACCGACAGATTCATTTCTAAAACGATCGATTTGGCTGCCATAGTACAATCAGTTTATGGAAATTTCGGACCCTTCTACTCCCACTTTAACCCTGCATTGCCTGGGGATGAGAACCCTGACCCTGACCCCTCCTATATATAGAGGGGTACTGGAGGATTCATAAATAACACAACTCAGAACATGAGTTGCTCTGCAAAGTGTTCCTCTCTGGTTGTGGTAACCGAGAGAGCCCAAGCAAGTGCTACTTGACTAGGGAGGCACAGCAAGGGAAAGACAACTGCAGGATAGCAACTGGTTGTAGGAGAGTGTGTCTATGACTGGTACACTAACAAAAGGGGACTACTCCTAGTGTCCTGTGGGACAGGATGACTAGAGTTCTTGGTGGTCCATATGGACTATCTATGGAGGTGGGAGGTTTTTGTCGCTCAGGAAGATGAATGTCAACCACAGTCTGGGTCAAGACCAGGAGCTGCACTGACACCGTCGAAGACAGGTGGGTGAAGAACGCACTTGTTGCGAGGCATTTCCGCTGAGAAAGCCTTGGGACCAAGTATGACTCACTAAAACCATCCTTCCTATTTCATAGTTGTTGATGTGATCTATGGTTATGGTTTTGTGGTGAGAGAAAAAATTTTGTTTCCGCTGCCTTCTCCCTCACCTGAAACCCAACAATAACATGGATAGGGACCCATATGGATTGGTCCAGGTTGAAGTTTGAAACCGACAGATTAAGCAGATATTAGAGAAAACCATTGGCAGGACCCATATGGATTGGTCCATGAAGTTAGACGATGCCTTGTGGGCGTATAGAACTTCTTACAAAACATGGATAGGGACTACCCCCTACCGGTTGATCTATGAAAAGTCATGCCATTTGCGTGTTGAACTAGAGCACAAGGCCCTTTGGGCCATCCAATTCTTAAACATGGATCTGGAAAGAGTTGGAAAGAGAAGGTATCTACAGCTTCATAAGCTTGAGGAACTACGGATACATGCTTATGAGAATGCCCACATCTACAAGCAAAGAACAAAGGTGTGGCATGATGCCCACATCAAGCACAAGGATGTTTCTGAAGGAGACAAGATTCTGTTGTTTAATTCAAGAATCATGTTTTTTTTCAGGGAAACTCAAGTCTAGATGGTGTGATCCATTCTCTGTCGTCAAGATCTACCTATCTAGGGTAATGGAGATTACCAATAAAAATATTAGTACTTTTAAGGTGAACGAGCATAGAGTCAAAAGATATTATGAGGATGAAGCTTTCATTAGAAGATCAGAACTTGAGCTATAGGAGCCCAGGCCTGCTTCAGCTGAAGACCCATGAGAAGCTAGAAATGAGAGTCAAGATAAAGACATTAAATTAGCACTTATTGAGAGGCAACCCAAGGATTTCCCACTTTATCTATATCTTTTCTATCCACTTTTTAATTAAATAAACTATTAGTTATTTCAAAGATCTTAATTTAAGATCCTAGTACCCTTTGAATTTAGTAAAGAATAGACTTTTGTCAAAAATTTATCTATAAAAAGGTTTCAAACTTGGTTAGTAGGATTTAGTATGCATATAATAAAATTAGTTCTATAAACATGTCTTCATTGTAGGAGTCAATTTTGTCAGGCCATCAGTTGATCTCAACCATCGGTTGGCACCCAGAAGACCCACCAGTTGATAACACTCTATCTCACCATCGATTGACAAGTGTGGGCACACCACTGGGTGATTAAACTCCATCAGACGTCAGTCGTAGATGAGACATCGACTTATAAGTGTGGGCACACCATCAACTAACAGACACAGGAGAGCCATTGAATTCTCAAGGTTCCTTCACCGTATGTTGAGCCATTGGTTGATGGTCGAAGAGGCTAAAAAGCCCATCTAAACAGCCAGTGCTAAACCAAACGACAGAAAACTATAAAAGGGGACTGACTAATCCTCTTCTGCATTAGCACCTGAAATATCCACCAGTTGATACCAATTTGTCTCACCATCAGTTGACAAGCGTGGGCACGCCACTAGGTTATTAAACTCCATCAGACATCAGTCATAGATGATCCATCAGCTTATAAGTGTGGGCACACCATCGACTGACAAATGCATGAGAGCCATCGAATGCTCAAGGTGCCTTCACCGCCTATGGAGCCATTGGTTGATGGTCAAACAAGACAAAAAGCCCACCTAAACACCTGATGGTAGACCAAGAGATAGAAAACTATAAAAGGTGAATGACTATTCCTCTTTCTCCTTCCTTTTACCCAATAACCAAGTTAGACCCTAAAAGCAATAGTAGAGACGATTCTCCTCTTCCGTTTAGCACCAAACAAGATTAAGGAATCTCTGACCAAGCAGAGGTTGCTAGAGTGACTCTTCTAGACTACCAGCAAGCCAAACTCCCAGCAATGACAAGGTAACCGCTAAAACTTTGGGCTCTCCCTCATTTTGCACTGCCGTCTGAGTTTTCTTAGCCTTCCTTCTTTCTGACCTATCCGAAACGTCAAGGACCAATTTTTCACCATCGGTAGTGGCTAGGTCATTCTTGACCGTCGAAAGTTAGACCTTAACAACCTTTGTTCATCGCCTCGCCTTCCTTTCTAACCATCGAATCCACCATCACCTCTTTAGCACTGCCATCGGTTGTTGTTTTGATCACCTATAGGTGCTAACCCTAGCAACTGACGACCATCGATTCCACCATTGGTTGAGATAAGCCTTCGCCTATTCTGACCACCACCTATTTTGGTTTCTAATTGTCAGTTGCCTACCACCGTCTATTAAAACCATCTCATGTTCTAACCACCAGATCTTATGACCAGTTCTAACCATCAAGTGATCCAACCATTGCCCTTTTCTCTGCTATCGCCTATCCCTGTCATCATTTATTTCTCCTATTTATGCCATCGATTATCCTGGCCGTCGGGTGTTTCGATTGCCTCTGCCCTATCAAAACAACCATCGGCAGAGGGGAACCTCCGTATGTTCTATGCCATCACCTTTTGATCGCCTTTGCCTGTTCTACACTCTTTACCACTGCATTTTCCCTCTTGTAATGCTTGTTTCGGTTTCTAAACACCGGCTAAATGTACACCAAGGCATCCAGTAACCTTAGATCAACCATCAGTTAATGAACCAACCGGCTAAATGTACACCAAGGCAGCCATTGACCTTAGATCAACCACCAGTTGATGAACCACTGGTTGTCCTTCCCACCCCAGTTTCCCTTTCCCACTACATTTTCTGACCTTCAGTTGAGGCCATCGGATGTCACCTTTGGCTAATGTTTCTACTATTTTAACCGCTAGATGATACCTTAGGTTGTTAGTAATCAGATTAATTGCTTTATTAGATGTTTGCTTCCTATTCTCCATAACCTAGCATATTTCCATTCCCTTTTACCCATCTAATTAATCAAGTAATATTTTGAATATCGGTACCATAGCAATTAGAAATCTACCAAAAAATGTGTCTAGGGTTTCCTAGCGCTACTCTGGAGATACGGTGACCTAGGGGATGCTCTCCCAAAATTGTGGAGAGGAGTGTCTCTTCCCTTCTCTCCCTGCTCTAGGATGGATCCTCCTATTATAGAAACCCCTAACATCATCCCCAAGAAATCTTGGAATTAGGTCCTAAGCTCGATTTCCTTTAAGCAACTTGACTTTACACCGCCTGAGAAAATTGATGGTAAGCGCTTTGTTACAATAGATGATGACACATATGATGCTATGGAGAAATCCTGGGAACATGCAGCCATCTTGTATGTGATGGGAAAATGTCCTTATTACTTCCATCTGTTAGCATGGATCTGACTGGTGTGCAAACCTAAAGGAGGTTTTGACCTCTTCTCTAAACCTGATAAGTTTTTTCTCCTTCGCTTTGACTCTACTAAAGACAAGCAAAACATCATAAATGGAGGACCTAGATGGTTCGATAATAGGTTGGTCTTCGTCAAGGAATACAAGACTAGAGATGATCTGTAAAAGGATTTCTTTAGTTTGATTCATGTATGGATCAACATACCCAGCATGGGTAGGAACTGGTCATCTAGGGCTATTGGCATTGTTGCCAGTGGCATAGGGAAGCTTTTGAGGATTGATTATAAGTCAATTGGACAAGAATCCCTGGGAGAAGATCGGGCTCTAGTCGAGGTCGATGCTGAGGAAGATCCACCCAGTGAGATATGGGTTAGCATGCCTAAAAGAGATGTTGTAGTAGTTGTCATACATTACGAGCATATCCCTAAAAGATGCCTAGACTATAAAGTCTTTGGGCATGATGAACATGAGTGCCCCCTCAACCCGATCAATGTTGAATATGTGCAAGAGGTCATTTAGAAGAAGGCAACATAGTTTTGGTGTATAGTGAACAGAAAGAATGATAACAACAAAGTTTCTAATGTTGATGAACCTATCAATGCTACAAGTGAATCATCTATCCCAGCCAGCAACCAGTTTGATAAACTAGCTATTGAGGATTCTAACAATGTAAACAAGTATGGTGACAATGCATCGAGAACTAGCTCAGTTACAGTTTGTGAACAAGCCCAGAAATGTCTAGATTTTGGACATGTGGGCAAGAATCTCAATGTTGAAATTGAATCTGTTGAGACCCCAAAGCTTCAAGCAGTAATGGTATCAAGGTATCTAGTGTAGCTAGATCATCTAAGTCAGCTAGAGTGGATGGGCCACATAAAACCCCTTCATCTAGCAAGGTTATCCAATGACCTTTATCATAATGAATGCTCGTGGTTCGGGGAAACCACAAAAGAAGGAGGTCAGAAGAGCAATTATGGAGTCTCATGCTTCATTTGTAGTTCATGTTGAGACAAAGATAAAGAAGAATTTGATTCATACTTCCAATAAACTTTTTCCTAATAATTGGGCATGGTTATCTAATTATGATCATGATCCTAATGGACGGATATGTATTGGTTGCAATCCCAAATCATGGGATGTTGTATGCTGCAAAATGAAAGATCAACACATTACCTTAAAATGTATCAATAAAGGTGGTCTCATTATCATTCTTTGGGGTGTCTGTTCAAGGAATCAAGTAAAACAGCAAACAAATCTCTACGACGAATCTATTCCTCCATTACTGACCCTTGGCTAGTTATTGGAGACTTCAACAACATTAGGAAATGTGAAGAAAAAGTGGGTGGTAGGGAGGTCCCTTCCTTCATCTTGAGCTCTTTCAACACCCCTATTGATAAGGCCTACCTTACTGAATTACATGCGACTGGTAAGGACATATACACTTGGCATAAACAAAAGAGAAGTTGCTAAGAGGATTGCTTGTAAGCTCGACAGAGCCTTTGTGAATGATGATTGGATACCCAAATTTCATGGAACTAAAATGAAGATGATTACTTGTACTTTCATTGACCATTACTATCAATGTTAACTTGAAGCCACTGATTCATAAGAAAAGGCCTTTTCAATTCCTTAACTTCTGGTTAGACTGGCCAGGATGTCGTTAAATCATCAAAAAATCATGGAGTATCAAAACTACTGGGAACCCCATGTTTAGCTTCTGTCAGAAACTTTGTGAAATCAAATTCCTTCTCAAGGTTTGGTCGAAAGAATATGTTAACCTTAAAAATCTTATTGCTAAGGAAAGAAGAGAGATGGATGACATAGATTCTTCTCTTAGAAGGAATCCTCTTGATGTTGAACTAATCAGTGTTGAGTATGTTACTTATGACAGATTGGAAACACTAGCTAAGGCAAAAGAGATGTACTATTGGAAAAGGAGCTAGAATGGGTTTTTGACGGTGATAGAAACACCAAGCTATACCATGCTATTATGAAAAGGTGGGATGTTTTTAACTCCATTAATGAACTATTCAACACTCAAGGCAATTGTGTTGAAGATGAAGAAGGTATTTCCAATGAAACCTTATCTTTGTTCAATAACCTTTATAATCAAATGAACCAGGAGCTCAATGAGTAAATCAACTGTTTACACATGAGTGGATTGGGAAAATCATTGAGGCAAAAAACACATGGTTATGCAAAATTCCTGAACTCACTGAGATCAAAGATGCTATCTAGATCATTGGGGATAACAAAAGCCCTAGAGAAAACACATGGTTATGTGAGTTGGTCTAAGCTTGCATTTCCTTATCATGAAGGAGGTCTTGGTCTTCGAAGTTTGGTTGATCTGGTTGAATATCATACTATGAAGAGAATAAAGAAGCTACAACATGAGCACTCTACCTAGAGTTCATGGATGTATTTTTGATATGGAATGCACCTGATTCAACCAAATCGTACTAAAGTTTGTCTACATGTTGGAGGAAAATGGTTGCAGCCTAGCCAAGGTTTAACTACCTTGATGATAAAGAACTATGGGATCACTATCGTTAGAAAAGTTATGTTGTGCAAACCTTTGAAAATATCTAGCGTACAATGCATCACCCGAGATGGAGTCTCACTGCCTACAGATCCCTCAAAGAAATACTCCTGACAGTAGAGAAAATGAATAGGTGGAGAGCTATTGCTAATCTAGTATGTTGTTTATGTCTTCAAGTTAACGAAGGCATTGATCACATTTTTTGTGCTTGCACGGTTTGTAGATACTTTTGGGGTAGATCTCAATTGAAATTGAACATTAGATGCTCCTATTCACCTCATTTGCTACTTGCTTACATTGGGGATCGGCACAGAAACAACAAAATAGTAGAACATTGGGATTTAATCAGATGCATTCATCTGATCTAGATGGAAAGAAACAAAATACTGCATGATGGTGGGAGTTGCAATGATATATCCATCATTAATAGACTTGAGAGGGATATTGATCTCTTATTCTATTCAAAGCCAACAAACACAAATTGAATCCTACCCCTATAGTTTGTAGAAATTGGAATCTTCTATGATATAAGGGTTTGTCCCCTTGTTTGCATAGTACTCATCTTGTGAGCTACATGCCTAATTGTAGTTTGTAACTTTGTCCCTGTCTTGGGGCTGGGAAATATATTTACCTAGATTTTCCAAAAAAAGTTAATCGAGATAGAGATACTTAGTGTATCTACAAGATGAAGATGGTAGGAAAGCAGGGCAAAATCCAAACGCATGAGTCCAAGTACACCAAGAAGGTGAGAGCCTCAATGACCGCATAGGAAATAGAGAGAGTGGAGAAATTGAAAGCTGAACATGTGAGCTGCATTGAACAACATGGGGAACCCACTCCAGAAAGCAACAAGGCCAGGCTGGAAGCATACCGAGCAAAGATCTTGGTCGAACCAATCCCAAAGGAGTCATAAGAGGAGGAACAACAAACAGGAATAGAAACCTCTGATTACACACCATCTAAGGAGGCACAGAACCCAAAGAAGAGGCTTGTGTAAGAGTCTGATGAGGAGAGACCCAGGAAGGTAGCCAAGATATATGAAGAAAGGGAAACAGTCAAGGCCAACACTCTCAAAGTAGTTGCAGTTGCCAACATCCCAAGACAACCAACACATTCCACGAGAAGAGAACAACCTGACAATGAACTGGTACCCAGAGATGAAGAGCACCATGAACTATTGTGTGTTATTTTCCAAAGGAAGAAATACAAGGAAACAATATATGGGGATGTCAACACTCTGGAGAAACTAGGGATATACCATAGGGTGAAATCGAGCTTCAAACGGCTAGGAATATATAGGATCTATTTCACAAGCATGACTTCTTATGATGACCTAACTCAAGAATTCATGTCCTTCATCATAAAGCTACCTGTGGAAAATGAGGAGATCTCAGAGTGTGAGGGGTGAGTATAAGCTACAGGTCAGTATCATGAAGAAGGACTACATTTTAACTGAGAAGTGGATAAACACAATATTCTCATATTCAATGAAGCACGAAGAACGTGCTAACAAGGCATGAGGAGACAAAGATGTAAAGGGCTTCGCAACTAATAAGACTTGGGAAAGACTCTCAGGAGATTCAAAATATAGCTTGGGGCAATCAAAAGTCACAATGATGCACTCAGGCTTCATGGGAGTAGTGGACAAAATTTTTGCAAACTCCCTGATCTTTAAGATTTGACATAGGGAATGTAACCAGATTAGACCTCCATATCTTGTGGAGTCTAATGGAAGGAAAGGTGGTTAACGTGGGCAAAATTTTGAATGATAAGCTGGCAGCCGCAACGGGACCAAATGGCCCTCGAGAATTATACATGGGGGAATAATAACCTACATTGCACACCAACTGGGGTACCCCAGCAAGCTGAAGTATTTCCTAAGGTTTGATGGAGATACACTAGTGGACGGCAAGTATCTAGTTGTGGAAAATGTCCTAGCAAGGATACAACAAGGATATGACTACCAATTATGTAGGACAAAGCTCTTACTTCCCCTCCCAGGATTAAAAGACTATGATTTAGAGAAGTTTGTTTTCAAGGAAGAAGAGATCTCCAAACTTGTATCTATCAAAGGTACTAGCACCAGCAGACCAGCAAATAAAAGAAGTAAGCAGAAGCAGGAAGTGGCCCCTAACAAACAACCAAAAAAACGGTACTCATGCGAGTCCTCGAAAGGCCAACAAAGAAACAATCCTATCTGAAGGTGGTAAACCTGGAGACAGAAGATACAAACACTCCACAGAAAGTCGGTATAGCTACTTCCCCAGAAGTAGTTGAAGCTAAAGGAAGAGCAGCCATCCTCGGTGAACTAGTAACAAATCTAGCTATAAAGGAAGCACACCAGGAAGGTAAGGAGGAAGAGTCCAGAAAGATGAACAAGGTGGAGATACTTGAGAAGGAGGCACCGCAACATGGGCGAAGCCAACACTTGAGCAAAGAATCTTCCAAGGACGATGAAGAAGATCATGAAGTACACTCTGTGGCCAAGCACCAACGCAAAACAACAACTGCAACAAAACTTATGAAGATAGGATAAGATATAAATGACCTCCACGAGATCGACTCAAACTCTATCCTAAATTATTCTAATATAAAAGTAAACCTATCAGCACTAATGGTGCAGGTAAAAAAGCTAACTTCAGACATCCAGGTTGTCCTTCGCCTTCCACTCCAATGCAGCAAATAGTTGTAAATCAAGTGCAGATCAAGAAAGCACTAGCTCGAGTGACGAATAGACTAGCCAATTTGTGCAACGAATGTGATGACCTGGGGGAGGAAAATACAAATCTATGAGAGGAAGCTACAAAAGTAAAGGAGGATCCCCCACAGCCATCAGCATGTTCATTGAAGTACAATAGATGGCCCCTACTGGACCTGCATTATGTTGGGTTTTAGGTGAGGGAGAAGGCAGTGGAAATAAAAAAAAATCTCTCACCAAAAAACCATAACCACAGATCGCATCAACAACTATGAAATAGGAAGGATTGTTTTAGTGAGTCATACTTGGTCCTGAGGTTTGCTCAATGACAATGCCTCGCAACAAGTGCAGTCTTCACCCACCTATCTTCGATGACGTCTGTGTAGCTCCTGGTCTTGACCTGGACTACGGTTGACAGTTGTCCTCCTAAGCAGAAGAAGTCTCCCGCCTCTATAGATAATCCACACGGACTGTCGGGAACTCTAGTCATCATGTCCCACAACACACTAGAAGGAGTCATCCCCTTCTATTGATGTACTAGTCACCGACACACTCTCCCACAATAAGTTGCTTTTCTATAGTTGTTTTTCCCTCGTTGTTCCTCCCTAGATGGGTAGAACTTGCTTGGGATCTCTTGATTACCACAACCAGGGAGGACAACAACTTTGCAGAGAAACTGATGTTCTGAGTTGTGCTATCTGAGAAGCCCTCGATACCCCTCTATATATAGGAGGGGTCAGGGTCAGGGTTCTCAGCCTCGGGCAATGAGGGACTAAAGTGGGAGTAGAAGGATCCATAATTTCCATGAACTGATTGCACTGTGACAGGTGAACCGGTCATTTCACAAATGAACCAGTCGGTTGGGAGTGTGAGCCGATCAGTTCACTAGTTGAACCATTCGTTCACATTCCTGACTCGCTTCCAATTGACTTTCCTCTTTCATTTCCTATTAATACTAATCCAAAGATTAATTCTTGTCCCAATCGAATTGTACAAGTGAAATGAAGAACTATTCTCACAAATCAAGACAAACCAACCTTGCTCATTTGGTCCAATCGAACCAATCGGTTCACCAAGTGAACCGATCGTCTCACTGACCATGAGTCGATCGGTTCACCCCATGAACCGGTCAGTTGGTGGTCCATATTGTGCAGAACATAGTCAATGCAGTCCCCAATCAATCCGAAACTCAAATCAGTTAGTTCAACACTTGAACTTGATGATTCTGAGTCAAGTCAATCGATTGAATGTTTTATTGAGTACCTAAACACCTTTAGTAATCAATCCAAATGTCATTCATGGATAAACTCCTCTTCTAGGTAAATCCTTTGTGTCTGACCCTATAGGTCCCATTTCACATTGGCAGTGAATGTCCATAACTAGCTTATGACATCACAAGCAAAGAGTGGTGCCTAGTCACCCATCAGTGCTACCCAAGTGAAAAGGAAAGTTGGAGAACAACTTTCAATCCTATAGTGTGTGATTGGTGTTCCAGTGAATGTATAATTCATTTGTCTCTGATATCCTAAATGAACTCAAGGCATGGAGTTGTCATCCTTTCAACGTTCATTCATGTTCCTTGATCCAAAGCAGACTGTTTTTTATATGTGTACCATCAATATCACATATTGACTCACATGTGCATGCGCATTCCTTTCTTAGTCTCATTTATTAAGTAGACATGGACATCATACTCCCTTAGGAGGGACAAATCCCATATCTATCACTCACAGTTAAAACCCCATGTATCAAAGTCACCCAATCATCACCTTTATAACAATCATATTTTAGGACCGTGTTTGATGATGTCCAAGTGTACCCAATGACATGTGATGAGTGGAGCGATTTCAGGTCTAAGAATCATAATCACCACCATCACTGTTAGAGATGACCGTGACTACCATGTCATGGTTCCATGTGTCACTCTCACGGTGGGTTTGTCTGATACACCATTCTCTAACATGTATCTATGTGCTTGGTTTGATATCACATATCATGACTCATGAGACTCTATCATCAACCAACACACACACTCTAGTCTTGTTGTGTCATTGTTGTCTATGAACCTTCCACAATGACATCTGACTAAGGACAAAACAAGAATATACAAACTCTTAGCATTCGTATGATCTCATTCTACAGGTCCTTAACCTGAAGACATACGTCATTGAGTATTGTCATTCTCTAGACATTCATTCTATTCTATCATTATCTCATAACTAATTGAACCAAAATAAATTGGAAGATTGCCTTTGATATTTATCAAATCAATCATAATGTATCCCAATACAAATCATCATATGATTGGCTCTCAAGACATACATACCAACAGACTCCCACTTGCACTGTGAGCCAATCACCTTTGAATCATATTCTTAGTGATCTCCAAACATGTCCCACATGTTTCTACTACTCCAGTGCTAATGCGGTGAGTTATCAACATTTTGCTTTAGTTGGTATATTGCATGTTTAACATCTCTTCATTGTACGACATATCGTATGAGATGGAGTTGCCATAATATGTGATCTGTTATTCCTTGCCTAACACTTAGCTCCATTGTTTGACTAGTATTACTACTTGTCATCAATGGTTGGAATATATATAAATTCATCTCTATGAACTTCTAGATCCATATAGTATCCTCTGTTGTTCATAATACAAGGATACTCGGCATTCCCTTTTAGAATTAAATGGCTTTTAAATCGGAATGTTTCCATTTATCAACTCATATTCACTTTTATATTTTATATTTTGCGATCATTTTCTGTCATTTCAAAAGCTTGCATCAGTGTAACTCTTTACACTCAACTCTTCCTTATATTACCATAGAACTAGTACTTCATAAGTACCAAACAAGTTCTTCATGGTATTCCAGTGACCCTCACTAGAAGTAGACAGACATCCACTCATCACATGAGTTAATAGGATGAGTATATCATATCCTCATGTCCAATACATATAAGATGATGAATGCATATTTTCTTGTCATGTCTAATACATACATGATGATTACATACATGATAGATCCATATATATCTATGTGTTCCTATTCTTTGTAAGAATTTGGGACACTTGGCATCTGAGATACTAACTCCATGTAACATGGACAAGTTTTCTCCCATTGAATCTGTGCATACTGAACCCTTCATTACAGATTGCCAATGTATGCTCTCTCTTTACCAGGTCAAGAGGTTTTCGAGAACTATCTCTATAGATCTCTATTCCTATCACATAGGAGATTTCTTTGTCTTCCCTCAAAGAAGGTATTTCCACACCAGTTTCCATTTTCAAACATTTCATTCCTCATCATCATGTGGAATGTGAATACGCTCCCACTAAATCTTTGTAATCACAAATCCCTTCTTTATTTTGATATATCAGTCAATCCTTTTGACTATATAATCAAAGTAAAGACTTCAGGTTTGAGTTGCTTGCACTTAATCAATCACATTGATTAATCTCTTGTAACTTATAGACTACATTTGCATTATTGGATTCATAAAACCCTTCAAGTTATGTCACGTACACAGCCTTATCTTAATCCTGCCAGGAATATGGTTTTAATATCCATATGCCAAATTTCATAGTCTTTCAAGTTCCAACATCAAGCATGATCCTTTCTTTGAATGTCATCCATGTCAGTCTTAACTCTTAAGACCCAATTGCACTTATGGGTTTTATCCCAATCAAGTTCTACCATAAGGTCATACCTTAATTGGTTCATATGGAAGTCATTTTGGATCTTATGGCCTCAAGCCATGACTCAAAATCTGGTCCCTCAACATCATCTAGATTATTGGCTCATCACATGACCAATTCATCACCTAGATAAATGAGTTGTATATGTTACATAAGGAATTTGAGAATCCACAACACTTGTGATTCTTAAGCTCCTTTATTTAGTGTAAGCATGTTCTTTTAGAAGAATTCTAGAAGGTTGGTTATTTTATGATTGATGCACGGGTTTGGAGTCACTTTTATAGGCTTAGTTTATACATGTTTTGTGCATTTATTTGTCATATCTTGATTATATTTGCATAAAACACTATTGTTGTCTTGCACACTCTGTTTGCATCAAATTATGCTTAATATATCATATTTAGATGATTCTATGCATTCCTTGTACTTATGCACATTTCTTTGCACTTTTTAGGTATTGTATGTACAATGTAGAGTCAGTGCCACTGACACGTCTAGTCTGTGCCACCGAGATCACATCAGTAGTTGGGCATAAGTGAGTAGCAGATTCGGTGCCATCAACCCATACTATCGGTGCCACTAAGATTTGGTCAGTAGGACAGCTCATGCAGATGATCCAACTCGGGATTACCGACCCACATGTTAGTGGTATTGACTCAGCAGAGGAAGGACCGCAATAAGAAGTTTTCGGTGGTACCAAATCTGTCAGATTCAGCAAGTAGATTTGATCACACAGATCCAACGGTCCATGTTGCGTGGTACTGTAAGTTGGCATGTGACCTAAAAAAAGGACAGCTAGACCTAGGGGGATGGCATGACGTGCCACACGAAAGCCAGGGAAGAGGGGGAGAGAAGAGCACAGAGCCAAAGGTTGTCAACTGGGAGATCTGAGCACCTCTAATGGGCATTTTTTCTTCTGGAAGATTGCAGAACGTGTGTTTCTCGAGGAGGATCATCCGAAACACCTTCTCTCCAGTGGTTACATGAATTTCTTTCATGTTTCCCACATTTTTCTCCTTTCTCTCCATGTATTCGCAACTGGAAACCATGTGGGGCTAATCCCCTCCTTTCCTTAGGACCCGGGAGTAGCCCCGGGAATCATTGTATTGACTTTTTGCATGAATTAATATAGATTTCTCTTTATTTCTCGATATATATTTGTGTTTTGAATGATCTACCTATGCTTGATCACCGTCGGTAGAGTAGTAGACTAATAATTACTCTGGAAGGAGGATTAAAGGTTAGAAAACCACAATCTATACACTTTCCTAAGCATTCTTTGGAAAAGATAACATACGGTTAGTGGAAAGAAACCTAGAGTCTTCGATAATGCACCTAGACTAAGATATAAATTGCTACAGATGTGGAATTGGCTTAGATCTAGGTAGTGGATTGCACCGCAAAAGTGGGAAATTCTGACTACAGGCTTTCTTTCCAGGGTAGGAGTAAAATTTATATTAATTTTGTAGAAATAAGATATAACAAGACCCCGTGTTGAAATCGGTAATCCTAAGGAATCCACATCATTTGAATCAATCACCAGTAATTTTCATTTACTTTTCTTTTCTTTTGTTTAAACTCAAACTCAACCTTTTAATCGGCTTATCTGATCACACTGTAATTAGTAGCAGTCTGTGAGACTACATCTCCCTAAGTTCGACTCGGGCCTCACATAAGCCTATATTACTCAACGCGTACACTTGAGTTTATACGCACGGTTTTAGCGTGTCAAGTTTTTGGTGTCGTTGTCGGGGAGATGACAAAGTTTCAGCACTATGAGTGTTGTGGGTAGCCACTCTAGGCCACCTTTTATTTCTTGCAACTTTATTTTAATCATTAAAATTCATTGCATACATATAGAAAAAATTTTCTCTATTGAGTAACATGATTAACTGATTCCACATTTTCAGGTACTAGTGCATGGTGCAAACATGGACCACGGACTACAGAGAATATACACCAGAGGTCCCAATCACTATTGAGGGTCCACAAGGGTCTGTCGGAACCTTAACGCCATCTCCAGTTCAAACAACTTCATCGGAAGACAAACCATTGACAACCAAGCAACAAGCAATGGGGGACGGTAATCTAGGGGCTGAGAAGACAATATGGGAGATGATTAAGGCATCTTCCTCAGGTGCACAGATAGGACCTATCAAGAAACAAAATGTGAATGTAGCACAATACAAGATTGATCTAGGGCTGATTGCACTCGTCAAGTCATATGCTTTTTATGGGCACACTCATGAAGACCCGGTGGCACACATCAGCAACTTTGTGGAGTGTTGTGACATGGTGAAAGTGGATAGGTTACCACAGACAGCTATTTATCTGAAGTTGTTCCCATCATCACTAGAAGACAAGGCAAAATAATGGATGCACAACCTACAAAAGGAATCGATTAAGACATGGGATCAAATGATCGAGACATTCTTTGAAAGGTACTTTCTTCCAGAAAAGACAAATGAGATGGTGAGGAACATTCACAATTTCAAACAACAGGCAGTTGAATCATATTCTGAAGCTTGGGAGCATTTTCAGAACATGCTCAGGAAAGTCTCTCACCATGGCATAGATCTAGAGAACCAAGTCAAGATTCTATACTTTGGGCTCCACAAAAATGAATGTGTCACCTTAGATAGTACAGGTATAGGGTTCTTTCTCAAAAACTCACCATCTAAGTGTCAGGATATTTTGAAAAATATGGCAAAGAATTAGGCATGGGGTAATGAGAGAGATCATCCAGAGCATATCAAAAGCATAGGGGAGTCTAAAGTTATCACCACTTTGAATGAGAAGCTAGACTTGATAGCAAGGAGGCTGCTAGAGAAGGAAAACAATTCGTTGGATGAAGAAGGACAAGTGAAGTATATGTGTCAGCAAGGATATAGGAACAATGACTACTCGTGGAGAAAGGATCCCAAGTTTTCTTGGAAAGACCCAAACAACTTCCTGCTGGATCTAGATCAACAGAACCAACACAGGAACAATCAGCAGCAGTGACCTATAGCAGAGGAGAACACAAATAAAATCTTGAATAGGATAGTGAAACAGAATGAGCATTTGATAAACAACTTCCAACGTGATCTCTGGAATCAAGGGGCCCAAATGAGGAGCTTTGAGACAACTTTGTCTCAGCTAGCCACAGATGTGGTGGCCTTAAAGAAACCTACACTGTAGGGTTTTCCAGGAAACACTGACACTCCAACAGGAAACCAGTAGGTCAAGGCAATACTACTGTGGAATGGGAAGAAGACATTGACTCCAAGGACTACAGAAACAGAGACGATCAAGCCTACTGACAGTGGTGACCCAGTGGTAGAGCCAGCGCAAGTAGAAATTGAGGCAGGCAGCACAGGGGAAGAGCAGAATCAAGAATCCAAAGTGGAGAAGATGACTTCATATGTGCCACCACATAAAAGAACACAGACGGTACATGTTCCATATCCTAACAGCTTGAAGGCAATAAGGATGGATCAGCAATTCAAGAAATTTCTAGATAGCTTTAGGAAGCTTTTTGTGAACATACCATTGATTGATGTGATTGAACAAATACTGTCATATGGTAAATTTCCATAGGATATTATTAATAAGAAGAGGAGGATCCCAGATGCTAAGGTAGTAGTACTGAGGGAGAAGGTAAGTTCCTTCATTTTAGGTACAATGCCACCAAAGAGATAGGATCTCGGTTGCTTCAACATCACATGTTACATCGGGAAAACAAAGTTTGGGGCTGCACTCTATGATTCAGGGGCAACCATCAATTTGATGCCCCTGTCTACCTTCAGGAAGTTCGATCTCAAAATGTCTAGGAAGAGTAGCATGACAATCCAATTGGCAGACAACTCAGTTGTGAAACCGTATGGTATTTGCAAAGATGTACTTGTTAAGGTGGATCGTTTTGTTTTCCCTGCAAACTTCATGGTGATGGAGATGCAGGATGACCATGGCAATGAATTATTATTAGGGAGACCCTTCCAAGCAACAGCTGATATGATTTTGGAGATGGGTAGAGGTCGTTTGACCGTGGGAATTAAAGATGATAGGTTTGAGTTCAATATGCCAAACAATTCAAGGTCACCCAATGATCAGGAGCACTGTAATATGATGATGTACATGGATAATAATATCTCTTTATTTTTGGGAAAACCATTTTTTGTCATGGCACATGTAATGACAAAGGTGGACAAGGGTACACTAGTTGTATACATCATGGAGAAAACTAAGGTGGTCTCACTTGCCAGGACGGTAGGGTACATGGATGACGAACAGGATGAATGGTGTTCATCCAATGTGGATGAAGATGGAGAGGACTCTTTAGTATAGATACATCCACAACTCCCACTAGAGGCATGCCTAATGAACCTTATAGATGATTACATACAGAGTCGATCACTAGAAGAATGTATAAGGCTACTAAAGGCTTTGCGGTGTTACTAAACAAGACACTTTGAGGATTTGGGACTGCTACCATCACCACTGATTTCTTCATTCCTGAGCCCACCTAAGTTGGAGCTCAAACCAATGCCACCTCATATGAAGTATGTGTTTCTAGCTACAGAGGAGAAGTTTTCAGTTATCATATTTGCATCATTGAGTGAATTGGAAGAAGAACAACTAATTACTATGCTAAAGAACCACTGAGGTGCATTTGGATGGACTGTGGCTGATATCAAAGGGATATCTCCCTCATTGTGCCAACACAAGATTCAACTGGAAGAAGGAGCAAAATTAGTCATTCAACCTCAGTGTCGCTTAAATCCAATCATGACAAAGGTAGTCAATAAGGAGGTAATCAATCTCCTATCAGCAGGTATAATTTACGCTATTTCTAATTCCATGTGGGTTAGTCTGACACAGGTAGTACCAAAGAAAGGGGGAATCACTATCACTACTCATTCCTCTAATGAACAAATAACCACTAGGTTAGTGATAGGGTGGTGAGTTTGCATAGATTATCACAGATTAAACACTGCCATGCTTAAGGATCATTTTCCGTTACCGTTCATTGACCAAATTTTGGAGCGGCTCGCCGATCGCTCCCACTTTTATTTTCCTGACGGTTATTCTAGCTATAATCAGATTTCAATCGAGCCTGAGGATCAGGAGAAGTCTACCTTCACCTGCCCTTATGGCACTTTTGCATACCGTCATATGCCGTTTGGGTTGTGCATCTCACCCGCCACTTTTTAGCATTGTATGCTTGTGATTTTTTCAGATATAGTGGAACGATGTCTCAAGGTTTTTATGTACAATTTTTCTGTGCATGGGGCATTGTTTGGCAATTGTTTGAAAATTTTGGATAAAGCTTTGCAAAGGTGTGAAGACACACACCTAGTGCTTAATTGGGAAAAATGCCACATGATGGTTAGCGAGGGCATAGTGTTGGGACACAATGTGTCCAGCAAAGGATTGGAGGTAGACCCTATCAAAATAGAGGTGATTTCAAAACTTCCTCCACTGACGTCAGTGAAGGAAGTTAGGAGTTTTCTCGATCATGTCGGGTTTTACCTCTGATTTATAAAGGATTTTTTAAAAATTGCTAAGCCGTTGTCTAAATTATTGGAAAAAAAAATTTGAGTTCAATTTTGATGAAAAATGTTTAAAAACATTTGAAATCCTAAAAGAGAAATTCATTTCCGCACTTGTTGTACAGGCTCCAGATTGGATTCAACCTTTTGAACTGATGTGTGATGCATCATACTATGTCGTAGGGGTAGTTTTGGGCCATCATTTGGACAAGGTTCCTATAGTCATATATTATGCATCTAAACACTTAATGATGCACAACTAAATTACACCACTACTGAAAAAGAATTATTGGTTGTTGTCTTTACTTTTGAGAAATTTAGGCAATATCTTGTAGGGGCTAAGTTGGTGGTGTAGACTGATCATGCAACAATTAAATATTTGTTGCAGAAGAAGAATGTGAAACCAAGACTGATTAGATGGATCCTTTTACTGTAGGAGTTCGACATTGAGGTCAAAGATAAGGCAGGGCTTGAAAATGTGGTGGTCGACTACCTATCTAGACTGGAGAGGGTAGATGAAAAAGATGTTAATATACCCATTCTAGAGCCTTTCCCTAATGAACAGTTGTTCGCCCTTAAGCAAAGGGACCCTTGGTTTGCTAACATCGTAAATTATTTAGCTTGTCAGGAATTACCTAATGGTTGGGGTTACCAAGAAAAGAAGAGGTTCTTCCATTCGTTGTGCTATTATTTTTGGGATGACCCTATTTTGTTGAGACAGTGTAAGGATGGAATATTGAGGAGGTGCGTACCTACATGTGAATATGATAGTGTGTTGAAACATTGCCACACATTACCTATAGGTGGACACCATGCCAGTTTTAGGACAGCTGCAAAGGTTTTGGAAAGTTGTTTGTACTGGCCGACCCTATTCAAAGATGCATATGATTTTGTGCGTAGGTGTGACGCATGTCAGCGGTCAAGTAATATATCAAAGAGACAGGAGATGTCATTGAACGTGTTTTAGGAAGTAGAGGTATTTGACCTATGGGGTATTGATTTCATGGGACCCTTTGTGTCCTCTAACTCTAACATCTATATCTTACTGGTTGTAGACTATGTATCAAAGTGGGTGGAAGCTATTCCAACCTGCACCAATGATGCCAATGTTGTGTGTAAATTTGTCAAGGATCACATTTTTTGCAGGTTTGGAGTGCCAAGGATTATCATAAGTGATGGTGGAACACACTTCACCAATCGGAAGTTTGGGACACTTTTAATAAAATATGGGGTGAAGCACCATGTGGGTACGCCCTATCACCCACAGACTCAGGGGCAGGTGGAGATTTCAAATCATGAGATTAAAAAGATCCTTGAGAAAATGGTATCTTCTAGTATAAAGAATTGGAGTGCCTTGTTGGTTGATGCGCTATGAGCCTATAGGACTAGCTATAAAACACCGATAGGTACTACACCCTTTAGGCTAGTCTATGGATGGGTGTGTCATCTCCCTGTAGAATTAGAACATAAATCTCATTAGGCGTTGAGGAAGCTCAATTTTGACATTGATGAAGCAGGCAAGACCAGGATGTTAGAGTTGAATGAGCTGGATGAAATTAGGATGAACGCTTATGAAAATTCAAGAATGTACAAGGAGAGAACTAAGCAAATACATGACCAGCACATAGCAAGAAGAGTCTTTTATCCGGGAGAGAATGTGTTGCTTTTTAATATGAGGTTGAAATTACACCCTGGTAAACTGAGATCTAGGTGGAGTAGATCGTTTATCATAGAGGAAGTTTTTCCACATGGGGCGGTTAAAATCAAGGATAGAGAGAGATCCTTCTTGGTTAATGGCCAAAGACTGAACCATTACTTTGGGGAAGACTTTAACGGGAAAGAGCATGAGGTGAGGCTCCTTGCTCCTAATTGATCTTAAACTAGACTTGTCTAGCCTAGGACATTAAATGAGGGCACTTGTTGGGAATCAACCCAACCATTAGGACCTTTATTTCATTCCTTTACATTATTTTGGTTTAGTTGTATTTAGATTTCCAGAATTTTTTGTAAAAATGATACCTTGACCCATTTGTTGAGTTTGTAAGAACATGCAGGGTCGGTACCACTGACACCCCCCGTCGGTGGTACTAAATTCTAGTCAGTGAGAGGTCTCATTTGATAGAGAAAAATCAGTACCACCGACACCCCAGTCGGTGGCACCGAAATCCCTGAAGAAATGTAGAGAAACCATAAGCGGCTAACTAATAAACCATCGGTACCACCGATACGTGGGTCGGTGGCACCGACACGATGGATGCTCTAGGCTCGGTGGGTGCATCAGTGCACTGAGAAGAATCAACCATGTCGGTACCACTGACTAATCTGTCAGTTCTATCGACAGATGACATCACCAATCCATGGGCACCCTCATCGACGGTCCAGATACAACCATGATTGACGATCGGTAGCACCGATATGCTACACGTCGATTGGTGGTACTGACACGCCGATAATCTACTTGCCCAAGTTGGAGCACCGACAGTCATCGATGTACTGAGGCCACGGATGGACCTCAGACTCGGTGCCACCGACAATGCACTCGGTAGCACCGACTCAGCAGCAGGAGGGCCAGTACATCACTATAAAGGGGGAGGTGGTGGAGTGTTTCTCTCTACACATTCAAGCACCACTCCTCCCCAAGTTTAGGCAATTACATCGGGCACTCAAAAGTTGCACCGAGCTCTACTTTTTCAACCTCCTTCTACGATCTCATCAGCACCATGGCAAGGAGAAGAGAAGCTTCCACCTCAGCAGCAGGATCTTCTGGGGGTTTGATGCCACGACCTAGGATAAGTCATCCTTCACTGGAGGTAAGGAAGGTGTACGAGGAGCTCACTAAAAGGTCATTTGCTCCGATGAGTTATGGATACTGAAAGACGATGGAGGACATGGGATTCACCGACAACATAGAGGTTGTCCTCCAAGGGCAAGAGTTTGATGAAGGGGCCTTAAACCCTTTCTTCAGTGGGTGGCCCGCATGCAAGGAGATCTTGCTTGAGTTCATGGCATCCCTGGAGATATGTGTGGCCCCTGACTCAGTCTGCCCAGCGCAAGATGAGTGAAAACAAGGGAAGGTTGACTTCTGCCTTTACAACACCAACCATTCCATGACCCTTCACACCTTCAACGAGATTTATGGATGGCATCATGTGCCATGTCGCCAACTTGAGAATGTAAATTACGACGCAATATGGAAGGATCTTGTGACAGTGCCAGTAGGCTACAAGATAAGTTGGCACCACAGCTCCATGTCTGACATAGAGCACCCCTTTGTTCGGGTTCTACACTGCATGATCACCAACACAATCTTCGCCAAGTCTACTCAAGGGCAAGCGAAGGTCTAGCATCCAGACTTATACTTTCTCTAATAGCTTTTGGAGAGGAGGCCGGTCAACTTTGGGGCATTCTTCCTCACCCATGTGATGGCGGTAAAACGAAATGTAAGGAGGACCACACTGATCCTTTTGGGGGGACTTATCACTCCCATAGCTTTCCACTTAGGTCTAGATCTCTCTACACTTGAGCTGCTACAGTCCAAGAACCACATAGACCGCATTCACTTCAAGCAGGTCGGTCTTATCATTATCCGACACAGCACCATCTTTGCAAGTTGTTTGGTCAATGACAGCTTCTACGAGCGTCAATTACCTAGTCCTATATTCAGCATCAGGCAATTTGACCACTATAGATGGCTAGGCATTGATGATGAAGATGAAGAGGTGGATCCCACCATCCCCATCACGCATCGAGTAGCTCCGTGAAAGCACCCACGACACTATGTAGCCTCCACTTCTTCTTCCCAGCCACCCTCTTAGGAAGGAGAGGATGCTCACTCCATGGCGGGCATGTATACATGTTGCAGGATATTCAGACCGCTCAGCAACAACACGCCACATCTTTGGATGGAATTCAAGATGTGTAGGGTCGGTTGTACACCAACCAGTAGGCAATCTACGAGAATGACCATCTTCTCTTGGCCAACCAAGAGACCATGCATCGGCGCCTACACAGGATGGAGCAATACCAGCAGTCGTTCTTTGACCATTATTGGAGTCAGGGATACTTTGGAGGCTATCAGATGCCACTACCTATGCCCTCTTCTGATCCAAATTTCCAGGGGATGTTTCCTCCCCAGGTACCTAGCCTGCCACCACCACCATACTAGTTGAGTATCTCTGTTCCACCTCTTAAGTTGGAATTGTGACTATGAGGTCATAGTCATATTCAATCTTAGGGGGGTGCTGGAACAGCTTCTATCTTAGTTCTTTCATTTTAGCATTTTGTTTTTATTTTGGTAAAATTAGTTTTGTTTAGGTTTCTGTTTATGTAGGATCCACAAGCTATCTAGTGTAATTTGTGGAATAGTAAATGCTTGGTTTTGTTTGAGTATATCAATCTTTGGGGTTGGATGCACATGAAAAATGAGTAAAGTTCAAAAAAAATTGTGAGCCTATCTTGTAAGTAATTGAGTTGCATAACTGAGGAAGTGCTTGGGTGAGTCAGCTATAGGACATGAAGATATAAATGACCACCTTAATTGTCCAAGGAAAGTGATTGACAAGGTTGTTGAACCCGAACCAACCAAACACTAACATGACCTTAAACTAAAATTTAAGAGAGAAACCCATTGATTACCCTGTAGACAGGTCATTAGAGAGGGACATATGATTTTCTCTGAAGGATCTATCCCTTAGTCATGTAATCTCATCCATCGCATACATCCTCTTTACACTCCACCATAATAAGATTGAGTACATGTTATCATTCTTTCTTTTGATTTCATTTACATTGCATGGTAGACCTTGCATAATAGTTGTTTACTTTACCTTGCATTGGTGGAAAAAAAGGAAAAACATACATGCACAACAAAAATTCGGGTGCATGTCATTTAGTTGCATAACATATTTGTTCATATAGTTACAACTGCATTACATAAAGCATCTAGTATCATCATGTACTAAGTTTATTCTTCTAAAACATAAGAAGGTAGTGATTTTTCCCATACCCTTGAAAGAAAGAAGAAAAATAGTTTCATGATTAGAAAAGTGTAGTGGAAGTATAAGCCCATAATAGTATGTTAAAAGGGGGCTTTGAAAGAAAAAAAATGAAAAAGAAAAAGATTGAGTATAATTCAGAGAGAGAAGGAAGAAATGGAATAGTCCTACCTATATCATAAGGAAGAATTAGTACATGATGTAGTTTGTAGATATTTCATCTTATTTTGAGATGAAATAATAGTTGCATGCATCATTCAACCTTAATGAGTAGGCATTAGGAGCATTTCATAAATTTTCATCATCATAGGTTCATCATAATTTTTTATTGCATGAATGATTTTATGTGCTCACGATTCTTCCACAACCACCCATCTCGACCACCCGTTGCTCTTATCGGTAGGCCACTCATGATTTTCTCCTCAGAGATTATCTATCAGGAGAACTACTTCCATATAGATGGTAGGTAGATAAAAAGAGAAACATAGATAGGAGATCACATGATGCACCAAGTATGAACTGAATGAGTCTATCATATTAACTGCTTTAATTGATAGTGTTTTAGTAATTGGGGAACGAACATCTTTTATAGAGGTTTCTGGTCACCGAAATGGTAGATAGTGTTCAGTGGTCAGTGAAGGCCAGTATGAGGACCGAAGGTGGGGACTTTTTAGATGTACTTTATGCACTTATGTCTTTCAAATGACTTATCTTAATCAGATCCAAAGGTTTTGTTGCTCGAGGACGAGCAAGGTTTAAGCTTAGGGGAGTTTGATGCACTGGTTTTGAGTCAATTTTATAGGCTTATTTTATACCTATTTTGTACATTTATTTGTCATATCTTGATTATATTTGCATAAAACACTATTGTTGTCTTGAACACTGTTTGCATCAAATTATGCTTAATATATCATATATTTAGATGATTCTATGCATTCCCCATACTTATGCATGTTTCTCTGCACTTTTTAGGTATTGTATGTATAATGCAGAGTCGGTGCCACCAACCCATCTAGCAGGTACCACCGAGATCACATCAGTAGCCGGGCATAAGTGAGTAGTAGACTCGGTGCCACCGACCTATACTATTGGTGCCACTGAGATTTGGTCATATGGACCGCTCAAGCAGATGAGCCAACTCAGTACTACCGACTCACGTGTCGGTGGTATCAACTCAACAGAGTAAGGATGGCAATAAGAAGTTGTCGGTGCCACCGACCATCTTGTCAGTGCCACCGACCATCTTGTCAGTGGTACTGACTCTACCGGATTTAGCAAGTAGATTTGATCACGCAGATCCTACAATCTACATTGTGTGGTACCATAAGTTGGCCTATGACCTTAAAAAAGGACGGCCAGACCTAGGGGGACGGCATGACATGCCACACAAAATCCAGAAAGGAGGGGAAAGAATAGCATAGAGTTGAAGGCTGTCAACTGGGAGATCTGAGCACCTCTAACAGGCATTTTTGCTGCTAGAAGACTGTAGAATGTGCGTTTCTCGAGGAGGAGGATCTAGAACACCTTCTCTTGAGGGGTTACATGAATTTATTTTATGTTTCCCACATTTTTCTCCTTTCTCTCCATGTATTTGCAACTAAAAACCATGAGGGGCTAATCCCTTCCTTTCCTTAGGACCTGGGAGTAGCTCGGGGAATCGTTGTATTGACTTTTTGCATTAATTAATATAGATTTCTCTTTATTCCTCGATATATAGTTGTGTTTTGAATTATCTACCTATGCTTGATCACCATCAGTAGAGTAATAGACTGATAATTACTCTGGAAGGAGGATCAAAGGTTAGAAAACCACAATCTATACACTTTCCTAAGCATTATTCAGAAAAGGTAACGTACGGTTAGTGGAAAGAAACCCAGAGTCTTCGATAATGCACATAGACTAAGATATAAATTGTTATAGACATGGAATTGTCTTAGATCTAGGTAGTGTATTGCACCGCGGAAGTGGGCAATTCTGACTACAGGCTTTTTGTCCAGGGTAGGAGTAATATTTATATTAATTTTGTAGAAATAAGATATAACGAGACCCCGTGGTGAAATTGATAATCCTAAGGAATCCACATCATTTGAATCAATCACCAGTAATTTTCATTTGCTTTTCTTTTCTTTTGTTTAAACTCAAACTCAACCTTTTAATCAGCTTAGTTGATCGCACCGTAGTTAGTAGTAGTCACTGAGACTACGTCTCTCTGAGTTCGAATGGGCCTCACATAGGCCTATAATACTCGACGCGTACACTTGTGTTTATACTCACGATTTTAGCATGTCAATGATCATGCTCTAACTCTTTAGAGTATGATTCCTTCTTTGATTTAGACATCACTATACCTTAATCATGAGTTCTCTATGATACACTATCATAATTACTCTCAAGATCCTCAAACATTGGGTTTAAGTATCCCATTTATTGATCTCATCAAAGAATTAATACTTTTACCAAGTTAGTACTTCATTTGTGATAATTCATGTTGGTATTTCACTAAACACCATCTGAAGCATTAGCATTTATTCCAATAGGCATGTATATACATCAATATGTATTATACCTAATAGAATAGTCATTCTCCCACTACATCTAGTGAAGATTGACTTGTCATCATGCCCAAGACATCCATATCTCTTAATGATTCACAACCAAAAGAGTCTGGTCTATCCATCAACATAGAAGATAGAAATGAATTTCTCATGATAATGCTAATTAATTGTTTGAGTCATCAATAACTTTTAGGTATCATTTTATCTTATGCATACTAAGTACCACAAGATAAATAAGGCATTATCACAATAGATCATATCTTTTAAATTGAAACATAAACTTTATTGATAGATATCCTTGTCATTACAAGATGCAGAAATAAAGTGTTTCTATTTATTGGCAAAATGAAATAGCAGTTCATAACTCTATTACATGCCCTTTGGGCTGAAATAAACTAAAAAGTACTACTATCTATGGCAGCAACACTTGCTCCATTCTTGATGAGTGTTTCTTCTTGGTCCTTTCATAAATGACATCACTTATTTTTAGATCATGTATATCATATATGACAGATTCATATCTTGGTATCATATACCTCAGATAAATAAGTGTTTCACGTTTTTTTAGGATACCAAAGGTGGAGATTTTCATCCCCTCCTTCTTCTTTTGTTCATCCAGATAGAGAGGGCAATTTCTCCTCCAATGTCCTGGCTCTTGACAATGGTGGCATTTGCCTCCCTTCACCCCTCCTTTGGCCTTGAGAGTTGAAGATGACTTGGATTGTTGGCTAGCATCAGAACCCTTCTTTGCTTTAACCTTTCCCATGCTTTTAGACTTACCCTTCTTTCTATTGATCAACATCATAGATTTGGGTTTGTCTTTCTTCATCTGTGCCTTGGTTGTCTTCAACATGCCCAACAACTCAATCAACTACTTGTCAAAGTTTTCCATGTTGTAGTTCATCACAAACTAATTGTAAGATTCTGACAATGATTGCAGTATCACATCAGTAGCCAACTCTTAGCTCAGAGGGAATCATGTTGGCTAAATGGACATCATTTAAATCCCTTTGTTTTGATTATGACAAACATTTCATCCTTATGGATCTAACGTGCTACTTGAGTGTTGCAGAAACTAGGTGGATGACACAACTTGGAAGATCTATATGCTCAAAATGTTTTAATTCATGATTGTAATCAAATGTAAAAACTTGTACAAGTATATAATGTACAAGTACTTAGATATCATGTAAATCAAGCATTTAGATCTTCCCTAGTCAATCACAACACTTAGACAGGTCATCCCCTACAATATTGTCACAACTGCACATTGATACACATACTTAGTACATAGTTTAAAACATTGAAACAGAGTCATTCTCGGTCGAC
This sequence comes from Alisma plantago-aquatica, assembly GCA_963693085.1. Classification (NCBI taxonomy): domain Eukaryota; kingdom Viridiplantae; phylum Streptophyta; class Magnoliopsida; order Alismatales; family Alismataceae; genus Alisma; species Alisma plantago-aquatica. Next base: position 98,835,865 of record OY856411.1, read on the forward strand.
AAACTTCTCGACTGAGACACTCTCGGTCGACAATCTCCTCGACTGAGATTGACTCAAGTAGCCATTAGACATAGCAGACAAGGTAGTTGGGAGTTGGAATCGAATGTTTTACACACTTGCTCCAGACAGTCCCTCAGTCGACAAAAACTTTGACTGACTGAGATCTCGGTCGACAATTCCTCGACCGAGACTGTCTCTGTCTGCACTTTTCAAAATTAATTAACTAGCCATTGTTAAAGCAATTAGTGGATACCTAATGGCTAGTTAAGCACAAAGAACCCCCTAGAAAGTGTCTAGAACGTCCTTAAGCACTCATAGGTCATTCCTATAAATAGGACATGCCTTAGGACACCCAAAATACACTTGTGCAACACTTGAGCATAATACTTGCAATTGGTTATTCACTCTTGTGAGAAATTGAGCAACTCCAACATTGGTCATCCATCCCCATTGCTCTAAATTCGTGTCCTATAGGCTAGCATCTCCTACCCACTGCACTAACACTTCCATATACATTGGTTAGGAGATCAAAAAGCTTGATATAGGAAATCAAGCCTTGTGCTACAACGGTATTGTAATTTCTATTTTTCCTTCTTGTTCTTTTATATTGTTTGTACTCTCCTTGCTACTCCTAGGGTTGGAGGCTGCGGATTGGAGAAGGGTCTTCTCGGTGGAGAAGGTGGACTTTCGACTACTTCAAGAAGGTTGTCTCAATGGGAAGCTACTTCAAGAGGAAGGCTACTTCAAGGCGGAGCTTGAGGTTACTTCAAGGAAGGCTGCTTCGAGGTTGGTGAGACTACTTCTAGGTGAAGGTTGTCCAAAAGGTTTGGTGAAAGTATTTGTAATTTTATGTAACATCCTTGCGAGGTAATAAAATTTAAGTACTTTCAAAATCCCGGTTTGGTAAGCAACCGGGTAGTGGATTGACTGCCTTAGTATTTTCTAAGGTTGGAACCACTCTAAATCCTTGTCCTCTTGTCCAATTTATTTTTGTGGTTGCTTGTTTTGGTTGAATCATTATTAAAATATCATAAAACCCTATTCAACCCCCCTCTAGTGGTTTTTCAATTGGTATCAGAGCGGGCTTCAAGGATCTCTAATCGAGTCTTGAAGAATGAAGGGTGGTGGTGTCTACAACCGCAAGCAAAGGAAAAGCATGGACCAATCTTCAACAAGTTGTAATTTGTGATTAGGAACAAGGCACACAACATCTAGTTGTCCATGGAGGTCAAATAAGGAAGATGTGCATAAAGAATGCCTCATTGCTACAATAAGTGAAGAAGAAGAAGAGGTAAGCCTTTTTATTTACCTAAAGAAGAGCTAATTGCTAGTCTTGAAGAGACACATAATAAGTATATTGAGTGCAAGAAGAAATTAAAGAAATCTAATAAAGCAAATGATGAGTTACATGTTAAACTTCTTGCTCTTACATCTGAAAATGAAGATCTCAAAAGCTATTGAAGATCATGATATTAAGCTGAAATCAGTAGAAGCAAATTGCAATCTTCTTTCCCTAGAAAAGATAAACTTGCAAACTCAAGTAAATGATCTTCAAAAACAACCTATTTTGAATACACATCTAGATTATGATATTATTGTGAAAGAAAGAGATTCTACATTATCAAATCTAGATCAAGCAAAGTTAGATATCAAGAAGAGAATGGATGAGATTGTTAAGTTGCAACAAGAAGTTAGTAGTTTGAGTAACAATGATATCCTTGATAAAATCTTAAATGATTCTTATCATCAAATTGGAAGGAGAGGACTAGGTTATAAGCCTAAAGGAAAATATTATCAAAAACCTAGTTGGAGAAAGACACAAGTTCTAGAGAGTCAATCTATGTACCTAGAGGCAAATATACATATGTACCCAAGAACAACCTAGAACAAAATCATAGAAAGTGACATGAGGTTGATTCTATATGTTGACATTATTGTTTACGTCTTAGACATTATTCCTTCTCATGTCCTTACAAGAAAAAGGATGTTGAGTTAGTATGGGTTCCAAAACACCCAAACTAAATGAATTAAATTAAGTTGAGATATGACCAAAGACTCTAAGTTGTATATCTCTATGTCTATCTCAACTTAACATACTGAGATAACAAATTGCTTCAAGTAATTAAAATTTCCAACTTGAAAATACACATCTTAAATAAATCTATAGAGCCACATCTTTAAAAATTATTTGGACTCTCAAAAAAACCTAGAGATTTGAATATGATTAGTTAAGATTTGACCTAAATGTTACTTTAATATTTAATGTTTTATCTCAACTAAACTAAGTTTTCAAATTGCATAATAGAATCAAAAATAATCTATACTTTACTTGGAAACAATTACTGAAAACAGTATAAAAACAGTACAAAAATGATCACGGTCGACAAAATCTTTGACCAAGAAGATGTCGGTCGAGAAAGTAGTCGACCGATAGGCTTTCAGCTTTAAATTTGTATTTTACTAGAGAAACAGTAACATTTTCGGTCAAGAGAATTGTCAATCGAGACACTATGAGTCGAGAACTTTGTCGACCGAGTATAACTCTGGAAGAATTGTTAAAATAAAAATAAGCCACCTAAATTGCAATCAAATTATGTATGTAATAAACTTTACATATTATTGTGCTTTAAATATTGAAATCTTCCTAAAGGAAAAATATAGGAACATCAAAACTTAATATTCTTCATGATTAAATTATATCTTTCAAGAAGAAGATTGATTTCACTTAAGTTGTTGCAAATAATGTTCCTTGTAAAGAAAAGATGTTGAAAACCTATACTCTTACTATGAGTAGACTTACTTGATTACAAAAATAAGTCAAACTTCTCATTTATATTAGTAGTTTGCATCATTACATATATGTTAAGGACATCCTTATTGAACTTGATGCAAATTACAACTTGTGAAATTCTAATCTTTATGCATATTGAAATTGATTATGCCTTATTTGAAAATTCAAATGATATCAAATTTCAATTGCTACTGTCTTGAAAAAGTTTATTAAGCATATTCATTTACAAGGTTTGTCTTAAATTTGAAAATCCATGAATCATGAATGAGATTATTTTGGTTTATCCTCTACATGGTTTGGCTTAAAACTGAAAATTATGAACCATGTTGGTTTAATCAAGGAAATTACTATTTTATCATAGTCCACATGGTTTATCCTAAGTATTTCTTGGTCTTTGTGCTCGATTTCAATCACAACCTACGCAAACCCATTTTCAAGCCGTCAAATGGATTTTAAGATATTTAGCCGGCACTACAAGCTATGGTCTATGGTATCCTAAAGGACAATCTTTGGACTTTAAAGCCTATACCGATGCTGATTACGCAGATTGTTGAATCGATCGCAAGAGTACAAGTGGTAGTTGTTTCTTGTTAGGAAGAGCCTTAGTATCTTGGTTTAGCAAGAAACAAAACATGGTTGCCCTCTCTACAACTGAAGCTGAATATATGGCAGCTAGATCTTGTTGTGCTCAAGTTATTTACATGCAACAAGTTTTAAACGGTTATGGTTTTACTTTTTCATTCACGTCTATCTTTTGAGACAATACAAGTGCTATAAACTTAGCACATAATCCTATTTTACACAGCCGTGCCAAACATATTGAAATCTGTCATTATTATATAAGGGATCATATCTCTAAAAATCATGTATCCCTTCATCATGTTGATACAGAAGATCAATTGTTTGGTATTTTCACAAAACCGCTTCCATTAGATCAATTCAATAAAATATGGAAGCAACTACTCATTACTCCCTTAGAAGATGTTTTCTTCGACATTTGTGCTTCTTAAACTGGCTGGTTTTTAATCCTTCTATTTTGGCTTCAAATGGACATCTTTTCAAATGATTTGATGGTTATCTTTTTTAAGGAGAAAAAAAATTAAGGGGGAGTTTTTAACACCTAATTTTAGCGGATATCTTTTTGAAATGGCAAAGGGGGAGAAATAATGCAAAATCGTAGATAGTTGTAACTCTTTAAAACTCAATCAATGAGTTTCATAATCTCTTGGCTTTACATTAAAAGTTGCTATATTCCCTGAGAATTGGATTTTATGTTCCATACTTCTTTGGGAATAATAACCACACATTTCATAAATAAGAGAAGGAATTCACAAAGTAAATCTCAGGTATGAAACTCAACTCATTTTAAAGACCGGTTGATTTATATTTTGGAAATGTTTGTCATCTTCAAAAAGGGGGAGATTGTTGGCTAAATGGACATCATTTAAATCCCTTTGTTTTGATTATGACAAACATTTCATCCTTTTGGATCTAACGTGCTACTTGAGTGTTGCAGGAACTAGGTGGATGACACAACTTGGAAAATCTATATGCTCAAAATGCTTTAATTCATGATTGTAATCAAATGTAAAAACTTGTACAAGTATATAATGTGCAAGTACTTAGATATCATGTAAATCAAGTGTTTAGATCTTCCCTAGTCAATCACAACACTTAGACAGGTCATCCCCTACAATATTGTCACAACTGTACATTGATACACATACTTGGTACATAGTTTTAAACATTGAAACAGAGTCATTCTCGGTCGACAAACTTCTCGACTGAGACACTCTCGGTCGACAATCTCCTCGACTGAGATTGACCCAAGTAGCCGTTAGACACAGCAGACAAGGTAGTTGGGAGTTGGAATCGAACGTTTTACACACTTGCTCCAGACAGTCCCTCGGTCGACAAAAACTTCGACCGACTGAGATCTCGGTCGACAATTCCTCGATCGAGACTGTCTCTATCTGCACTTTTCAGAATTAATTAACTAGCCATTGCTAAACCAATTAGTGGATACCTAATGGCTAGTTAAGCACTAAGAACCCCCTAGAAAGTGTCTAGAACGTCCTTAAGCACTCATAGGTCATTCCTATAAATAGGACATGCCTTAGGACACCCAAAATACACTTGTGCAACACTTGAGCATAATACTTGCAATTGGCTATTCACTCTTGTGAGCAATTGAGCAACTCCAACATTGGTCATCCATCTCCATTGCTCTAAATTCGTGTCCTATAGGCTAGCATCTCCTACCCATTGCACTAACACTTCCATATACATTGGTTAGGAGATCAAAACACTTAATATAGGAAATCAAGCCTTGTGCTACAATGGTATTGTAATTTCTATTTTTCCTTCTTGTTCCTTTATATTGTTTGTACTCTCCCTGCTACTCCTAGGGTTGGAGGCTATGGATTGGAGAAGGGTCTTCTTGGTGGAGAAGGTGGACTTTGGACTACTTCAAGAAGGCTGTCTCAACGGGAAGCTACTTCAAGAGGAAGGCTACTTCAAGGGGGAGCTTGAGGTTACTTCAAGGAAGGCTTCTTCGAGGTTGGTGAGACTACTTCTAGGTGAAGGCTGTCCAAAGGGTTTGGTGAAAGTATTTGTAATTTTATGTAACATCCTTGTGAGGTAATAAATTTTAAGTACTTTTAAAATCCTGGTTGGGTCAGCAACCGGGTAGTGGATTGACTGCCTTAGTATTTTCTAAGGTTGGAACCACTCTAAATCCTTATCCCCTTGTCCAATTTATTTTTGCGGTTGCTTGTTTTGGTTGAATCATTATTAAAATATCATAAAACCTAATTCACCCCCCTCTAGTGGTTTTTCAAATACCAGACTTGTTAGGTTCTCCACATACCCAATCATATTGAGTGTGTGAGGGCCAACTGGATCTCCTTCTGTCATGATGCACTTGAATAGAACCTTGGAGACATCATTCTCTCTTGTCATGATTGGTCTTGATACATGTTCTTGAGATGTTGAACCATCTCAATGATGTCCATGTTCTCATGTTGTCTCTGCAACTCATATTTCATTGAGCACAATATCAACCACTTCACATCAATGGCATCTTCAGTATGCTTCTTGTAAGCATCTATTTCTGCCTTTGGTGCGATGGGAGTGGGTTCCTCTGGCACTGGTATATCTAGGACATAGAGCTTTCGCTCTTAAGTGAGAACAATTCTCAACTTCCTAAACTAGTCATGGAAGTTGTTCCCAATTAGTTTGTCCTTCTCAAGGATCGATCGCAACAAAAAGTGATTATTCTTGACAGCCATTTGTTCTACAAAAGGAAATATGCAATTTTAGTCCAAAACTATTTTGACTTAATTTGATTGATTTGAAAATTTTGACGATATAATTAGGCCTTTAATTAATTATCGCTCTCACTATTGATAGCCCTCACTATCAATTTGGAAGATTGCAGTGTACAACCTTTTAATGAGCAAGATCCTAATTTCCTCTCACCCATGGACCAGCTAGGGTTGTCACCCACAACTAGAATCTTTCAGGTAGGCAACCTTTGTCAATTACATATATAAGGAGTGGGATCCCAGTGGGGAACCACTCCCTACTAGAAACAAAAAGGCAACATCCCTTGAACCAAACACTACATGAAAATTTTTGCCAAAGGGATCGAGACCAATTCATTTAACATGTATGTATCATTACATAGTGAGTAGCAGTGGAAAAGAATATTATCTAACAATATACAAAGCTTGATAACATAGTACATCACTTTACCACATATGGGTGTCTAAAAGGAAAACTAAACATATAAGCCAAAGATCAAGCCAAGGGTCATCTAACCACCTCTCCAAGTCTCCCAAAAGCTCAGCTACAAGGTTGATGTTGAAGTTCTCCTCTCCTTGATCTAACCTAGGGTTGGAAGCATACCCCACAAAAGGAAAGGAAAAGATGATATCAGCAAAACGTTGGTATGTGTATACTAAAAGAAAACTTGAGCAATATATGGCAATAAGGACATCAAGTATAAATGCTTCCCATGCAAAAGAAAAGGATTACCCACACGGGCATAAAAGATTAAGATCATAAAAAAGAGATACTTGCCATATGTAAAATAATAAAGAAGTGCCACATGTACATATCATGACCAACATCCTGCATACTATTGGTATGTATGCCCTGAGAGCCAATCATGGGATGATTGGTGGGATACATTAAGATTGATTTGATAAACATCAAAGGCAAGCTTCCAATTCTTTCTGGTTCAGTCATATGAGATAGTGATAGAACAGATTGAATGTCTAGAGAATGATAGTACTCAATGACGTATGCTTTCAGATTGAGGACCTGAACGATGAGATCATACGGATGCTAAGAGTTTGTACATTCTTGTTATGTCCCTGGTCAGATGTCATTGTGGAAGGTAGATAGACAACAATGACACACAAGACTAGATTGTGGTGTTGGTTGATGACAGAATCTCATTAGTCATGATATAGAGATATCAAACCAAACACATAGGTACTTGTTAGATAATAAGTGTACCGGATAGACCCACCGTGAGTTTGATACATGGAACCATGACATGGTAGTTGCAGTCAGTACTCATAGTGATGGTGGTGAGTGTGGTTCTTAGACCTGAAATCACTACACTCAACACATGTCGTTGGGCACACTTTGACATCATGCAGTCCTGAAACATGGGTTGTTATAAATGTGATGATTGGGTGGCTTTGAAACATGGGGCTTTTGAGGGGTGAGTGAGGGAGTTTGATATCCAAGGTCACTTGATGAGTAGGATTGAAATAGGCGTACGCAGACATGTTTGAATCAGTATGTGATATTGATGTCATACATATCTCGTTCAATCTACTCTGAGATCAAGAAAGTGAATGAATGTTGATAGGATGATTGTTCCATGCCTTGAGTTCATTCGGGATATTAGCGACAAAGGAATTATACATTCACTATAACACCATTCACGGATTGTAGGATTGAAAGTTGTTCTCTAACTTTCTACTTTCACTTGGGTAGCACTGATGTGTGACTAGGCACCACTCTTTTCTTGTGAAGTCATAAGTGTTATGGACTTTCACTGCCAATGTGAAATGGACATGTAGGGTCACACACATAGGATTTAACCTGGAAGAGGAGTTTTGTCCACAAACAATGTTTAGATTGATTACTAAAGGAGTTTAGTAGTTCAATTAAACACTCAATTGATTGATAGCTCAAAATCATAGTGTTCAAGGTGTTGGACAGATTGATTAGAGTATCGGATTGATTGAAATCGCAATTGACTGATTCTACACAATCTGCACTCCCAACCGATCGGCTCATGTGATGAACCGATCGGCTGAGCTTGGTGAACCAGTCAGCTCAAGTGTTGAGTTGATCAGCTCAAGGACAGGGTGAACGATTGCTTCAAGTGTTGAAATGATCAGTTCAACTGTTGCAACCGGGCAAGTTGGGAAATTAGGATTGGTGAGAATTTCCCTTTCGTTTCACTTGCCCAATTTGATTGGAACAAGGATTGGTATTTGATACCAATTAGAAACAAAAGTTGGAAAGTCAATCGGGAACTGGTCAGGACCACGAACTGACCGGTTCAGAAGTGAACCGACCGGCTCATAGGTCCCAACCGATCGGTTGAGGTGTCAACCGACCAGTTCAGGTCCCCAACCGACCATTTCAGTTGTGAAACGATCGGTTCAGGTTGCGAGTTGGTTGTTTTGTGGAAAATCTTGAACCCTTCTACTCATGCCTTTAGTCCCATATAGCCCGGGATGGAGAACCCTGTCCCATGACCCTCCTATATATATAGGGGTATTGGGGGCTTCTCAAGGTACAAATTAGTGCAACCAGTTGCTCTGCAAAGTTGTCGTTCTCTCTTGTTTTGATAACCGAGTGAGAGCCCGAGCAAGTGCTACCCGCAAAGGGAGGTGCAACAAGGGAAAGACAACTGTAGTTGCAACTGGAGGTAGGAGAGTGTGTTGGTGACTAGTACGTCAACAGGAGGGTGCAACTCCTTCCAATTCCTTATAAGACAAGGAGATTGGAGTTCCAGGTGGTCTGTGTGGACTACTATAGAGGCGGGAGGTTGCTACCGCTAGGAGGACAACCTTCAATCATGTCAGTCTCGGTGCGACCAGGAGCTGCACAGACACCGTCCAAGACCGGAGGTGAAGACCGCGCAAGGCGTGAGGTATTGTCGTCGAGCAAGCCTCGGGACAAGGTATGATTCCACAAACCATCCTTTCCTATTATATAGACGTTGACACGTTTCCTTGTTCCGGGTTTGGGGGAGAAAATTTTTGTTTCCGCTTCCTTCTCTGCCTCCCCTAAAACCCAACAGTGGTATCAGAGCCACGTCAACTGCTCTATATTTTAGGAATATCGATATGATCAATTTTGGTTTGTCACCTTTATTTATTGCATACGATGTGAATAATATTGGCTTTATGCATGTTCAATCCTAAATCCACAAATCCCAAATTACATATATGATATGTATTATTAATGCACTCGATACGCGTTGCCCTTAAACGAGTTTTGTGGTGGATGTATAGTGTGTTTATGGCCAATAAACCCTATCTGTGTATGGATGTTTGTGGTTGCTTGCATCTCGGTCTGCGCACTGATCTTCCTTCTCCTATTCCTGATGTAACTCGAAATAATTTGAGATTCTTTCCTACCTTTGCTCCCCCCGAATGTAACTCGGGGTTTCCCTTTTAAGCAATGTAAAATTAGGATAGATTTTATTTCCTGTTATGTCATAGAACGGAGGACATCGAGATGACAGCTGAGACGATCGGTTCAAGGCGTGAACCGATCGGTTGACGTTCCAAACGATCGGTTCAAGGAATGAAACGATCGGTTGATGACCGGTTCGAGGAACGAGACGAGCGGGTGGCAGCCATGATGAGATGCACGAAGACCAGGCGAACCAATCGGTTGGAGGAGCCAACCGATCGGATGGTGGCACCCAGACGACCGGGCTAGAACGAGTAAGTCAATCATGTGATGAGTTGATCTACTCTGAAGGCAAAGCACAGAGTTCATCTTGTACAGGTTGCATGTGATGTAGACCTAGATGACCGTGATTCCTCTTGGGTCGAGGAATCACATTAGGATAGCCATAATCATCGCTTTTATCGTTTGTGTGTGTTTTCTGTGGGATATAGCATGTATATGATACGTACTATGTATTGTGGTGATTGGATATGTATATGTATATAAAAACCAAATCCCTCATTAAAATATTAAGTTTTAGATGCCTTCCAAATGCGACACACGTGAAAAGCTTGATCGACCAAGTGTGGGAACGCCCTAGCGTGGTGCACCGTCTATCTCGTGGAAGCGTGAAGGATGAATGTGTGGGTCTACCCTAGCAGGGTGCATATTCATTGTGTTTGCTTTGGGTTGGACTTAACAAGGTGATCTAGATGGGATCTAGTACCTTGAGGCATGGAGATGATCATGGCAAGGAGTTGCATATGACATCTTATCAAGAGTTGCATATGATGCAATTGGCAAAAGTTGCCTACCTGAGAGATCTATGTTGTGGGTGATAGCCCTAGCTGGTCCATGGCCTAGAAGATTTCAGGATCTTGCCCACTAGAAGGTTGTACGCTGCAATCTTCTGAATTGATGGTGAGGGCTATCAATTTGAACTAAAATAGTGGGAGCGATAATTAATTAAAGGCCTAATTTATCATCAACTTTTCAAATCAATCAAACAAGTCAAAAGAGTTTTGGACTAAAATTGCATTTATTTCCTTTTGTTAAAATAAATGGTTAATCAACTAATCACTTTATTTGCGATCGGTCTTTGAGACCAACAAATTAAATGGGAATAACTCCATGACTGGTTAGGATGATGAGAAGTGTTCTCAAAGAGCGAAAGCTCCAAGTCCTAGTTATACCAAGACCAGATGAACTCAATCCCACCACGTCAATGGCTGAAAGTATGCTTATGCAAGCATACCGAGGATGACATTGATGAGGAGTGCTTGATGTTGTGTTCTCTAAACTATGAGTTGCAGAGACAACATGAGACATATGATGTCTCCAAGACACTGTCCTAGTATATCATGACAGAAGGAGATCCAGTAAGATATTCACACACTCAATGTGATTGGGTATGTGGAAAGACTTGACTAAAAAGGTTTCCCTCTGAGCCAAGAGTTGGCTATTGGTATGATACTGCAAATGTTGTGAGAATCATACAGTTCGTGATAAACTACAACATGAACAACTTTGACAAGTGTTGACAAAGTTGTTGGACATGTTGAGGACTGTAGAGGCAAAGATGAAGAAAAACAAACCATAATCTTTGATGTGATCAAAGAAAAGGTAATTCTTAAGGGCAAGGACAAGGGCAAAGCATAGAAGTGTTCTGATGCTAGCCAACAATCCAAGCCGTCTTCAGCCTCAAGGCACATGGGGAAAGGGTGTATGAGGAAATTGCCCTCTATATTTGGAAGAACAAAAGAAGATGAACGAGGGGATGGAGATCTCCACCTAAGGTATCATGAAATGAACCGCTTCTTTATCTGAGGTATATGATACCAAGATATGGATCTATCATATATGATATGCAAGATCCGCAAAGAAGTGATGGCCTTTGTGAAAGGACCAAGAAAGAAGTACCCATCATTGGAGCAAGTGTTGCTGCCATACGTAGGAGTATCTTTTAGTTTATTTCAGCCTAAAGGGCATGAAATAGAGTTGAGAACTGCTATTTCATATATTGCCAATAGATAGAAACCCTTTATTTTTGCATATTGTATGATAATGATGGCAATTAATAAAGTTGATGTTTCAATCTTAAAGATATGATCTTTGTGGCAATGCCTTGTTTATCTTGTAATACATGGTATGCATAATATAAAATGATACCTAAAGTTATAGATAACTCAAACAATCAAATTAGCATAAATCATAAGAAATTCATTTCTAGTTTCCATGTGATGGATAAACCTAGACTCTTTTGGTTAGAGAACCAGCAAGAGACATGAATATGTTGGACATGATTAATCAATCTTCACTAAAGGTAGTGGGAGAATGATTATCCTATTAGGTATAATACATGTGATGTATTTACATACCTATTGGAACAAATGCTAATACTTCAAATGGTATTTAGAGAAATACCAATATGAATATCTTGAAGTGTTCAAGATTATCATAGATGAAGTGCAAATTTGGTAAAGTGTTAATTCTTGATGAGATCAATGAATGAAATACTTGGACCAAATGTTTGAGATCCTTATGAGTGATTATGATAGTGTATCATACTAAACTCATGATTAAGGCATGGTGATGTCTAAATCAAGAAGGAATCATACTCTAAGGAGTTAGAGAATGATTATCAAATAACTAAATTCTTCTTAATAAAAGAATACCCCTCACTAATAAAAGAAATTAAGAATCATAAGGGTTGTGAGTTCTTATATCTTTAACAGATACACCTCAATTATCTATGTGATAAGTTGTTCATGTGATGAGTCAACTATCTAGATGAATATGAGGAATCAAATTCTGAATTATGGTTTATGACCATTACATCCTAAATGATATCCATGTGAACCATAAGGTATGACCTTGATGGTAGAACCCATTGGATGAAATCCATAAGTGCAAATGAGTCTTAAGTGTTAAGACACATGGATAGCATTTTGAGAAGGATGATGCTTGTTGATTGCAACTTAATTACTAAGACATTTGGCATATGGATACTAAAACCGCATTCCTATAAGGAATAAAACAAGGATGTGTACATGACACAACCTATAAGGTTTATGAATCCACTAATGCAAATGAAGTCTATAAGTTACAATGGACTAATCAATGTGATTGATTGAGTACAAGCAACTCAGAATTGGATCTTTACTTTGATAATATAGTCAAAGGGTTTGACTGATATGTCAAAGATAAAGAAGGGATATGTGATTTAGTGGGAGCGTGTTCACATTCCACATGTTGATGTGAAATGGAAATGTTCTAGAATGGAAATCCAAAAGTGGAAATTATCTTTAAGGAAGATAGAGATGTTTCCTATGTGATAGGAATAGAGATCTATAGAGATAGTTCTTGAAAACCTCTTGACCTGTAAGGAGAAAGCATACATTGGCAATTTGTACTGAAGGGTTCAGTATGCACAGATTCAGTAGGAGAAAACTTGTCCATGTTACATGGAGTTAGTATCCCAAGGCCAAGTGTCCAATTCTTATGAAGAATGGGAACACTAAGAATAGATATGGATCTATCATGTATGTAATCATCCCATTATCTTGCATGTATCGACATGGCAAGAACAAAATGCATTCATCATCTTGTATGTAGGACATGGCAATATGATGTGCTCATCCTGATAGCTCGTATGTGTGACATGACGAGTGGATGTCTATCTACTTCCAGTAAGGGTTACTGGAATACCATGAGAACATGATAAGTACTTGAGAAGTGATGGTTCTATGGAGATAAGGAAGAGTTCAATGTAGAGAGTTACATTGATGCGAACTTCCAAAAGGACAGAAAATTAATCACAAAAAATATATATGATATATAAAAGTGAAAGTTTGTTGATAATTGGAAGTGTTCCAATAAAATCATTTAAAAGGGAAATGTCGAGTATCTATGTGTTGGAGAACAGTAGTGGATACTATATGGATCTGGAAGTTCATAAGATGAACTTATAGATATTTCGCTCATTGATGACAAGTATGGAATCCTTGATCATGCAATGTGGCTAAAGGTTATAAAAGGAATACTAGATCGCATATTACGGCACCTCCATCTCATACGTGTGACGTACAGTGAAGAGATGAGAGACATGCAATTTATATTGACTTTGGCAAGGTGTTGACATAACTCACTATGTTAACACTAGAGCACAGTAACATGTGGGACATGTTTGAAGATCACTATGAATATGATTCAAGTGTGATTGGCTCGCAGTGTAAGTAGGAGTATGTTGGTATGTATGCCCTGAGATCCAATCATGGGATGATTGGTGGAATACATTAAGATTGATTTGATAAACATCAAAGGCAAGCTTCCAATTCTTTATGGTTCAGTCACATGAGATAGTGATAGAACAGATTGAATGTCTAGAGAATGACAGTACTCAATGACGTATGCTTTCAGGTTGAGGACCTGAACGATGAGATCATACGGATGCTAAGAGTTTGTACATTCTTGTTATGTCCCTGGTCAGATGTCATTGTGGAAGGTAGATAGACAACAATGACACACAAGACTAGATTGTGGTGTTGGTTGATGACAGAATCTCATTAGTCATGATATAGAGATATCAAACCAAACACATAGGTACATGTTAGAGAACAAGTGTACCGGACAGACCCACCGTGAGTTTGACACATGGAACAATGACATGGTAGTCACAGTCAGTACTCACAGTGATGGTGGTGAGTGTGATTCTTAGACATGAAATCACTGCACTCAACACATGTCGTTGGGCACACTTTGACTTCATCAAACGCAGTCCTGAAACATGGGTTGTTATAAAGGTGATGATTGGGTGGCTTTGACACATGGGGCTTTTGAGGGGTGAGTGATAGATATGGGATTTGTCCCTCCTGAGGGAGTTTGATATCCAAGGCCACTTGATGAGTAGGATTGAAATAGGTGTGCGCATGCATGTGTGAATCGGTATGTGATATTGATGTCATACATATCTCGTTCAATCTACTCTGAGATCAAGAAAGTGAATGAATGGTGACAGGATGACTGTTCCATGCCTCGAGTTCATTCGGGATATCAGCGACAAAGGAATTATACATTCACTGTAACACCATTCACGGATTGTAGGATTGAAAGTTGTTCTCCAACTTTCTACTTTCACTTGGGTAGCACTGATGTGTGACTAGGCACCGCTCTTTGCTTGTGAAGTCATAAGTGTTATGGACTTTCACTGCAAACGTGAAATGGACCTGTAGGGTCACACACATAGGATTTAACCTGGAAGAGGAGTTTTTTCCACAAACAATGTTTAGATTGATTACTAAAGGAGTTTAGTAGTTCAATTAAACACTCAATTGATTGATAGATCAAAATCATAGTGTTCAAGGTGTTAGACAGATTGATTAGAGTATCGGATTGATTGAAATCACAATTGAATGATTCTGTACAATATGCACTCCCAACCGATCGGCTCATGTGATGAACCGATCAGCTGAGCTTGGTGAATCGGTCAGATCAATTGTTGAGTCGATCGGCTCAAGGACAGGGTGAACGATTGCTTCAAGTGTTGAAATGATCGGTTCAACTGTTGCAACCGAGTAAGTTGGGAAAGTAGGATTGGTGAGAATTTTCCTTTCGTTTCACTTGCCCAATTTGATTGGAACAAGGATTGGTATTTGATACCAATTAGATACAAAATTTGGAAAGTCAATTGGGAACTAGTCAGGACCACGAACCGATCGGTTCAGAAGTGAACCGACCGGCTCATGGGTCCCAACTGATCGGTTGAGGTGTAAACCGACCGGTTCAGGTCCCCAACTGACCATTTCAGTTGTGAAATGATCGGTTCAGGTTGCGAGTTGGTTGTTTTGTGGAACTCGGAGAACCAGGGAGTAAGGACAACATCTTCGTTGGTAGAGAAAAGCAAACCATGGCCAAAATCTAATTACATCCGCGAAGAAGACCAGTTTGAAAATGCAAAGAGGTTCGCAAGAGCACAAGGAACAAAACCAATCACTCACCAGCATTAGAGGATGACTAGAAAGCATCGTCGACTAGGCTAAGGTCAAATGAATCTCCATGAGTAGGGGAGGTCAAGCCACCATAGCTCAGGCAATGGGAAAGCTTCCTACGCCCTCACGGTCGATCTAGGAACGTTCTCATGTGAGGAATTTCCCAAAGAAGAACCCAACATCGAGTTCAGGTTGCCAGAACTAAAGATAGAAGACAGAGTAGGTGGAGGAATTTTGGTGGGTTCTGAGCATAATTTATCAATCACCACATATATAGTATGTATCATATACATGCTATATCCCACAACAAAAACATGCAATAATGACAAAGCAATGATTATGGTCGTCCTATTGTAATTCCTTCAGCCAAAAGGAATTATTGTCATCTAGTTCTACATCACATACAACCTGTTGTTGATGAAGATCTTGTGCTTAGACCATTCCGAGTTTGATCAGCTCATCACACAACTGATCGGCTCACCTCCTGTCCAGTCGGTTGGTTGTCTCCAATCGATCGTATTGATCCTCTAGATAGTCGTTTCTCAGGTCATCTTCTCCTTGTCAGGCCTCCAGTTCCACCATCAATCAGTTGTCTCGATCCACTAGCCGATCAGTTTGCACCTCCAGTCGATCGTCTTGCACCCCCAGCCACTTGTATGAGCGCCTACCAGTCTTCGACGTAATAGGAAATAAACTATCATACTTTTATATATCTCATTGGGAAACCCTGAGTGGCATTCGAGGGGAGCAAAGGTAGAAGAGAATCTTGAGTTATCTCGAGTTACATCAGGAAAAGAAGAAGAAGGCTCAGTGCGCAGACTGAAAACAACCACAACTAACCAAGCACACATAGGGGTTTATAGGCCATAACCATGCTACACATCCACCATCAACACTATTTTGAGCAACGTGTATCGATTTCATATATATAGCATATCATATATGTATATATTTAGTTTGAGATCATGTGGTAATAATTGGATGTTCACATTTAGCCAGTTAAATATTGGCATCGTATGCAATAAATAAAAGGTGATAAAACCAAAAACCAATCATATTGATTATCCTAAAACATAGTATGTTGACGTGGCTCTGATACCACTGTTGGGTTTTAGGTGAGGGAGGAGGTAGCGGAAACAAAAAAAATCTCTCACCACAAAGCCATAACCACAGTTCGCATCAATGACTATGAAATAGGAAGGATGATTTTAGCGACTCATACATGGTCCTAAGGCTTGCTCAACAACAATGCCTCGCAAAAAGTGCAATTTTCACCCACCTATCTTCGACGGCATCTGTGCAACTCCTGGTCTTGACCTAGACTGTGATTGACAGTCATCCTCTTGAGCGGCAGAAGTGTCCCGCATCTATAGATAGTCCACACAGACCACCACGAACTCTAGTTGTCTTATCCTACAGGACACTAGAAGGAGTCATCCCCTTCTGTCGACGTACTAGTCACTGACACACTCTCCCACAATCAGTTGCTTTTCTAGTAGTTGTCTTTCCCTCACTGTTCCTTCCTGGGCGGATAGAACTTTCTTGGGCTCTCTCAGTTACCACAACCAGATAGGACAACAACTTTGCAGAGCAACTGATGTTTTGAGCTGTTCTATCTAAGAAGCGCCCAGTACCCTTCTATATATAAAAGGGGTCAGGGTTAGGGTTCTTAGCCCCAGGCGATGTGGGACTAAAGTGGGAGTAGAAGGGTCTAGAATTTCCATGAACTGATTACACCACGACAGGTGAACCGGTCGTTTCACAAACGAACTGGTTAGTTGGGAGTGTGAGTCGATCGGTTCACCAGTTGAACTGATCGTTTCACATTCTTGACTCTCCTCTAATTGACTTTCCTATTTCATTTCCTATTAATACTAATCCAAAGATTAATTCTTGTCCCAATTGAATTGTACAAGTGAAATGAAAAACTTTTCTCACAAATTTGGACAACCCAACTTTGCTTGTTTGGTCCAGTTGAACAGATCGATTCACCAAGTGAACTGGTCATCTTACTTACCATGAGCCGATCGGTTCACCCAGTGAACTGGTCAGTTGGTGTTCCAGATTGTACTGAACACAATCAATGCATTTCTCAATCAATCTGATACTCAAATTATTTAGTTCAACACTTGAACTTGATGATTCTGAGTGAAGTCAATAGATTGAATGTTTTATTGAGTACCTAAACACCTTTAGTAATCAATCCAAACATCATTCATGGATAATCTCCTCTTCCAGGTAAATCCTTTGTGTGTGACCCTATAGGTCCCATTTCATGTTGGTAGTGAATGTCCATAACTAGCTTATGACATCACAAGCAAAGAGTGGTGCCTAGTCACACATCAGTGCTTCCCAAGTGAAAAGGAAAGTTGGAGAACAACTTTCAATCCTACAGTCTATGATTGGTGTTCCAGTGAATGTAAAATTCCTTTTTCTCTGATATCCTAAATGAACTCAAGGCATGGAGATGTCATCCTTTCAATGTGCATTCATGTTCCTCGATCCAAAGTAGACTATCTGAGGTATGTGTGTCATCAATATCACATTTAACTCACACATGCATGTGCATGCCTTTCTCAGTCTCTCTTATCAAGTGGCCATGGACATCATACTCCCTCAGGAGGGGAAAATCCCATATCTATCACTCATAGTCAAAACCCCATGTGTCAAAGTCACCCAATCATCACCTTTATAACAATCACCACCATCACTATGAGAGTTGATTATGACTACCATGTCATGGTTCCATGTGCCACTCTCACGGTGGGTTTGTATGATATATTGTTCTCTAACATGTATCTATGTGCTTGGTTTAATATCACATATCATGACTAATGAGACTCTATCATCAACCAACACACACTTTTAGTCTTGTTGTGTCATTGTTGTTTATCAGCCTTCCACAATGACATCTGACTAGGGACAAAGCAAGAATATAAAAACTCTTAGCATACATATGGCCTCATTCTATAGGTCCTTAACCCAAAGACATACGTCATTGAGTATTGTCATTCTCTAGACATTCATTTTTCTCTATCATTATTTCATAATTGATTGAACCAAAATGAATTGGAAGCTTGCCTTTGATATTTATCAAATCAATCATAATGTATCCCAATCCAAATCATCATATGATTGGCTCTCAGGGCATACATACCATCTCATTAGATGATAACTTACACCTCAGGGTGGACATTCTGATGGCAAAGATGCAGACATGACGGGAAGTGCTCTAGGATGAAGCAACCATATCCAGATGCACTAAACAACTAGAAGAAGAGGAGACAATGGGATCATCAAGCAACAAAGGAGTGCCCACTGAGGGGTATGACATAGTCACATCCCTAGCCTCGCCAGGGCACTCAACCAACATCAATGATGATCAGGGGCTCCAAGCACAGCCAAAGCAAAGTGTCCCTATACTGATAGAACCGGAAACTCCCACAGAAAAAGAAGAAGCGGTGGGAAAGAATGACGTTGGGACGGTGCAATCGTAAGCAAGGGGGAAGTCACTAAAATGACAAAAGATGTAATGGGTGGGCTCGACCCGTTGTTCATCTATAAAGTCCCACCCCCACATGACTATGACAGCTTTATGAAAGAAATACTTTTGGATGAACCAATAATATATGGAGGATTATCTATCTCTTTTGAGAAAGAAATAGAATAGATGATATCTAAAGAGGATACGAGAAATCTGTTGGATCGATGGGCTCTAGGGGGGTGAATAGAGCTACACACACTTCACAAAAATGATTAGACCACCAATTTAATTGTAGGGCAAAAATTGATGCAAGTAGCAATTTGATATCCTATTCTAGCATACAAAGCAAGGATAAGAGATAATGAATATCATTCACTTGGACAGGTGGTTTAGAGTGGTTCTACATCCTAAACTTAGGAGTGATGTCAGTCCACTACCTAGAGTTGGTTAGACTCTAGGATTTGCAACTTGGTCCTCTTATATATCACGATAAGATTACAAGAAACAAAAACCACACAACCAAGGGCTTAATTACACAAGTTAAGATCTTCAACCTATCCAAGGACTTACCCACAAAGTGAGATTCTTCGGCCTTCTACAAAGGACTTACCCAATCTCACCTTTGTCTTCAGCCTTGCAGGGATTACCTATCTTACTTGAGCTTGCCTTGCACCTCTCCTTCACTTAGAGAGCTTGCCCACGTTTTCCCTTCACCAAGGGAGCTGGAGCAACGATCAATCTTCACTCTTGAAGATCAGCAACACATCTTCCCCTTCACTTAGAGAAGAACAGCAGCAACTCCTCTTTCACTCGGAGAAGAAGCTTCAATCAATCTTCTATTTGATTTGGAGGTGGGAAGAAAGAAGGGAGAGCTTTACATAGCACAAAGGATAGCTCTCATACACATGAACCTATCTCACTCACAACATTATCTTGAAGGTAGAGAGAGAAAGGGGCTCAAGGGCTTGGAACACTCTCAACTAAGCTAGAACCAAGTTTGCAATGGAAAGAGCAGCTTGGAATGAAGTCCAAGGGGTTCTATTTATAGTTGAGCGTGGCCCTTTATGTTGTGGGATACTTGGGTGCATAAGTGGTCATTTTTCCTTCAAGAAAATGACTATATTTTTGCCCAAAACAATTCACCAACGGTCATATTACTTTTTCTGCAAATTCCGTACAGTGCATTCGGTCGAGTATCAATGGGTGTAACTCAACCGATCAGGTAGCAGGCAATCCGATGTTGAATTGATCGGTCGAGTTTGTCCTGAGGAAACTCGACCGACCATTCCAACTGGAATTGGCCTACTACCCAATCGGTTGAGTTCTGTGAGTGCACAACTTGACCGATTGCAATCTTCAGAAAATCGACTCAGGATGATCGGTCGAGTTTCAGGGTGGGAAACTCGACCGACCAAGTGCCTGAAATGGATTTTCTAATTTGCAATAAAAGTGATTAGCACTTGGTGAATTTTGTCCCAAACATTTTTCTGTTCTAAGTTACAAGCATATTCATCGTTACAAGTGATTACATTTATGTTATAAGGTGATTTACATGGAAATCCTAAATTGCACACTTGTAGTCAATTTGGCTTGCACTTGGCCCATTCTAGGGCTTGTATATGTGATCCTTTTCATGTACCTAATGTCTGCAAACAATCTTTAATGCACATGTTAGATACATATGAATGGAATGATTAAGTCATTATCAAAATATAGGTAATGTACAACCTCTAGGTCAACATTCTCCCCCTTTTTGACAATGACAAACCATTCCTCAAACATATTGAAAAGTATAAGAAAATTAAACCTTTGCCTTGTGAATTAGGGGGATTCATGATAAGAACAATTGGAATTGCTCCCCCTCAAACTATGCTTCCTCTCACCTGCATGTTAGGTTTTCTATACATGGCAAAACCAATATACATGTAATATGTAATCCTTTACATGTCATATGATCAACAGCAATTTAACAAGAAAAGGATCACCTAGGCAAGAGAGCAATAGTAAAACACAAACAACAATATGATTGAGTCTCAAATCATGAGATATATCTCCCCCTTTTGACATTATCAAAAAGGTAGGGGGTGTAGAAGAGTACAAAATCTAGGTCTTCTCCAAGACTCAACCACGCATATATGCAAAAGATAATAAACAACATTTGTAAAGGCATATAACATACAACCACAGAGGAGAAACATACAATCCAAGTCAGAATCAAAATATAGCTCATCAAACACCAAGCATAATATAACATGGATGAAATAGCCAAAGTGTAGCAATGATATTCCAACTCAGACATATGTTCTCATAAGCGACTATAACCATAAAAGTGAGAAAACAGAGAATAAGAAAATAGTACAGCTCAGACTAATGTGCCAGGATGTTGCTTATACAAAAGAGTCTAGAAAGATATATATAATAGACATGCTAGACTATAATCTAAGACAACCTCCTAGACATCTAAGCTATCTATGTCAAGTGCTTCCTCGTCATCGCCTGGGTTGTAGTCCTCGTCACCATCTGAAGGCGGGGCAGTTGTGCCAGCAGCAGAACCAGCACCATCATCACCATCCTCGGCAGAAGAACCATCACCATCAGCATCATCAGCATCCTCATCGGCATCCTCATCCTGGTCGGGCATGTCCTCGTCAGTAGGACCAAAAGAGCGACCAGGCCAGCGGGCATTCTGCTCAGCCCATGACATGCCAAGAGCTAGGAGCTCCTGGGCCTGCGGAAAGGATGAAGCAGAGTCCCCCAAGGACGTGAGCAGAGTGGCCAGGGGGCCAGCAGGTAGTGGTAGATATGCAGGAGTAGAGCTACTGGAGGGATACTGAGGTGGAGCAGCAGCGGAAGGCTCAGCAGCAAACGGTGGTGGATCAGGGAAGTATTGCTCATACGCATAGGAGGCATAAGCACTACCCGGATATGGCTGGTGTACTGGGTAGGGTGAGGAGCAGGATAGATTCATGTGAGACATGATGGCACATAAATCCTGATGAAGGTGCTCCTGAACCTGGCGATTGTACGCCTGTTCATGCATCATGTAACCCAGAAGGGTTTCATTTGATGCTCTGAAAGACGCACGGCTAGGGCGAGGGTGGCGATGCGGGGGTGGAGCCTGGGTGGAGGTGGGAGGGGCACCAGAAGTAGGGATGAGGCAGAGCCAGAAGCACCAGGGGCAGGGGCAGGGGTAGGAACAGCCTTCAAAAGAGTGGTTTCACTAATGCACACTCCCTTTCGAGCAACCGGGTAATGGAAGTCAGAAAAGAGTGATTTGTCAGTGGCGAACTGGAAGAGACCACAGATCAAGGCTGGATAGGGAGGTTGGGTGCCCTTGGTGTTCTTTCCTTTGTCAAAGCATGTCATATGATGTAGAATGTAACGAGCCCACTTGACACCTATGTTGTTTAACAAACAATACATCAAAACTGCTGTGTTTTCTGCAATATCAGTTTGATTTCACTTCGGATGGATGTTGCAGTTAAGCACAAGGGCTAGGATGTGCTTCTAGAGGTCAAGGGAGGAGGAGGGAAGGGTAGACCGCTTCTTATAGGTCACGTCAGGCTTTTTTAAAAATCGATGAATATCCGGTAAAGTCAATTCATGATGTTTGTAAAAGCCTTCCGGGTCTAAAAGATCAAAATACTCGTCATAGCCCCGATGCCAAGTAGTGGTTTCTTTGTCTCCGGCAAGATAGAGATTGAAAGTCTCCTCGGAGAGTTGAAACCGACGACCGGCGATCATCGATGTTATGACTATTTCGGTATTTGGTGGGGGAACAATCGAATCATAGTTCCAGCGCAGATTGGCATAGAACTCGTGAACTGCTTTGGTACTAGATAGTTGATTGTTGAAGCAGTCACTCTCGATTGCAAGGGCGGAAAGGTTGTGTTTGGTAAGAAGCTGAGTGATAGAGTTGATATGGTTTTGAAAACGGGTTGGACCAACTAGGGGGCGGAAAGGAAAAGGAGACCTATGAAGGAGATCCTATACCGATTGACAGCCTCGAGAGAAACAAACGTAGTGTTATCAAAGGGAATCAACCGTTGGGTCGAGGAAGAAGCTGGGGCATTGCTAGGGGCGGGTCGTTTTCTCTTGTGGAAAGACATGGAAGCAAAAACAAGAGAAGAAAACGCATACACAAGAAAAACGAACCTCGAAACCCAACAAGAACACACAACCGTCACCCGGGAAGGTCAGGAGCAAGCTACTAAGGCACCCTAGGGCTGGGAACGGGGAAGGGTTAGGGCTAGGGTGGAGAGCACGGGCCAAGAGAAGAGGAATCGGTCGGCTATTTTCAAGTTGCAAGTGAAAATAGTCAGCCGATCCTAAGTTTTAAGTTGGCGCAGTCCGTCGATCGGTCGAGTTCTGAGAGTGGACAACTCGACCGATCGGTCCACTGAAGAACATCTCTCAGCTCCTGATCGGTCGAGTTTTCTGGGGTGAAACTCGACCGACGGTCAACCTGACCTAGCAGTCTAAAACTTAGATTCTAGCCACATACATGCCTATTAAATTTATTTTTCCATTCTAATATGCATAAATAACATACCTAGGCACATTTTGCTCATCATTGGGTACTATTTAGCGATAAAACGCGAAATTCGATAAAAGCCCAAAACCAAGAAAAAACTATGCATATTGATAGGCAAATTAAGTACAAGCAAGCATGTATAGGCAACATAAGGTGAAGAATGACATGAGCAAGCATATAGGATAGAGACCACTAGCTAGATCACATAGCAATATCATTTAAATCAATAATGAGCAGTTTAGATCGAATAAAATTAAATAGATCTCTAGCTAGAGGTTTTGTAAAAATGTCCGCCAACTAATTTTCTGTGTCCACATGTGTGATATAGATATCTTTCTTGGCAATGTGGTCACGAAGAAAATGATGGCGAACCTCTATATGCTTAGCTCTACTGTGCAATATAGGATTATAAGAGAGGTTAATTGCACTAGTGTTGTCACAATAGATAGGAGAAGCATCAAAAAATATGTTAAAGTCTTGGAGCATTTGCTTCATCCATAGGACCTGTGCACAACAACTCCCGGCTGCGATGTATTCAGCTTTGGTAGTTGATAATGCCACTGTGCTTGGTTTCTTGGAGAACCAAGACACTAAGCATGGTCCTAAAAGGAAGCAAGTGCCGCTTGTCCACTTTCTATCAATCAAACACCCTGCATAATCTGCATCACTATATGCCGTAAGAGTAAAATCCCTTGATTTAGGATACCATAGACCAAATTTTTGAGTTTTGGCTAAGTACCTCAAAATTCTCTTAACAGTAGTGAGATGTGACTTCTTAGGGCAAGATTGAAAGTGAGCACACAAGCCAACACTAAACATAATGTCAGGTCTAGAGGCAGTTAAATAAAGTAAACTTCCTATCATACCTCTATAGAGATTCTCATCTACCTTTTCACCTTCTTCATCTTTATCAAGTTTGGCGGTGTTTGACATGGGTGTATCCATCGGCTTCATGTTCTCCATCCCAAAGCACTTGAGTAGTTCAGTTGTGTATTTGCCTTGGTTGATGAAGTTTCCTTCCTTTGTTTTCTTGATTTGAAAGCCGAGGAAGAAGGTCAACTCACCCATCATGCTCATTTCAAATTCACTCTGCATAAGAGAACTAAACTCCTTGCAAAGATCAAGATCAGTCCCGCCAAAAATGATATCATCAACATATATTTGTATGATAAGAAAATGGTTAGAAGTGTGTTTTAGAAACAAAGTAGAATCAACTTTGCCCATGACATACCCATTATCTAACAAAAAGTTCTTTAATTTCTCATACCAAGCTCGAGGTGCTTGTTTGAGTCCATAGAGAGCTTTTTGTAGCAAATAAACATGATTGGGTAATTTGTCATTTTCAAAGCCCGGAGGTTGAGCAAAAAAAACTTCCTCCTCGATTGTACCATTCAAAAACGCACTTTTAACATCCATTTGATAAAGCAAGAAATTTTTATAACTAGCAAAAGCAAGTAGCATACGGATAGATTCTAATCTAGCAACAGGAGCATAAGTTTCATCAAAATCAATACCTTCCTGTTGGTTGTAACCTTGTGCTACTAACCTTGCTTTGTTTCTTACCACTTTTCCTTGCTCATCAAGCTTGTTGCGGTAGACCCATTTGGTGCCAATGATCTTTCTATCATTTGTTCTTGGCACTAGAGTCCACACACGGTTCTTCTCAAATTGCTCAAGCTCCTCTTGCATGGCAAGGATCCACTCATCATCACTAAGGGCCTCTTTGATGTTCTTTGGCTCTAGTTGGGAGATGAAGGCACTATCTGCTTGTTCTTTGTTGTGAGCAGCTCGTGTCCTCACTCTCTCAAATGGATTGCCAATTATCAACTCCTTGAGGTGATTCTTTGCAAAGCGGGGAGTGGGATCCTTCTTTTCTTCTTATTTTTCTTCTTCTGCAACCTGCTTGCCTTTGTCTTTGATGTTGAGATCTTTTAAGATAGGAATTATTTCATCTGCAACATCATCATCACCAATATGCTTGCCAATAACAGGGTTAGTTTCAATAAATTTAACATTTATAGATTCTTCAATTTTAGATAGTTCAATGTTAAATACTCTATATGCCCTGCTAGTAGTGCTATAGCCTAGGAAGAAAGCCTTGTATGATTTCGGATCAAACTTGTCGAGAGAATCCTTAGTGTTTAAAACAAAACAAGGACATTCAAAAACATGAAAGAAATCAATAGACGGCTTCCTACCACGCCATAGTTCATAGGGGGTTTTCTTGAAAGTCGGATGTGTGAAAACTCAGTTTTGCACAAAACATGACGTGCTAACGGCTTCAGCCCAAAACTTCTTAGGAGTGTCATACTCAAGAAGCATGGTCCTAGCCATCTCTTGTAGCGATCTATTCTTCCTCTCAACAACTCCATTTTGTTGAGGTGTGCGAGGAGAAGAGAAATTGTGTGAATAACCCGATTTTTCACAAAAACATTCAAAAAGATCATTTTCAAACTCTCCCCCATGATCACTACGGATAGAAACAACATGGTAAGAAGCTTCGTTTTCAAATCGTTTACAAAAGCCCGAGAAAACATCAAGTGTATCGCTTTTAGAAACAAGAAAGAAAGTCCAAGTATATCTAGAAAAATCATCAACAATAACAAGACAATACTTGGAGCCACGAAGCGTTTGTGTTCTCATTGGTCCGAAAAGATCAATATGAAGAAGCTCAAGAACTCTCTTGGTACTCATGACTCCTTTGGATTTGAAGGAGGATTTGTTTTGTTTCCCTTGTTTACAAGGTTGGCATTACTCATCCTTTTTAAAATCCAATTTAGGAAGTCCTCGAACCAAGTCCTTTTTATTCAACTTCTTCATTTGATGCAAATTCACATGACCCAAACGACGATGCCAAAGCGAAAGATCATTTTTATCCACAACTAAGCATCTATTTAGTATGGGCTTAAGAGCATCGAGAATAATAACAAAGAGATTACCATTTCTAGTTCCCTTATATATAACATTGTAGGACAGGGAATCTAGAAGCAAGCATTCTAAAGAAGTAAATAGCACAAGATAATCATTATCACATAATTGGCTAACACTAATTAAATTATGATGTAGGCCATCAACAAGAAATACATTTTTAATGCATAATTCATTGCCTACATCACCCTCACCTATAACCTTACCCTTCTTGTTGTCCCCGAAGGTTACCGATCCTCCTTTCTTTTTCACAAATTTGTTGAAATGGCTGATTTCTCCAGTCATATGCTTAGAGCAGCCACTATCAACAATCCATTTCTTTTTAACCTACAAGAAAAGAGGATGTCGGAACCCAACTCAAACTTTGGGGTCCGGGGTTAGCTTGGGGACCCATTTCATCTTTGGGTTGGTCCCCTTGGGCTTGTAAGGACAATAGGTAGAATAATGGTCATCACATTTGCAATGAATACAAACCATAGGGTTTTTAGAGCCGGAAGACTCTCCATTGAAAATTGGAGGTTCCACACTCTTTTTCTTACCCTTCTTCTTCTTACCTTTTGGAGTAGTCCCATTATATCCTAAACCACTAGTACCAACTTGTTTGGTAGAGTGCTCTAGAACATCATTTAGGGATTTTTTACCCGAAAGAAACCTTTGCAAAGTAGATCTTAATTTAGCATTATCATCACTAAGATTTACAACAGTAGTAGATAAACTAGCAAGATCTTCTTTAGTATGCAAAAGGTCGGCCTCAAGACAGAGGGATTTAGTAAGAAGAGAGTCTTTTTCTAGAGTTAAGCTAGCAACTTCATTTCTAGGCAAAATAGGTCTAGAAGATAAATCATTTGTTTGAGCAAGCAATTTAGCATTTTCAGTTTTAAGAACAACAATCTCTCTTTGATAAGAGTAGACTTCATCTCTCCTAGCATCATCAATAAGCTTGAGTTCTACATTTTCAGTTTTTTGAATATCAAGCTCATCTAGGCATTTTTGGTTTTCTATCTTAAGATTTTCAATAGTTTTAAGATATGTACCATTCTCAACCTCTACTCCATTATATTGAAGTTCAAGGTCAAGAAATTTCCCTTGCAAGGAGTCTATGCTATCAAGATGTAATTTTTCATTTTTATCAAGAATGTCAATTTTGGCATAGAGATCATCAACAATTTTGCCTAATCTTTTCCTTTTAGATTTACATTTAGAAAAAGAAGATTGGCATTCATTAAGCATATCAATAAGAGTTTCCTTAGATAGCTCATGTAAACTAATATCACTTACTTTGCTTACCTCATTTACCTCAATTATATCTTCACTAGTAGAGGCCATGAGGGCAAGATGACATTCTCCATCTTCGGAGCTTGAGGAGCTTGAAGAAGAAGACTCCCATGCCGCATGAGCTGCATCTTTGGACCTTCTCTCCTTCTTGTTTTTTCTTTTGTACTTTGCTTCTCTCGTGTACTTGTCATCCTTCTTGTGGCTGCTCTTATGATGGCTTTTCTTGGCCTTTGGGCAGTCACTCTTATAGTGGCCTTTTTTACCACACTCGTAGCACCTAGGAGTTGAGGAGGAGGGCTTGCTCTTGAAGTGTTTCCCTTTGGAGTAGTTGGCTTCATGATCATTGACACCTTCATCTTCACTTGAGGAAGGGTAGGGAGACTTCATGGCAAGTTGTTGTTGTCGGACCATTTCTTCAATTTGAGCTTTGAAGGCGGTGTCCTTTATCTTCTTTGATTCCTTCTCTTCTCTTTTCTCCTCTTCCTCTTGCTTGTCAAGCCTAGGTTCATGGTCTTGAAGGTTACCAACCAGCTCCTCGGTTGATAACTCTCTTAGCTTGTAAACTTCTTCAATAGAGGTGACCTTTGGCTCCCATCTCTTTGGAAGAGATCTCAAGATCTTGGCATTGATTGTACCTCTATCCATGACACTCCCAAGGGCTGCAAGGTTGTTCAAGATGACATTTAACCTTGTGTACATATCCGCTACCCTCTCATTCTTCCCCATCTTGAAGTTCTCAAGAAGACCACCAAGCATGTAGACCTTGGCCTCCTTGACTTGCTCGGTCCCTTCATAGGTGACACACAACTTGTGCCATATCTCATGCGCTGTGTCCCATGAAGAGATGCGGTTGAACTCCGATGGTGTAAGGGCAGCATAGATGATGCTCACGGCTTTAGCATTGAGTTGAGAACGCTTCATCTCCGCTTCTGTCCATGTGGTGATGTCCCCTTTTGGATCTTCATACTTGAGATGGACAATCTTCCACATTTCAAAACTCACCCCTTGGAGATAGAATTGCATTCTCCTCTTCCAATATAAGAAGTTTGTGTCGTCGAAGACCGGAGGTCTCATGGAGAAGCTTCCTTCAAGGTTGAGTGACCCAAGAGACGAATCGCCCATCTTCTCCTACTTGTAGAAGTAGCTTGGAGAAGACCTGCTCTGATACCACTTGTTGGATCGATGGGCTCTAGACGGGGGGGTGAATAGAGCTACACACACTTCACAAAAATGATTAGACCACCAAGTTAATTGTAGGGAAAAAACTGATGCAAGCAGCAATTTGATATCCTATTCTAGCATACAAAGCAAGGATAAGAGATAATGAATATCATGCACTTGGACAGGTGGTTTAGAGTGGTTCCACATCCTAAACTTAGGAGTGATGTCAGTCCACTACCTAGAGTTGGTTAGACTCTAGGATTTGCAACTTGGTCCTCTTATATATCATGATAAGATTACAAGAAACAAAAACCACACAACCAAGGGCTTAATTACACAAGCTAAGATCTTCAACCTATCCAAGGACTTACCTACAAAGCGAGATTATTCGGCCTTCTACAAAGGACTTACCCAATCTCACCTTTGTCTTCAGCCTTGCAGGGATTACCTATCTTACTTGAGCTTGCCTTGCACCTCTCCTTCACTTAGAGAGCTTGCCTACGTTTTCCCTTCACCAAGGGAGCTGGAGCAACGATCAATCTTCACTCTTGAAGATCAGCAACACATCTTCCCCTTCACTCAGAGAAGAACAGCAGCAACTCCTCTTTCACTCGGAGAAGAAGCTTCAATCAATCTTCTATTTGATTTGGAGGTGGGAAGAAAGAAGGGAGAGCTTTACATAGCACAAAGGATAGCTCTCATACACAGGAACCTATCTCACTCACGAAATTATCTTGAAGATAGACAGAGAAAGGGGCTCAAGGGCTTGGAACACTCTCAACTAAGCTAGAACCAAGTTTGCAATGGAAAGAGCAGCTTGGAATGAAGTCCAAGGGGTTCTATTTATAGTTGAGGGTGGCCCTTTATGTTGTGGGACACTTGGGTGCATAAGTGGTCGTTTTTCCTTCAAGAAAACGACTATATTTTTGCCCAAAACAATTCACCAACGGTCATATTACTTTTTCTGCAAATTCTGTACAGTGCATTCAGTCGAGTATCAATGGGTGTAACTCGACCGATCAGGTAGCAGGCAATCCGATGTTGAATTGATCGGTCGAGTTTGTCCTGAGGAAACTCAACCGACCATTCCAACTGGAATTGGCCTACTACCCAATCGGTCGAGTTATGTGAGTGCACAACTCGACCGATTGCAATCTTCAGAAAATCGACTCAGGATGATCGGTCGAGTTTCAGGGTGGGAAACTCAACCGACCAAGTGCCTGAAATGGATTTTCTAATTTGCAATAAAAGTGATTAGCACTTGGTGAATTATGTCTCAAACATTTTTCTCTTCTAAGTTACAAGCATATTCATCGTTACAAGTGATTACATTTATGTTCTAAGGTGATTTACATGGAAATCCTAAATTGCACACTTGTAGTCAATTTGGCTTGCACTTAGCCCATTCTAGAGCTTGTATATGTGATCCTTTTCATGTACCTAATGTCTGGAAACAATCTTTAACGCACATGTTAGATACATATGAATGGAATGGTTAAGTCATTATCAAAATATAGGTAATGTATAACCTCTAGGTCAACAAAATCTAGATAACATGTTTGTTGAAGCACCCTAGAAACTAGCAAACCCAGTCTTCCTGGAACCACCTTCAACCTCAACAGACACAAACACCTCACTCCCTCCTGCAACACCCATGTTGCCATGTAAGATGGTTGATATGGATATGTCATCAGTTGTGGGCATGCTAATATGTGACATCCATGTCCTGGACGACATCCTTGACGATGAAAAGCTAGGACAGGATATTATCTACCGCAACAACCATTACAATCTAACAAGAGGTGGTCTGCATTCTGCTTTTGTACATTAGGAAAACATAAGTAGAACCTTTTTCAAGATCTTGTATGGGACAATAATCAAGGAGTACATGCACAGAGATAAATATGGGCCAGTATTCAATGCAACATCTAACCTAGCAACACACCTGCTCAAGGAAAGAGACGATACCACATCAGTCTGTGAGTTACAAGATGCCCTAGATAGAAGAAAATCCTTGAAGTTCATCACCCTACCCTTCAAAGACTTCAACCATTAGCTACTCGTAGTGGTTGACAAATCTGAAAGAAGAGTGATCACTTACAACTTCAGCACCAAAGACCTACCATGTGGACGATGGTCTTTGAAAAGGCATAGCACAGGATGATACAAGAAATCCCAACCCACTTGAAAAGGATGATACAAGGAGTAAGCATGTGGTATCGCCCCAATTGGAAGAAAATTTCCATTCAATGTAATTTTTCTCAAGAATGACAGAATTCAGAGGACAGTGCCTTCATAGAACTAAGGATAATTGAGACCATCAACAGGGGAACATCTATGGAGAAAATTGCTAATGAAAATTTCCACACCTTGCGAGGGAAATATGTCATGGAAACTATTCACGATAGAAGGTTCTTCTATGATAGAAAGATGGTAGACGTACCAAGGCGTATGTATTGTCTTATTCCTCTGCCTGAAAAGATGCCTTGGAGAGAGGAACTCAGAAAGCTTAGGGCTTCATAAGAAATAAGAAGCTCACCAGTGTCACCTACTACCCCACTACCACCTAGTCCAACAGATGTAACAATTATACATGCTAAGTGGGGACCACTTCAACAAGTCCATCAAGCCCCAGTGGACGCCCCAGTTGATAGCAACCAGCCCGCCAAAAATGGACCCACTTCTGATCCCAACATCCACTGATATCATAGAAGCAACCTCACCTCTAGAAGAACAAGTTGTCAAAGGAAGTGAGGTACACACAGAAGAAGAACAAGTTGTTGACATACTAGAAGGACTAAAACTGACAGATTCCATAATGTCTACCTTTGAGAACTTCGATGAATTGGCATGCTATGGCTTATCTATGGAATAAGTTCAATTCCCTCTAGATGTTTTGCGGCCAAGGGAGGACGACTTTATGGTAATTTTTGAAAGAGAAAATGTGCAAATCTTGCTCCCAGACCTCCATGATATCTTGACAATAGGAGGGTACATGACAGTAAGTGTCATGATAGATTGTTAACTACTGTTGGTCGGCAATCTCACCAATGTATACATGGTGTTTTACAAAATATTGGGAGATGTCTTATCGAAAAAGAAATTAGGTGAGCTACAATGGCTGATAGAGCACTTAAAGTACAATGTTCCTCGATGGATATTTATGTTGATCTTACATGATGGACATTGGGCACTACTAGCAGTGGACACTGTGAATAAAACATCCATTTTCTATAACATGTCCAATGTTATGTTTAGTACAAAGAACAAAAAATATCACAAAACAACCAATATTGTCATTGAAGAAAGAGCCGCCCTAGTTGCCAACAAGATTACATAGTTGATTAGAATATTTGGCGGCGGTGTTCATGCAGATATCAAGTTCAAAAAACCGTAGTTCTATCATAGGTATCCATGGAAAGAACCTCTTTCAAATGATTGTGGATTCTACGTACTTTGTTGGATACAAATGTTGACTTCAGACCAAAAGGTTGCAAAATGTCAAGACGACTACTGTCACCACTTCCAAGGACAATATGCTATGAAGATCCTAGCTTCGGAATGGTCGATCGTACACAATGACCTATAATTCACCTATTCTAGATCAACCTCATTCTTTGACACCATGTGGATAGGGTGGATGATAAGTTTGGGGGAGTCTTGAATAGTTGAACATGGTATGTTTCTACTTTGACACTAACTGCTTTCTATCCCACTTAACGAACTTTGGTAAAATTTTGAAAAAAAAATATGATCGGCCTAATTGGCTAATTTTGGCTTGATTTTTGTGCATGCATATAAATACCCTTGCTAGAATTTTGGTATACAAGTAGTCTTAAAAAGGCAAATTTTGAATCCATTTTTCCATGATTGTGTCATAACCCCAACTCTTAGACTTTCTTGTCTTTAGGCTAGCTCTTATCGTAATTATTTCAAGAATGACAGATATGGGCTTCATAATCCACTTAATAAAAAAACCTTCGAGTGAAATAATTCTTAACGTTAGCCTAACCTTGAGATAATGTAGAAGGCACAACTATGTTAGTCAACCAAGAAGAAATCTCAAGGAAAGGAGGACTCATCCTACTACACTCCTGATTGGCACCATGATCCCAAGTACATGTAGGAAAATGCATAACCTCAGAAAAAGAGGAAACGTCTACTCCTTCTAGTTTTGAAAATCTCCACTTTGGGATCTAAAGACGCACAGCAGCCCAAGTTTCCCTAAAAACCTATTATCCCAAAGCTTGTGAGCATGAATAAAAGTCGAGAGGAATAAAATCATGAGAATTATGACTGGTAAGATGTTGAAGGCATCTGTCCGGCTGGTCTAATTCTACACTCATGAATGCAGATATGTCATGCCTGGTAGTGGTCTGGAAGCCAAATTTTACACACCTACATTCCAAAGGGAACCTCACACAACCACCTGGCATTACATCAGGGCCCTTCAAGGTAGCACTGCATCTGAGGTAGCTTAAATGGTTGAGAGAACCTAAGGAATGTAGGAAACATTGCATCCTTAGCCTACCCAAGCACAATATCTAGGAGATCCAAAAAAAAGTAAAAGTTGGGTGTGAAAGCTACCTCTCCCAAAGCTTCGGGCAAGTACAAGCCTAGAATAGGATCATCAGTGCATCATGAGGGAGTAACCTTCTGATAAAGAAGGTCGTAGCAAGCAATACGAGTACTACAACTCCAAGCTAAGAGAGAGAATTTTGGATGTTGACAACCTCTTGACCAGATGCAAAAATCCCAACTTTAGGTTGACGTTATCAGAATTTTTGCACTCACTAAAACAATAACCAAATAAAGCCCTCTGAAGACATGCTAGACTCTAAGTTTGAGAGAGTTGATAACATCCAATTTTGTAGATATTATAAGCCTTATTTTATCCATATTTTCCCACTATTTAGGCAAATCCGCATTCACTTCCCTCCTGCCTTGCATATACTCTCCTTACCCTATTTTTTATAATGACAATGATGTCATGTCACTACTACAGAAATGGCTTATAACGTCACTTTTAAAGGCGTCGATTATATAAGAACACTGACGCCTACAACATCAAGCGTCGGTTAAATAAAAAAAACGGACATCTATCTGTGAAGGGTGACCAGACACAGGTATCGCTTTTATTTAGCATCAATTCCTTAATAAGAAACTGACGCCTAAAATTAACCGCCAAATCCAAATTTTCAGTGAAAAAAATTACCTCCAAAATTTAACATACAACGTCGGTTGTTAAAATAGAAACTGACGACTAAAGGTTTTCCGTGAGATAGAAATTTGACCATTTTTTATCGTCAGCTGTCTTACAATAACTGATGTCGTTGTGTTTTCACACGCTTAACCGCAAAAATTTTCACCCCCTTTAGCGTCATTTTTTATACGGAAACCGACGGCTATGGTCTTATTCAAGAACACTTATTTTTGTCAGCATATAAAGATAGACGTTGGTTTTTCTAGTTGGAACTAACGACTATAAATGAACAATAGTGTCGGTCTTTTGTTGGTAACCGACACCTATAGTTTTTAGGGTCAGTTGTTTTTAATAACCGACACCTATTATTAACATAATAGTACCCGCGTGAGCCAGACTCTTCCCCTTCTATTTCATTCATTCTACGACTGATCAGGGTTTTAGGTCTGGCAATTCCTCTAATCACCGCTGCTCGCTGCTCCTCTGCCCCCGCCTCCACCGCCACTTGCTGGTCCTCTGCTCGCCATTGTCGCTCGCTGCTAGATCCGGTCGTTGCGCACTCTCTAGCTCGATCACTGCTCCGGCCAGCTGCTACTCCCTACTCTCTTCTTCCTCCACACCGTTGATAGGTAAGATGTTGCCCTTCTTCTTCCTCTACCTCTTCTTCTTCCTCCACCTCTTCTTCTTCATGCTCCCTCCTTACCAAATGTATGGATAAAAGCAAGGTACGACCTACGTGTGGGCTGGACACGGTGGCCATGGCTGTGTTGGCCGACCACGGTCGTGCTTGCCAGCACGGCCGTCGTGTCCATCCCACATGCAGGTCGTGCCTTGCTTTTATCCATTTGGTAAGGAGGGAGCAGGAAGAAGAAGATACATTTGCAATTGAATACTAATGCTTGACCTAATTTTGTAAATTTTAATGCATGTTGAATTAAGATATTAAAACCCTAATACACATTTCACCATAATCTTGAATTAACTATATTGCTGAAATCTTGTGATCAATCTATGTAAGATATTAAAACCCTAATGTTAAATCTCTGATTTTGTGGTGATGTGCCGCCCTAACATCTACATGAATCCCTATTGTATGATGTAGATTGATGATAATGCATGAGCTAGTTTAAAATTTTGAAACTAGTGAGATTAGGTGTTCAAGAATGGGATAGGTGGTACACATTTATTATTGGTGGTACACAATGAAGGATTGTTAATTGATAAAAGATCACAATATTAGAGGCATGAATGTTTATATTTTTTATATGTTTTATTTTTCTCAATGTGAACTTTACAATGTGAACTTTACAATGTGAATGTGGACTTTACAATGTGAATTACTTTACAATGTAAATGTGAACTTTACAATGTGAATGTGAACTTTACAATGTAAATTACTTTACAATGTGAATGTGAACTTTACAATGTGAATGTGAACTTTACAATGTGAACTACTTTACAATGTGAATGTGCACTTTACAATTAGTGTTACTTTACAATGTGAAATTTATAATTTGAATGTGAACTTTCAGATGGTTGAGCATTCCCACGATGACCATGTTGATGATCACCGTGAGGGTGAGGACGTGCTTGTGCCGCCTGACAATGTAAGTTTTAAGAATATATCCCTGAGGTTTCTATCTATATGTTCATTTATAATTATATCATGTAAGTGTGGTTTTTATCAAATTCTAGGTTGGTGATGTACCCTCTGAAGAAATTACAGCACTTGATGAGAAACAAAAGAAAATTGAGAAAGTGAGGGGAATCACAATGATGAACAAGTTAATACAGCAAAAGGGCAATGGACCCAAATTGGTTGTGGATTTTGATCATGCAGGAAATCCATATGGAGTGAACCGCAACTCATTAGTTTCATATATTGGGGTTCTTACTCGCAGCCATTGCAATCCTATCCTAGAATCCTGGCATAAAGTTCCTACGGGGAAGAAAGACCACATATGGAAGGAACTATGCGTGAGTTATTATTATTTGTAATTCTATTTGTGTAGATTACTAATTTTTAGGATACTAGTTAATAGAAATTCTATTTAATTTGTAGAGCATATTTGATCTGGACGAAAAGTTGCATCGTAAATGTGTGATGCAACGCTGTGGGAGGGTCCTGAGGAACTATAGGACCAATCTCACCCGAGATTACATACGCGATGTTGATAAGAGGTTCTTGATTGATTTCCAATTCTAGACATTGATCACTATTTCACTAACTCTACACTAATAATTTTTGTTTGTCTTCTCTTTAAAAAATAAATTTAGGCAGAAGGAAGCCACACAGCAATGGAACTACCTGGACCCTAAAGACTGGGAGGTGTTTGTTACCCAAAGAAAAACAGATGAATTCAAGGTATTAAGCGCCACTCCCAATTTAATTAATATACATTTTTATGTATTCACCTATTCAAGATTAACCTTTAGTGTTACTAACCAAATCAATGTGCTAACTAACTAGGCTATCAGTGATGCTCAACAAGCAAGGTGTGCACTGAATGTGCACGACCACACAATGGGTCCAAGAGGATATGCAGACGTTCGCCAAAGACTACAGGCTGAATCTACTTAGCCTACTACTACTCAGGAGATTGTAGATTCATCTACTACTGCTCCCGCACCTCTACCTCACCATGCTATGTGGATAGTTGGGAGGAAAAATATGAAGGGAGACATACCGAAGCCCGCAACTGTTGAGGCGGCTGCAAAAATGGTAAAAATCAACTCTTAGAGCAATCGATTGATATTGATTATTGTTATGTTTACTTACTATTTTTTATGGTGATTAGCGGGAGATGCATGAGCAGAGGAAGGAAGACAAGTTCATCCCTCAGGGCACAAGGGATGAACTGAAAGTTGCTCTGGGTAACCCAGAGCATCCTGGACGTGTTAGGGGTGCAGGCACTGGTATGGGAATCAAAGCGTTCTTTGGGCCATCCCAGTGCAAACCTGTCCCAAAAGCAGGACTTTCACAAGCTGAGGTAACCTATTATCTTATTTTAGAATGTTATTGTGAAAGGGAATTCAATAATCAGAAGCTAGCGTTTCTTTTATCCATGTATAGGTAGATTCATTAATTAATAAGAAAGTCGAGGAAGTACTTGATCAGAGACTCCATGAAGCAATTAGCAAGTGGCAGACGTCTTAGACTACCACTCAGACAGTACATATGGCGAGCCACTCTTCTCCTACTGCTCATACTATAGAGGTTGGGAGTAATCCTATAGACCCATCACCTAGCACGTCCTTTGTAAGTATTTTTATGACATAATAGCTAGTCTGTTAAAGATGATATGTTTGTGTATATATGCATATAACATTCTTTACGTAAATTTGTAGGGGTTGAAGCCATGCCAACTAAAAAGTCAAGAATATATCGTTGCAGAGGCGTCGGGTTACCCACCCCTTAAAGGGTGCATGTTTCATGGGTATCCAGTACCAGATGGTGTGGTACGTGTGAGCCCAATACATGTACTCCCCGACTGAATGGATCCGCCACTGCCTCATGCACACCCAGATGCTAAAACACTTGGTGAGGTAGTAGGAGGAGTGATACTGTGGCCCGAAGCGGATATCCTCTATACTGATATTGTATGATAAATTTCCATTACTTTAATTTGTTTGTGTGTATATATGAGTGAATTGATCTAAAATTATATATACATGTCAAAAATATGAGACCCTCTACATCTCGGCCTCCACCTCCTCGACTACCAAGTTGGCTTCCAAGGGACCTACACACGTCAATAGGTCCTAATTGTAGGGGTGTGATAGTATGGATCGGAGAACATGATACAAATTGCCCTATAATTGTTACTATTCCAGAAGATTTTGTAGGTAAATCATACGATAACAATCTATTTATACAAGTTTAGCATATGTATTAATGCATATGTAATATAAGTTCTGCATACGTATGTATTAATGCATAGGTATTAATGCAGGTCAATCATATGAAAACAAGATATTTATACAAGATATTTTAGAATTGTTTAGTTATCAATGGTTGAACACATCTATGATAGAGTTGTGGATATAGTGAGATCTTGTTTATACATCCATATACCTTGTTTTATATATATTAATGCATATGTAATACATGTTTTGCAGCCACTTACAAGATATGTACAGATTTTGGGTTTTCTCATGCGGAATTTTTGGTTCCATCTTTGATTAGTCTTGTAGATGTAGACCCATATTCAGTTACTTCATACTGATGTGATGCTTTTCAATATTTTGGTAAAAATAATAAGACGGTGATAATAGCTCCATTCAATGTCGAGTAAGTTTACTTTGCTTATAATTTGGACTTAAGAAAATTACATTTTTATTGTGAATTTTGAGTTATTAATTTTCTACTTTCTTACCTGTAGTGGTAAGCATTGGGAGTTACTAGTTATTGTCCCCAAAACGTTCACTGTCTATTATCTAGATTCTATGGGGAATGAGTTGGATACATTATATGGACATGCAATTAAAAGGCCATTATTCTCGTGAGAAATATTTCATGTGTTTATATCTGTTAACATATGTTGCTACATTACTATTTAATTATGAAATTTAATGGGTTACATTAACATATGTAGGGATTTACAAGAGTACAAAAAAGCTGGAGGAAAGGTCCCCAGGAAAAAGGATCTATCACTAATTTGGGAGAATGTGAAAGTAATTTCCTGACTCCAGTGTATATATTATTTATGTGAACTGTGCTTATTTGTATTTTTGAATAATTTTTATGTTTCAATTTATAGTGTGCTACACAAGACAACGGTTGGGCATGTGCCTACTATGTGATGCTATTTATGGACCTAATCATCAAACATGTCGTAATGGAAATCGATAAGATACAGCGGGTATTATACATAGTCTCATTAGATAATATGAAATATATCAATCTTATTATATATTATTAATTATATATATACGTCATTCTCTTTGTAGGTCTTTAAAACTACTGACTTCAGTACAGGTGGAAAGAATTTCGATGTACATGCTCCCTATATGAGAGATGAATTAGATGATGTAAGAGAAGAATGGGCAAAAGCCCTACAAAGAGTGGGAATTTTTAGATATAATTTTATTGACAATGATGACAATGATGAATAAAGAATAACTTTGTTCTCATAATTATTTTTGTGTGAATGTGAATAAATTTTTATGAATTGTCATATGTGTGTGAAGATGATCAATACATAAATGTTTCTACATGTGTCTAAATGTGAAAAGAGATGAAATGAATGGAAATGCAGGTTGCTACTTGTTTCTACATGTGTGTGATGAAAAAATAATATGAATTAAATGTGCTTATACATGTGTGTGAATCACATATATATAATATTGTCCATCTTATTAATTTTGTAGGTTTGTGGCTTGTTGTTGGCTGATATCAATGGATGTCATAAACCTACAGTTCAGAACTGAACTACAGGTTCTCATCCAGTTGACCAGCCATACAGCAGGCCTACAAACTGATATGAAAATATATATCATAACATTGGCATCGGTTATTTGAACAAAACTGACACCAAAGACATACGGTGGCAGTTTTGACAAAAAACTGACGTCTATGTGGCTAGGAACCACGACCGTGCTGGGAAGCACGGCCATGGTGGTAGACAGGGGATATGGCATCGGTTATTAGCACAAAACTAACGTCGGTTCAGCTGGGAAGCATGGCCATGTGGCTGGGAACCACAGCCGTGCTGGGAAGCACGACCGTGGTAGCAGGCAGGGGATATGGCGTCGGTTATTAGCACAAAACGAACGTCGGTTCAGCTGATATGGCGTCAGTTTTTGTAAAAAACTGACACCTATAGTCCCTTTGCTAGCGCGTTTTCAGTGGCGGGAAACGTTTTGGCATCGGTTGGGAACCGACATCGAAGGGGTCCACCTTTAGCGGCGCCCACTTGGGTGTCGCTTGGAAACTGACACTAAAGCCCTTAATTAACTGGCACTAAAGGCTTGTTCTGTAGTAGTGTGTATAGGAAAACAAAGGACTGGAAGCTTGATTATCAAAGGTAGAGCCACCACCAAGTGACAACTGATGGTCTATGTGTATCCATCGGTCCATCACCACTAGGTGTTACCTAGAAGCACCCTGTCGCACCATCAACCGATGGCCGCAGCAATGTATCACCCAGTGGTACCCATGTGAGCATCATTCGATGGTATACTTGTGACCATCAATTGATGGTACACCTACTATCATCACTCGCAGGTGTGTCTACACTCATCAGTCTGTGACATGTTTGTGCTCATCAACTGATGGAACCCTTGCTATCATCACCCGGTGGCACTTCTGTGACCATCAGCTAATGGCACGTCTGTGAGTATCAACCGGTGATGCTCCTATGCCCACCAACTGGTAGCGTGTCTGCACTCCTCAATCGATGGTGAACATGTTCTTGACACCCAATGGAAGTTCTAACATGTACTGTACTCAAGACCGTTGAGCACGTACCCCAAGGGCGAGTACTTGGGAGGCTTGGGGTGCAAGTAAAGGACCCCATGTCGATGCCTATAAATAGGATATGACCAGCTACATAAAGGGGGTCGCACGCATTGCCTCCGAGCTGGTGGTGTAGATTGAACATGGAGCCACCGAAGGAAGAAGTTGCCATTGACTGATCCCCACCTCCATCAGTTGACAGGAATGACGAACGAGAATCCATCGATCCTACTCCTAGACCTCTACCTGCTCACCCTCGCCCACCTCTAGAGTCCCTCTTTCGACGGAAAGAGGAAGGACAAGGAAAAAATATCGCTAACACTATTGCATCGATCCACGAGTAACCAAACCAGGCCATCAATTGGGGCCATCGTCTGCGTCATCATCAATGTATCCCATGGTCCCCTGCATCGACTTTCTTTTCCCTTCTTTATCTGAATCTTACTTCCTACATCTCTCCATGTCTCCATCCATTTTTAAATCCAAAATTCTATTCATGAGAATGTGTGGCTAAACACCTTACTTGGGTTGGGAGTAGCCACTAAGACTCTCCCAACATGTATATACTTGCATCCTTTTGAATATGTATAAGCCCCTAGAATGATTATCTCCATACTCTTTTTCTTAAAACTTCACTTGCATGATTAGCTATCATCTTGTGATGTATGATTGTTAATGCCTCAAAGATTAATGTTATCTAAGTGTCATGGAGTTGCATGATTGCATGAAAATGTTGGAATGCTAAAGCTAAAGGTCATAAGGTTTGCTTTGTGATTGTTTGTTTGCCATCTCAAGAGAGAGACAACCTTATAATCTAGATCTATCCTAAGCTTGAGAGAAGAGGGAATAGACGTAAATGATGATTGCTTGTAATCTTACTAAGGGTATACAAAAGGGTGTGAGTATTGCATGTTGGTCAGAGATCTTAATAGGTGAAACCTGAACCAAGTTCCCTTCCATATTTAAATTACATCTTTCTTGTTTGATCTTATTCTCTTGCTTTGTTATCTTTTCTTTGCTTTTTTTATTTTGTTTGGAGTGACATCACTCCTTAGGGAACACATCTTCTTATATCTTTTTGATTGGTGTATTTGAGTCTAAGGTTGTACATTCCTAGAACTTACCAACCTTGTTCTTGTGGTTCGATCTCGATCTACTACATCAGACCCGTATAATAGTTGTGAGAGCTAAGTGTCGGGTTATAAATCTAAGAGTCTGGCTACACTAGATTCGCTCCATCTTGGACATGTTATTTAGGTCGTTTATGTGCACATTTACATATTTATAAATTCAGTGCACCTCATCAAGGCTCACAGCCATCATCTAACAACATTTAATCACCTTCATAGCTTTCACTAGCTATGACACTTA
Organism: Alisma plantago-aquatica; assembly: GCA_963693085.1. NCBI lineage: Eukaryota > Viridiplantae > Streptophyta > Magnoliopsida > Alismatales > Alismataceae > Alisma > Alisma plantago-aquatica. The sequence goes on from OY856411.1 coordinate 98,877,767, forward strand.
AATGACATGCAAGATTAGAGCCATACCAATAGGAGAGATAAAATACAATTACTTACATGTGTATGTGTATTATTTTATTATGTTATGCATGTGTCACAATCATGTATCATATATGTACACAATCATGCATCAACATGAGGTTCCAACCCACCTTCAACAAGGTGTCTCGACCAACTATTGAACAAGGTCAAGTTGTCCCGACTGAAACAAATCTAAGGTGTCTCAACCCAAAGTAAGACAAGATGTTTTGACCACACCACAAAGTGTATCAACCCCAAAAAACACAAGGGCGTCTCGACCCAAGTAACACAGCATCGCAACTGAGACAAAGCTCAATAGATTGTGACTGATACCAAAGGGTAACATGTCACAATTGAAACTCCACCATCACAGCAAGTGTTGCATTCAAGCATTGTAGCAATGTGTAGTGACCAGATTCAAAGCATGTCTCGACTAAAACCAACTCAAGGGAGTATTGACCCAAGCACAACACATGGTTACGACCCAAACACCAAGGGTACATATGTCTCGTCCTGAACTTAAAATGAGATGTCTTTACCTTATAAAAAAGTTTCTTGACCCAACCCACATATGGTAACATCAAAGCATCAAAGGATATATATGGGTCTCGACCACAACATCAACCAACATGCTAAGTGACCAAGAAGCAATGCTGCGTCGCAACCAGTAAGGTGTAGCGACCACCTTTTAACATAGTTTCTTGACCATAAGGAAGTACAAGGGTTGTTTCGACTACAAGATAGCCATATGCCCAACATCTATACATGTCCAAATAAGGTTGATACAAATGATTAACATCAAGTAATACCAAATGTCAATAGGGTGAATAACACCCTAAACCATGGTGTTCATCAAACCCTAGAACTTGTTCATTAAACATTATCAAAAGAGCTATGTGTAGAGAGAGAAAATCAAGATTCTTATGCATGTTATCATGCTCAAAACCTACTGTTATCTATAGCAACCGAACCATATATCAGATATTAATGTTCCATAGATGATGATCTACAAAAACACACCAATATCTCAACCACTACAAAATCAGGTATATAGATTTAGGGTTCATAAGAGGAATAATCCTTTCAAGAATACTACAACATTTAAACCCTAAACATTATCATTTTTTCTACCATAAGGCACATTTTTAAGATCTGAAACAACAGCATAAGATCAAGTTTTATATGCACATAATAGATGTAGGAAAAATTTATATAACTCACCTAATTTGGAGGAAGCCAATCTCCCAAGACCACAAGCTCCAAGAACTCCAACTAAGCTTCAACACTTAACTATGACACCACATCACGCTAAATAAGATTACTCAAAACACAAAACATGATCAACTACTAATTTATCACATAGTCAAAAATGCAGAATAATTAAAACTGATTCCAACAATGTAAATAAACTCTAGAACATTTACAAAAGGTCCATCATTCCATTCTCATATACTGTAACAAGTATTTACATATGGGTCCAAATACCTCAGTCACATCCTGTATACAAAAGATATTTCACATGTACATGCCATATATTTACAAACATTGGCATACTACCAAAATTTCATGTCGTTACAAGAATTTCATATAGAAAACACATCCCATACCCAGACCTGAGAGTATAGGGACAAAACTAGGACTCTACTACTAACATCTACAACTAACCAACCTTCTAAATCTACTGATCACCAGGTTAGTTCTCTTCCATAGTACGACCTCGACCTCGATGCACGCGACCACCTAAAAAAATGTGGTCACCCACAGGTGAGACCCAATCCCAGCGAGAGATATAACTCTCTCCAACATATATTGATTATAACATATTAATTAACAGTAAATACATTGAGCAGTTAGGGTATTGAATAAGAAATATGAATAGATTGAACAATTTAAGCATGCTAACCAGTTAATAAAATAAGTTTTAACATCAAGTAGAATTGCACAATTTTCATAAGTTTGCATCATCTAAGAACTATGTAGTGTAAAGACAAGACAAGGGTTAATCAACCAATGTGATACATATTAAACCCTAGAAATTATACTACACGGTTGGTATCACTTCTTTTATTACATTGCCCTGAGGGATTTGAGAAATACCTCTCAAATCCCAACTAACCACTACTAAGTCGAAATCAGTGACATACAAGATCTAGGAAGAGCCAGACTCCTAAGATCTTCTCCGCCCCCGGTCAGTACAGGTCTGCCACAGTAACACATAAGCTCAAGCTGCTAACAGCCTAGTCCGTCCTTGGTACAGGTCACGGCACTAGTGAAAAGAGGTAGGTACGCATACCCTACCATCTGAGGTACAACCACAGTTTTCCTCCAATCTCATTATCATATATATATATATATATATATATATATATATATATATAATCACCGAGACACAACCGCATCCATTCTCAAACTGAGGGCTAGGTATGACCACTGTCATCCTCCCTAACACTTAAATTTAGGATGACAAGCACCCCGCATACTCCTCATTATGCACTCCGAATATCCCTTAGGAATACTGATTTTACTATCTGGAAATTTCTGACATTCAGATAGATTTATGGCACGGGGCACTACATGATTAGAGTTTCACTTAATTAGTTATGCCAATTTGGTGAATTAAGGCTAAATCATACAAATGGACATTCCAACCCTAATTCTTTTATAACAATAGTATATGTATAAAAACTTCAAAAGATATAAAAAATTTGAGATATAAATCTCAATCACATTACCACATGCTATCATTCATTGGAAATTAATGGACCACACTTATCATCATACTTTTATAAGATACCAATATCTTATCACAAGTTCCAGGATTTTAACCCTTATTGGAACATGAAGAGGATTTCACCTCAATCATGGCTTCAAACATGCCCAAAGGTCGTTAAGACCATCACATTATTCATAGTAAGGTTATCATCATCATTCCATGCCTTAAACAAGGCTCAAAAGATCATTAGCACATATGTGTCCATAGATACTAACATGGCAAGGCACTATGATATTCAAATAGTACTACAATATGGTCTCAACACAAGAAGAGTGTAATTCATTATCACATTAATCATTCAAGAGGTCTAATTATAACCAATCAACATCATATAATTACACTAAGGTTAGGTATAATAAGCTAGATCACATGGGAGTTACACATCTACTTATTATAGCGATTTATCAAATATAACGATATGCTGGAAAAGGTAAGACTACAAATTAATGGTATTGAACCATCAAAATATCATCACTAAGACCCAAAAATAATACCATGTGATTTATTCTAATCCATTGGATGTTAAAGCATCCAATATCATTCATTGGATCAGGTTCATTGCTCAAGGTTATCAATTGAAGTATAGGTCCAACCATTAGATCAACTGAACAAAGGAACCATTGGTTCAAGGTTTAGTCAAATGTAAAATTACATTCTTAAGTCATCATACATGGTGATGACCTGATCCACCATTAATTGTGATCATTAGGTCACCATTGGTTGCTATATTAGTAATACATTCAGTTAACACCATCAAATATTAAGCCAATATCATCATCGATTGATAACATCATTAGAATACTTAGTGGATGATAATTAAACGTCTAATTGAGTCAAAACCTGACCTAAGGGGGTGACCATAGGTTGTCACCATAAATTTGACACCCTTGATCATGAACATCAGTTGCCAAAATAGCAACACCATTGGCTATTAAATGGTGGTGTGATAGGGAATGAAATAGTTTGAAAACCCTAATTTGAATCATCAACTATTTTGTGCTTAGCACCATAGTTTGATGCTATCAACCTGTCCCAGATCATGTTACACCTTAGAAAGGTCATACACATGTTTACAAGTTCATATAGAACTGGAACAAAATAGGGAACACCACAAAAATTCGTAATTCTAAACAAGCATGGTTTCTCTATGCTTAAATCAACACATTAAGGCATAAACATGAACTAACAAGCTTCTAATAAGCAATATAAGTGAAGAATGTTATATAAATCGCCTCTATAGAGTAGGTCAGATCCCAAACAGAAAGAATCTCAAGCAAATAGGGCAAGAAAACCTTGGATTCAGATCTGAACTTGGCCAAATAAGCACTTCTCTCCACAAAGAAGCAAAATCCTAGAGAAAGAAACAAGAAGGGTAGATTTTTTAGTTGTTGAGCCACTTTCACCATGGAATAGTAGGGTTTCGACCTGGAGTAAGGTATAATGAAGGAGAAGAGCATGAAAATGAAGAAGGAAGGAAGAAAACAACTTGCCTTGGTCGTATTCCCTAGAAGATGACCTTGGAAACCCTAGGTAGGGCTAGATGGAGCCCTAGGAGACCTTCTTCTCCAAAAAGGGGTTGTCTTCTACCCTATAGCAGTTGGTTCCACAGAAAAACAGAGTGGATTCGTTTCTACAGGTTAGAGGAAAGATAAAGCAAGCATAGTTTTGTATTTTGGCAAGGAAGAGGTAAATATAGCCCATGGATAAGGATAGTAGCAAACATGAGGTGTAAAAGTAGCTTCCCCATGTGTCTATGGCCTTAATTTATTAAGAATATACAAGAACACACACACAAGAAGCTCCCCCACTGTCCCTATTAACCTGATTAGATTTCCTTTGTCAAAATTCCCAGCCAATCACATAATTCATTAGTTGATAGCTACTAAAAGTAGCTCATCCGTGAAGAAGGAAAAACCCTAAAATACCCTTGATGAAAACACCTTCAAACCATGACTCAACTAGGATCCCCATGGATCAAAAATCTCAAGAATTATAATATAATATATAAGGAACATAATGTATGTGAAAAATTGCAAATAAAACCCCTAAATTGGGTAAATTGCATAAAAGTCCAAAATGTATAGAAAATTGCATAACTTGCTCAGACGGTGTCCAAATTGGACCAAATTTGAAACTTAAGCTTGTCTTATGATTTCAAAACATATCAAAATGTTATATTAGGGTTATAACCATTAAATTATGGTAATTAAGCTCATTCAACTCATTAAGCAAGTTCATGGGCCTTACAACTATAAACCCCTAACAAGGATTTCACCCCAAAATCCTACGCAAAAAGAGATGGGTATTTTATACGCATCTCATTATCTAGTTCCCATGTGGATTCCTCTATTCCATGATGATTCCACAAAACTTTCACTAGTATTATATCTTTTCTCTTCAGCTTTTTCACCCTTCTATCTAGGATCAACACATGACCCTCAACATAGGAGATATCCTCATCTAACTCAACCTCTACTGGTTGGATTTCCTGGTCGATATCTGGATGGAATTTCCTCAACATAGAGATGTGAAAGACATTATGCAATCTATGTAGCTCTGGTGGTAGTTCCAACTTATATGCTACCTTTCCAACACGAGCTAGGACAGTGTATGGTCCCATAAATCTAGGAGTCAACTTACCCTTCTTTCCAAACCTCGGCACACTTTTCCAAGGAGAAAGCTTAAGATATACTCTATCTCCCACTTGGAACTGAAGTGGTTTACGTCGTTTATATGCATAAGATTTCTACCTATCCTGGGCTGCTTTCAACTGTTTTTGTATCACTTTCATCTTTTCTATAGTTTGGTGTACTAGCTCAGGACCCAAAAGTTGATATTCACATGTCTCATACCAGCAAAGAGGAGACTGACATCGTCTCCCATATAGAGCCTCATAAGGAGCCATATCTATGATTCTTTGATAGCTATTGTTATATGCAAACTCTATCAGAGTCAGATGTACATCCCAACTACTAAGAAATTGCAGCACGCATGCCCTCAAGAGATCCTCTAAAGTCTAAATAGTCCTTTCAGACTGGCCATCGGTATGCGGATGAAAAGTTGTGTTGAATCTCAGTTGTGTTCCCATTGCTGAATGTAGATGCTCCCAAAAACAACTTGTAAAATGTGGACCTCTGTCAGAAACTATAGTTACTGGAATGCCATGCAGACAGACTGTCTCATCAACATATATTTGTGCCAATTTCTCTGTTGTAAATGTCATCTTAACTGGAAAAAAATGAGCTGACTTAGTCAATCTGTCTACGATCACCCATATGGAATCATGACCCTTGGTTGTCCTAAGAAGACCAACCACAAATTCGATAGTAATATGATCCCATTTCCACTGTGGTATTGGTAAGAGTTGTAATGTCCATGTAGGCTTTTGGTGCTCATCCTTCACCTGCTGACAAATTGGACATTTGGCAATGAACTCTGCCACATCACGCTTTAGACTTGGCCACCAATACATGTCTTTCAGGTTTTAGTACATCTTGGTACTTCCAGGATGCATTGCATACATGGAGGAGTGAGACTCCCCAAGTACCATTTTCCTCAACCCATCAACATCGGGAACTACTATCCTATTGTGGTAACAAATGATACCATCATCTGCCTCATGAAAGCCATCATACTTTTCACTTCCAATTCTTGATCGGATATTCTGTATCACAGTATCATTCTGTTGTGCATCATGAATCTGTTGTCTCAAGGTAGGTTTCACTTGTAACTGTGCCAATAATCCTGTCAACAAGGAAACTTCTAGTTGTACATTCATCTGGCAAAGAGACACTAACATATCTCTCTTATGGCACATCAAGGAACTTAATTGTGCATTATCTACCATTTATAATGAACATGACTTTCTACTCAATGCATCAGTTACCACATTTTCTTTACCTGGATGATAGTTTATTGTGCAATCATACTCCTTAATCAGCTCCATCCATCTCCTCTACCTCATATTCAGCTCCTGTTTTGAGAAGATATACTGTAGATTCTTGTGGTTAGTGAAGATTTGACACTTTTCTCCATAAAGATGGTGTCTCCAGATCTTTAAAGCACGGACCACCACTGCAAGCTCCAGATCATGTGTTGGGTAATTCTCCTCATGTTTCTTAAGTTGTCGCAAAGTAAAAGAAATCACATTTTTATCCTGCATCATCATGCATCCCAACCCATTCTTTGAAGCATCATAAAAGACAATATATCCTTTTCCTTGCTCTGGCAGTACTAACACTGGTGCACTAGTTAACTTTTTTTTCAAAAGCTAGAAAGAAAGTTGACACTTGTCATTCCAAGAAAAAGGAACATCCTTTCTGGTTAACCTAGTTAGGGGTAACGCTATAGAACTAAAGTCTTTTATGAACCTCCTGTAGTAACCTGCCAGACCTAGGAAACTACGAATCTCTATCAGTGTCTTTGGTTGTTCCCATTCTAGTATAGATTCTACTTTTTTGGGATCAACACAAACACCTTTTATAGATATAACATGGCCCAGAAAAGACACTTCAGATAACCAAAATTCACACTTGCTGAACTTAGCATATAGTTGATGTTGCCTCAACAAAGTCAATGCCTGGCGAAGGTGTTGCCTATGTTGTTGACTATCCTTGGAGTATATCAGGATATCATCTATGAACACGACCACTCACTGATCAAGATAAGGTCTAAACACCATATTCATTAGATCCAATGACACGCTTTTACTGTGCGTAGAATGCAAGTGTACGCGTCAATGTAGTATAGGCCCTTGTGAGGCCTGAGTCAAACTCAGGGACACTAAACTATCAGTAGATTACTACTAACTATTTGCGATCAGCTAAACCGATTAAAAGAGTTTGAGAATTGTTGTAAAAATAAAAGAAAATAAAATAAAACAAAGCAATCGATTAAATGTTTAGTTTAATCAATTCAAGTGGAGATCTTTAGGATTGCGGTTTCACCGTGGGTTTCATTGTATGAATTTCCATATAATAGTTCAGGTTCATCTCTCAATCCGGGTAGTGGCATGTAGTCAGAATTGCTCACTGTCGTGGTACAATTCACTACCTATATCTAGGTCGGTTCCACCGTCGTAGTAACATATACCCTAAACTAGGTGCATTAGCATCGACCTCTGGGTGTCCACCATTAACCGTACATCACCTTGTTCAAGGGATTTGTTAATTAATGTGAATTTCGTCTCTTTTCAACTGTTAATTCTTCTTTCAAAGTAATTAAAGGTATTAGATTATCATTATGGTGATCAAGCATAACAATATAATTGAGAAAATGAAATCATACCACAGATTTAAGAGATAAATGATGAATTACTATGATAAAAATGTCATACAATGCTTCCCTGGGCTACTCCCGGTCCTAAAGACAAATGGGATTAGCCCCGCATGTTCATCTCAGAGCAAAACATGGTAGAGAAAAGGGGAAACATGGAGAAAAACGTGAATAAGTAAAGAAACCCCTGAACAGAGAAGATCCAAGCATTCCTCGGCGTGGAATGCACGCTCTACAGCCTTTCGGCGGTGGAGAACGTCTTCTTCAGCTTACGGAACGGATGGGGCATGCTTCTGGGCTCCGTTCTTCTCTCTACACCTTCTCAGGATGTGTGCAGTGGATAATGACGTGATAGATTGCTCATGGCCACCGTCATTAGGTATAATCATTGAGTTAGGTTGCAAAAATACCATAGCCGTCGGATTTAGATCGATCTGAAACAAACTTGCATCTGACGGTGTCGATACCATCGACGCGAGTCGATGGTATCGACCCTGCGCGATATCGACAAGTCTTCTTTTCTTTTCTTCGTTGCGTCTGCTGCTGACTCGATACCCTCGACGAGTGTCGATGGTATCGACAGCCTTAGGCATCGGTTTTATCCCTTTACCGTCACTAAATCTTTTGGGGTCGATAGTATCGACTCTATGGTCGATAGTATCGACTATCTTCTCGCCAACAACCTGATAGTAACTCGATACCATCGACACAAGGGTCGATGGTATCAACTTTATGCTGCTCCTTGCGGCTGGCTGCCTGTAGCTATGTCGATGGTATCGACAGCCGTCGATAGTATCGACAACTGCAGATATGCATTTTTCCTAAAATTGCAACACAAAACCACATAAGCCGAAATAAAACATATTATTGTAAACATTTATGCTCAAAACAATAAAATAAGGGAGAATTGATGTTGAGAAGGCTCATAGACCAAAGTAAATGAATTGTGCAATATTAACCACCAAAATGACCAATAAATGCATAAAACACAAGTAAAACAATTCTATAAATGCAACTCAAAATCGTCGCATCAAACTCCCCTAATCTTGAACATTGTTCGCCCTCGAGCAACTAAACTTTAGAATAGAATTTCGAGGGTCAACTAAAGAATAGATCATCACAACAAACATTACTATATGATTCCCACCAAACATTCACATACCGGCCCTTACTAACCACGGAATGATAATTACCCTAAAGGCGACAATGATCATCCATAAAATATATCTACCTCAATATTAATGAACACCATCATATAAGGCAGTTAACATAATAAACTTCACCGGTCCAGACTCGGTGCATCTTGTGATCTCCTATTCTACGTTGCTCGCCCTAACTACCATCTACATGGAAGCAGCTCTCCTGATGTTAATGAGCAAGGAGAAAATCACGGTGGCATACCAATTCGAGCAACGGGTGGATGGAATGGGAGGCTCATGGAAGAAATGGAAGCATTATATGATTCTAACATGCACAAAGCAAAAATGGCCTAAATGATGCATATGCAAATGAAAATTCCCTAATGCCTACATTTGGGTGGAATGATGTGTGCACTATCATTCCATCTCCAGGTGAGATGGAATATCTAATAAAACTACATCTTGTACTTATTCTTCTTTAAAATGCAGGTGATACTCTGTTTCTTTCTCCCTCTCATTACTACTTACTTCTCAATTCTTTTTTTTTATTATTTTTCCATTCAAGCCCTTATTTTCATAGTTGACAACAAATTGTTTGTCAGGCTCACTTATTGCTTCATGACTTATACATTTGAATCATTCAGAAGGTATGGAACAAGTTCATCACCCTTAATGTTTTAGAAGAAATAAGATGCATGATGTACTATATGCACACAAAAAATGTGAATGAATCTACAAAATGATGATCATGCAACTAAATGACACACACCTAAGGATAATGTGCATGTATAACTCATCTATATTTTTTCATTTCATGCAAAATATGTGAAAATAGCTGCAATGCAAGACCTATCTACATGGAATGCAATCAAAGAAATTAAAACCGTAATACACTTCCAATTCTTATGGTGGAGTATGAAAACAATGGGGTGGATAGATCACAAGACTAATTGACTGAACCTTTGTAAATTATTATGTGTCCCTCCTTACTGACCTGTGTAGTAATTAAGAGGTTTCTCTCTCTTACTTCAAATTAGAGTCTCATTATCATTTGATTAGTTTAGGCTCAAACAACCAGTTCCGTCCACTTTTCATGAATCCTAGGAATGTACAGTTGTGATTTCCTATTTTATAGTTGACAAACCCAATCATTTCCTTAAGTTATGTGCTCAAAGTTGAACAACACAAGCTTGCAAAACACTAAAAATTTTAAAATTTTCCCCTGATTCCCATGTACAAGCAACGAGATGGCACATGACTTAAGACATCCACAATTACACTAGATAGAGTGTGGATCCTACAAACAAACTAAAAATTGCAAGAACTAAAAGACAAAAGACAAAACAATAAATACTAAAAACTAAAGGATAGAGTTGTTCCAACTCCCCCCTAAGCTTGAATCTGACTATGGCCACATAGTCAAAAATAACCTTAAAAGGTGGAACTGAGATACTGATCATTCTTCCGGAGGAGGCGGGTACTGCGGGGATGAGGGGTCCCAAGATGGGTACTGCCCCTGAAAACTCAGATCATACTGGGGCATAGGCGGAGGTTGTGGATACCCCCCAAAGTAATTCTAGCTCCAGTAATGATTGTAGAAGGGTTGCTGTTGCATCTCCATCCTATGCAACCTGTCGTGGATGTGTTGTTGGTTGTCGAGGAGGAGGCGCTCATTTTCAAAAATAGCCCTCTGGTTGTCAAGCAGCCGGTTCATCGTATCCTGAATACCGGCATATGAAGTTGTATGTTGTTGCTGCGTCTGATGAATATCTTGTAGCATTGCATACATCCCTTGCATGGAGTAGACATCCTCTCATTGAGAAGAGGGCTGAGGTGGCAGAGGCTGTGGAGATGAAGATGCACCCGGATGCATGCGGGGACGCTTCTGGGGTGCTACTTATGTGCAAAGAGGAGTGAAAGCCTCCTCTTCCTCTCCAGGCTCGTCGCCGTCACTGTCATTGTCGTCATTGTCGTCGTCTTCGTCTGAGTCATCAATGGCTATGATGGGCCATCGGAAATGTTGAGCACCCTCAATGTGGAAGACGGGGTCTGGAAGCGCACACTCTTGATAAGTGTGATTAATGTGGCAATGTGCGTATGGTAAACCATCACGAAGCAGGATGAGGTTGGAGCTGTGCAGATGCTGGAGGTTGACCTTACTCCTGGTAGAGAGGGGAGTAAGCTGGGAAATATCCAGCCCAAGATAGATGGCCAATGGTGTGATCAGCCCTCCAAAATGGATTGGAGCTTTTCACGTACTCCTTTTCACGGCCACCACACGCGTCAAGAAAAATGCACCCTAATTACACTCCTCGCGCTTCAGCAACTTATATAAGAAGAACAAATCTATCTCTTGAAACTTGCTAAGAGATAGGTCACCACGCGCGAACAAGGTGGTGCAGAGCATGCGGTGAAGAACCCGCACAAACGGATGTTCGAAATCCACAACCGCCGCATTATGGTATCTCACGGATTTGTCAGGCGGCGCAGTCACCAACTCGACAAAGATGGCGTCGTAATCCATCCTGTTATCTGGCTGTCGGTGCTGGTAGTTGTGATGAGCCCAATTATATATAGAGTTGAACTGGTTGAGGGTGATGGTGTAGTTGTTGTTGAAGAGTCGGAATGACACCCTCCCTTTCCTCCATTCTCTGTCAGTGGCGATCAAGTCATTGGGCAGCACATTGATGTCTAGTGATGCCATGAACTCTGCCATGAGTTCCTTGTAGGTCGGCCACTCGCCGAAAAATGGATGGCCCTCGATGTAGTATTGGACTTCATCTGGCGTCCGGTTGGTTTGGTGTACTTGACCTTTGAGAACATATTGGAGATTAGCCTCGAACTCCAAGTAGCGAACCATATCCCGATCGACGTAGCGGGTCGGCTCAATCTTGTGCTTCATCAGTTCCTCGTAAACCTTTTGTACCTCCGCGGAAGGATGGACTATCTGCGGATGTGGAATAGACACAAGTGGTGGAGGAACAAACTCAGGGATCTCCATAAGTGCCGCGCATGAAGAAGATGCATCGGCGGTATGCACCATTATCACAAAGATGGAGGAATAGAAGACGGAGCTCAGTGAAGGTCAGAGAAGACAATCTCCACTTGATGAAGGCTCAGGGAAGAACGTGCTCCTTAGATGCTCATAGTCGGGCTCTGATTGCTCAACAAGACGCATGGCACAAGTGGGGGAAGAAAGCTCTGAAGGTGTGACGTCATATGACGACAATCCATCCCTTTTATAACCGTGGCTGGTGCTGCTGTATGCCCGTCGATACCATCGACGTGAGTCGATACCATCGACGCGAGTCGATGATATCGACGTGAGTCGATACCATCGACGTGATTCGATGATATCGACTCTTGTAGCACAATCCGTCTTCCACTAGTATCGACGGTTGTCGATAGCCTGATTTGGGGGCCCGGATCGATGACGCGTCGATACCATCGATAGGTGTCGATGGTATCGACCCATCCCACAGATCGACTCCCTTTGTGCAGCGATCGTCGTTGATTTCCTCTCGTGGATCGGTGACATGTCGCGTCGATACTATCAACGCAATTCGATAGTATCGACTCTTGTTAGGGCAAACACCCTCGCGAGGCTCGGCCGCCACTTTCTTCCTGTAACTGTGTCGATACCATCGACAGGCCCGTTGATGGTATCGACTTTACTGAGACAATTTTTCGTTTGAATATCTCCAGAGATCTCGCGAGTATCGACGCCCGTGTCGATACTATCGACCTCATTTTGGCGAGCAACCTGATGGTATGTCGATACTATCGATGAGGTCTTCGATAGTATCGACTCAGTGAGAATTTTGCAGCCGCCTACCTGTGCCCATCTCGATACCATTGACACGGGTCGATGGTATCGACCCTACCTCAGTCCTGGACATTGAGCAAACGATCAAGGTATCATTTTTATACTAAAAACAAAATTAAATCAAACCAAAGTACAAATGCAAAAGAAACTAAATGAAGCTACCGATGGCTGGGTTGCCTCCCAACAAGCGCCCTTATTTAACGTCTTAGGCTAGATGAAATCAAGCTCCTCATCTTGGAGCTTTGGAGAGTATGCACAAGGGATCATGCGGCTGTTTGAACTCAACTCGATCCTGGCCAATCCCCAATGTCAAAGTACCTCTCCCAATGGCAGTGACAACATCAGCCGTTGCTTGAAACGGCCTACCCAATAGCATCTCGCAACTTTTAAGTTGTGGCATGTCCATGACAATGAAATCCACCGGGAAGATAAACTTGTCTACTTTGACAAGCACATCCTCGCACACTCCATATGACTTCACAATGGACCCATCCGCCAACTCAATGGTTATCGCTGATTTCTTTATTTTCTTCAACCCTAGCTTTTGAAACGTGGACAGTGGCATAAGATTAATGATGGCGCCTGAATCACACTGTGCTTTTGGAAAGTGTTGACCGCCTATAGAACTTGGAATGTAGAAGCCTCCTGGGTCTTTCCTCTTCTGTGGTAAACTCCCATGGATAAGTGAGCTCACCATATCATTTACTCGACAAACATTTGTGTCTTTGATCCGCCTCTTCTTGGTGATGATTTCCTTGATAAACCTCCCATATGATGGAATCTGCTCTATCATTTCCACTAACGGAATATTGATATGAAGCTTCCTGAACATCTCCAATAACTTCCTGTAATGTCGATGCTCTTTCTTCGGCCTTAGGTTATCTGAATAAGACACAACTGCCTCATTTAGACGCTTATGAGGTGGCACATATGGGCTTTTCATGGCAAACTCCCCTAAGCTTGCTTCAATGTCACCCTCTGGCGTAGACTCTGGCACATTGTTTTCAACAGTTGTCACTTGTGACGGCTCTTCTCTCTTAGTGACTGTAGCTTCATCATGACGCATGACCTTCACCTGCTCTTCTTGCCTAGGTATAGGCGTGATGGGCTCTTGACATGTTTTTCTGAATGGACAATATCCGCCTGGTAATCCATAATGACTGCGAGGATACGGTATTTTTGGTATAGCCTCTGTATCAAAAATCATTTTGCTTTTGTCCTGGACCTCTACCACTGGGGAATCTGCCTCTTTAATCACAGATATGTACTTTACTTGATGATGTACTTGACCAACATCTGCATTCCCAGCCTGTCTTTGTTGGTTGGCATGTTTCAGGGCCGCCACTTCATTGGAAATCTGGGTTATAGTCGTCTCTAGTGCCCTCATCTGTGATCCATGGCTTTGCAATGTTTGCCTAAATTTAGTCAATATCTCACCCTGAGACTGCAGCTGCTTACTAAACATGCTCATCATCTCTTGATTTTGTTGCACCACTTGACTAAGCAATGCGGTGCTTTTATCTTCTGTCGTTGACTGTGGCTTTACATCTGGATCTTGTAAGAAGTTGTTTGGATCTTTCCACGAGAATTTTCTATCCTTCCTCCAGGCATAATCATTATTTCTATAGCCCTGTTGTTGCATAAATTTGAGCTGAGCTTCCTCCTAAGATTTTGTATCCTCTTTGACAAGCAATTTCTTAGCTAGAAGGTCTAATTTATCATTCAGCTCCTTTATGGCCCTAGACTCACCTGCAACTTTGACTTTTTCTGGTGCATCCCTATCGCCCCAAGACTGCTTCTTTGCCATATTTTTCAAGATCTCCCAACACCTTGTGCATGTGTTGTTCAAGAAAAATCCTAAACCTGCGGAGTCTAAGTTACTTCTATCATGCTCGGAAAGAGAAAAATAGAAGATTTTCACATGCTTCTCTTTGTCCAGCCCATGATGCGGGAACCTTCTTAGCATGATCTGAAATCGCTCTTAGGTTTCAGAATATGTTTCTCCCGCTTTCTGACTGAAATTATGAATTTTTCTGATCAGATCATTTGTCTTCTCGGGCAGAAAGAATCTTTTAAAGAACACTTCAACCATGTCGTTCCATGATTCCACATATTCATTGTCAAGATTATGCAACCATTCTCATGTATTTCCCACCAGAGAGCTCAGAAACAGCTTCAGGTAAAGTGTCTCCTGCGGGAACCTGTCTATTTTGATCATATCACAGTTCTCCAAAAATTGACTTATGTGAGTCACTGGGTCTTCGTTCTTTAGCCCATGGAATGCATTTGACTTGACCAAGTTGATCAATGTAGGGTCAATCTTATAGGTCAGAACTTTGATTGCCTGCTTCTTGATTGGCCCTTTTGAAGCGAATGAGGAAGAAGCTTTTATCTTCTCCCATATCGTTTGCTCTTCTGCCATGGCTTCTTGTTCTGAGTCAGAATCTATATCTTCCAGTTGATCTTGATTGTAATCCTCCTCGTCATCAGGTCCCGGTAGTGGAACCTCTGGTGCTCATTGCGTGTAGTCAGTGCTACGCGTCTGCACCATGTACAGTACCTGCAAAAAATGGTAATTTCAGTTCAGTACCATGCTAGACGATTGCTAAATATGAAAGGTAAACTATGAATTTCAAAAATGATTATTAAATAATAAAAATTAAAAAGTGGCCTAGAATGGCTGCTTGCAGCACTCGTAGTGTCGACAGTTGTCGTGTCCCCGGCAACGGCGCCAAAAACTTGACACGCTTTTACCGTGCGTAGAACGCAAGTGTACGCGTCAATGTAGTATAGGCCCTTGTGAGGCCTGAGTCGAACTCAGGGACACTAAACTATCGGTAGACTACTACTAACTGTTTGCGATCAGCTAAACTGATTAAAAGAGTTTGAGAGTTGTTGTAAAAATAAAATAAAATAAAATAAAACAAAGCAATCGATTAAATGTTTAGTTTAATCAATTCAAGTGGAGATCTTTAGGATTGCGGTTTCACCGCGGGTTTTCATTGTATGAATTTCCATATAATAGTTCAGATTCATCTCTCAATCCGGGTAGTGGCCTGTTGTCAGAATTGCCCACTGTCGTGGTACAATTCACTACCTATGTCTAGTTCGGTTCCACCGTCGTAGTAACCTATACCCTAAACTAGGTACATTAGCATCGACCTCTGGGTGTCCACCATTAACCGTACATCACCTTGTTCAAGGGATTTGTTAATTAATGTGAATTTCATCTCTTTTCAACCGTTAATTCTTCTTTCAAAGTAATTAAAGGTATTAGATTATCATATGGTGATCAAGCATAACAATATAATTGAGAAAACGAAATCATACCACAGATTTAAGAGAAAAATGATGAATTACTATGATAAAAATGTCATACAATGCTTCCCCGGGCTACTCCCGGTCCTAAAGACAAAGGGGATTAGCCCCGCATGTTCATCTCATAGCAAAACATGGTAGAGAAAAGGGGAAACATGGATAAAAATGTGAATAAGTAAAGAAACCCCTGAACGGAGAAGATCCAAGTATTCCTCGGCATGGAATGCATGCTCTACAACCTTTCGGTGGTGGAAAATGTCTTCTTTGGCTTCCGGAACGGTTGGGGCGTGCTTCTGGGCTCCTTTCTTCTCTCCACACCTTCTCGGGACATGTGTAGCGGCCAATGACATGATAGATTGCTCCTGGCCGTCGTCATTAGGTATAATCACTGAGTTAGGTTGCAAAAATATCATAGCCATCAGATTTAGATCGGTCTGAAACAAACTTGCATCTGAAGGTGTCGATACCATCGACGCAAGTCGATGGTATCGACCCTGCGCGATATCGACAAGTCGTCTTTTCTTTTCTTCGTTGCACCTATTGCTGACTCGATACCATCGACGAGGATCGATGGTATCGATAGCCTTAGGCGTCGGTTCTATCCCTTTACTGTCACTAAATCTTCTGGGGTTGATAGTATCGACTCTATGGTTGATAGTATCGACTATCTTCTCGCCAGCAACCTGATAGTATCGACTTTATGTTGCTCCTTGCGACTGGATGCATGTAGCTGTGTCGATGTTATCGACAGCCGTCGATAGTATCGACAGCTGCAGATATGCATTTTTCCTGAAATTGCAACACAAAACCACATAAGCCAAAATAAAACATATTATTGTAATCATTTATGCTCAAAACAATAAAATAAGGGAGAATTGATGTTGAGAAGGCTCATAAACCAAAGTAAATGAATTATGCAATATTAACCACCAAAATGACCAATAAATGCATAAACACATGTAAAACAAGTCTATAAATGTGACTCAAAATCATCACATCATCCATAAAAGCTACAGGTGTATTGGTTAGCCCAAATGGAATAACCACAAACTCATAATGACCATACCTAGTCCTAAAAGCTGACTTGGGTATGTCATCAGCATTAATTCTCAACTGATGGTAACCTGACCTCAGGTCTATTTTTGAAAATACAGTGGCACCTCTCAACTGATCAAAAAGATCATCAATCCTCGGCAAAGGATACTTATTCTTTATTATCACCTTGTTCAACTGTCTGTAGTCTATACACATCCTCATTGAACCATCCTTCCTTTTAAAAAACAACACAGTAGCATCCTAAGGGGAAGTGTTCGGCCTGATAAAACCTTTCTCTAACAGTTCTTGTAACTATTTCTTTAACTCCTGCATCTCTGTTGGTGCCATTTTGCATGTTGTTTATGCTATGGGTTGTGTTCCAGGAACAAGATTGATCTCAAACTCAATCTCTCTAGGAGGGGGAATGCTAGGAAATTCCTTAGGAAAGACATCCTCAAATTCTTGCACAACTAGTACCTCCTGGATACTAGGACCTCCCGCCTTGGTGTCCACAACATGAGCTAAGAAAGCCTCACATTCTTGTCTCATCAACCGCTCAGATGTCATAGCTGACATCAAACATGTAGGAAGAATCTTCCTATCACCCTGAAAAATACATTGTACATCTCCATCATGGAACGTCGCCACCTTAGTACTACAGTCCAAGACCACATTGTATTTTTCCAAGGTATCCATTCCTAGGATTACATCAAAACCATGCATGTCAAGTGGCAAAAGATCCACTTGAATATTGTGTCCAGAGAAAGAAAGAACACAAGAAGGGCACACTTCCCACAACTTGGGGGAATCAACCAAAGGAGTCTAGTCGCAGGCTATCAGATCTAATATTGATAGGTAGATAACAACTATCTATCACCTCTCTGATGATAAAAGAGTGTGTCGCACCCAGGTCTACTAACACATATATGAAACAAGAAGCAGACATATCAGAATGAAATAACTCCATCTGACATGTCACGGCTCGTGGATTGAACACTGCTTCCGACTGGGTCATGGCATAGAACCTAGCTGTCACCTGCTACCATCCACGTCCTCTGGTCGTCTGTCCTGAGGATCCTGCATGGGATGCCTGATGTGATGACCCTGATTTTTAGGGTTTTCATAGACAATATCATTTTAGAGGTCCACATATATTCTTGGTTGGTTAATCCCAAGTTAGAGTGACTTTACTCAACAATGTATTCTTTTGACCCACATGTATGACTATAATACCGTTGGAAGTTAAATAATAGATTCAATGCCATTTATGTAAATGGAGATGATCACTACTAGATATTGGTCGATTTTGAAGACATATGGAGTTAGGCATGTAATGAAGTATATGTGTATCCATATGACCTAATCATGAAATTTGAGATGCATCATAGTCATACTAAGTAAGTTGAACTTTCATTTTTGATATTAGAGATAAATTGATGTAAAGTATAAGTTCATTATATTTGTATTTGTACCCCTTTGGAGTATGTAATTTGAAGGGTCAAATAATGGAGTTTGGGTACCAAATTTATATGTAAGGTGAATTACATTATGAAGAATTTTTGCTCAAATCTTAGGTTCAAAGTTGTTTCCTACATATTCATTTGAGGTTTGAAATAAATAAGACAATAATCTGTGTGGTGGTTTTGAACCTAGGTTGCTATAGTGTTTGATGTATGATGAGATATGGGTGACACAACCAATGATATTGTCTTGCTGCATGGTTGTTTCTGTATAGGTAGACTTATTTGTTCACATACATGGAGCTTTAAGGCCATAGGTATGATCTAGCGATCAATTTGTTATCCCCTACCCCTGTTTCACATGAAGATCGTAGTTCACTTGAAGACCAAGTTCCCAGTGTCATGCCTTTGAAATAAAGGGATCATAACTAAGAACTACAGCTAGCCATCATCCGTCCTCCAAGTTCGAATCTATCTAACAACTTCTAGCCTACAAATATGGGAAAGATGAGGGAGTCCAATCCCAACCTCCTTCTCCTCACTCCATCAACTAAGAGATCACCTGTAGAAGGTTCAATGATCTATAATGGATGAGAGTGAAACCATCCTAAAACTCTCATCTCCCTCATCGCCATTGTTTTCATTGTTGCTTATAGCTGAGAAACTAGAAGACCTCTAGGGAGCATCTAGGGATGCTAGGAGAACAACCCATCACAGGGAGCTGAGTTAGGACTAACCTTAGAGTCCTCACTAGACAAATAGCACAAGCACCGCCCTACTCTGGAGAACGGATGATGGGAGGCTTGTGTAGTGGTATACAGATCACAGGTTGGAGGTCGGTTGCCCTGGCATCATCACACCAGACCCCGACTTCACAACGACGGAAATTGGGGGTCATCAAGCTGACTGCCTTACCAATCCAATGCCATTACCAAATCGTTGGGTGACCAAGGGCTCAGACCATCACAGAGGAGAGACAAGAGTCTGAAGGTACTAGGTTCGGATGGAAATGGAGGAAGAAGACTGTTGGGGCGAAGCGGTAGTGTTGGTGACTTGGGATCATCCCTGTTGAGAAGATGATTGTGTCAGACCTAAAGCACGAGATGTGGATTGAAAGCAAGAATCTCTTTGCCTCATTTCATCCAACGTGAGGGCATGGAAGCCTTCCAGCATTCGTTGGTCTTAGTCGCAGAGGCGGCAGCGCACACACCTCTTGCGGGGGAATATGGTAGAGCACTAGGGACCACGTCGGAGTTCAAGTGTGTGTGACAATGCCCTATGGAAGCTCGAATCACTGATCTCAAAGAGGCACTAATGCTTTAGATCGCCAGAGAATCCTATCTAGCGGTGATTAGAATTGGAATATGTAGGCGGCAGCACAGTGTGTCTCAGATAGAAGACGAGATGCGTGGATGCACTGAGGGAGAGAGGTTGTGTGTTCTAGTATGAATCTAATTTGAATCCTCACCAGAGTTCCTCCTATCATAGTGACGCTCTCTCAACCAAGCGGGAAGACGAGATCGATCGGGCCTTGAGATTTCTCACATACGTGAGGGTGAGAGAGAGCGGACTATCTAGCCAGACCAATCTAAGAACCGGCCGGTCCAAGACCAAGAGTAGACTAAGCTATTGATCCATGCCCCAACCTAGTATCCAGGTGGCGGACATCCAGGTGATCAAAAGATCATATCAACGGCTCCATTAAATCCCTAGAGGTAAATGTAAGTTTACAATTCCAATATTACATGCAGATCTTAGAAAATACACTATAAATATCTCCCTTGTCCAATAAATCCCCCTAAAATACCCTTAGACTCAGAAAGGTACCTACTTTATTTTAAATTCCTTATATAAAGATTTTGAGATAATAATATCTATGATATTTAATTTAGATGATAATACTTCATTTAAATGGTATAATTAGAAAATGGTTGAGATTAAATTTGAGAAAAACATTTTTGAACTAAAAAATCACTTAGAAACCATACATGGACTCTAATCTTATTATAATGCCAAAATGTTATGTATTTCCTTATTAATGAGTAAATTAAGGCTTTTAACCTCATTTTTTGTTCTAGAAAATATATAAAGCATCAGAAAAATATGAAATTCATACCAGACCTTAATAATGACATATAGATCAGACTAAAAATACTAGACACCATCCTAACATCAAATTGACCTAGGTTTGACCAAAACCCTAATTTGAACCTAAAATATCAATAATAATGTTGAACATTGTATTAATGATGATTAATTGTTATTAATCAGGTGATGACCAGATTATCTAGATGACCATGGATGTATAAGAAATCTCTAAACTCAGGTATGTGGGTTTTATTTAAGTATATGACTATGGTTTTCTTAGTTTCAATCATGATATGTATGTATGCTCTCTTCTATTTGCAAATATTGGATGTAGTAGCACTATATAGTACTTGATGTTTTATCACTTGCAAACATAAATGATGAGTATATGCTTTGTAGTTATTTAAGGTGTTCATTATCCCCCTTACAAGGGAATGGATTAATGTTGACTAGTACACCTCCCTAGAGCATGCGGTATACAGGGAGTTTCCCTAGA
This sequence comes from Alisma plantago-aquatica, assembly GCA_963693085.1. Taxonomy (NCBI): domain Eukaryota; kingdom Viridiplantae; phylum Streptophyta; class Magnoliopsida; order Alismatales; family Alismataceae; genus Alisma; species Alisma plantago-aquatica. The sequence continues at coordinate 98,899,196 of OY856411.1, forward strand.
GTACTTGGTACACAGGGATGGGCCCAATATATATGTTTTGGTACTAGTCCACCTTGATAATGCAACTCATCTAGGAAAATGAATAAAATTGATGTATTTCGCTTAATTGAGATTTGTTTTCTATGATTTTCTTTCTTTCTTTCTGCAAATCTTTCCAAATTATGAAAACCATAAATATATGTATCTTTCTACCCATGTACACAACACATTGTGTTGATTTGTTGTTTCACGTATGTTTTAGGTTCAGAGCTAGCATGGGATTAAAGAACATGAAGTGAGCATGTTTTACATGTTATACCTATTTTGTAGATCTTAGTTTAGCATACATGTTGTTAGACTGTAGAATTTTCATTCAATATGTAATTGTAAATCGTGTTGTAATAACTCACTTAGTAATATATACATGTTGAATGTTGAGAACTTTTTATGGTGTATGTTATGGTTTAATGTTCATGTATGTGAATATTGCTTCCGCAACGTACTTTGTTACAATTGCTTAATGTTTTCGGATTTTGTCTTCTCATCCCCATGGGGTTTTGAGAAGGTGAAAATCCGAGGACGTTACAGTTGGTATCAGAGCATGAACAATAGCAACACCTGACAATTACTCATCATGAAACATAAAAACTAAATTTCACCTTTCACTTTAAACCCTAGAAACTTAGTAAGTTGTTCTATAGGGACTTGGCTTCTAGGTTAGAACCTAGATGTTTGGGAACTAGGTTTAGACAAGTGCATGAGACCCTCTCCATATAGAGCTCATATGTATGGGGTAGCTACACTAGTCTACATCTTGTTCTCACCATTTCACTAGGTGACATAGCACTAGACTATCTACTGTGTGTGGGACACTCGATTTTGCTGATTTGGTTTTGTTTTCTAATTGGCTCAAGCCTCGACAGTTTTCTCTGACGTCTTCTTTCTCGGAGAAAAACTATATAATATTTTATCAAATATATGTAAATATAAAATGTGTCCCTCACATTGGAGAGTAGTTAGTGTTCATGCAACCTAAGTGAAAGGGAGTGACATTAGTCTAGAAGAGAGAGTAGTCTAGATTAGATGTCTAGACCCTTATTGAATATGTAACAGTTAGAGTAGATGATTGATTTATATATGAAGTTAGCATGTGTAATCTTATCTAAGTTTGATCTTAATGGTATAAGTTTCCTTATAAAGAATTAAGTTGTAAATGTAGTCTGAATCCAATTTTGGATAATCTAAGCTAAGTCATGATGATAAAAGTGCATACTCTTTCTTATTTAAGATGAGCTAAGTTAAGATAAGGTTGAATATGCCTGAGCCTCAAGCTCTTTTACAAGGAGGACCTCCAGTGTTAGGACAAGATACGTGGTGAACTCCAGAGAGAGTGAGACCCACAAGGAGAGGGTCATAGGACCTACCCTACAATATATGAAAATATGAGATATATGTGAAATGATGTGTCCTAAGTTGGGTTACTCCTGAGTAGACGAGTTGAGTTATTTTGCATGATTCAATCCTATATGTGAGATTCGGGCAAAAGAAAATGATGTGTAAGTGACCCATAATGAGAAATTCAATCCTTTCGATTGAGTTAGGTCCTAGCTTGAGTGACATATATTTGTGAATCTCATCATTAGCTGCAAGTGAGGTGATATATGCACTCTGGTTCTGAGAATAAAATGCCTTGTGCATAAGATACTCATTAATGGTATTCCTTCCTTCTCTCTTTCTTTATGTATTTGATGCTAGAGACCTCAGTTGAGTTCTATTGATGATTATATATGAAGAGTCACTTAGATAAGTTTGACCTAGTATATTATTCCCCCCTTCTACAACACACGTGGTATGTACAAGTTTTAAATCATGAGCTTGCCTTAGTATGTTCTCTATTCCCCGATCATACATGAAAGGTATGAGTTGGAAATCATGATAATCTTAAATGTGTATATTATCCTTCCATTCACATCATACATGAAATATATATATATATATATGTTTAAAATCATGAGCTTGAAATAAATATATCCCTAGATAATAGATTGCATGATCACAAAATATAGTGCCTAACCTCAATCATTATATATAAGCTTCTATTAGATGACAATTTCACACAATAGGATGGAAACCCTAACATTAAAGTATGTAAAGGGACCCCTTCTCTGATAATGAATTCCTAGTATGATGTTGATTATGAATCACAATAACGATGTTAAGTGTGAAAATTTTGTTAATAAATGACATGAACTATGGATATCACCTTACATGGGTGAGCATGTTGATGATGAAGTCTTGATTAATACCTCCTTAACTTTGTATGAGAAAACAAAAACCTTATCCTTAAGAGACTATGGGGATGTAAATCCTAAAATATACAAATGTAAAGTTATGACTAAGCCATTAAATGATGTTTCAATTCAAAAAATGTATTGCTTCAACCTATATAAGGTGGGGTGGGTACTCCCTAGACGAATTGGGATACATATAGAAATATGAGAACTTTGGTACCTAGAAGTGGTGACCTTTATAGAAATATGAGAACTTTGGTACCTAGAAATGGTGACCTTTATGAAGTTGAACACTTCTATATCATCTTAAGCATGGTATTAGTTGAATTTCGAGGACAAAATTTCATATAAGGTGGAGTGAATGTAATGACCCTAATTTTTAGGGTTTTCACAGACAATATCATGTTAGAGGTCCACATATATTCTTGGTTGGTTAATCCCAAGTTAGAGTGACTTTAATCAACAATGTATTCTTTTGACCCACATGTATGACTATAATATCGTTGGAAGTTAAATAATAGATTCAATGCCATTTATGTGAATGGAGATGATCACTACTAGATATTGGTCGATTTTGAAGACATATGGAGTTAGGTATGTAATGAAGTATATGTGTATCCAAATGACCTAATCATGAAACTTGAGATGCATCATAGTCATACTAAGTAAGTTGAACTTTCATTTTCGATATTAGAGGTAAATTGATGTAAAGTATAAGTTCATTATATTTATATTTGTACCCCTTTGGAGTATGTAATTTTAAGGATCAAATAATGGAGTTTGGGTACCAAATTTATACGTAAGGTGAATTACATTATGAAGAATTTTGGCTCAAATCTTAGGTTCAAAGTTGTTTCCTACATATTCTTTTGAGGTTTGAAATAAATAAGACAATAATATGTGTGGTGATTCTGAACCTAGGTTGCTATAATGTTTGATGTATGATGAGATATGGCTGACACAACCAATGATATTGTCTTGCTGCATGGTCGTTTCTGTCTAGATAGACTTATTCGTTCACATACATGGAGCCTTAAGGACATAGGTATGATCTAGCGATCGATTTGTTATCCCCTACCCCCATTTCACATGGAGATGGTATTTCACTTGAAGACCAAGTTCCCAGTGCCATGCCTTTGAAATAAAGGGATCATAACCAAGAACTACAACTAGCCATCATCTGTCCTCCAAGTTCGGATCTATCTAACAACTTCTAGCCTACGAATATGGGCAAGATGAGGGAGTCCAATCCCAACCTCCTTCTCCTCGCTCCATCAACCAAGAGATCACCAAATTGGTGGGTGACCAAGGGTTGATAACATCGCGGAGGAGAGACAGGAGTCTGAAGGTACCAGGTTCAGATGGAAATGGAGGAAGAAGACTGTTGGGGCCAAGTGGCAGTGCTGGCGACTTGGGATCATCCCTACTGAGAAGATGATTGTGTCAGGCCTGAAGCGCAAGATGCGGATTAGAATCAAGAATCTCTTCACCTCATTTCATCCAATGTGAGGGCATGGAATCCTGTCAGCGTTCGCCGGTCTCAGTCACAGAGGCGGAGGCACACACACCTCTTGTAGGGGAATATGGTAGAGCACTAGGGACCACATTAGAGTTCGAGTGTGTGTGACAATTCCCTACGGAAGCTCGGATCACTGATCTCAAAGAGGCACCAATGCTTTAGATCGCCGGAGAATCCTGGCTAGCGGCGATCAGAATTGGAATCTGTAGGTGGCATCATAGTGTGTCTCAGGAAGAAGACGGGATGCATGGATGCACTGAGGGAGAGAGGTTGTGTGTTCTAGTCTGAATCTAATTTGAATCCTCACCTGAGTTCCTCCTCTCCCAGTGATGCTCTCTCAACCAAGCGGGAAGACGAGATCGATCGGGCCTTGGAATTTCTCGCAGACGCGAGGGCGAGAGAGAGTGGACTATCCAGCTAGACCAATCTAAGAATCGACTGGTCCAACACCAAGAGTAGACTAAGATGTTGAGCCATGCCCCAACCTAGTTTCCAAGTAGCAGACATCTAGGTGATCAAAAGATCATATCAATGGCTCCAGTAAATCCCTAGAGGTAAATGCAAGTTTACAATTCCAATATTACATGTAGATCTTAGAAAATGCACTATAAATAGCTCCCTTGTCCAATAAATCCCCCTAAAATACCCTTGGACTCAAAAAAGTACCCTCTTTATTTTGAAATCCTTATATAAAGCTTTTGAGATAGTAATATCTATGATATTTAATTTAGATAAGAATACTTCATTTAAATGGTATAATTAGAAAATGGTTGTGATTAGATTTGAGAAAAATATTTTTGAACCTCAAAATCACTTAAAAACCATATGTGGACTGTAATCTTATTATAATGCCAAAATGTTATGTCTTTCCTTATTAATGAGTAAACTAATGCTTTTAACCTCATTTTTAGTTCTAGAAAATATATAAAGCATCAGAAAAATATGAAATTCATACCATACCTTAATAATGACATATAGATCGGACTAAAAATACTAGACACCATCCTAACATCAAATTGACCTAGGTTTGACCAAACCCCTAATTTGAACCTAAAATATCAATAATAATGTTGAACATTGTATTAATGATGATTAATTGTTATTAATCAGGTGATGACCAGATTATCTAGATGACCATGGATGTATAAGAAATCTTTGAACTCAGGTATGTGGGTTTTATTTAAGTATATGACTATGGTTTTCTTGGTTGCAATCATGATATGTATGTATGCTCTCTTCTATTTGCAAATATTGGATGTAGTAGCACTATATAGTACTCGATGTTTTATCACTTGCAAACATAAATGATGAGTAGATGCTTTGTAGTTATTTAAGGTGTTCATTATCCCCCTTACAAGGGAATGGATTAATGTTGACTAGTACACCTCCCTAGAGCACACGGTGTATGCGGAGTTTCCCTAGAGTACTTGATACATGGGGATGGGCCCAATATATATGTTTTGGTACTAGTCCACCTTGATAATGCAACTCATCTAGGAAAATGAATAAAATTGATGTATTTCTCTTAATTGAGATATGTTTTCTATGATTTTCTTTCTTTCTTTCTGCAAATCTTTCCAAATTATGAAAACCATAAATATATGTATCTTTCTACCCATGTACACAACACATTGTGTTGATTTGTTGTTTCACATATGTTTTAGATTCAGAGCTAGCATGGGATTAAAGAACTAGAAGTGAGCAAGTTGTACAGGTTATACCTATTGTGTAGATCCTAGTTTAGCATACATGTTCTTAGACTGTAGAATTTTCATTCAATATGTAATTGTAAATCATGTTGTATTAACTCACTTGGTAATATATACATGTTGAATGTTGAGAAAATTTTATGGTGTATGTTATGGTTTAATGTTCATGTATGCGCATATTGCTTCCACAACGCACTTTGATACAATTTCTTAACGTTTTTGGATTATGTCTTCTCATCTCCATGGGGTTTTGAGAAGGTGAAAATCCGAGGATGTTACACACGACCACGTCCTCTGCCACTACCAGTATCAAACTGTCATTGTTGTGATCCCTATTGATTCTGCCTTGGCTGTTGAGTCACCTCCTCCACCTTCATAGGGCAATTCCATCTATTATGCCATGTCTGTACACATTGATGACACATTTGGTTATCACTATGTGGTCTAACGGCCTTGTAACTGAGACTGATGATGAAGTGTGAGCTCCTATTGGTGGAAAATTGTGACCTCTACCCCTACTCAGGGTCCACTGTGACGGTGCATGTGATCTTGGTTCAGGGAAAGTTGACCTTGGTTGCAACGGCGGTGGGAAAAACCTTGGCTTCTTAAATCCTCCAGATGATTGCTCTTGAAACTACATAGGTCACTTCTTACCATTAGCTTCACGCTTCCCTATGACAGACCTCTCAATCCTCCTGACAGATTCCACAAAGGTGGAAAACGTTTCCCTATTCTCCAAGGCTGATGTTGTAGTAGTCAACTTTGTACTCAGACCCTTCTCAAATCTCCAGATCATTTCCTTGTTTGTTGCTTCCATGTGCGGGAAGAACCTTAGAAGTTCCATAAACTTTGATTCATACTCATTGATAGTCATAGCTTCCTGACAAATCTTCTCGAACTGAGAGATTTTCTCATCTAGGTAGGTCTCTGGAAAATATCGGCTAACAAACTCCCTCTGAAACTCCTCTCATCCTATCACAACTCCTGGCCTTTTCTCCTCTTCTATGGCCCACCAGTGGCCAGCACTACCCTTCAACAAGTATATTGCATGCTTAACTTTGTCTTCTTCCGTGATGTTTAGGATTTTGAATGCCTTTTCCAGCTCAGTCAACCACATGTTAGCGTATGCTGGATCAGAAGTACTTGCATATTCAATCTCCCTAACACGTCTAAGACCTTGGGACTCCACATTAGAGGTGGGTACCCTAGCTTAAGGTGTTGGCACACCATCAACAATATGTGTAATTGTGGTCATCATCTGTCTAAACATAGACTGAAACTCAGGATTGGCCATCATTGTCAGGTCTAGATGAGGCATTGTGGGCTGCTCTGGCCCTTCTTCTGGCACTCTCTCATCATGTGCATGCCTCCCTACACCTCCTCCTGGTGCAACATAGCTACTCTCAACATGTTCTTCATGTCCTCTAGACATATCTGTATAAGCATAAACTATGATCAGATATGTTGGATACATAAGAACAGACTCAAACCTAAGTCCTATGTCCCTGTAGACTCAGGAAACCTAGAGCTTTGGCACCAACTTAACTATGAAACCACATCACGCTAAATGAGATTACTCAAAACACGATCAACTACTAATTTATCACATAGTCAAAAATGCAGAATATTTAAAACTGATTCCTACAATGTAAATAAACTCTGGAACATTTACAAAAGGTCCATCATTCCATTCTCATATATTGTAACAAGTATTTACATATGGGTCCAAAGACCTCAGTCACATCCTGCATACAAAAGATATTTCACATGTACATGCCATATATTTACAAACATTGGCATACTACCAAAATTTCATGTCGATACAAGAATTTCATCTGGAAAACACATCCCATACCCAGACCTGAGAGTACAGGGACGAAACTAGGAGTCTACTACTAACATCTAAAACTAACCAACCTTATGAATCTATTGATCACCAGGTTGATTCTCTTCCACAGTACGACCTCGACCTCGATGCATGCGACCACCTAAAAAAATGTGGTGACCCGCGGATGAGACCCAGTCCCAGCGAGAGATATAACTCTCTCCAACATATATTGATTATAACACACTACTAAAAAAATAAGAATTAACTACATATATTTTAACTATATTTGTATTATATGTAGTGAAAAAAAGTTTTCTTTATATTTTATTAAAAGTGTAACAAAAATATGTAGCCATTTTTCCAGCCGAAAATTTGCATCCCGCGTTTTACACTCAAATCTCCCTCCACTGACATTGCTTTGTGTTTGGTATTGCTTCCTTCCTCCGAAAAAATGTGGCTCTCTACCTTTCCCAGACTCAGAGATCGGATCAACCATCTTGTCTTGCTCCTCCTCTCCTTCATCTGCCTCCCCATCCTCCTCTGCTGCATCTTCCTCTTCAGCATGCATATCCACTTACTTATGCTTAAACCCTTCCTCATCTACCCCCATCACGATATCTTGATCCTTTATAGTGCCGCCACAATCACCAACCACCACAATCGTCTATACAAAGCATTACGGAGGCTCCATACGACACAATATCCCTCACCCAATTCTCAAGAAATTTCATTCAGGGACGGTAATGGTGACTCCGAGTCTGTCTCTTGGGGGCCGACGGTAGAGTCTTGCCATGTTCTGACGCCGCCCAATTCCTCCTCTTTGACGTCTCATTAGTTCACACATTGGGGCTCTGAAGAACACTGCTCGTGCATTGCCGGGGTGGTGATGATGGCCTATTAGCTGTATTGTCGTCATCCGTGGCATACACCATCACTCCGCCTTTTCTTGGTCCAACTTCATACGGCCCTCCTACACAGGCCTCACCTAACTTATCAGAAATAATCCTTTCCCAGTTCGGTATAATTCAACTTGTATAGTAGTATCACATTCAGTAAACAATGAAGCGGATTCAATTTTTGAATTGCACTACGTGAGAGTCTCGCGATGGCACACTACGATTGTTTATCTGAACACAATTTTTTGGGGTCATACGTTGTGGAACACTGCCTCACTGGATGGATGATACAACGAGGCTGCTAGCACTGTAAGTAACATTCCAGTGCCACAGTTTCTCCTTTGAATATTTGAACATGTATTTCAGATATATTTGGCATGCTTGGGGATCTATAACTGGTTTTCACTTGTTGAATATAATATTGCTACCACCACTCCACTTTCTAATTTTCTTGGAGTACTGAACTCGATAGAGGAAAATTGAAATGGCATGTGGCCAAAAACATTATACTTGGTAGTACATCCTGGCCTAAGGTAATGTCACTACGGTAGTGGTAGTGTTACACATAATATCATGTATTTGAATGGCAATTAACTAAAGATTGTTTTTCATAGCATGTAGGTTGACACTTTTGATCTTTATTTATTCTTCTGTACTGCATCACTTTTAAGTGCTTAGAGTGTGTTGACTGGAGTTACTGACATGTTCATTTGTTTCATAAATTACTACAGAATGTCGGGGCTCAATCCTTTTTCAATTGTTTCTATTGTATGAGGAGGGGTTAGATTTATTGTAGAGTCATGAAGAGGTTCTTGGCATGTCTCTTTTTTTGTCTCTCTTTAGAACTAACATTGAGTGAGTACTTCTCACCTTGATCTTCTGCACAAAGGTTAAGAAGTTGTGCTTTATTTTAATATGGAGAAATAAACCATAATAACATGGGTTAGTGATATTCAGGTTGACTGATCTTTACTAGGAATTGGTTCAGCATTAGGTTCATACTTTTCATTTCTGTAATATTCATTAGGTTGACTGATCTTTTATAACATGGGTTTGGGATATTCAGGTTGACAAATCTTTACTAGGAATTAGTGCAGCTGCAGACTGTCTGATCTTTACTACTAAATTTCTATTCTTCCTTCTTTCTTTGTAAATTCATTTTTATCTGATTGTCTTCTTTTAGATGTCATTGTCTTCTACTACTGAGAAATGTCTTGTGATTAGCATGATCTGCAGTAAATGCAGACCATGTCATTGCCCTACAAGTGACTGTAAGATTAATTTCTTGAGTCTTCTTCAAGCATCTACCTGCAAATTCGTTTCTACTTAAGTCTTTATGGAATGTCCATTAAAAGAAAATAGTTAATAGAGCATTGAAGTTTCTGAGAATACAGAACAGCAATGGAAGCTTTGTGGAGATTATGGCTACAAATCCCCCCCCAAGATGCATTCCACAGCAGATGATCTTTCAGAGGGTTGCCTCTAAATTTCTTCTCAATCCCACCTCAGGTACGAATAGCAAGCACGTATGCATATAAAAAATGTAAGGTTAGAGAATTTTGACCATAGCTACAGCAGAAGAAACATCATGGCTATTACTCAACCAGAGGCTTATCTTCCTTAGAGGAGTAAGAAGTAGAGTTGGTATATTGTGAACAAGGTAAGCATAACCCCTTAATACGCACAATCACATGTTAGAAACATCTTAGCTTCTATCTATTGAAAGCTTCTCCACATAATTTTTTATATAGGCATGTTAGTTTTTCTGATTATATTTAAATGGTCATTCTAGTTTCTGAAGAAAGGGACAATGAATCACATGCTCAGTTTAAATGTGCAGTAAAATGAAATGCAACCTGCTAAAACAAATCACTCATTTCTTTTTAATACTTTAGATAATTTCCCTTCTCTATTTTGGACCGTAAGCGCCAGTCTAAATCAGAAGTAAAAAACTATACCAATGACAATACTTCAAATCCAATTCTATATATCACTTGCAATGCGTGCCCATTATAGCAAACTTCTACTATGTTCTGTACATTGGACAAGATAATTATTTGCATTTCATTGTTAGTAATGTGTTGCTTTAACAATTAGAGGGCAGCAACCATATCAACGGGATGGGGCTGATCCCTGCTGAATATTAACTAATTTTTGCATTCTCATGATGCTAAGCAAAGGATGACAAAGTTTGAAATTTCATTTATGTTCAGTTTTTATGCTATTTACTGTAATAGTTCTTTAAAACTATATGAGTATTTGTTGATTTCTGCAGATGTATGTCAGTTTCCAAAAAAATGGCCTCTGAAATCTCTGTAAACTTGTATGATGCTGGAGTAGCTACTCCTATAAGTTGAAAGAAAGATGGATGCTTCATTGCTCAAAAGTCACTTGAAATCCATAATAGACAGGTAGTTGTTCAGGTAATGCCTCATGCCTCATGCCTCATCTCCAACTTTATTTTTGCTCCAGACCAGTAGATGTTGTTTGATATATTTAAGCTTTTACATCGAAGAGCATTCCTTGGTTTTCTCCAAACAAGAGGAAATAATTTTAGTCAATCCCTGTTGGGTGGTCCATGGATTCACAAAGAAGAATGGGCTCTCTTCATGTCTACTTCGACATCAAGATGGTTAACCATAATTTTGTAATCACTTCCATATGAATTCTTGACAAGCATCCAACACTTTTGGAAAGTGTCCACAAACGTGACAGGATCTTGGTTTTAGTATGATGTCCTCTTCACTCCATTTAGGTCAAACAAAGAATTTGATCCCTTGTCTTCCCCTTTATATGAATATCTATGCAATCATTTTTTTAGGACTTGTAGTTTGTGTAGCTTTACTTTGAGCTTCTTAGATATTACTGATTCTTAGTCTGCTATCTTGTTCTCGATTGTCATTTGGTTGCTAGTAAGTATATGGCAGGATTTACACTAGAAATAGAGGAGTAAAGTTCTAGATCCAAAGCCATAAACCATGGCATTAAATTCAAGAAGGCATGAAACAGTCCTAATGCAAGCCATAGCAGCAAAGTCAGACACATATCCACCATGCCACCTTCCAAAAAGTATAGAACATGGAACCATAGGGAACAAGGAGACTGTAGAGAACCAAGTACAACTGGAAGTCCCCTCCTATGATTTTTTCTTTATTTGCTTAGTTGGTTGATGGAGCATGCAGGAGGGTTTTGCCTTCAAAGTTTCTTAGGGATTTCCCTGGATGTTTGTATTGCGTCACAAGGTTTTCTCTGGACAAAGTTATCCTATGAGAAGGACACATCATCGTAGTTATTTCACAACACAGAATAGATATCTCAAGTTCAAATGGAGCTAGTCAAATTGTAAACATCGACTTCTTAGATGGCCTCACTCTTGATGTCAGGAGTAACAAGGTAAATTAGATTTGAATAATTTATCTTTATGTTTCAGTCAAAAACTACTCTGTCATGGAAATTTTATGCTCCATGGAAATTGCATTATTCTAGATTAGTTGCCTTTTCTTCACTAACAAAGCTAGCCATTTATTATATATTTCTGTTATAATTATTTTCTCTCTTTAGAATGATTTATTGTATGTTCTGGTTGATGATTTTTATTTTATAAAAGAAAAGAGAAGTTATGTACCAAGAATCTACCAATATCAAAAACAAATAATTTCCAAATGCCAACCTTTGGTCCAATAGAAGACACCATTAATTCTGAAGGCCATGATCACGTTGAGTTGGATTACATATGCCAGATTAGTAAATATCTATGTAAACTAATTTTTTATTATCTATTGGGGTTTCTATATCATGTCTGAATTCCTATATTTGGTGATGTTGTACTTTGTCCTAGCAATGATACCAATAGCTATATGTTTCCTCCCATTTTAGTAGCCAAATGCAAATGTAGTTTAACAACAACTACTCATATGGTGTTGGTCATGCTATCAACATAAGCAAAGCACAAATAGGATGAGGCATATTATGGTTGAGACGAAGTAGATGCCCATAGGTCAATGCTTGTTGCCATCTCACAAACAATAGAGAAGTCAGAGGGGGCAGTAGATGTTGGAGTAAAGTTTTTGACTGATTTATCTTCATTTGACAATTTGATGCTCAAAGGAGCCTTGTGGTAATTGATTTATCTTGATCTGCATCCTACATTAGTTCACAAAAATATCAATATCACGCTGCATATGCAGGTGGTACTAATGTTGACGATGCTCATCTCTTCTCTTACAAGTTTGCCTTTGTTCAACATATACAAGAATGGAAACCCTACCCTAGTTAGAGGGTTTTCAGATCTTGTCACAGGTTATATTCATTTTTAGGTCAATTGAATGGGATGTTGGTGAATCATCTTTCTCATGGAAGTTGTATACCTTGATTGGTGAGTATAGTTAGCGGCATGGTTACGAATTAATGCCATCACTCTTTAGTGTGCTTTTAAGTAAACCAGGAATTTTATGTTTGGATAAATCTCTATATTGGAGTAGTTTGATGCTTCCTCTATTGCTATTATATGTGCCATAACATAATCAAAATATGTCTTATGGAAAATTCTGCAGTAGTTCCATGGAAAATTCACTGTTACATAATTTGATATATGTTCTGCTGAAGATGATGACAGGGTGTGGGTATCTCTGTTCTAATTTTCTTAAACTCTCAATGTAGGTATGCACAGAAAACATAAATATAACTCTTACACTCTACAATATTAGCTTTGCCAATAGTGATGATGTTGAAACTCTTATTTCTAGGTGCCAACTTTTGTAAAAGTTAGATCTGGCACTTTGCACTGATTTCTCAAGTCTAAAAATTCATGCCCTCGAAGTCCAAGTTTTGAAACTATGTGGATCATAGATAAAGTTATGATTGAATATGCACCACTTATGTCAGGCCTATATATTCTTCTTTCTTGTGGAGATGAAGCTTCACATGACATTGATGGCAAAGAGTTAAACAACATATCTGCTTTCCTTAGAACAATACCTCAGATAATGATATTATAGATGCGCGATGACTTCCTAGAGGTATTTTCTTCTATGTAACTTTGGGTTTACTTAGATATGAATTTGATTCTATTTACTTTCTATGTAATCTAGGGTACATGGATTGAGGTACCATCAAAACAATCTTGAGGATGGTATATAAAGAAGTTGGGCTCTCTACCTCAATCTGAGACTCATTACAAGCAGCATGGATCTCTTGTGATGCAACTATGGCAGAGCTATGGCAGCAGCTAACTGGGGAGTAAGCTTTGTTTGCTGAGATAGTTGTTATGACTCTCAGTGGTTGTGGCTGTGATATTTATGCTATTTGCTCTGATTATGCATCAAATTCTAAATTTGGAAGCCCTTCAGAACGTTTTTTGTTTGATGCAGTTGTAATTGATGAAGCAGCTCAGGTACACTTCCTTTCTATTTTCCTCATTGCATTGACTTATATCTTGGCATCAGTCCATCAAGTATCTTAATTTTCAATGGCCATACTTCGCAGGCTCTTGAGCCAGCAACACTGATACCTCTTTAACTTCTGAAGTCATATGGAACAAAATGCATTATGGTAGGTTGTTTCTAATATCTAAATCACGATCACTGATGTATATTCCTGCCTTTCACTTGTCAGATCAGTCAAAATTATCGTTTTTCATATCTAAATTATATTTTAGTAAATTATGAGATATATATCTTACAAGGTTCTTGGAAAACCTGACTTATCTAGGTTATCACAGCCTATGCAAAGAGCACTTGGATCTTGATTCAACTATAGTCAGCTACAAGCTATTAGTGGTGCTATTAGAAATAAAACACCTAACAAAGCATTTGACCTGGCACTCATTCAAGGCCCACCAGGTGCTGTTAAATACTAAATCTTCAATTTACTTCATTGTAGTTTCTTTTAGGTTATATGCTGAGTGTTTCCATCTGATTGCAGGCACTGGGAAAACCAGTACTATTATTGCTATTGTGAGTGCATTGCTTTCCTTAGGCTTTTCTGGCAGCATATCTGATTCAAAGGTACAACATAAAACTTCAAGCTATGATGGTACCACATTTTCTCAGTATAAAGCTCGAGTTTGCCAAGCTGCTGCAATTGTAAGAGCTTGGTAAGATGTTGCAGTTGCTAAACAGATGACATATGATAAGCTAGGAGTTGACTCTAGCTCTAGTAATCCTTCAAGAGGAAAGATTCTTATCTGTGCACAGTCAAATGTTGTTGTAGATGAACTAGTATCCAGAGTTAATAATGGTCTTTATGGGAAAGATGGGAAAATGTACAAACCTTTCCTCGTGAGGGTTGGAAATGTGAAAATAGTACATCTCAGTTTACTTCCATTTTTCATTGATACTCTAGTTGAACAACGGTTGGTGGGCAATAAGAATGAAACTGATATGGAAAGAAACAAGGATGTGGATGCTTCTATTTCACAGCGAGCCAAACTTGAAAGAATTGTGGACAACATTCGAGTGTATGAAGCCTTACGTTCTAAGCAACGAGATTAGGAGACTGAAACAAAGGATAATCCTGGACAAAAGTTGTCTGCAGCCGATGATGTGAAGGAATTGTCAAATGAAGAAATAGGTTATAAGCTAAGATTCATAGGGCTGTTAAACTCACTTTGAATTAGGTGGAGGAACTAAGGGATATGAGCCCTCTTTATATTGTTCTTTGTAGTCTGCAGTGGATAGATGTAGTCAGAAGAAGATATTGTATACATGTATCTTTTTTCCATGCATATTGTAAAACAGGGGCCAGGTTAATGTCCTCCCCATGTGTACTCATTGTTCAAATATAAATAAAAGTATCATTGGTGACATTGTAAGCACAACTCGATCTTGATTAACATTCATCTATTTTCTTATTGAAAACCACTCTATATTGGCAAGTGAATGACTGGTTACATAATATCTCTCACTACATATGTATGTATAGTACATGGTGTCTTTCACTACACACTAGCTATAATTACATGTGTAGCAAGTGCTAATTTTTGCTATACATGAACTACAAATACAAATTGTAACCAATGTCATCTCTCCCTACATATCATAGGTACAAATTGAATTGTAGTCATATATTTGGCTACAATTGAAACTACATGTTTATGTGTAAGGACATTTTTACCTACAATTAGGGTTACATATGAATTTGTAGCGAGAGGAATAACTAACTACAACTTTAAAAAATGTAGCCTAAACAATTAGCTACACGGGTATTAGCTATATATTATAAATGTAAGGATAAATGTAGCCAAAGCTTTTAGCTACAAATTTTGGGGTTTTTGCTACAATTTTTTTTGTAGTTAAAGACCATATTTTGCGTAGTGACATATTAATTAACAGTAAATACACTGAGCAGTTAGGGTATTAAATAAGCAATATGAATAGATTGAACAGTTTAAGCATGCTAAGTAATTAAGCAAATAAGTTGTAACATCAAGTAGAATTGCACAATTTTCATAAGTCTGCATCATGTAAGAACTATGTAGTGTAAAGACAAGACAAGGGTTAATCAACCAATGTGATACATATTAAACCCTAGCAATTATAGTACATGAATGGTATCACTTCTTTTATTACATTTCCCTGGGGGATTTGAGAAATACCAATCAAATCCCAACTGACCACTACTAAGTCAAAATTAGTGCCATACAAGATCTAAGAAGAGCTAGACTCCTGAGATTTTCTCCGCCCCCAGTCAGTACGGGTCCGCCACAGTGACACATAAGGTCAAGCTGTTAACAGCCTAGTCCGTCCTTGGTACAGGTCACAGCACTAGTGAAAGGAGGCAGGTACGCATACCCTACCATCCGAGGTACAACCACAGTTGTCCTCCAATCTCATCATCATCATATATAATCACTGAGACACGACTGCAACCATTCTCAAACTGAGGGCTAGGTATGACCACTGTCATCCTCCCTAACACTTGAATTCAAGGACAAGAACCCCGCATACTCATCAGTATGCGCTCCAAATATCCCTTAGGAATACTCATTTCACTATCTGGCAATTTCTGACACTCAGATAGATCTATGTCACAGGGCACTACATGATTAGAGTTTCACTTAATTAGTTATGCCAATTGGGTGAATTAAGGCTAAATCATACAAATGGACATTCCAACCCTAATTCTTTTCTAACAAGAGTATATGTATAAGAACTTCAAAATATATAAAACATTTGAGATATAAATCTTAATCACATTACCACATGCTATCATTCATTGGAAATTAATGGACCACACTTATCATCATACTTTTATAAGATAACAATATCTTATCACAAGTTCCAGGATTTTAACCCTTATTGGAACATGAAGAGGATTTCACCTCAATCATGGCTTCAAACATGCCCAAAGGTCGTTAAGACCATCACATTATTCATATGAAGGTTATCATCATCATTCCATGTCTTAAACAAGGCTCAAAAGATCATTAGCACATATGTGTCCATAGATATTAAAATGGCAAGGCACTATGATATTCAAATAGTACTACAATGTGGTTTCAACACAAGAAGAGTATAATTCATTATCACATTAATCATTCAAGAGGTCTCATTATAACCAATCAACATCATATAATTATACTAAGGTTAGTTATAACAAGCTAGATCACATGGGAGTTACACATCCACTGATTATAGCGATTTATCAAATATAACTATATGTTGGCAAAGGTAAGACTACAAATCAATGGTATTGAACCATCAAAATGTCATCACTAGGACCCACAAATAATACCATGTGATTTATTATAATCCATTGGATGTTAAAGCATCCAATATTATTCATTGGATCAGGTTCATTGTTCAAGGTTATCAATTGAAGTATAGGTCCAACCATTAGATCAATTGAACCAAGGAACCATCGGTTCAAGGTTTAGTCAAATCTACAATTACATTCTTAACTCATCATATATTGTAATGACCTGATCCACCATTAATTGAGATCATTAGGTCACCATTGGTTGCTAGATCAATAATACATTCAGTTAACATCGTCAAATATTAAGCCAATATCATCATTGATTGATAACATCATTAGAATACTTAGTGGATGATAATTAAACATCTAATTGAGTCAAAACCTGACCTAAGGGGGTGACCATAGGTTGTCACCATAAATTTTACACCCTTGATCACGAATATTAGTTGCCAAAATAGCAACACCATTGGCTATTGAATGGTATGACCATCAGTGGTGTGATAGGGAATGAAATAGTTTGAAAACTCTAATTTGAATCATCAACTATTTTGTGCTTAGCACCATAGGTTGATGCTATCAACCTGTCCTAGATCATGTTACACCTTAGAAAGGTCATACACATGTTTACATGTTCATATAGAACTGGAACAAAACAGGGAACACCACAAAATTTCGTAATTCTAAACAAGCATGGTTTCTCTATGCTTAAATCAACACATTAAGGCATAAACATGAACTAACAAGCTTCTAGTAAGCAATATAAGTGAAGAATGTTATACAACTCACCTCTATAGAGTATGTCAGATCCCAAACAGCAAGAATATCAAGAAAATAGGGAAATAAAACCTTAGATTTAGATCTAAACTTGGCCTAATAAGCACTTCTCTCCACAAAGAAGCAAAATCCTAGAGAAAGAAATAAGAAGGATATATTTTTGAATTGTAGAGCCACTTTCACCATGGAAAAGCAGGGTTCCGACCTCGAGGAAGGTCTAAGAAAGGAGAAGAGAAAGAAAAATGAATAAGGAAGGAATAAAACAACTTGCCTTGGTCGAATTCCCTAGAAGATGACCTTGGAAACCCTAGGTAGGGCTAGATGGAGCCCTAGGAGACCTTCTTCTCCAAAAAGGGGTTGTCTTCTACCTTATAGTAGTTGGTTACGCAGAAAAATAGAGTGGATTAGTTGCTCCAGGTTAGAGGAAAGATAAAGCAAGCATAAACATAGTTTCATATTTGGGCAAGGAAGAGGTAAATATAGCCCATGGATAAGGATAGAAGCAAGCATGAAGTGTAAAAGTAGCTTCCCCGTGTGTCTATGGCCTTAATTTATTAAGAATATACAAGCACACACACAAGCAACTCCCCCACCTTCCCTATTAACCTCCTTAGATTTCCTTTGTCGAAATTCCCAGCCAATCACATAATTCATTAGTTGATAGCTACTAAAAGTAGCTCATCCGTGAAGGGGTAAACCCTAAAATATACCTTGATGAAAACACCTCAAATCATGGCTCAACTAGGATCCCCATGGCTCAAAAATCTCAAGAATGATAATATAATATCTAAGGAACATAATGTATGTGACAAATCGCAAAGAAAACCCCTCAATTGGGTAAATTGTAGAAAAGTCCAAAATGTACAGAAAATTGCATAACTTGCTCAAACAGTGTCCAAATTGGACCAAATTTGAAACTTAATCTTGTCTTATGATTTCAGAACATATAAAAAGGTTATTTTAGTGTTATAATCATAACATTATTGTAATTAAGCTCATTCAACTCATTAAGAAAGTTCAGGGGCCTTACACTTAGGACAAAGGATCACCTCAAAAAGAAAGAGAGAGAGATGCCATAGTCAAAGGAGAGCTTAAGGAAAGAGAAAGCTCAAACCCTAGGTTAAACTAAAGAAGAAGAAAGAAGAGGTCTTCTTCTCACTCGGGTACCATCATGTCAAAACATGATTTATGACCCTTGTGAAGAAGAGGTCTCCAAGAAAAGCCACCATGGATGATCCAAAGTCTAATGGCCATGAAGGAAGAAAAAAGATATTTTCAAAAAAAGGGTAAACATGATCAAGATTTAAGATCAGTTACCATGAGAAGAAATCTTCAAGAATCACCACCAAAGGTTGGTTCTAGCAAAAGATTTTCAACATGCAAGATGGATCAACCACCCAAGCTTCAAGAACAAATCTTTCTTGCTCCCAAAGCTCCAAGTTCAGTCATAAGGAAGGATAAAGAGAGTAGGGCCAAAAAGTTTGTTCATATGTGAATAGAAGGGGTTATATACCCAAAGGAGGAGGGAAGTAAAGGTTTATGAGGTGCCAACATAGTATCCTATCAAAAGACACATGCCCTCCAAGCAAACACATGTATCTCAACTCACATGCAAATATCAAAAGGTTTATGTTTATCCAAAAAAATGTAGTGACCTCAAAGGTCGGCTACCACCTTGTTTTGATCGAGACGCATCTCGTGCATACTTGGTATTGACCAAAACCCTAAGTACCATATACATGGTGGAGACACTCCACTAAAGGATAAGTGTTTTGACCATCCTCACCTCTAGGTCATCTCGATCAAGACAACACTACCCAAGGCATGTGTTGTGGTCGCTACACTCACCCAAAAGTGGTGTAGTGGTTACAACACTCAAACCCTAGCATAGTCACCATATTAACAAGGCAAACCCTAGAGTCACTCTAAGATGTCACATCACAAAACATGATTTCAACAAGGTACCCTATATCATAATCTTCTCTCTCATGATGATAAAGCACAAGAAGCATTCTCAACATGTGGCAATTTGCACGATAACCCTCACTTATGGGTAAATTGTAATCTAGTTCAAAATAAGCACATATATAGCAGTGATAGCTCAAACATCAATTAAATTGGACCAAAATGAAAATACAAACATGTCATATGTTATGAAGACATCCCAAGATATTATACTAAGGTATAAGTATATCACTGTGCAAACGAATTATAATTAAGCATAAAGCTAGGTCAGGGGTCTTACAACCATAAACCCCTAATAGGGATTTCACCCCTGAAATCCTACGCAAGAAGAGACGGGTAATTCCCAGGCATTACATCCTCAAACTCTCACGTGGTTTCCTATATGCATGCTGATGACATAAAAATTTAACCAACATGATGTTCTTCTATCTAGGATTAGCACAAGATCTGTCATATAGGATACATCTCAACTGACCTCACCTCTACTAGTTGTAGAATTGACTCTATATCAAGGTGACACTTCCTAAGCATAGAAATATTGCATGAATTTGGTACAACTTAGATGGTAACTCTAACTTGTAAGCCACCTTACTATATAAGCCTTGTACTACCCTTTGACTTATGGATGCCATCATGCTTCCGCTATGCCACTCTAATTTGTTGGCTCAACATCGACTTCACTTGTAACAGTGCTAATGAGCCTGCCATCACATATACCCCCAGCTATACATTCATTTGTCGTAAGGAGACTACATGTCTATCCTATGGCACACTAAATAATACAATTGTGCCTACTCAACAGATGATGACAAGAAAGACTTCCTACCCAAGGCATCTGCAAATCAAACCATTCTTTGATGCATCACAGATTATTCTATAACCCTTCCCTTATCAACTATGTTAGGGATAACGCTGATGTAATAGAGTTCCCGATAAATCTCTTATAGGTGTCGTAAGTTGTCCCCATTCTAATATTGACTCTGTTAGAAGATGTCATTTTTTCTAAGGAAAACTACCTTGAAGGTAGATCAAGATGTTATATATAAATATCACCACAACTGATCTAAATGGGGATTGAAAACCTTATTCATCTATCTATAACCAATGCACAATCCTCATGGATCTATTTTTCTTAATAAACATAATAGGAGCGCCTCAAGGAGATGTACTTAGTCTGATGAGCTTTTCCCAAGAAGATCTTGCAATTATCTCTTCGACTCTTGCATCTCTACAGATGTCATCCTATACGGTGCATAAACCCCTAACATACAATGTATGTACTATAGGTTGGGTAACGGTAAAAATATTAATCTCAAAGTCAATATTTCTAGGAGATAAAACACTTAGGGTCTTATCAGAAAACATATCCTTGATCTTACATATAACTAGCACCACCTAGATACAATGATTCCTCACCTCAACACCCATTGCACGTGTCAAGAATGCAGCACATCCTTGTCCCACCAGTTTCTCAGCTAACATCGCCGATACCAAATGTGTCAGAAGAATCTTCCTATCATCTTGGAAAACTCATGAAATATTGTCATCCACAACGTCGCCATCTTATTACTAGAGTCTACGAAAACCTGATATTTTTTAAAGTATCCATCTCAAGGTCACATCAAAACCATGCACATTAAGTGACATAAGACTCACTTGACTGTTGCATCCTAAGAAGGAAGGAACACAAAGGGAACATACTTCCCTGGATACCACACGACACTTCCCAAGGATTGCTTATCAAGAAAAAGGGATTACCCACTCTCTTTGATTATTATACAAATTTACAACTGCTCATGTGTCATTTTATCCTATTTCATCTTAGTTTCCTTGTCATTAGCATAGGAATTATAGGGATGAAAACATATCATTACTCCTTCTCTATTATATGTTCATCATTTTCATGTATATTCCCTTGAGTTGTTATGCTTTACAACTTCACAACAAGATATGGATCATTATTTTTCCCATGTTATTTATTGAGCCCCTTATTCTCTTTCACATATTATGATGATTACACCTTACATTTTCTTATACATGTAGGTTGGTCTGAGATTAACTCAGGTTCTACTTTATTTATTCATTGTTTGTTCTTATTTGTCTCCTCATTTCATACTTATCTCAAGAGTTCTCTCTATCATACGTAGATCTTACACCCTGACTTACTTTATTAACACAAATTTATTTGTATTTTGCTTTATGACTTCTTGGAATTGTAACTTCAAGAACCTCTCATAACTTACTTGTGCTCAGGTTTAGGTTTCATGGTGTCGTATCTTTCTCTTTTAATCACCAAACATTTAATGTTTGGGTTGATTATGATGTGGTTTTCATCTTCTTTAGAGTAAGACATAGATATTAGCACCATGATTCATGATTGGTATGCTCTTTAAGGTGTTTTCAAATGACTACTTGATCAGAATAATCAGAAAGATAATAATTTAAGAGTCCCATACTCACCTTTCCTTTAACATTTTATTACCTGGCCAAGGTACTCACATACTAAGTTTAGGCAGCATGAACCATATTTTATATCATGTTCTCATCTTAACATCATCCTAGTCCTAGTGTCCCTATAGACTCAAATAACCTATAGTTGTGGTACCACCAAATGTGACATCCTTTGCCACACAAATCGAGATTACTCAAAACAAAGTGAGGAATTATCACTAATAACTATATTACCAAAAAATAGGATAAATTAAAATTGATTTCATATCAGAATCTCAATCTCAACTACTTACAATTGAGGCCAGAAACATGTGCCACTTGTATTTCATTCATTGCCAACGGTATTACATTTCATTGTTCACTGGCTAACTAGCCACATCTTGTTACATATGATCATTTGTTCATGTATACAAATCATATTTGTATCATCATGCTATGAAGCCAAAATCCCAAAGCAATGAACAATATTCACAAAACACCCCCAAGGACCTGAGCATACAGGGATGACACATATGACGCTATTACTAGACACTAGTTGTATTTTCATGATTCAACAGCTACAGCTCCTCTTGTTATTAGTTTCAACAACACGATATCTATCTCAGCATATACGTTCACCTAAAAGATGCATAAACCCCCGGGGGTGAGACCAAACGTCCCCGTGAGAGATATAACTCTCGGATGACATCTATTATAAGCACATATAAGCTAAACAACAGATCATACTATTAACGGATAAGTAGATTCAGCTAAATGATATAAGCGAGGCAATTATCGCTATTTAAGCATTTCAGACATTCATAACTGAGTAATATAACATCTTATGCCTTTAGAAGGAATATGAAGAACATGTATAACTATTATAAAATAAACAGTACAAAATCAAAGTAAGGGGTCAACCAATGTTATTTGCATTTGACCCTAAAGAACATATGTTACTCGGCTATGTTACATCTTTTATTACAATGGCCTGAGGATTTGAGGTGCACCACTCAAATCCAAATGACCACTGCTAAGTCAAAATCAATACCATACAAGATCAATGGAAGATCCAGACTCCACAATCATTTACCAGCACTACTCGGTCAGTTTGAGTCTGCAACATGGTGACATAACAGCTAGACTATAAGACAGCAACTTATAGACAAAGCTATAGTCATATAGACGGCAACTCATAGCCAAAGAAATGGTCATGTAAAGCAAGTAGCCTGCCTTGGTACATGGCACAGTGCTAGAGAACATGCTCACGCATGGCCATTTTATAATACAACATCATACCACTATTTCAATAATAGAAGGATATAGGGAGGTATCTCCACTTGTACCTTGCATATTTAACAATATGCGCTCTGAGTTTTCTTGTAGGAGTTACTCGTTTCACCATTCAGCAAGATACTGACGCTGAAGATGGATCTATGGTACAGGGCAACTACATGATTAGGGTTTCATTTTATTAGTTATGCCAATTGGGTGAATGAAGGCTTCATCATACAAGTGGACATTAAAAAACCCTATTAGCAAGCATAACTATCAAACAAATTCAAAAGATATAAAATGTATAAGGTGTTAACTTGTCACATCATCTCAAGGAAACACTGTCTCGATGCCTTTAAATAAAGTTATCAACATCACAACATGTTATCACTACCACATCAGGCTAATCATCATTATCACATCACTTGAGGATATTAATCGCTAATCACATCACTGGAGGATACACCTCCCACTATGCATCAAGCCTTTACTAGGTCTTAAGACCAATCACATCATTCTTTTAATTCATTATTATCTCATCATGCCTCATTAGGCATATAAACATCACTTGTTTTACATCATGTATACATCATAGCAATCATTAGCTATGATAATCATTTCACCTACAAGGTTAGTATGACATAAATAGGAGAGAAGAAACATCACAATGTGTTGATCACCTTAAGCGATGTAAGCAAATGCATCACATGTCCCCTCACTTTGGGGTTAGAGTTTCATGCTTAACCACATAGGGTTCCAAAGCATTACTTATTTGCCAATCCCTAGTTTCATTACTTCCCATAGGTTTTGGAGTGTATTAGGGTTAATCACTCTGGATTATAACTAAGTGTGATCATTCACATATTTATAAATCCAGTGCACCTCATCAAGGCACACAACAATTATCTAATAGCATTTAATCATCTTCATAGCTTTCACTAGCTATGACACTTAAATAACCTACAAGATTAGCACCATACCAGTAGGAGAGAGAAAGTATAATCACTTGTAGGTGTACGTGTATTATTTTATTATGTTATGCATGTGTCACAATCATGTATCAAAGATGTGTATCAATCATGCATCAACATGGTGTTGCGACCCACCATCAACAAGGTGTCTCGACCAACTATCAAACAAGGTCAAGTTGTCAAGACCGAAACAAAGCCAAGGTGCCTCAACCCAAAGCAACACAAGATGTTTTGACCACATCACAAAGTGTCTCAAACCCAAACAACACAAGGGTGTCTCGACCCAAAGCAACACAGCGCCACGACTGAGACAAAGCTCGACAGGTAGTGACCAATACCAAGGGGTAACATGTCATGACTGAAACTCCACCATCACAGCAAGTGTTACATTCAAGCATCACAGCAATGCGTTGCGACCAACTTCAAAACATGTCTCGACCAAAACCAACTCAAGGGAGTCTCGACCCAAGCATAACACATGGTTACGACCCAAAGACCAAGGGTACATATGTCTCGACAAGAACTTAAAACAAGATGTATCGACCTTATCACAAAGACATTCGACCCAAACCCACGTATGGTAACATCAAAGCATCAAAGGAGATATATGGGTCTCGACCACAACATCAACAAACAGGCTAAGTGACCAAGCAGCAACTCTGCATCATATCTAGTCCAAAACAAGCACATATATAGCAGAGATAGCTCAAACATCAACTAAATTGGACCAAAATGAAAATATAAACATGTCACATGTTATTAAGACATCCCAAGATATTAGATTAAGGTCTAAGTATCTCATTATGCAAAGTAAGTACAACTAAGCATAAAGCTAGGTCATGGGTCTTACAGAACATGATAGGAAAGAAGTTATGACTAATGATTATGAAATAAAGAAAAAATGAAGTAAAATAATCGTTGGATCAAGGAATCTAACTCTAACCCTAATATGATGAACTATGTTATAGTAATGAATAATGCTCTCAAATAAGGGGTTGAGAAATGTATATAAGTATAGTTTAATTCAATAAAAGATAAAGTTTAACAATGCATATTGATTCACAAGAATGTCTTCTTGGATTGTAATTGTCTGTTACAATACATGTCTTTTGAGAATAGTTTACTCTAACGGATTTTAAATGAGATCACATATGTGTTGAATAGTAACCCAAACTAGACAATGGTATATAGTAAAATATGAGCACTATATGTGTTATGCACGTTTGTTCTTTGAGTTTTATTTATATATATTGAGATCGAATGGAATAAATATATGTTGAACATGCTCTGAGCATGATGAATGATACAACATGTCTATATGCTTATGTTGTTTCTAGTTTTGGTATGTGAAAATTTGATGAAAATTATGATATAGAATGAACTAATAAGAATATGATGGGACTAAATTAACATATATTGATTATATTTTGAGAAACCATGTTTAGGGTAAATGTTGGATAATGACATAATGTCTCATGTGATATTCCGTTGATGATGACTGATATGAGATGATGTAGAAAAGGAAAGAAACATATATGTTGAAAATTACATATTTATTGTGCATCTTGTTTCAATCGTTATGCTTCTTGTCAAACCTAATTTGCTTTATATCATTCTAGTTGTGCGAGAATACGCACACTTGATAAATGATTATTTAAATTTTTTCAAGATGAGTAAATGGATAGAATAACAAATGAACTAATGACACGTCTAGTCAGGTTCCTTGAACACCTTGTGTTTCTCCCGAGATCTATATTCAGGAAAGAAAATGAGTCTCCTTATGGTGATCATAAAATTATGAGCATGATTTCTAGAGTGTGGATCAATACCTTAGAGATTAGACCATCAGGATATAAAAGTTAGTCATTTGGTGTGATTTTGATCCTAAATCTTCTGTTGTGAGAGTCCCATGTCCATGAGGAATTGATTGTGATTAAATGTAAATAATGGACTATGAGAAATGCTTTGACATGTGATATATTATATTGTTTTTTCTATCTCATGTATGTCTATTGTTAATATATTAGGGTGTTTGGCCAAACCCTAAGATAGTAACGGTGAGTCGCTGACACAAGAATCAGGCATGGTGACTTCTACTTGGTGAGGTATAAGTCAAATACTTTTAGGAAAAATGAACAAAAGATAACAAACCTCATAGAATATGATATGAATGCTTGTTACATGCCTTTTGTTACTAGCTAATAAAGCTTTTTTTGTTGACTATGTTTCTTTTTGTGAGAATTTATCATTATTTTATAAAGATAATCTCTTTCTACGTTCTTATTTATCTAGCTTGTAAATCCAATCATAAATGCTGACAAGTATTTGATGTTGGTTTTAACATCCACTCTGAATATAATGTATAATCATTTGATTAGCCATATTTGATAGACATGTATTTATGTGTACTTCAGCTTCAAGACTATAGGATGTGTTCTTGGTCCAGCTGATGGGGTGTCACAAATAGGTTATTGTTATATTTTACTGTCTAGATCTTGATGTGTTACTCCTGCAATCATATTGTTATTGTGAAGTGATTTACATCTACTCATCTATTTGTAGACATGCTCTTAAAGATGTTTTAAAGTTGGATGGGTACCTTATCTAATTGATTAGATTATTGGCATTAACTAGAACTGCTAAATGTTGCCAACTAGCTCAGTTGGTTAAGCTTGCTGCTTGTGAAACGCAGGTTGCGGGTTCGAATCTCAGCGAACTCGTTGGGGCAGTACAGGGAGGGATTATAGCCCTCGGTGTAGCTGATGGTGTTCTCTCGCTTCTGCTACCTTGGACAGGGGTGAAATTCCCCACTTCCAAAAAAAAAGACTTTGTAATATTGACAAATTTATATAAGCTCAATATACCTAATCTGATGTTGATGCATGTACTCGACTAGCATGGGGGATGTCTACTCACTTAAAATCTATATGAGCCTGATAAGTTTGTTTTAAATGTTTATAGGTATAAAGTTACCCAGTGGAAAGGTTGGCACAATAAAGATATAAATAGAATAATCTAGATTAGAATATATATTTGTGTACTCTCTCTCTCTCAGGATGGGTAGCATACGGAGTGTGTTCTTTAATGTACATGTAACTAAAGCAAACCGAACGGCGCGTGAACATTAAGATTTTATTCGGGTGTTAGTATAATTGAAAAAGATTTGTGATAAACAAATATGTTTTCTTAAAAGTAACGTCGGTGTATGAGGTTTTGTGGAGAAAAGAATAAGTTTACATGTGTTCTTCATTTACGGTGTGTTGATCATATTTTTCGATGTTCAAGTGTTTTGTTTCTTAATTTGAGTTTAATTTTAAGATTTTTCTCTAATGATTGGCATTTATATTGATCAAAGGTGAGGGTCCTTATATTTTTTTTTTTGGAAAATAGACCACGGCAGCTAAGTTACAGAAGTTAAAGAAAAAGCCTCAAGATCTTTGAGGTACTGCGAAAACAGAAAATCAGGGCATGAGTCCCAGAGGGCCTCCAACTCCGGTTGCTTGAGATGCCACTTTGCAAGCTGATCCGCCAGCTTATTCTGGTCCCTTTTCTTATAGTAGATGGTCCTCGATCCTTGAAGTAGCAACTGTCTAATGGAGTGAACCAGGAGCAGGAACTTGGGAGGTGTAGGACGAAGGTCCTTGATCCACTGAATTGCATTACTGGAGTCAGAAAGGATGGTACAATTCATGATCCGATCTTTACTTAGAAGGCGAAGCCCTTGCAGAATTGCCCGGAGCTCACCATACATTGGATCGACACCCGGGAGCTTGTGTGCCGAACCCTTGATCCAATTACCAGCGGTGTCTCGCAGGATGATACTTAGAGCTTTGGTGTCTTTGTTGATATCTACTGTTGTGTCCACATTCATAATAAAAGGAGTACCATGAGGTGTTTCAGAAGAAGCTATCGTGGGGCGTCTAAGAGAAGAACCATCCGAAGAGTTCCTGAATGCAAGTAGAGTAGTAGCAAGACAAGCTCTACAGTTCGTAACCAAAACCTCCAACGGAAGCTTTTTACCTTCGAAGATAGTGGAATTCCTATCTCTCCAAAGCCACCAGCAGGTAATCACAAAGAGGAGTTTCCACTCCCTGTGCTGAGAGGAACCCTCAAGGTTAAGTTCTACCCAAGCTGCGACTGTATCAGGCAGAAAGAACTAGGACATCTCAGTAGGCCTCAAGCGCGACCATACCTCGAGTGCAGAAGGGCAGTCTCGTAAGGCATGAAGAGTTGATTCCTTCGAAATAAGGCATCTAGTACAGAGTGAGTTGTCGACCATTTTGCGTCTGAGGCGGAGGCAATTCGTGGGCAGTCTGTCGTGGAAGATGAGCCACATCGTAGTCTTCATGCGTTGCTGAATAGGAAGGCTCCAGATTGTTGAGAAGCAGCTAGAGTGGGTATTTTGTTGCGATTGGGTGAGGCGAATATAAGCAGAATTTGATGAGTATTCTCCATCAGCCGTATGTAGCCATATCCTACGGTCGGCCCCGAGCACCATAGAAGGTGTGGGCATGTGAGGGTCCTTACATTGAAAGTCAATATTAACTTTTTCCAACTTAAATAAGATCTACAAAATTCATCTATAATTAATTATTTTACTACAAGGCGGATGGACATAGATATAACGTCAATGTAAATCTACGATAACATAGTGAAACACCCGTTAGCGAAGTCTACATAACATCGAGAATTAACCAAAAGAGAGATGAAGAGACTACGGAAGAAACTTATGATTGTATTTTTTAACTTCGAATTGCTCCACGCATTCAATTAATCATCTAATATTTCTCATTATATTCTACTACATGTTTATACAGTGATATTACAAGACGTAACAATCTTAGTCGGGCAAAGAAGTAAAGGTCACTACTCTTTTATTTATTGTGTTAATCATGTTTGTGGATAAGTGTTTTATTTCTTAACCTGAGTTTAAATTTAAGATTTTTCTCTAATGATTGACATTTTTACTGGTCAAAAGTGCGAGTCCTTAAACTGAAAGTCAATATTTACTTTTTTCCAACTTATAAATAAATCTACAAAATTCATCTATAATTAATTATTTTATTACAAAGCGCATGTACATAGATATAATGTCAATGTAAATCTACGATAAAACATAGTGAAACGCCTCTTACTGAAGTAGTCTAAATAACATCGAGAAATTAACCAAAAGAGAGATGAAGACTCTACAAACAACTTCCAACTATCATTGTACTTTTAACTTTGAATTGATCTACGATCCAATTAGTCAATATCTAATATTTGTCATTATATTCTACTACATGTTTATACAGTGACATTTCAAGACGCAATAATCTTGGTCGGGCGAAGAAGTAAAGATCTCTACTCTTTCATATGAGAAGTACCCCAATATAGCCTTGGCTGCCAGAATGCAGGACAGGACACGGAAACAATATAGCACCGGGATGAGAGGGGCAGGGGAAAAGGTGTGGAACCGGCAATGCACATGTTTAGGTTACCCGCGAAGATCTGTTTGAGGGAATGGAGAAGGCCACTGGGAGATGGAAAAGCGGTTGCCAGACAAGTCTCAAGAGATCTGGCCTAGTTAGGGTAGCAGATTTTCAAATGCGACATTTCTATATAGTTTTTTTGATATTGCATTAATATACGTGGACTTTATAAGTACCGACATCGGGCATGTTCAACAATAAAAATAGTGATCTGGAATCACGCCATAATTGACAGAATTTACAAATACTGCATGGTGCAGCTGGTGCTATTTCCTCACCGTCCATTTCACGCACACCTGGTACGGCGATTACAGGTTCGGGGACAAGCCGAACTATCGCATACACGTTAATCACGTATAAAATTCCGGTACTTAAAAATCATCAGTACCCGAACGCAGTGCTAATGCATTGCAGACATCCTCGCCAGACAGGTGGTTGCTCAGCAGCAGGAGGTTTTACATCCAGGACCTCGCCTATTGGCTCCAGGATCCTCGCCTCACTAGTTATTCCAGCCTTTGTTCTTCACAAGCTGACGGCGCCAATGATCTCCCGAGCCCCGAGGGATGGAGCCTGTGCCGATTGGACAGAGAGGAAACAGGCCTTGGCGTTCCCGACTCGTACTACTACACGCGTCGTAGAGAGTTGCCCAGCGAGGTCAATAGTTTTGAGATTCGCAAAGTCACATCCGGTAGCTAACGCAAGGAGCATGAGGAGAAATCACGATTTGGGAACCAGTAGTGGAAATGAGGTTGGAGTATTCTCAGCGGCATGTAGCGGGTCTAATGGGTCCCCGTGGGGCCGCATTCTCTATTGGATTCGTTTATCATGTACCCATCTACCCCCAAAATCCAATAAGCGATCAATATCCATTTAATTTTAACCTCAATTATAGCAGGCCACGATTAGGTGGGTCTCATTGGCTATGGATTTGACGGGTCCATTTGCCATCTCTACTCCGATGAAATCATACACCAAAAGATGGCATTCACATACGCGGCAAAACTAACTCAGTTCATTGGTAACCATAAATAATGAACGAATATTAAAATAAAATACTACTCCAGATAAATAATTGATTAAAATATATCAATAAAGGTCTAATGCGAGCTAGTTTTGTTAATGACAGGTTTGCAAAGATCAATTGAGATTCGAGTCCACGACAACATTGAGTTTGATTTTTAAAAAAAAACCACCACTATGTTTTAAGCCCTGAACTGTACATATTTACTGGGCTCGAATTTTTGACAGGGGTGTGCAATTGTGCCGGACATATTTACAGGCCTCCAAAATTTATTACATGAATATTTCAATAACATTTAGTTAATAAGATTTTAATGAGTATCATACTATATAGAATAAGAATTCATTCAACTAAAATTCTTGTATAATCACAAATAGACGAACACGTGAGCTGTAGCTTCCACCATTAATGGAGGAAGTAGCTGTGAAATTATTAGAAATACGGGTCAGTGGAAGAAGCTTCTAAGAATTATCAATATCTGGGAATTACAATAAATAGTGGCAAACCTCAAGGGGGCATGTCGAGAATACTTTATAGCTACTTCCATTAACGGAGGAAGTTAGCTGTGAGAGTAATTAGAAATGCGAGGTCAGTAGGAGGTGGTCTTAAGAATTATTAATAACAGGAAGTGGAATCAAATAGTAACAAAACTCATAGGGGCATGTCAAGAACCCTTTGAACATTGACGATAGCCCATTCTGTCTCCCAATCAGACTCTTCTCCCCCTTTCTTACAACTAAGACCTGTTTAACGTGAGACCCGCGATGCTTACTAAAATACACTCGAGTCTCGAGTATACAGATCAAGTCGTACACCCCAATGTTATTTGTCTATCTAGACCATGTTTGATCTTCAGAGTTACAATAATAATAGGCCACATACAAAATTTAAACTCATTTGGATGAGTTTAAGTCGCTCATCCAAGGACAACAAAATCGACGCACAAAACTAAATAGAAATACATGATTTTTTCCTCCTTTAGATGTACGGCCCGTGTCCAAATGAGCTAAAATTTATTATATAATACTTTCTTATGATAATTAAGAAGATACACGGTTTAAATTTTTCAAAAATTTACTGCACCTTCAAAATGGAGGTGTGCAGTGCCTCCGGTACACTCAAGTGTACACTATCCTGGCTATATATATATATATATATATATATATATATATATATGATATTCACATTTACTCAATCAGTGTAAAGGGCAATTCAAAAAGAAGACTCCAATTAATATGAACTCCAGTTTATAGAGTAACCGATACATACGGATATTGACTTTATTGGCAAATCATAAGTAACAAACATAAAGAGTTGCAATGGGTCAACGCCTTTAGGCTCATAATAATAGTATCTTTTAATGACATAGACAATTATTACCCAAATGGACTCAAATTTGTATCTTCATCTAAGCGATGAGTTCAAAAGGTTTGTGAATAGAGTCGGAGATATTTCTTAATGTAAAAAAACTATCTTCTTAAACAAACGTGTAGGTAGATATATATTCACTGATCAAATAAAGCTATAGTCAACAAAACATTCATCGAGTTTCAGTAGGTTGTTTATTAGCAGAACTGACCCCACTCTGGCTACCACAGAACACCTCTTGCACTCATTATTTTCTCACATCGCTGGCAATCGTGTGTATATATATCTATAGTGTTTATCACAAGAAACACTACATTTTGAAGTGACAAAATTGATCTAGAAAATGTAGTACACAGGCTTCCCAGGAAACAATATTCTACTTGCAAACTCATTTCTCAGGATAGGTGGGACTAGGAATCTCAATTAGAACCCATTCATGTAATGAAGAATTGGATCAGATACCATGACCACAATAACACGGTCTGGGGGGTCTCTTACAAAAGTTACTACCACAAATACAAAATTACCATTCGTAAAATAATGTATTGCAAAGCTAATTAAATATGATAACAGGTTCATCAAAACTGAAGTGGAGATCGCCGCGCAGGCAAACGGCAAAGTCCTTAATCATCACCGAAAGTTGTCTTCTTTCCTGCAAATGGCACAAGTACAGCCAGTAAATATCATAATAAACTACTGAAGTACAAGCGAAAGTAGTAGGTATCGTGAGAGAAATTTTACCTGTGCCGGGAGTGGCCATACTTGGTTTGTTAAATCCACGTCCCCCGCCTCTGCCCCCACCACGCCCACCTCTACCACCAAATCCTCCACCACGCCCACCTCTGCCTCCACCAAACCTTCCACCTCGGCCACCGCTGTCCCTACCACCACTTCTACCACCTCTTCCACCACTAAACCCTCCACCGCCGCCACTAAAGCCACCACCACCACCACCTGTTCTGGGTTGAGCTTCATCTAAAGTCAAACTCCAACCACCCAAATCTGAGCCATTCTTCTCCTCTAAAGCTTTGGCAACGCTACTAGCATCTGAGAAATCTATATATGCAAACCTGAGAAAGCAAAGATATAGAATGATTATGCATTAAATCTTTAGAAAGGTGAAATATTCAACAAAAATATTTGGTGTGATGGCAGATAAAAAACAAAACATACCCTTTGGGGTATCCAGATTCATAATCTTTAGGAATGGAAATACGGTTGATGCTCCCAATATCCTTGAAATGCTCCTCCAAAGAACTCCGGATCTGTTTAAAAACTTGGAATCAGAACGACTAGATTGTTTACCATAATAGACACAGAAATGGTGTTACTAGCATTAACCTGGTCCTCTTCCTGATTTTTGTCAAAACCTTTGACGAACAAAGTAGCACTTGCTCCACCACTAGGCTTGTTTTGGCTAAAGCTTCTTTCCTTTCTGCAGAAATGATGGCACCAAATTCAAAAAACAAAAAGCAGACGGATATAAAGAATGCAGAACTTTGTAAATATTGGAGAACAAGAATCACTGCAACGCCAAACCATTAAACACGTTGAAAAGTATGCTAGAGTACTGACGTTTTGAAAATATCAATCGGGAATATATAAAAAGCAATACCAGTAAAGGCATGAATAACAGTACAGGAGATAAATTATGGCAACGTGAGAATTTCAAATTAAAAGCATATGTAAAGACCAATGAGAAGTATGGAAGATTACTGAGCTTTTGAATGAAAATATCAAGCGGGAATATATAAAAAGCAATACCAGCAAAGGCATGAATAACAGTACAGAAGGAGATAAAACAATGGCAACGTGCGAATTTCAAATTAAAAGCATATGTAAAGACCAATGAGAAGTATGGAAGATAACTGAGGTTTTGAAAATATCAAGCAGGAATATATAAAAAGCAATAATAGCAAAAGCATGAGTAACAGTTTTCGTGTCCAAAAAGAGAGAGAAAATGGCAGCGTGAGAACTATAAATTAAAAGCATATGTGAAGCCAGATGAAGCAAAATAAACTTACCCTTCACCAGGGGTATAAGCACCTCTTTCACGAGCAAGATCAAGCCTGACAGGCCGACCAAGGAAATCCTGGTCTGCAAGTTCAAGGGCCTGATAAAAATAAAGACAAATCAGAAAATTATTGCCGTCCTATTCAGATTTTATATAAACACTACCCAAGAAACACCACCTTCTGGGCATCTTGAGGTGATGCAAATTCAACATGACCAAATCCTTTAAATCTCCCATCATGATCGGAAGCAAGGCGAACATCAACAACTTCACCAGCTTCTTTGAAGAACTCAACACTAAATTCATTTAACATAACATTACCATATCAACCAAAAATTAAAGGACTGGAATAAAGTACAAAAGCATAAACAACATACATATCATCCTTGGTGACTTGAAAGTTCAGGTTGCCGACAAAAAGGGTTTTCCCACCAGGAGTCTGGGGGGCAGGAGTAAAGGGAGATTTTGCCTGGATTGAACGCATTTCTTGTTAATTGTAAACTAAAAGCAACAGAAATGGAAGATACAAGAAGACATTCAAGGAATTATATATTACCGCCTTCTTGTCAGATTTCACATCTTTCATCTGAACATCAGTATCCTGCAGAAAACCATTAGGAAAACACTCACATCAAAACGGTTATAAAATTTTGATAAGGCAGGATTAAAAATGAACACATGGCAGTAGCATAGAGATGTGCACCATACAGACCCATCTAAGCACCCAACACTACAACAATCATTCCTTTATTCTGATGTGGTGAGTTTTTAGTCTCCTTTATTCTTACTATGTGGTGAGTTTTTAGCCTCCTTTCAGGGTGTCCAATCAGGTTCCAAAACAACAAAGTAAACTTGATCTAAATTAAAAATTATGTGCCCACTTTATAGCAACAATTACAAGCACCTATGCATGCGGATGTATACATATAAGAAATTACTGACGTGACTAAGTTCCTCAAATATACCAAGCAGACCCAAAAAGAAAATTATAAATGGCAGAAAACAGTGTAGAACACATCAATTGCGGAGTTGCAAGCAATGCCAGAAAATGTTTTTGGTAATTGGTACCAGAAATATAACACCACCTTATTAAAACATGGTGTGGATTCTGATACAAAAGGAAATACAGAAATATGGTTGCTTTAAATCCTCATCAGAAATGAAAACAACTGACATATCAATTAATAAGACTATAACTATAAAATAGATAACTTCAGAATTGCATTTTATTTTTCAGAGGTGAAAATAATAAAGTATCCACTGCAAGATTGTCGGAGAATAGCATGTAGAAGTTTAAAAAAACCTTTTTGGGTGTCTTTGCAGGTTTTCCGTCCTCACTCTCATCAGAATCGGAGCTATCTTCTTCTTCAGAGCTGCTTTCCTTTTTAGATGCTTTAGGAGGCTAAAGAAATAAAGTACAAGATGGTTTGTATTAGCCAAGTGATCAAGCTAGATACACCAAGTTAAAAGAACAGAATTCATTAATATCACAGAAATGCAACAAGTTTCGTTCTTCATATCATTCGTATTTCAAAAGTAAATACCTGCGCTTTCTGCTTCTTCTGTTTTGGTTCTTCATCACTCTCCTCAGAACTTTCCTCTTCACTTTCGCTGTCATCGGATTCTACCTTTTTCTACAGCAAAAAATTTAATTCAGATTATTTTCAAAATGTTAATGAATTGATAATATATAGAACATTACAAACTAAAGTAGAAAATTAAACAGATAGATAGATAATTGTAACAAGCCCTTACAACCGACATTGTATAGTTACAGGCAAAAATATGTAACGCCTAATTAGCAGATAGTATACTAAGACATCAAGTTGGTAAATCAATAGTACAGATAATCAATGCGGATGAATTAGTCATATTTTATTATTTTAAACGACATAACAAAGAAGTAAAGAAACAATAGGACAAAAGGGGGAAAGGTGGGAATGAAAATACTAGTAGACAGCCAAAAGAAGTATTTACCTCCAAAGAGTGTTTCTTTGCTGTAGTTGGCTTAGTTTGTGTAGCAACCTTGGCAGCAGGTGCCTTCAAGAGAAATTCAATAATTGTCATCATATATCCAGTGGCTTCTTTAAAAAAAAGAACATGAATTGAAAGATGTCTGTCCTTTAAAATTGCGAGACTTAGTCACACAGTTTAATTAGATCAACTGACATGCATGTTTTTATAATTACAATAGAAGTGGTGGAAATGACCACAGATCGTATATTCAGTGATTTCACTGCAAACAATTAACCAATTCAGATAAATATAAATAAAGAATGAAAATAATAGACTTGTTAATCTCAAAGAAGATAGATAGATTAGCAGGGATGCATACTATAAGTTTTGTCGGCTGTGAACAAGGAGAAGTAGGAAGGTTGCTGTTTATGACAGCTTGGGGTATACAAAATTTGGAAAATTGGGTTGCAGTGGCTATTAAAAACAGAGTGCATTGATAAAAAGAAAACAATCTAGAGCTGGACCTCAAGACTTGAGAAATCCATGATATAATATTGCACAAGCACTTTAGACTGTACAATTTCAAATAAAGATAACTTGGAATTCAGCTTTAAAAAAAATCTATAACTCCATCTATTTGGGAACTGGTGATATTCCTTTCAAATTTACAGTCAAATCATTAGCTCCACGAAATACAAACAGATCTGCAGAATAAATGTGGGGGTTGCAAATATTGTAGAAAATGTGTTAAAGATATAACTTTAACAAGCAAATGTGTCAAGCAAGGTAATAAATCAATGCTTCCTGGATAGTCCGCGAAAATGTGATATCAGAACAGCAACCAAAAAACAAAAAAGTAATAGCGTCTACATATTCAAGCAAATTTTAGATTTTTTATAAACCTAATTGAATCAATGGTGCCACATGAGCAAGTCTCACTATGTGATAGGTCCTTTGCGATTTTGCTCCAAAATCTAAAAGGACCTCAAGGAGGGAGAACAGGGCTAACCAAAAGTCATCCATGCCAAGAAATAATAATAGACAAAAATGATATCCTGAGGGTTATCAGAACATACCCAAAAACCATAACAGTTTTCATCCTCGAGCCATTCATGCAATTTTCAGATTTTTACAAACCTCATTGAGTCAATAGTCGTAGATGAGTCAGGCCCGCTTTGCAGTATCTTTTATGGGTTTTTACTCCTAAATTTAACATGACCTCTGAGAACACTATTGAGTAAGAACATTTTATGCATTAATAATGTAGATTTTTAAATGCAAGGAACGAGCAAAAATGACTTTGATAATTGCACAGCACACCAATTCATACCTTAAATAATAACCAAATCCATCAGGGTTATGAACATAACAATAAAATAATCTTAGAACAGACACTAAACTTTCTTGTTCTGATCATGATCCAAAATAAATACCTCATCATCAGAGGAGTCTTCATCTGAGCTATCCTCATCTGAACTTTCTTGTTTCTTCTTAGTAGCAGGTTTAGTTACTGGCGCTGCCTTTTTCTGAACTTGAGCAGGCTTCACGTCCTCCTGCAATAGGCATAAATGAAAAAGAACTTGTCAGAGATTCATATACTGGAAGTACAAATAACAATTGCACAAAGCCATTCAAGAAAAGCTATGAACGTATATGTACAAAAAAGTACTGAAGAATTGGATTTCACTTGCATCGTCAGAATCAGACTCGGAATCACTTTCATCAGAACTGCTTTCTTTTGCTGCTTTCTTGCTTGCAGGAGCCGCTGTGCCATTCTTGACTACAGCAGGTTTAGCAGGAACTTCCTGGAGAAACGGGAAACAAATTGCTCATTTATAAATCACTGATTTCATCAAATAACATTTAAATTTTGACAAAATTGTCACTTGCCTCATCAGAAGATGAATCATCAGAACTGTCCTCTTCCGAAGAGCTGGCATCAGCCTTCTTCTTGGGAGGTTCAACCTTCTTCTGAGCTGCAGGAGCAGGTTTTTTAGCTGCAGCAGCAGGTTTAGCAGGTGGTTCCTGCAAAATACAAAGAAAGCAAAGTTTTTATTTTGAATCATTCAATATGCCAATGTCAAACAAACTATGACAAAGGCGATTCTTGCCTCATCGGAAGAGGAATCGTCAGAGCTCTCTTCCTCGGAAGAGCTTGCATCAGCCTTCTTCTTCAGAGGCTCAGCCTTCTTTTGAGCTGCTGGGGCAGCCTTCTTAGCAGCAGGTTTGGCAGGCGGCTCCTGAAACATACATGAAAAGAGTTTTTGTCAAGGACACTTTCATATAGAATGCACAATGTGAAACTCCAGTTGAATTGTAGCTTGCCTCATCAGAAGACTCGTCAGAGCTATCCTCTTCGGATGAGCTCGTCTCAGCCTTCTTTTTGGCTGGAACAGCCTTCTTTTGCGCAGGAGCAGCAGCTTTCTTCGCTGCAGGAGCAGGCTCCTGCAACAAACGAAAGAATATATGTTAGCCATTGGTAAAGCATGACAATAAAATTAACCACAGGTAAAGCATATCAACAATAAAAAGTCTCAAGTTCAATCGATCAATGCAAAAAAAGGTTAAAAGATTACATCATCCGAGTCAGATTCAGAGTCACTTTCATCCGAGCT
Organism: Alisma plantago-aquatica; assembly: GCA_963693085.1. Classification (NCBI taxonomy): domain Eukaryota; kingdom Viridiplantae; phylum Streptophyta; class Magnoliopsida; order Alismatales; family Alismataceae; genus Alisma; species Alisma plantago-aquatica. The sequence goes on from OY856411.1 coordinate 98,937,975, forward strand.
GCTCTCCACCTTGGCCTTTACCGGCTTAGCAGCAGCCTTTTTAGCGGGAACAGCAGGCTTAGCAGGTTCCTGAAGAGATCCAGATAGCATAATATTGTTATTAAGGCGTGTTCCAATTCAAAATTTAATGTTTTAAACAAAAGTTCGATCAAAAAAACAAATTACATCATCTGATGATTCATCTGAGCTATCGTCTTCAGAGACTTCTGGCTTCTTCTTCTGAGGGGGCTCCGGTGCAGCCTTCTTGGGCTTCACCAATGCCTCTTCAACTTCCTTCTTCTGTTTCTTAGCATTGACAGCCTTCTCTATGGTCTCCTCCGCACTTCTCTTACCTGATAGAGACCAAACAGCACGTTATTAGATAATATTAGTCAACGTTAAAATAAATGATCAATTGCCTCTCAATGGATGGGATAGGATAGCACTACCCACCTTTCTTGCCCGATTGAACTGCAGCAGGGGCGGCAGCAACCTGTGAAGAAAAACAAATAGTCAGGTGGTTCAGCTCGCGTATTAGCTTCCGGAATCAGATTGTGAGAAGAATGGGACCGAAGTTTACCTTAGTATCGGACTTCTTCTTGCTGCCCATATTTAGTAGTTGGGTAGGCACGGAAAGACGATTGGCTATTACACAATAAAAACGGGAGTCAAGCCACTTCCATGTACATCACACAAACGAGGTAACTGATCAGTGAATTCATAGGCAAAGGTACTCTACAAGCCGACTAGCGAGTGTTACATACACGAGATCAACTTCATATAAAAGAAAAACGATATATGCAGCAGGCGGCAAGTCTCAAATATATGCAACTGTGATTAGCAGGTAACATAGTATCAACGAAACATGTTACGGAAAAAGCTTACCTTTCGGCGACTCCTGCGGCGAAATCGTTTGGGGCTGGGTGGGAGCGTAGGCGGCTCGAACGGTGATACAACCCTAAAACCTTTATTAGGGTTTAGGGGGAGAGAGGAGTCGCAAAGAAACCGGGTGTCGCGCGGATTTATATGGAGGTGGAACCTCGAACTCCATGGGCTTTAGGGCATTCGAAGTTTGGAGCTGGAGAGCGGATCCGGACCGTCCGATCCGTTACAAGGCAACTCGGCGGTCACACCGAGAGATATTTTCAGGCGTGAGTCGCCTACGAAGGTCAGCCGAACTGCACCGACGGAATGTAGTGAGGTTGGGTTAGCCACTGGACAGTTATGTTCATTCATCTGTCAAAATCGGTTAATTGGGACTGTCAATTACATTGTCGTATATTAGGGTTAGTTTGGTTGTGTGTAACTTCAACCCATTCTGTGAATTTCAAATCGGTTAATTGGGACTTTGAATTTGATTGTCTTATATTAGGGCTAGTTTGGTTATTTGTAACTTCAACCCATATTGTGAATTTCAAATTTTCAAATTTTCAAAATAGGAAGCCAAAATAGTGAATCGGTATTATTACAAGTTCGTTTAGTTATGTGCAAATTCGATTCATCTAGTTGGTTTGTCATGTGTTTGTTTCTGTGTAATGACAAAGAAATGTAAAACAACACCGATAGAAAGGGATGCATAAGTGAGAAATATGTGAAGGTATCGACTGTCGAGCCCTACTACGCAATCGAGAATATGAACCGCGCCTAGAAACGGGGCAGTCGATTACCCAACTTTTTGCACATAATTGGAGATTGTCGTGCAGTTACTTTCTCCACCGTGGATCGGAATTGCGTCCAACCATACGTGTGAAGTCACAAATCGTGGTGAGTTGGAATTATGTCGCTTCTAACGCGGCCCAACCAAACAGGGCTTTAGTCAACATTATTTCCGTTTGAAGGGTTTGATGATATAGTTTCTGGCGAAAATTGGCAATTCGCATAATAACTTTTTTTAAACAACTAGAGATTAGCTTTTATTTAGTCAGCTCTCTAGTGTAGATAAAACAGTGGTTGCATCAACCCTGGGGCTACTCAGTAGCTAGCTAGGTAGAACTAAATGAAAGATACATGCTAGACCGGTAGCTGAGGTATGCTTGGCGATTAGATTTGTTGAGGCATTAAGTTTTCGAGGTACATAGTGTGGCTTGTGCATGGCTTCACCTCCAGTAAGAGCTCTTGCTCTTCTGGCGTGTGGCATGGATTTGGGCGGAGTTTTATGTAACTGGTTGAGGATGTTGACAGCTTGTTGGGAGTCTGACAGAACATAGAAAGAGGACTTGTCCTTCTCCTTGCAAACCTCTAAGGCATGTTGAATAACCTGAATCTCAACTTCAAGGGTAGATCTCGCTGCTACGAGGGCACCCTTTCCTAATAAAGAGGTACCAGCATCATTGAGAGCATGAACACCAATGGCGACTTTGGATGTCACATGGTGAAAGGTTGCATCGGCAAAGAGGTAACTCCTATCGAGCCACTGATAACACCAATTTTTGTGATGTTTTTGCCCTTTATTCTGTTATCAAAACTGCCCTTTTCTGCTATTTTCCACTCTTTTATTAGTACTTTCGCAATAATTGGCCAAACAATGCTCTTAATCCAATATTTCCATCTTTTACAGAGTTTTTCCTCATTTTGGTACAATAAGGCCGTCCCGGCCCACAAATAAGTCCAAAGTCTGTTTCAGCCTTCCTGACGCCCGATACGACCTCTGTCCTATAGGGTCGAGCGACACAATGACGCACGACGAAGGGATGTCGCGCAAGAATAAACTGATGGACGCCACGTCTTCTACCCGACAGGGAACCACTCTCGCCGCGACAACCCAAGCTTGTCGGCGACACAGCCACCCACAGGCAGGCGCACCGACTGTCACGTGACTGATACCCCTGTGCCGAGTGACACCAGTATCGGCCGTCCGCCGACCCGCGAATAAGGAGGACACGTGGCGCTTCGAGCACCATAACTTCCCCCAACCGCTGCCTATAAATAGCAGCTACAGGAAGTCGAAAAGACAGTTCGGACAGTTGGGAACTTTGAGCGATCTTCTGAGGAAAACTACGAGAGCAAGAGTATCGTGCCCCAGTGCTCGTGTCGGGCAACTCTAGGTGGGCTCTTCCTCATCCCGAGAGGGAGGGGATGTGTCACACCCCAATCTCACACTAACCACTAATCACGAGATTAGGGCGCGACGGAGGGATTATTACATAAGAAAATCACTGAGAACTTTTTCTTTTTAAAACCTCGTAATGATATCCGGATTATAGATGTAAACTAAACATAATAAACTATTGCGGAAGCATTTCAATTAAACTGGCTAGATAACATAAACAGAGTTTACAACATGTAACATTGTTTAACAGAAAGTAAAACATAACAGTTAATTTACACCTTTTACACATTTGCCATACATACTCTCTCTCACCCACACCATGTCCCAAGGACCAAGGGGAAAGGATTAAGAGACCACTATCTAACTAACTACATATACCTTCTACTGACTAGGGTGGTAAGATCCTTCAGATTCCTGGAACTGTCGTTGACCTGAAAATGTTTGAGTAGAGGAGTGAGCCTATTCGCTCAGTGAATAGTTTTTCATTTAACTATCACTAAACAACTCGTTAGGTTTATTATTCAGATTAATATACAAGAAATACTACATTGAGCAGTTCTAAAACAATATAATTGAAATAACAAAGAATGTAAATATTACATCCAAAGAATAACTACTAGAAGACTATGCTCTAGTCTTCCTTAACTCTTTCATTTATAAGGAACTCTGTGAACCTATATGATCATATTTTAGCTTATGCCCTGATCTATGCAGTGTACTCTGCATAGAGACTCGCAGTGCACTACGGCCACACCGTACAAGACTTAGCGACACACCCGGGAAATGCTAAGTCTGACTGCCAGCCCTGTTCTGCTACAGGACCACAGGCTCTCCGGCCTCAATGCACTAACTCCGAGTGCTCTAGACTCCTCCTCTAACCTGAGTACACAGGCGGAGAGTCTCACTGGGTTACCACCATGACTCTGCACGGATTAATGTTGAATAACCCCTATTTTCTCCAGTGCCACCGTGACTCCGCACAGATTATTGTTGGACACTACCTCTCTATCCTCGTGCCACCGTGACTCTGCACGGATTATTGTTGGACACTGCCTCTCTGTCCTCGTGCCACCGTGACTCCGCACGATTATTGTTGCAACACGAGTTTCACCCCTAAGAAGCAGACCTCTCAAAGGGGTTCTACGGTGTTCAGGGCACCTAAGTCTAACATTAACATTATAGGTACATTTTAAACAGAAATCATAACTCATTTAACATTTCTTACAAGGCTCACACGGCCTGCCATATCATATCATAAGAAACATCATAACCCATGTATTCAACATATATCATGTCTGCCCAACAAGTATTCTCATTCTAACATTTCATACATATATGCATGATCTCAGTAACATCCTTTTCTAGGGCATGTCATATCTCATCACCTGCAATTCACGAGATATGTATTGTGAAAATAGGAAACCCTGTAGTATATATATACCAACTCAAAGAGAATAAGCATGTAAAGTTAAATGCACAAGAAACATACAATTCAACAGTTAAGCATCACCACATCTCATATTGAGAATTTTGATATCAAAATACTTGATTCATTGTACACCCTATCCTTAGGGTTTCAGTTACCTCATTCACTTATCACATGGCAACACCCTATCCTTATATCATGCATCTGCTAATATACTAAAATCTATATTGTCTGACTTTATACCCAACCCGTACCATTTTCAGGCGTGTATTTCTAATTTCAACGTTCACACTGAACAATATAGGTTCTGATGAACCATATAAATTTACTGATTCAATTCACACTGATCAGATGCTAAATTAAGTCATATAGAAGGGTAACGAAACAATTAATGAAATAAAAGTCGGGCGACACCAAATGCTGCCCAACGCCTGATAACGACTGTTATCAGCTTAAAACGCGCACAAAACAGAAAATATTCAAACGCCTGAGTTTATTAATGATAAATGAATGAAACCCTACTCACAGCGATTTGGTCTATCCGGATTTGTCCGGAGATGCGTCCAAGGCCGGATTCTAGGCGGTTTCGGATCATCTTCTACCTTGGTATTATTTGATTTATTGTTCTTGTTCACGACCAGTTGCTTTACGCTCCACTGGAATTGGCTACTAGGCGTTGATTTGGGCCAAATTGATTGCAATATCTGAACTAGACCTCCTAGCCGAGGTCCAAGGTGATGGTTAATAGCTTTGGCCGCCCCAAGATCTCCTCCTCCAGGCCACGCACATACGCAGCTTCAAGCTGCTGCTTGTCGGCACTTCTGCGTTCACTAACAGGTTGGAGAAGAAGACCACGCTTAGTGCTTATCGCATTTACCGCTACAAATTCGAATTCAGAACCATAAATCGGAGTTGGGGTACCTTCCCGGAGTTTCAGATCAGCCAAGCAAGTCCCTCCTTGGTCGTACGCCGCGCAGCTGTTGCTGCAGGTCGGCCGGCGTCCAATCCAGCTAAGGCACGGGGTGATTAAACCATGGCTAGGCTCCGGATCTGGGTTAGGGCTCCTTGGTCGACCTCGGCGCCGTAGTTTGGAAGGGCTGGCCGCACCAAAGGACTCTCTGACCGGCGGCTTGCTACACCTGCAGCTTGGGCGGCCTCTTCTAGGCGGCGCCCTAGCAGCTTGGCTGCTCGGTAGGTTGCGGCTAGGGCCAATAGAGAGAGGGGAAAAGAGAAAGGGAAGAAGGAGAGGAGGCGGGTACTGCTGGAAACGAGCTTGAGAGCCCTAGTGCCGCTCTCCGCTTCAAGTTTCCGCAGGTCAAGTAACCTGCTCAAGCGTCGCTCGCCCACTGTTATATCGGGAATGAAATTAGAAAGGAAGGAGATAAGGAAACAAGTTGCCGACCCACTTAAATGGGTAATTAAATGGAAAAATTTCATTTCAGTCCAGAATTCTTAAAATTGCCATAACTATGGCCTCGGGGGTCCAAATAACCTGATTTCTTTTGCATCTTTTCAAGTGCGAGATCCTCTAGAATCCCAAGGCATGAAAGCATGATAAATAGACTATTTTACTGGATCAAAGATCTAATTGCATCTGTGATCACTTAACTCAACTTAATCATCTTAATTATGCCCTAATTGTATCTTATGTACTTAATTCAACTTTATCAACTTCATGATGCACTAACCACCGCATGAGCACATACATTAACTCAAATCATAATACTTACCGATAAACTTTGGAACGGGTCATAACAATCTTCCTCCCTTATAAGAATTTTGTCCCGAAATTCCTAAAAGAGAAAAGGAAACTTGCTACGCATCTCAGATTCAAGCTCCCACGTAGCTTCTTCAAGGTTATGATTCCTCCACAGAACCTTCACCAACGGTATCTCACAGTTCTTAAGCTTCTTGATTCGGTGATCAACTATCTGCACTGGTCCTTCCACGTAGGACACGTCTGTCTTAAGCTGCGCCGGTACCGGATCTAAAATCTTTTCTGTACCGGGATGACACTTATTCAGCATAGACACATGAAACACATCATGAAGATTTGCCAACTCAAACGGCAAATCCAACCTGTAGGCTACAGGTCCAATCCTCTCAACAATAGGATATGGGCCCATATACCTAGGGGTCAACTTACCTCTCTTTCTAAACCTTAGCACTCCCTTCCACGGTGAAACCTTTAGATAAACCTCGTCACCAACCTCAAACTCAAGAGGTCGACGTCGTCTCTCTGCATAACTTTTCTGTCTGTCCTGAGCAGCTTTCAACTGCTCCCTGATCACAAATATCTTCTCTGTAGTTATATCGACTATCTCAGGTCCAAGAATTTCTTTCTCGCCAACCTCATACCAACAAACTGATGATCTACACTTCCTGCCATATAGAGCTTCATATGGGGCCATTCCAAGACTAGAATGGTAGCTGTTGTTATATGCAAACTCCATCAGGCTTAAGTGTTCTTCCTAGTTACCTCTGAACTGCAGAACGCATGCTCTCAGCATGTCTTCAAGTGTCTGAATGGTCCTCTCAGATTGACCATCAGTCTGCGGGTGAAAAGTTGTACTGGACCTCAGCCTTGTGCCCAACGCACGATGTAACTGATCCCAAAACCTGGATGTGAACTTAGGGTCTCTATCAGATATAATTGAAACTGGAATACCATGCAACCTGAATATTTCATCCACGTATATCTTAGCCAACTTTGGAACATCAAAGGTTGACTTAACAGGAAGAAAGTGAGCAGACTTAGTTAATCTATCCACAATCACCCATATCGAGTCACAATCTTTAGGTGGCCTGGACAACCCTAGCACAAAATCCATTGTGGTATGTTCCCACTTCCACTTTGGTATAGGAAGAGATTGCAAGGTACCTGCAGGTTTCTGATGCTCAGCCTTAACCTGCTGGCACACACTACATCTAGCCACGTACTCAGCTACATCCTTTTTCATACCTGACGACCAATACAACTCCTTGAGATTCATGTACACCTTAGTGTTACGTGGATGCCTAGCGTACATCGATGCATGTGCTTCCTCCAGAATCTTTTCTTTCAAATCACTATCTCGAGGTACACAACATATCATGCTAATACAACACACCATCATCTGAAAACCTAAACTTTGGTCTTTTCCCCCTGTCATGTCATGTACGATCTGCTGCAACCCACTGTCACCCTACTGTAGTTCCTTGATCTGATCATAAAAAGTAGCTTGACTTGCATCTATGCAATCAAACCACTATGTTATGTCACCCTTAAGTCTAAGTTCAACTTTCACATTTTTACTAGCATGTCTCTCTCGAAACATGCCATAGAGAATGCATCAGTTGTTGAACTTAACTTCATGCTGAGGGCATCAGCTACTACATCCACCCTTTCCAGGATGATAATCTATCATTATATCATAATCCTTAATCAATTCTAATCATCTCCGCTGTCTAAGATTCAGATCCTTCTGGGTAAAGATATATATCAAGCTCTTATGATCTATAAACACCTGGCACACCTCACCATAAAGATAGTAACGTCATGTCTTATGAGCATGAACTACAACAACTAATTCCAGATCATGTGACGAGTAATACTCCTCATTCTATGCTACTAACTTCTTATTACTACTGTAAGAATTTATTTCAAAATTATATCTTACTCTTATCTCCGATTCATATTCATATTGTGTATCTACCTTCTAGATTAGCTAACTTTAAACCCTGGATTTTATTAGTGCTAGGTTACCTTTCATAGTGCAAATCGTATGATCTTGTTTTATAAAGATACTAGTATTCAAGGTCAAATCACTAGTGACATCCCTTGAACTACTACAACTCTAAACATTCTAGGGTTTGGTCCTTATCAGTAACATAGCATTATTGTGGTGTGACTTTGCTTCCTTAGTTTGAAATCAAACTTTAGATCTCATAAGTTCATCCATCTACTTGTAATGGATACAACAGATATGAATAATCATCAATGAACTATAGATATATAACAGAAATGTAACATCAGCCAAGCTCTCTAGCATAACTTATTAACACAAATGCTACAAATCAACATGATACTTGTTACCCAAGCATCACACATGGCTCACAGGGCCATTCATATCTTGTCACCTCTCACTAGGCAACAACTTATTCACATGGCTCACAAGGACATTCACATCTTGTCACCTCTCACTAGGCAACAACTTATTCACATGGTTCATAAAATCCGTACACATTATTACTTTTATTAAGCAACAACAACATCAACACACAAAAAGCCAATCAACATTTATTATATAAATGTCACAGCCCAAACTTGGCTATATTCATCATCTCATCATACCTGCATGGTTATTAGGCATGATAACAGTCATACAAGATATTCATCACATCATGTGATACAATAGTAATACCATCATTCCTTGACCAGGAATTAGGGTTCACTATCAAACATGGCTTATCATTCCCTTTTCCCCAAATTAGGGTTAGGGTTCCCCATTTCTCATTAATTCAGACCCTCTTAAGTTAACCAACTTTATCTTGTATTAAGGTATTTCCCCTCTTAATGCATTCCATCACAGAATACTCACCCTTAGCATATAATGCATAGGCCACACATTAGAATTGTCCAGATATCTCACATGATATGGACTTATCTTGGTTTAAGGCATAACTTATAAAGTTGCCTATAAACAATCGCAATGATACACCCTCAACTAGGGTTTCACAATGATACACCCTCCACTAGGGTTTACTAATCATGTATTGGATCCATGCATTTGTTATGCATTATTGATTAGTACCATTAAGGGTATTTCTCACCTAATCATTAAATTTAATCTGACCCTTATTGTGTTCCTTTATTTCTAATTAAGGATTGCTCATATGAGGTCCCAATGTTGGGTCTCTGATGTCAGTTCCAACTAATTCTTAGTTGTTCTAATCTTTCCCCTATATCTCAACATCTTAGTGTATATACATTTTTCACCATGATTCGGGTCTAAATTATCAAGAATCTACTTTTATTATATTATTAATAGGAGTCATTAGATCTCAGTAACGCATCCTGCCAGCCGGACCAGGCCGAACCTGTAGTCCTGAAGCCAAGAGCTACTCAGGATTAACCAACTCCTATTAATCTCAAACATGTGGAAAGAATATCCACTTAGGGCAGACTCATTTAAACATAATTTCTGGTCTACTTAATACAAAGAATATAAACAATAAATAAATCACTTCATGACACAACAATATAAAAGAATCATATTTATTCTACAAATTGAAAATCTAAATTCATACATATAAGAGCATTTCTAGTGATTTCCAATCAAATAAGCAATATAAGGCAAGAGTTGCATCACATCCTATGTTTAATCTCTTACTCCTGTATTAATTTTCGATTTCTTAACCCTAAGATTTCTAGGGTTTGTCTCTATCCTATCCTTCCTCTGCATACCTGGCCAGGGCATCCAGAGAAGAATAGACAGAGTAGCTTGATACTGGTCAATCTAAGTATTCAGACACCTGGCCAGGGTATCTAAACACTCAGACCTCCCAGAGCTAAAGACATATCACTTCTTATTTTCCTCACTTATAACTTTATCTTTTGATCCTAATGATCCCTGATGACTCAGCCTAAGCTCTCTACTTGGTTCTCGTGACCACATCCTCTTCCTGCCATCTACAATAGTATAACAGAACACTTCCTGTTAGAAAATTGCAGTTAGAAGGAAGACACTTAAGTCCTAATCCTATTGGTCTCTTGTCGTCCCCTGACCTTGACTTAGAGTAACCATGTACTCAACCTATGCTCTGATACCAAGATGTCACACCCCGATCTCACACTAACCACTAATCACGAGATTAGGGCGCGACGGAGGGATTATTACATAAGCAAATCACTGAGAACTTTTTCTTTTTAAAACCTCGTAATGATATCCGGATTATAGCTGTAAACTAAACATAATAAACTATTGAGGAAGCATTTCAATTAAACTGGATAGAGAACATAAACAGAGTTTACAACATGTAACATTGTTTAACAGAAAGTAAAACATAACAGTTAATTTACACCTTTTACACATTCGCCATACATACTCTCTCTCACCCACACCATGTCCCAAGGACCAAGGGGAAAGGATTAAGAGACCAATATCTAACTAACTACATATACCTTCTACTGACTAGGGTGGTAAGATCCTTCAGATTCCTGGAACTGTCGCTGACCTGAAAATGTTTGAGTAGAGGAGTGAGCCTACTCGCTCAGTGAATAGTTTTTCATTTAACTATCACTAAACAACTCGTTAGGTTTATTATTCAGATTAATATACAAGAAATACTACACTGAGCAGCTCTAAAACAATATAATTGAAATAACAAAGAATGTAAATATTGCATCCAAAGAATAACTACTAGAAGAATATGCTCTAGTCTTCCTTAACTCTTTCATTTATAAGGAACTCTGTGAACCTATATGATCATATTTTAGCTTATGCCCTGATCTATGCAGTGTACTCTGCATAGAGACTCGCAGTGCACTACGGCCACACCGTACAAGACTTAGCGACACACCCGGGAAATGCTAAGTCTGACTGCCAGCCCTGTTCTGCTACAGGACCACAGGCTCTCCGACCTCAATGCACTAACTCCGAGTGCTCTAGACTCCTCTAACCTGAGTACACAGGCGGAGAGTCTCACTGGGTTACCACCGTGACTCCGCACAGATTAATGTTGAATAACCCCTATTTTCTCCAGTGCCACCGTGACTCCGCACAGATTATTATTGGACACTACCTCTCTGTCCTCGTGCCACCGTGACTCCGCACGGTTATTGTTGCAACACGAGTTTCACCCCTAAGAAGCAGACCTCTCAAAGGGGTTCTACGGTGTTCAGGGCACCTAAGTCTAACATTAACATTATAGGTACATTTTAAACAGAAATCATAACTCATTTAACATTTCTTACAAGGCTCACACGGCCTGCCATATCATATCATAAGAAACATCATAACTCATGTATTCAACATATATCATGTCTGCCCAACAAGTATTCTCATTCTAACATTTCATACATATATGCATGATCTCAGTAACATCCCTTTCTAGGGCATGTCATATCTCATCACTTGCAATTCACGAGATATGTATTATGAAAATAGGAAACCTTGTAGTATATATATACCAACTCAAAGAGAATAAGCATGTAAAGTTAAATGCACAAGAAACATACAATTCAACAGTTAAGCATCACCACATCTCATATTGAGAATTTTGATATCAAAATACTTGATTCATTGTACACCCTATCCTTAGGGTTTCAGTTACCTCATTCACTTATCACATGGCAACACCCTATCCTTATATCATGCATCTGCTAATATACTAAAATCTATACTATCTGACTTTATACCCAACCCGTACCATTTTCAGGCATGTATTTCTAATTTCAACGTTCACACTGAACAATATAGGTTCCGATGAACCATATAAATTTACTGATTCAATTCACACTGATCAGATGCTAAATTAAGTCATATAGAAGGGTAACAAAACAATTTATGAAATAAAAGTCGGGCGACACCAAATGCTGCCCAACGCCTGATAACGACTGTTATCAGCTTAAAACGCGCACAAAACAGAAAATATTCAAACGCCTGAGTTTATTAATGATAAATGAATGAAACCCTACTCACAGCGATTTGGTCTATCCGGATTTGTCCGGAGATGCGTCCAAGGCCGGATTCTAGGCGGTTTCGGATCATCTTCTACCTTGGTATTATTTGATTTATTGTTCTTGTTCACGACCAGTTGCTTTACGCTCCATTGGAATTGGCTACTAGGCGTTGATTTGGGCCAAATTGATTGCAATATCTGAACTAGACCTCCTAGCCGAGGTCCAAGGTGATGGTTAATAGCTTTGGCCGCCCCAAGATCTCCTCCTCCAGGCCACGCACATACACAGCTTCAAGCTGCTGCTTGTCGGCACTTCTGCGTTCACTAACAGGTTGGAGAAGAAGACCACGCTTAGTGCTTATCGCATTTACCGCTACAAATTCGAATTCAGAACCATAAATCGGAGTTGGGGTACCTTCCCGGAGTATCAGATCAGCCAAGCAAGTCCCTCCTTGGCTGTACGCCACGCAGCTGTTGCTGCAGGTCGGCCAGCGTCCAATCCAGCTAAGGCACGGGGTGATTAAACCATGGCTAGGCTCCGGATCCGGGCTAGGGCTCCTTGGTCGACCTCGACGCCGTAGTTTGGAAGGGCTGGCCGCACCAAAGGACTCTCTGGCCGGCGGCTTGCTGCACCTGCAGCTTGGGTGGCCTCTTCTAGGCGGCGCCCTAGCAGCTTGGCTGCTCGGTAGGCTGCGGCTAGGGCCAATAGAGAGAGGGTAAAAGAGAAAGGGAAGAAGGAGAGGAGGCGGGTACTGCTGGAAACGAGCTTGAGAGCCCTAGTGCCGCTCTCCGCTTCAAGTTTCCGCAGGTCAAGTAACCTGCTCAAGCGTCGCTCGCCCACTGTTATATTGGGAATGAAATTAGAAAGGAAGGAGATAAGGAAACAAGTTGCCGACCCACTTAAATGGGTAATTAAATGGAAAAATTTCATTTCAGTCCAGAATTCTTAAAATTGCCATAACTATGGCCTCGGGGGTCCAAATAACCTGATTTCTTTTGCATCTTTTCAAGTGCGAGATCCTCTAGAATCCCAAGGCATGAAAGCATGATAAATAGACTGTTTTACTGGATCAAAGATCTAATTGCATATGTGATCACTTAACTCAACTTAATCATCTTAATTATGCCCTAATTGTATCTTATGTACTTAATTCAACTTTATCAGCTTGATGATGCACTAACCACCGCATGAGCACATACATTAACTCAAATCATAATACTTACCGATAAACTTTGGAACGGGTCATAACAGGATGGTTCACTTAGGACCGTCCCGGGCGACACTGCAGACCGATATTGGCCGACATAGATGAGTGACACAAGTGCCCGACAGTAGAACGCGTCGCTCCATGCCCGACACAATATTGAACCCGATACGCTTCGCCCGTCATGTGTGTCGCCCGAGAGGGTGTGCCGCCCGACATGAGCGTATCGACCATGGTCCTTGAGCGATACAGTCGACCATCACAGTGTGCCGCCCGAGAGGGTGTGCCGCCTGACACGGCTGTATCGGGCTAGGCTCCTGACTGGTATCGTGCTGGAGGGTCCACTGTAGGCTATCGTCCTTCTACATCAAGAAGGTGATACCTATCTTTACTTATGTTATTTAATTCTTTAATTCCTGCATTGTAATCCAACCTTTATATGTTTATGGAAATAGAAAAGCTTACTTACTTGCTGCTCTATGCTTGGTACAATGTGTTGGATGACTGCTATGTTTGATATCTGAACTCTAGCTTGCATGTTTGGATCGCGTTTCGCTTAGCTACCGAATCGTGTTTTCCCGTCGCAACAACTTCGAGAGTTGTGTTGTGGCTCTAGTGTTTGGTCCGATTCTGGAGTACGAGAGTGCCTGGAACGGAGTTGTTTCAGTAACATTCCACTCTAACTTAAGACCAGCAACCTTGAGAGGGATGTTGGTGCTTGGTTAGAGGTACTCACTCTGAGAGGAGGGGTGCAGGATGCTACTACTACTGCTTGCTTTACTAACGTCTCATCCTTCGTACCTTGCTCTATCTCTAGTTTTATCTTTCTGTTTCTGTTGCATGAAAACCCCTAAAAACTGCTAATTGACTAAAAATCTTAAATCTCTCTAGTATCTCCAGATGGAGATAGTTTTCTTGTTTTGTTTGTGACATCTTGTTGTTTCCCTTTTGGGGAATTTATTATCTCTTTATACCTGTCGGAGTGTAGCGTGTCGATTCTGGGTTCTCAACACTACCCCCCTTGTCCCTGTGTTCGACCCCGTAAGCAAAGTTGCGGGGGCCTAGAAGGATTCGGGTTTATAAATATAAAAGCTCGACTACCTTAAATCTGCCTCCACTTTCGGACGCGCAATTTAGGCCGGTCAACTTTTTGGCGCCGTTGCCGGGGACAAGGCAAAAATGGTACTATAGATGAATCTGAATCCACTAACTACACCCCAGTGCCTCAAGCTTAGAAATGAGTTTGACAACACTCTTTTTATTTTTTATTATTATTCTTTGCCTAAAAGTAAAAATTAAATTATCTAAACTTGATTTTTCATGCCATTTCAGGAACCCTGAAGAACAGTAGTATGTTTCCCCGAGTTCCGACGCCACTCGATTGTCCAGTCAAGCACAATCATCAACACCATGCCTCCCCGCGTCAACCCACAACACTCTGAAGGAGAACGGCAAGGAAGATCTGGGCATGAATCACCTCCACCAGATGGCAACGACCGCTATGACGGCAATAATCAGCTTGAAGATCAGGAGTCAGAACACTGTGAGGAAGAACACCCTCAAGCTAGGCGTCGCCACCGCCATCGAAACCGGAGGAACCAAGATCAGGCACATCACTGATGAGACGACGACAGCAACGATTCCGAGGAGGAAGAGAAGATGTTGAGAGAGTTGGCATCAACAAAAACCAACAACTCCAGATGTCCTGTCATCACCCCGCGTTTCAACGCAGCCAATTTTGAGCTTAAGCCGTCCGTTATCTCAATGATCCAGAACAAGAGCTTCAGGGGGAGCTTAAAGAATGACAACCCCTACCATCATCTCGATGCCTTCAAGAACATCTATGACACGATAAAGATGCAGGGGGTCCCCCAGGAGGTCATATATTGCAAAGGTTTCATCTTTTCCCTGGAGGACAAAGCGATGTCCTGGTATCTCGGATTACCTCACCGGTCTTTGAATGGATGGGGAGCGTTAGCCGACGCATTTGTAAATAAGTTCTACCCCACCGAAAGAACGGTCCGAAATCGGCAGAAAATAATCTCCTTCATGCAAAAGCCGAACGAAAGCCTCCACGACGCCTGGGAGCGAGTTTAGGAGTACCAGAGGGATTGCCCCCGTCATAACTACAAGAAGGGCTTCCTCGTCACCACCTTCTACAACGGCTTGACTCCCGATGAAAGGGTGTCACTGAACGCGGCAGCGGGCAGTGACTTCCTAGGGAAGAAGACAAAGAAGTCCAAGATGATTATCAAGAATATGGCCGAGCTAATGGCCGGTGCTGAGTTTGATCGATCTGATAGAGGACAAGCAAGGAAGGTAGGTGAAGGGTCCGCCCTTGAGTCTAAGGCGCTGGAGTCAATCCTTTCGCAGATACAGAGAATTGCTACTGATGTTAAACAATTGCGAGAAGCTGGCAGTAAAGGTAAGAAGCCAGTCGAAAAAGTGATGAAATGCGTTATGTACGGAGAAGGAGGTCACGGGGTGGACAATTGTGTCTACACCCGACCAGAAGCGGACAACGACTCTGACTCAGAATACGAAAGGACAGAGAATGTCTCCTATATGAACTTCAAGAGGCCAGATCACCCTGGCTTTAATTACGGTAACAAGGATGCAGTAGAAAATTCGCATCAGCTGCACACCTCGGCCAAGCCAGCGCAAACTTTTGAGAAGAGAGGAGGATCCGGCCAATATGCCAAGAACAACCAATTCCAACCAGCAAAAGGCAATTTCCAAACACCAGGAAAGTACCAAGGCCCAACCCGAGAACAGGACAAAGGAGCAAGCCAATCAGATGTGATTGGCCAGTTGTTTGATTTCGTTAAGAAACAGGATACCATTAATAACCAACTAGCGCAAAGTGCGTTATCCAATTCTGGCGCTTTGAACTCGTTGCAGGTACAGTTGGCAGACATGCAGACACATCAACGCCAAATTGACCAGCAGCTAGCTCAACTCGCAGAGATCGTAAAGAACCCATTGGGGAAGATCCCGTCCAACACTGAACCAGCCAAAAGATCGGGACAGTGATTGCGGAGAAGAGGGATGAAGAAGAAGTCAAAGACGTCCAGCTGAGGACGGAAAACTCAGTGCTTTTCAGGAGGCAACCCGAGCTGTTTTTAAATTCCTAGTATAGGGTGCTTTTACTTTCCAGCAAAATGAACATTATGAACACTATAGTCTGTAATAAGGCCCGAGGCAGTGCCTGCGCCACATGCACTGACTCTTCAGTTTTATGGGCCACCACCTCAGTTTTATTAACCAGGATGGGTAATACCATCTGAGGCCGGGACCTTAGTCTTCGGCCAATGATGATTTACTCATCAGCCGCAGTTTAAACCGCTTTGTTTTCATGATATATCAGATAGCAACCCAACAAGTGCTATGAATGTGCCCATATCGGGCAGTGGAATTTCGAGGATTGCAAGGATCGTGCTGACGGATGAACTTGCCTGACTTACGAGTTGCCCTAACGGCCGACACACCCCCCGGATTTACCTGTTTTACCCCAGTTGAGTTTGCTATATAAAGGGGCGAGTTTTTACCGTGCCGGGCTCCTTGCCTTACTGTTTTCACGCTCCTGTATCGTGCTAAGACCTTGTGCTTTTGCTCCCGTGTCGCGCAAGACTGCCTTTCTCTCGTGTCGCGCAAGACTGCCTTGCTCTCGTGTCATGCGGAAGTTCAGATCACGACAAGGGAAAGCCCAGCAGACCCCATCGCCCGGCAGATCGTGTCGCCCGACACGTTCCTTTCTTTAAAGCAAGTAGCTTATCGGTCTTACGGTTCCTTTGCTGAGCATGCCTTGTATCGCCCGATATGGATGCCGTGTAACGTACCTTTTATTCATGATTGCCCAATACACCATATCGAGCGATATCCGTGTCACCCATATCTGCACCACCTCGCCTATTTTTGTTGTCGGGCGACATGTTGCTTTCCTTTTAAGAAGACCTTATCAGGCATCTTACCCTATCGCCATCATATCGCGCGACACGCCTGTATCAAGCGACCGACCTAATGCATGTTCTTCGCCTTATCGCCCTATTCATATCGCACGTTTTGATCTTCTGACGTAGCGGGCGATACCACCTCTAGTATCGGGCATAATACTTCACCTCTGAAACTCATGTGTCGCCCGATACAGATTGCGGGACAGTCCTTATACAGAGAAATACCTGATCGCACTTTTATTCTTTACTTTTTCAAGACATCAACATGCTTAATCGAGGTATTTTCTTATTATCTTACAGAAATGGCCCGCATCAAGACAACTGTTGTCCCCGTTGACGCACAAGGCAGGAGAGTCTACCCAGAGACTGCTGTTGAAGGGCAGACTGTCAGGCCTAAGCATCCAAACCCAAGACTAGCCGGGGCATCGACAGTAGAGAAGAGGGCTAGGGTTGGAGAAGTGGCTGCTCCAACTCTGACACCAACACCTCTGGCAGTAGCGGAACTCCCGGAATTCTTGTCAGGAAGTTTCGAGCCAAGGGACGACGAGCACGCTCGTCGATATGTTGAACTAGTGACCAAGGTCTACTGACCAAGCAGGTTCTGCCATCAGGCCTTGTTTGCGGAACTAGGGATCGTGAGGAGGCTGAAGGGCATCCTCGCTGCGGCATGGCTGAAGAAGATATGCTTCAGCCGGTCTTCTTCTTACACCAAATTGACAATGGAGTTTATGTCTTCTCTCCACCGGGTGAGGAATTCTGCGGTAGAGAGAGAAGAATTTGGCGGGCCAGATAGACTCTAGGCCCGACTTTACAACTCGGAGCACTCCATCTCCGAGAAGCTGTTGAATAAGATCTTCTCTTCCAACGAAGAGGAGAGGAACCTCATGGACAACGGCGAGAGGATCACCGAGGGAGACAGGTTCAATCCCGTGGGACTCTGGAATAAGCTAACCGGCGAGTCTTCGTTCAAGCCGGGAAGAAAGGTGGTGGCAGTGCACTCCTGCTTTTGGAGGATAGTGCACAAACTGGTGGCATGTTTGATGTTCAGCAAGAATGAGTCCAGTAATATCTATACAGAAGAACTCCACGTCATGTGGCACATAATGGAGGGCCGAGTGATCAACCTCGGGCGGTTCTTGCTGAACAGGATGCATCCGATGAAAGAAGCCACCAAGGAGTACTGCATGGATGGCATCGTCAACCTAATCACAGTAGGACTCGGGTACCCAAAAGAGTCGTGCAGCCTTTCGAGGATGCAAGGCGATGAGGTGATCGACACCAAGTACCTGATGAGGACCATCATCATTAGGAAGGAGGGGAGAGACTATTTCTACAAGTTTTCAAGGACATATATACTCCTTCCGCTCCCTCGCTGCGCTGACTACGACGTAGAAAAACTAGTTTTCACCGCCGCCGAAATTGAAGTTGTGGCAAATGACGTAGCTCACGCCACCGCCACCAGGGCCCAGGAGAGGGCAGATCCAGAGCTACCGACGACAACTGCTGATAGAGTTCTCGCCACTCCATCTACATCAGCCACCACCACAACAAGGACGGTGGTAGCTGAGAAAGAACCGATGATCGTTGAGGTCACCGAGACAGAGACTACGGGAGCTGCCACGGGAGAGATGGTCGCAGCCCCCGTCACTGCTTCAAGACCTGCAGAGGAAGAAGAGGAATTTCGGCAGGGCAACAACAATGAGGTGTTCGGCGAGATCCTGAAGGAGCTCGGAAGAACATCGACACCACTGCCAAAGTCCCCACCTGCAGCAGTTGAGGAGATCGCCGAAAGTGCAGAGGTGGAGCAGAGTCCACCCTCACCACGACCATCCCCACCTAGACGAGAAGGCAAGGCGGTGGCAATTGCAAAAGCGTCGATGCCTCACCTGGCGGCATCGGGATCGCGAACCATTCCGATAGATTCTACCTCGCCTGGTAGACCATCACGCGAACAAGATGTCGCGAGGACGGAAGGGAGACCCACCGAAGCTTCCCCGTCGCTCGGAAAGATGCTGAGACACGAGCTCGATAATTTGCGGGAGGTAACAGATATCAACTCTGACGTTTGTATTTCCCTAACCCGCAAACTTGCATCTTTCCAAAACAGGATGGATAGCAAAGAAAGAAAGTTGCTGACTCTAGCGAGCCTTCCCGACGGACTAGAGGCCCTGAATGCAATAATGCAACAAGTTCTCCAATGACTCGACAAGATCGAGGAGAGGCTGGACAGAAATGATGACCATCTGCGCTGAAGGCAGCCAAGAAGGTCGCCGTCACCACCTAGCCGTGGCTCTCCTCCTTCTTCGTCAACTTCCCCTTCAGGAACAACGTCCTCCTCATCCTCCAGCGGGCGATCCTCAACACCCGAGGAGGGGACGCAACATAGGTCAGCCGAAGGAGCTCCAGCCGGACAGGAGAGCCCCTTAGGCTTGGGAGATGTAAACATCTCAGTCCCCCTAGATGAAGCTGAAGATGATAGCACATATATCAGCATCGGGGGAGACTTTTCTGATGAGTCTGAGGGAGAGAAGGGGGATGTGTACACAGTCAATAAGAGACATCTTCCCCAAAGCAAACACTCGATGGCAGACAAGTTCTGTGATAAGTTCCATGAGCCATCCGAGATAACCTTTTTCGAGATGGCCGACTTCGACAGAAGAGCCATCGGACACCTGACGATCAGAGACCAGATTTTGTTGAATAAGGTCTTGAGATCGCAGGCAAATGAAGAGGACGTCGTCTGGACCGACGACTACCTATCCGTGCGACGGGGAGTTCTTCGAAACATGTTCCGCACGCCGGCCTTCGTCGGCAAAAGACTATTCAGGGTCCTTGAAGGAGCGATAATAGAACGCACCGACAGTAGGATAGGTCGGAGAATGATATACAACGCCACCCCGACCTTGGCAAGAAGTCTGATGAAGGGAGATCCAGGCTCCCGTGCTATGACCGACATGCTGCAGCACATTGAAGAGCATAGACCAAATCTCATGTTGGCCCTGTATAAACACTGCAACGTGTGGTTCCTCTGCGTGGCAGACCTCAGGAACCACGACCTCCAACTGCTGAGCTGCAGCCGCAACGAGGTGCCACACTCCGGGGGTGTTTTCTGCCGCTCGGAGGACTTGAAACTGAGACTCATGCCACTGCGTCTGCTACGAGATATAAAGAAAGGAAGCCAACGCCACCAAGGTCCTTGGAACTTCTTTACTCTTCGAGACCTCCCCGTCCAGGCAGAAGAGGGGAGTGGAAACAACGCTATCATCATCCTGGGTGCCATTGAGGCGCTCAACACATTTGGAAACTTGGGAGTCCTCAAAGGCAAGTCCTTCTATCAACGCAGGAGCATTTACGCCATGTTGCTAATCAAGGACAAGCGCTATTTCCGGGACGCAGGGGTACCAGAGCAGCTGCTGGACAGTGACCTGGAAGAAAACTCTTCTCAGTCCAACAACCCCTCAGAAAAAGAAGAGGAAGTGGCGACCGTCACACATGGGGTAGGCAAGCAGTTGGCGGTCCTGAAGAAAGTACACAGGACGGAGAACACTGCTTTTCCTGAAGCTTCAGAAGGCTGATCACAAATTTCGACCGCTTTTCGTGTGCAACTCTCACACAGGAGCAGGTCAATATAATCCAGCTGAAGTTAGCCGATTCTACCCCATCGGTTGTCGCCTTTCAGGCAGGCGATGTCGTAGTCCCGGTCAATGATCTAAGGGACATGGTGAAGGAAGGAGGGTGCTTGGCTATAGCAGTTGCAGTCGCTTACATCCAGTATATACAGCCAAAGCTAGAACATGCATACATAGCCCAACCCATGCTATTCAACGACATCTGCCTCGCCGACGAAACCGGAGCGAAGCAAAATTTTCTGGTAGAATTGAGAGGCGGGGTCCCAGACACTATCTTTTTGCCAATTCTGCATTACAATCATTGGACGCTCCTAACTGTGTACTCCCGGCAGTGAGCAGGAATTTTCTACAACAGCTCGGACAGCAACAAGAACCATCCGGTGTCGTGTACATCATAACCTTTGACATTCATCGAACGCCTGGTCTGAAAATACTACGACGAGGTGGCAAAGATGATCCAACCATTCCTGGACATGCAAGGAGGCAAATGGCACGAACTCCAGTTCTGCCACCGCAGTCCGCAGCAAATTCCCTTATCCAACGACTGTGGCATCTACGTCCTGGAATGGATAGCAAATAAAGAAACGTCTGACCAGCTCAACCACATCGGATATCACAGCAGAAGGGGCGAATATGTGTGGGAGCTTCTGTCTGACGCAGGCGCAACCTCACTGGAATAAACATTACCTCACCTTACCTACTTCACGACTCTGGGACAGAGTGTGGAGCAAGTTTGGGGGGGGGGTACCATGTACCAGTGAGGGAGGTACAAATTTTTTCTGAATTTTCTAACTTAATTTTCTTCATTCTTTTGTCTCAAATTCTTTATTCTTTTGTTCTTCTTTTTTTTACATATATATGTTCATACCAAAATTTTTGAAAATTTTGTCTATATCATTCTCGTAACTCATGTACAAAGTTGCTATTTTAGTAAAAACCTGTCGCAACTTCTTGCAAAGTTAGTTTTCTATGTGCTTAACGAGATACAAGTTTTGTTATATCTTTCTGATAATGTTGTTTCAAACAAACGAGAAGATTACGTTTTTCCATGCCAAAAATTTCAAAAAATATAATAATCTCGCAAACAGCTAAGAGACGAGTATGGAGAAGGAAAAAGCTGCCCAAACAGCAGAAATCCCTCTTGTTTCCCCTTACCCAACAAAAATCCCCAAAAGAGAAAGTAGCCTTATGAGGGTGAATAAAAGCATGAGAGTTGTGCCCGATAAATGAAAAGAATATATATATATATATATATATATATATATATATATATATACACACACACTTGTCTTCCAAAAATACCCATCTTTAGGCATGGTAGATCTGGGGCAGTGGTACGTAGGATGTGAAATCACTGCTCTAAATCCAACTGGTTTGGACTGCAGGGACCACTTGCCCGCTAATGGACCCTTACCTAGATGGACTGATGGGAAATGGGAAAAACCCCAAAAAGCCTTAGCCTACCCTATACACAACTTTCTGCCCTAAAAATAAAGTTGTTTGGTGTGTAAGCTAACTTCGGAATCATACAACAAAGTCTCGCCGAAGCCGTAGAGAAGAATTTTACTTCAATAATAAGGTAGGAAATGCAAGGTCTTTTGTTCGAAGTGAGACATCATTATCTTTAAGGCATCACGATTTTTGTTTCACCTTTTGAATAGAAAACTTCGCCGAGCAAGAAGAAGCATCACTAAATAAAGTTTAAATATTGATTGAGGACAATCAAAAGGCTAAGTTTGGGGGAGTTGATAACACCAATTTTTGTGATGTTTTTGCCCTTTATTCTGTTATCAAAACTGCCCTTTTCTGCTATTTTCCTCTCTTTTATTAGTACTTTCGCAATAATTGGCCAAGCAATGCTCTAAATCCAATATTTCCATCTTTTGCAGAGTTTTTCCTCATTTTGGTACAATAAGGCCGTCCCGGCCCACAAATAAGTCCAAAGTCTGTTTCGGCCTTCCTGGCGCCCGATACGACCTCTGCCCGATAGGGTGGAGCGACACAATGACGCACGACGAAGGGATGCCGCGCAAGAAGAAACTGACGGACGACACATCTTCTACCCGACACGGAGCCACACTCGCCGCGACAACCCAAGCTTGTCGGGCGACACAGCCACCCACCGGCAGGCGCGCCGACCGTCACGTGACCGATAGCCGACACCCCTGTGTCGAGCGACACCAGTATCGGTTGTCTACCGACCCGTGAATAAGGAGGACATGTGGCGCTTCGAGCACCATAACTTCCCCCAACCGCTGCCTATAAATAGCAGCTACATGAAGTCGAAAAGACAGTTCAGACAGTTAGGAACTTTGAGCGATCTTCCGAGGAAAACTGCGAGAGAAAGAGTATCGTGCCCCAGTGCTCGTGCCGGGCAACTCTAGGTGAGCTCTTCCTCATCCCGAGAGGGAGGGGATGGTTCACTTAGGACCATCCCAGGCGACACTGCGGGCCGATATCGGCCGACGTAGATGAGCGACACAAGTGCCTGATAGTAGAGCGCGTCGCTCCATGCCCGACACGATATCGAACCTGATACGCTTCGCCCGTCATGCATGTCGCCCGAGAGGGTGCGCCGCCCGACATGAGCGTATCGGCCAGGGTCCTTGAGCGATACAGTCGGCCATCACAGTGTGCCGCCCGAGAGGGTGTGCCACCTGACATGGTTGTAT
The DNA here is from genome assembly GCA_963693085.1 of Alisma plantago-aquatica. NCBI lineage: Eukaryota > Viridiplantae > Streptophyta > Magnoliopsida > Alismatales > Alismataceae > Alisma > Alisma plantago-aquatica. Next base: position 98,961,550 of record OY856411.1, read on the forward strand.
CGGGCTAGGCTCCTGACCGATATCGTGCTGGAGGGTCCACTGTAGTCTATCGTCCTTCTACATCAAGAAGGCGATACCTATCTTTACTTCTGTTATTTAATTCTTTAATTCCCGCATTGTAGTCCAACCTTTATATGTTTATGGAAATAGAAAAGCTTACTTACTTGCTGCTCTATGTTTGGTACAATGTGTTAGATGACTGCTATGTTTGATATCTGAACTCTAGCTTGCATGTTTGGATCGCGTTTCACTTAGCTACCAAATCGTATTTTCCCATCCCAACAACTTCGAGAGTTGTGTTGTGGCTCTAGTGTTTGGTCCGATTCTGGAGTACGAGAGTGCCTGGAACGGAGTTGTTTCAGTAACATTCCACTCTAACTTAAGACCAGCAACGTCGAGAGGGATGTTGGTGCTTGGTTAGAGGTACTCACTCTGAGAGGAGGGGTGCAGGATGCTACTGCTACCGCTTGCTTTACTAACGTCTCATCCTTCATACCTTGCTCTAGCTCTAGTTTTATCTTTCTGTTTCTGTTGCATGAAAACCCCTAAAAACTGCTAATTGACTAAAAATCTTAAATCTCTGTAGTAGCTCCAGTTGGAGATAGTTTTCTTGTTTTGTTTGTGACATCTTGTTGTTTCCCTTTTGGGGAATTTATTATCTCTTTATACCTGCTGGAGTGTAGCGTGTCGATTCTGGGTTCTCAACACTACCCCCCTTGTCCATGTGTTCGACCCCGTATATCTACTTCGACCCCGTAAGCAAAGTTGCGGGGGCCTAGAAGGATTCAAGTTTATAAATGTAAAAGCTCGACTACCTTAAATCCGCCTCCACTTTCGGACGCGCGATTTAGGCTGGTCAGCCACCCACTATGTGGGGGCTGTCACCCGTTGCTGACACTGGTAGGTTTGTGTTGGAAGGCTCAAAATCGGGGTTGTGAGGCATTGGATGAAATTAGCTTGGGTAACCTTAGATTGCGGTTTGCGTTGATGGATGGATTCATTGTGGCATTTCCAGATGTGCCAACACGCAACAACATGTAAGGTTTGTGTAGCGAGATTGTCATCCTCTCCTGTAATGCAATGTGATACCCAACCATCCTCAATTAGACAAAGATGATTAATATCTATCAGCAGCAAGGACCACATAGGTCTACTCTGGGAACAATCCCATATCAACTCCCATAATAACTAAGTTACTACTTGTTATAATCATAGGCATGTATTGTTTGCATATCTATTCAGTAGATTAAAATATTTACAATGATACAAATTAAAATTGTGTTTATAATAAGAATTTTTCCACAATTTGATATTATTGTCAGGGTGTATGCAATGTAATGTTTGGATAATAAAATTAATAGCTATGCATATGAAATTAACTGTCTGTACTCTAAAATCACTTTAGTGAATTAGGGCCTCTATTTTCCTACCAGCTCATGGGGTCCAACTTGATCAACTTCCCTCTCTAGTGATCGTGGCCTCAATTTTCGGGATAGAACCCGTCATCGACGAGGCTAGCTCTCCTTTCAGATGAATCACTGAATATAGAGATAATTGACCATCATTTGCTTAATTAATCTTCATGTCATTTACTTCAACAACATGAATGTGTAGAAGAACATTTTGCACTAGTACATTTCTGACCTCAGATGTCACTTTTCTCAACCTCAGTTCCTACAGAAAATCGATACTACATGCCTATATCATCGATTGATAAAACATAAATGTCACTATTAGTCAGGTCTTGTTGATTAAAAAAAATATGGGTACACATTTATTATAATGTCGATTTTTTGGGGTAGAACTGACGTCGCAAACAATCTGCATAATTCAAATGTTCAAGAGAAAATTTTGAAATAAATGTTTAGTGTTGGTTGTACAGAAATGGACGATGCACTCCTTCTCATTGAGTAAATTTTACCTCCAAAAAAACCTATGTTATCAATTGTTCTCTATAAAAACCAACGTCGTAGGTCACATCTACCGTGAAAATTTTACTTCCAAAAAGCTTGTGTGTCCCTTCCTTCACAAAGAGACGACAACACATATTTCCTTCCATGTGCACTGAGACAAATATTCTCCCCTAATTTGGTTATGTTGTCAGTTTACTATAAGAAATTGATGACACGAGTCTTAGTGAGTTTAACATTTTTATTAGAGATAAGGACATATATCATCGGCTTCTTGTTGGCAAACTGACGATAGAGAATGAACTAGTTGTTAGTTTTGCTTATTGAATCGACAACACATGTCTTAGTGAGGCTGGTATTTTTAATATGAATAAGTACATATGACGTCAATTTATTGGTGGAGAACCGAAGACAAAGATTAAACTATGTTGTCAATTTTTCCTAGACAATTAACAAATAAATTATTAGTCGTCCATTTCTTAGAGCAACCGACGACTAAGTCCCACTTAATATTACCTCCAAAATTTCTTTCTTTCATTCTCTATTTCATCCCCTCAAATAACTAACTCTAGCAATCGTTCTGTTGTTCTTTGTTGACGCTCATACTCGTGTTGACCATCGTTGTCATCCTCATTCTAGTTGTCGTCGTTGTTGTGGTGCTGTCGTCGCCACATCTATTCTATGTTGTTGCTTCTCTGTTGTTGTTGTCGTCGTCGACGTTGTTCTACTATGATGTCATCATCGCTGTCACTGTGTTGTGTTGTCATCATTGTTGTGTTATGGTGTTGCCGCCTCTTTCTTCTCTATTTCTAGTATCTTCACTTCACTTCATCCAATTAGGTAGTTTCCTTTTTTAGTCGTAATTGTTGATTTATTATGAAAATGCATGTGTTATGTTTAAGTCATTAAATTATGCATTGTATAATTTGCTATGAAAATGAATGTATTATTTATTATGCTAGGTCACAAAATTATAATTATATGTCTAATCTTGATTTAAAATTATGCTTAAGAAAATGAATGGTTAATGGTTACTTGTTTGGTTTGTTTGAATATTGTCTAGGTTGTGTAAATAGAATATTCCTACTTTAATGTACATTTTTTTCCACCTATGATATGAATGATGGCATTAAGATCATATATGAATGTAGATTAAAATATTATCTATCGGCTTAGAAACTAGTCTAAGAAACCGGTCTGAGATTTACTCATTAGGGGTAAATCTTGAATATTCCACAGTTGGGAATGTTGTTGAACACTTAATCTCACGTAAGATGTATCTGTATGATATGTGTTTGGTTTTCAAGATCTTTCATCAATATTTTCCCATTTGTTCTCTAACTACGTTTGTAGGTGGGTATTTGTTCATTAATACACACAAACTATATGTAACATCCCTGATCTGGGTTATGAATTAACCCTAGGAGTTTTTCTTAATAAAAGTGATTATATGCATGCTCTTATCTTTTGAAAAGTAATTCGGGCTCAAGAGGAACTTAAATTACAATTTTAATCCTTTTTGAATATTGTTGAAATCAATATTTTGTTTGTTTTGGACTAAAGTGCAAATTACCCAAGTTGAGGGGTCAATTTGCAAATTGTGCAATATAATGTGTTCCTCATGTGTTAAAGCATCATGAGAGTGAAGATGATGTAGAGGTATGGCTTGTGATAGCCTGAATACCAAGAAAGAGATGATAAAGCAATGTTTGTGCATGAAAACCTAGTTTTGGTGTAATGTGCAATTTACCAAAAACCTAGGGTGCAATATGTAATTTACCACTTCAATAAGGTCCCTAATGTTTCTTGGCATCATGTGGAGCAAATAAAATGAGAGGGGCGCCTCATTTGAATTAAGTTGGAGGAGAGAGAATCTTGATATTAAAATAATCAAGATTTAAGCATAATGGAAACATTAATGCAAAAATAAATAAAATAATTGAAGGGCCTTCAACCAAAAATTAAAATGGTGGAATTCAGATGTGTGTGGACGTCCTTGAGCTTCTTTCAAGGACCGAAAATATCCTAAGGAGGTGAAATTCCACTCACCTTATTATAAGAAAAAGAATTTCCACTCAAAAAGATATATTAATATTATAAGGGATTAAGGTGCTTATTTTCTTTTCCTTAATCCTTGGATAATGGAAGGGAGCTCAGTGGTTTTGAGTTTCCTTTGCATGCAAGAAAACCAAGGAGGAAGTGGTGCCAACATTTTTGGAATTAATTGATTTTTATAAAACATTTTCTCTTTCATCAATTTTCTCATAAAAGAGCCTTTTCCAACCCACCTAAGGATCTTTTCGGATTCCTTTCTTCTCCTTGCTTGCAAAACATACCAAGAGAGCTAAGAACAGTAGGAAGGATGCTCCCAACCTGTTGGTAAGTCTTTGACCTTCGTTCTTATTGATTTCATGGTGAAAATCATAAAACAATACATGATTCCTTCATTTCTTCACTCCATCTTCAACCCTAGCCGATCCTTTCACTCCAAAAGCTTGAGAAACGACCTTGGGAGGTTGCTAGATCTTCAACCACCATTGGATCCATGAATCTTGGAGCTTGGGATCAGATTTGAAGGCGGGTTATATAACTTAAACCCTTAATCTTTGTCATTGAATTCGATTCCTACATGTAATTGATTTAATTGTTATTATTGCAATAGCTTTGCTTGATTAATGGAGTTGCCATGGAAAATGGCAGTAGTTCTGTGAGTCTAAAGGTTGAAGATGATAACCTATTCATAAGCACACACCTTAATTGTAACATCCCTGACCTGGGTTATGAGTCAACCCTAGGTGTTTTGCCTAAATATGTAATTAAATCCTTGTGATTAACTCTGAGCATGTAATCAAGTTTCTCAGAAACGTATATTTCAGTATTTGCTCCTTTTTATTTAAAGTTGTAGCATTGTTTTGATATACAGGGACCTATGTGCAATTTACCCAGTTAAAAGGGTTAGCGTGCAATTTGCACATGATGAGATGTTCCTCTGATGTTGAGACATCATGAGAATCTCTTTGGCAAAGTTTGAGGGATTTCCCAAGCTAGAGCACCAAGGTGCAGCTGTGGAAGCAATCCCAGGGCTTGAAACCCTAATTTGGGGTAAAATGCAATTTACCCAAATGATGGGATGCAATTTGTAAAGAATGTCATCTAAAGTATCTTTTTAGACTCTTGCCATCATTTAGAGAAGAAATGATGAGGAATTCACCTCAATTGAGTTATCAAGTTAAGAAATAGGCTTTGTGATCGAATAATCAGGGTATATGTGTAATATCCCTTTAAGTATGAACTTTATTATTAGATTGTTCTTCCTTGCCTTCTTTTCTATAACATTAAGATAAGGTTTGTCCTTAGAATAAAGAGGAAGGGACGAGCAAGTAATAAAGGAAGGACTTAGTTGGAATTAAGGGAAACTTATGAACTAATGTTGAAAATCCTACCCCATGTATATAAGCCCTCCTTCCCTTAGTTGCAAGGGAACTTAACCTTCGTTCCATTACTGTTTCATTTCACCAAAAACGACCAAGGACTGCCTTGGAGCTAAGGAGGACGAACAAGGGGTGCAAGGTAGGTTTAAACCCCTCTTCTTGCCTAATTCCATGGTTAGAATTCGAATTCAAGGTCAGCTTCATGGCTAATTCTCGAAACCCTATCTTTCTAGCCGTCTCTTTTCATCCTTCCTTGGAGTTTTCACCTTGGCCAACTTGTGGGAACTCAAGGACGCCATTAGAGCTTGGAGCTTGAAAGCTTGGAGCTCAAGAAGAAAGCTTTAGGCGGGTTTTATAACTCTAAACCCATGCTTTACTATGTGCATCTTTGTATGCGTTTTAATGATAGTTCTTAGTATTTCCCTACTTTTCCCTGCTATTTTGCAAGCAAACCCGTGGAATATCTGTACTGTTCTTGAGCTAGAAGATGAAGGCGTGATTTCCAAGGAAAACCCACCGCTTTTCTTTTCCTTAAACGGTCCTAATAGTTTGCTCTCACGGACTCAAGACCGCGAGGTGAGCAAACGGTCTCGAGACCGCGACAGGGCAAACGGTCTCAAGACCGTTTGGACCCGTTGTCCGAGCATGGACCGTATAAGAAACCTGTTCCTAATTATATAGGCTAATTACCCTCAAAATTTGGGAGACTAACTCCAAAGGAATCGGGAGATATGATCTTTTTAAGTCACAACTTTAAATGAATTAACTGCTGATTTTCAAACGGTCTGAAATTGCCTTTTTGGGCAAACGGTCTCAAGACCGTGAAAGGTCGTTGACTAAGCGTTGACCCCATGAGATTACTGTTCAAAATTATGTTAATTAACAACTCACCAAGTTTGATGGTCTAATTCCAAACGGGCTAAGAGTTGAAGGGTGAATACTAGGGCTAACCCTAGATAAAATCAGTACTGAAATTATGGTGACCTAATTAGGGTTTTTAGGGTTGATTGACCTAAACGGTCTCAAGACCGTTTGGGGGTCACCAAACGGTCTCAAGACCGTGAGGGCAATCAACCAAGACCGTTTGGAGGTCTGGGGTCAAGGATAGTTGACCAATTGAAGGTACAATTACATCAAATTACATTGCAATTAAATATTGACATGATCATCAACTCAATGGGTCAGACCTTGATGAATTTCCACTAGAATCCAAAAAATTGGATGGGCAAACGGTCTCAAGACCGTTTGGAACTCATCCAAACGGTCTCAAGACCGAGAGGACAATCACCCAAGACCGTTTGAAGGTCTAGGGTTGAGTGATTTGACCAATTGAGGACCCAATTGCAAATAAGTTATCAATTTAATCAAAATTCTGTTTTGTGGTTCAATCATGGTTCAACCCCTATCAAATCACCTTAGACTTTGATGAAATCTTGGGCAAACGGTCTCAAGACCATGAGGGGTCCACCCACATGATCTCAAGACCGTTTGGGCCAAGTTTGGGCCCAATTGGAGCTCAATTGAAGGGTTCAACTTTGTGTTGATGCACACTGTTGAGTGTTGATGGGTGAACATTGATAGACCCTAATTGAATCGATTTCAACTATAATTGGTTAACCATTATGGATCAATTGAATGACCAAGTGATCAAGCATAACCTTAATTGACTAAACCCATAAGTGGTCAACATAGCTTTGACCATTTGAGGGCTTCAACATGGGTTGACATTATCGGTTGCATCTTTGAGCCCTGTTGAAGGACCAAGCGGCTGAGACCATGAGGGGGCTCACGGTCTCAAGACCATGAGGGGGCTCACGGTCTCAAGACCATGAGGGGGCTCACGGTCTCAAGACCATGAGGGGGCTCACGGTCTCAAGACCATGAGGGGGCTCACGGTCTCAAGACCATGAGGGGGCTCACGGTCTCAAGACCATGAAGAGGCTCACGGTCTTGAAGCCTAAGGGGGCTCACGGTCTTGGAGCTAGAAAGGGGCTCACGGACTTGGAGGGTCAAAGTGGTCAAACGGTCAACACTTTCAACCGATCTCAATTCAATTAATGATTAATGATTGGAATTAATCAATGTGACTCATGGTTGACCACATTCAATCATTTGATGGTTCAATGTTGCCCAAATCAAACACTAATGATAATCTAAGATAGTAAGGGGTTATTTGACTAAGGTTTTTGACCAGGATGATGATCAATGGGGTGAATTACCAAAATACCCCTGAAGGGTCAATTAAGTTATACCTTGCTCAATTCAAACCCTAATTACATGAGAATGATGTTTTTAGTCATCATGACTCTATCCAACTTGATCTAGTGTAATGTTACCATCAACCATTAGTATGATGAAAGAGAAAGTACTTCTAGAGAGAGAAAGTACTTCTAGAGAGAGAAAGTACCCTTTTTAAGTAGAAACTCAACTAAAGCACCTCCAATACATAGAAATGAGCATAATTAGGGTATGATCCACCTGTGTGAAATCATAGAAACCCTAATTATGATAAATGATGAACCTTTAACTAATCCAAGAGCATCAATGAAGATGTTACTCATACATGATGATGTTATGAGTTTAATTCACCTTGAAGTGAATAGTAAACCCTAATTCAAGGGTAATGGCATGCTTTTGAGCAATAAACTCTATTTGAATAGAAGTAAAGATTTAACTCTTATGACAAAAGTAGGAAGTACATTCCTTATTGTTGTATTACCTTTATCAGATGTATTAACCATGCATGTTCTGATATGAAGGTAATCATATCCAGGTATGGATGTTGATGTTATATTCATTAAAGGCATGTTGTTAGCCTTATGAATAAGTAATGTAATCTGATGCCTTGTCAGTGGCATCCTATGCTGGTACTGGGCTATGAGAGCCATGAATACCATCAAGGTCATGCCTTAGAGATGACTTGTGATGAGGATAATGAGAAATGATGATTGATATGAGTTAGGCTTGTTACATTTAGTATTCTTCTTTTATAGCTACTATGCTATTGTTATTGTTTGAAGGACAATGTATGCTGTTAAAGAATACTGAATGTACCTAACTAATCAAGTATAATGTAGAGCCCTGATCATAGATCCATCATTGTCAGAAATTAAGTGATGGTGAAACAGGTTTTCCTTAGGGAACTCCTGGAGCACATACTTTTGAGTATGTGGGGTACATGGATGTGTAGAAACTTACATCCTAGTGTAGGAAAGTGATGTAGATGTGTAATCCATCCATCCTTCACTATAGTTCCATACCGTATCAGTGGTAGGTAAACATGAAACCTCCTGATGACGAAGATAGCACAGATATCCGTATCAGTGGTAGGTAAATATGAAACCTCCTGATGACGAAGAGAGTACAGAACGCCACTGTGACTCTAGAATAGCGAAGGACCAGTTTACCCTGGTGAGATATAGTAGTAGAGACATGAGATGTCCTACAAGTGATCCTCTTACTGACTGAGGAAGGTGAAGGTCATGAGAATCCGGCTCTCTTAATGACCTATGTATGATACTGATGCGGCTTCTCAGCGATCAGTTGGAGTATGAGTGGTAAGCCTCATCTCCACAGGGCATAATGTTGTTTGTAAAACATAATCAACCATGTAGTATAACTTGTTAGAGATGACTCCAAGTTAGTTGATTGATGTTACATTGCAATAATGTTGATATTCTCCATATCTCCTAATTTGTAGAGATCTTGTTATATCTGCAACTGTTATAGAATGCTTTGAAGGCTTTACTGTTTAAAATAATCTTTGATGTTATAATAAAGCTTCTGGCGAAGAGTTATAACTCTCGCTGGGACAATTATGTATAATTGTCTCACCCCGTAGACTTCAACTTTTTAGGTGGACGTCGGAGACGAAGAAACCATCCTACAGGTGATCAGTCTCAGCAGCAGCAGCACCAGGGGCAGCAGTAATCTCAGGTGGAGATTTGTCCTGCCATGTGGTGTAGTTAAAGTCAGTCCTATGTGTCCTCTGTACTCTCAGGTCTTGGAGTCTTGTGTTATGTGATCTTGAGATTTTGTATCTTGATGTATATAATTACTCAAGAAGTAATTATCCTGAGATGTAAACAATTACCTCTCTTTATGAAAGGAGTTTTTATGGATACAAGTTCTTATCTCGAAAAGTTTTAATTTCCCGTGATTTTTGTCTTCCGCTGATTACCGATTCGCTTCCGCTAAGTTTTAATCGTGTTTATGTCATGGTTTGGAGATCAGAGCCCACAATTAGTGGTATCAGAGCTCCAGGTTCAGTTGAGTCTACAGAGGCATAGGACTTAGGATGTCGAGTCTACCTTTAGTACTCCTTCCTTATCTAATAGAATCTTCTGCTCCTCAGGAGAAGAAGATACATAAGAATGTCAGAACATCGTGATGAGCACGTGGCAGAGAGTAGTGCTAGTGCACCTCGAGGCGGTGCAAGAGTTCCGAGAATAGAACAACCTGCACCTGAGTCGCCAAGAGAGCCACCCCAGTTCGACCCAGCTGACATGAGTGATCCAGCTGTACAGACGATGTTTGGGCAGTTTATGACTGCCATGACACATATAACCGATAGGATGCCCATTCCTGCACCTAGGGCACCTGTCCAGCCTGAAGTACAAGGTATTGGTAAGACATTCGAACGACTTCGTCGTGTCGGAGCTACCGAGTACTTCGGAACTGCCGACCCTGCAGATGCTGACTTATGGTTGACAGAGTTGGAGAAGGCTTTCAGGATTCTTATGATTCCGGAAGCTGAGAAGGTTAGACATGCTGTTTATCTTCTCAAAGGCAGTGCTGGTCACTGGTGGAACATGGAAGAGCAGAAGAGACCTGGAGTAGAGTTCTCATGGGAAGAGTTTCGTCGAGAATTCATCAATAGATATTTTTCCAAAGACCTTCCTAGATGAGAAGATCTCTCAGTTTGAGAAACTAAGGCAGGGTATGATGAACATTAGTGAGTATGAAGCTAAGTTTATGGAGTTGTTGCGGTTCTGTCCGCACATGGCTGCTACGGATGAGGAAAGAATCAGAAGATTCGAGAAGGGTTTGAATTCTGATATGTCAACCCCTGTGTCTGCCTTAGAAAACAGAGAGAGATTCTCTACCTTCGTTGAGTCAGTCCGAAGGATAGAGAGATCTGTGGTTGAGAAAAGACAAACCCATAAAAGATATCCACAGTTCCAGGGTTCTTCATCTAGGGATTCCAAGAAACCTAGATTCTCTGCACCTAACCCTCCACCACCCAGATCAAGTTTTCAAACTCAATGGACACCAAGCAGAGGTAGAGGGCGGAGTCAACTGCTTCAAGGGACACACAGTTCTGCATCAGTGTCAGTTACTGGACCACCCAGACCACAGCAACAGGAGAAGAGTTGCTACAACTGTGGTAAGGTGGGACACTTGATGAAGGATTGCCGTTCTAGGCCTATCGGTGTGACACAACAACCTCCGAGACAGAATCAACAGGGATCTCAGAATAGACAACATCAAGGAGCAGCTCGAGGACGTGGACAAGCGTCTCAAGCTGGATCATCAGCACCACCTCAACACCAGGCGACTGCGAGGTTCTATGCTATGAACCCACCTGAGGCAGTGGTCAATCCACGGGTAGTGGCAGGTCAGATGAAACTTTTATATTCTGATATGTCTATATCCTGTGATGTATCTGTTCTGATTGATCCGGGTGCTACGCACTCTTTCATCACTCGTGAAGTGATTCGTAACTGTAATGTGACTGTTAGTCATAGAGCAGATAGTTTGTTGTTAGAGACTCCGTTGAGTGGGTCTGCCGTTTTGCAGGAGGTATGTTCTCCCTGCATCCTTTTCTTTTCTGACCATCGCATTCAAGTGGATCTTATACCACTTGATATGCAGGGATTTGATATAATCCTTGTGATGGATACCTTAGAAAGGTATAGAGTTGTCTTGGATTGTGAGTCCAAGTTGGCTGTGTTTGCTGATGAAAGCAACACATGGAACTTTCAAGGTGAAAGAAAGATTCTGCCCACCTGTCTTGTATCAGCTATGGTTGCTGATAAGCTGTTGAGGCAAGGATGTTATGCATTCTTAGCCCATGTGGTAGATGTTACCAAGGAAAGGACCAACCCTGCTGAAGTTCCCATAGTCAGGGAATTCGAGGATGTGTTTCCTGAAGAACTTCCTGGTATACCACCACCTCGGGAGATTGACTTTGAAATCAATCTGATTCCAGATACGAAACCCATAGCTCAAACTCCGTATAGAATGGCTCCTGCCGAGATGGCAGAACTCAAGAAACAGCTTCAAGAGTTACTTGAGAGAGGTTTTATCCGACCGAGTACTTCACCTTGGGGTGCTCCGGTCTTGTTTGTTAAAAAGAAAGATGGGTCAATGCGGTTGTGCATCGACTATAGACAACTCAATAAAGTGACAATAAAGAATAAGTATCCTCTGCCGAGGATTGATGATCTCTTTGACCAGTTGCGTGGTGCAACAGTCTTTTCAAAGATAGACTTGAGGTCTGGATATCACCAACTCCGCATTAAGGATAGTGACATATCCAAGTCTGCCTTTAGGACAAGATATGGACACTATGAGTTCACGGTTATGTCGTTTGGACTAACCAATGCGCCAGCTGCATTTATGGAACTCATGAATAGAGTTTTTCGACCTTTCCTTGATCAGTGTGTTGTCGTCTTCATAGATGACATACTGATTTATAGTAAAGATGCTCAGCAGCATGAGCAGCATCTTCGCCAAGCTTTGACCTTGCTAAGAGAACATAAGTTGTATGCTAAGTTTAGCAAGTGTGAGTTTTGGCTGCCGGAGGTATCTTTTCTTTGACATGTAATATCCGCCTCGGGAATTCGTGTTGATCCTACAAAGGTAGAATCTGTTCTACAATGGGAACAACCAAAGACACCGACGGAAATTCGAAGTTTCTTGGGGTTAGCTGGCTATTATCGAAGGTTCATTAAGAACTTTAGTTCTATAGCTTTACCTTTGACCAAGTTAACCCGGAAAGATGTTCCTTTTTCTTGGAGTGATAAGTGTCAACAATCTTTCCAGTTGCTGAAGGAGAGGTTGACAAGTGCACCTGTATTAGTGCTACCTGAACAAGGAAAAGGATATGTAGTTTTCTGTGATGCTTCCAAAAATGGACTAGGATGTGTGTTGATGCAGGATAAACAAGTGATTTCTTTTGCTTCCCGACAGCTTAAGAAACACGAGGAGAATTATCCAACACACGATCTGGAGTTAGCAGCTGTGGTTCATGCTTTGAAGATCTGGAGACATTATCTCTACGGAGAGACATTCCAGATTTTCACATACCACAAAAACCTTAAGTATATCTTCTCTCAGCATGAGCTCAACATGAGGCAACGTCGCTGGATGGAGTTAATCAAGGACTACGACTGTACAATTGATTACCATCCAGGTAAGGCCAACGTTGTTGCAGATGCCTTGAGTAGGAAATCAGCAACATCAACCATGAATAGAGCACAACTAAACTCTTTAGTATGCTCTAGAAGAGATATGCTTATCTCTTTAAGGCAAGACAATGTACAGTTGAAGGTGTCATTGCTAGCCGGTTTGTTAGCTGAGATGCATATTAAACCTACCCTAAGAGAGCAGATTAAAGAAGCACAGCTAGATGATGCTGCAGTTCAACATATAAGATCTGAGTATGGAAATGAGAAGCAAGATGGGTTTCATGACTCAAAAGATCAAGTAGCTTGTTATAATGGAAGAATGATAGTGCCGGATGTGGACAACTTAAGGAAGTTAGTCCTGGAAGAAGCCCATTCTTCCATGTATGCTATGCATCCAGGGAGCACCAAGATGTATCGGAATTTGAAGGATCTGTATTGGTGGCCTGGGATGAAGAAGGACGTTGCAGAGTTTGTTCTGAGGTGTCCTGTGTGTCAGCAAGTTAAAGCTGAACACCAGAAGCCTGCAGGGACAATGCAACCTTTACCCATATCACAGTGGAAGTGGGACCATGTGACCATGGACTTTGTTGTTGGCCTACCCAGGACAAGCAAAGGACACGATTCCATTTGGGTAATTGTTGATAGGTTGACTAAGACAACACATTTCTTACCTGTCAAAACAACCTATTCTGCTGAAAGGTTATCAGAGTTGTATGTTCAAGAAATAGTGCATTTGCACGGAGTTCCTGTCACAATAGTTTCGGACAGAGGTCCTCAGTTTACAAGTCGTTTTTGGGAACAGTTGCACAGTGCCTTAGGCACTAAGCTGAGGTTTAGTACGGCCTTTCATCCACAGACTGATGGACAGTCGGAAAGGACCATACAAACCTTAGAAGACCTGTTGCGAGCATGTGTTCTCCAGTTCACCGGAAGTTGGGATCTACACCTAAGCTTGATAGAGTTTGCCTATAACAATAGCTATCAGCATAGTATTGATATGGCACCTTATGAAGCCTTATATGGTAGACGTTGTAGATCACCCTTGTGTTGGTTTGAGACTGGTGAGCACCAGTTGTTAGGTCCTGACCTGGTGCAGCAAACCACGGAAAAGATTAAAGTTATACAACATAAGATTAAGACTGCTCAGGATAGGCAGAAATCTTATGCCGACAAACGTCGTAGACCCTTAGAGTTCCAGGTTGGAGACAAAGTGTATCTTAAGGTCTCACCTTGGAAAGGGGTCCTTCGTTTTGGAAGGAAGGGGAAGTTAGCTCCTAGATATATGGGGCCTTATCCAATCATTGAACGGATTGGAAAGGTAGCATATAAACTAGAGCTTCCCCCAGAATTACAGAGGTTACATCCTGTGTTTCACCTTTCTATGTTGAAGAAATGTCACCCAGACACCGAGTCAGTTCTACAACCTATGGAAGTAGAATTGAATGATGACATATCCTATGAAGAGGGACCAGTGTCAATCCTTGATAAACGAATTAAAAAGTTAAAGAAGAAAGATATAAGTCTTGTGAAAGTCCTCTGGAATCATCGTGGTATTGAAGAAGCCACTTGGGAGTTAGAGGATGAGATGAGAAGGAAGTATCCTGCCCTTTTCTCGTAATATGTTTTATCGATTTCGGGGACGAAATCCTTGTAAGGGGTGGATAATTTGTAACATCCCTGACCTGGGTTATGAGTCAACCCTAGGTGTTTTGCCTAAATATGTAATTAAATCCTTGTGATTAACTCTGAGCATGTAATCAAGTTTCTCAGAAACGTATATTTCGGTATTTGCTCCTTTTTATTTAAAGTTGTAGCATTGTTTTGATATACAGGGACCTATGTGCAATTTACCCAGTTAAAAGGGTTAGCGTGCAATTTGCACATGATGAGATGTTCCTCTGATGTTGAGACATCATGAGAATCTCTTTGGCAAAGTTTGAGGGATTTCCCAAGCTAGAGCACCAAGGTGCAGCTGTGGAAGCAATCCCAGGGCTTGAAACCCTAATTTGGGGTAAAATGCAATTTACCCAAATGATGGGATGCAATTTGTAAAGAATGTCATCTAAAGTATCTTTTTAGACTCTTGCCATCATTTAGAGAAGAAATGATGAGGAATTCACCTCAATTGAGTTATCAAGTTAAGAAATAGGCTTTGTGATCGAATAATCAGGGTATATGTGTAATATCCCTTTAAGTATGAACTTTATTATTAGATTGTTCTTCCTTGCCTTCTTTTCTATAACATTAAGATAAGGTTTGTCCTTAGAATAAAGAGGAAGGGACGAGCAAGTAATAAAGGAAGGACTTAGTTGGAATTAAGGGAAACTTATGAACTAATGTTGAAAATCCTACCCCATGTATATAAGCCCTCCTTCCCTTAGTTGCAAGGGAACTTAACCTTCGTTCCCTTACTGTTTCATTTCACCAAAAACGACCAAGGACTGCCTTGGAGCTAAGGAGGACGAACAAGGGGTGCAAGGTAGGTTTAAACCCCTCTTCTTGCCTAATTCCATGGTTAGAATTCGAATTCAAGGTCAGCTTCATGGCTAATTCTCGAAACCCTATCTTTCTAGCCGTCTCTTTTCATCCTTCCTTGGAGTTTTCACCTTGGCCAACTTGTGGGAACTCAAGGACGCCATTAGAGCTTGGAGCTTGAAAGCTTGGAGCTCAAGAAGAAAGCTTTAGGCGGGTTTTATAACTCTAAACCCATGCTTTACTATGTGCATCTTTGTATGCGTTTTAATGATAGTTCTTAGTATTTCCCTACTTTTCCCTGCTATTTTGCAAGCAAACCCGTGGAATATCTGTACTGTTCTTGAGCTAGAAGATGAAGGCATGATTTCCAAGGAAAACCCACCGCTTTTCTTTTCCATAAACGGTCCTAACAGTTTGCTCTCACGGACTCAAGACCGCGAGGTGAGCAAACGGTCTCGAGACCGCGACAGGGCAAACGGTCTCAAGACCGTTTGGCCCCGTTGTCCGAGCATGGACCGTATAAGAAACCTGTTCCTAATTATATAGGCTAATTACCCTCAAAATTTGGGAGACTAACTCCAAAGGAATCGGGAGATATGACCTTTTTAAGTCACAACTTTAAATGAATTAACTGCTGATTTTCAAACGGTCTGAAATTGCCTTTTTGGGCAAACGGTCTCAAGACCGTGAAAGATCGTTGACTAAGCGTTGACCCCATGAGATTACTGTTCAAAATTATGTTAATTAACAACTCACCAAGTTTGATGGTCTAATTCCAAACGGGCTAAGAGTTGAAGGGTGAATACTAGGGCTAACCCTAGATAAAATCAGTACTGAAATTATGGTGACCTAATTAGGGTTTTTAGGGTTGATTGACCTAAACGGTCTCAAGACCGTTTGGGGGTCACCAAACGGTCTCAAGACCGTGAGGGCAATCAACCAAGACCGTTTGGAGGTCTGGGGTCAAGGATAGTTGACCAATTGAAGGTACAATTACATCAAATTACATTGCAATTAAATATTGACATGATCATCAACTCAATGGGTCAGACCTTGATGAATTTCCACTAGAATCCAAAATATTGGATGGGAAAACGGTCTCAAGACCGTTTGGAACTCATCCAAACGGTCTCAAGACCGAGAGGACAATCACCCAAGACCGTTTGAAGGTCTAGGGTTGAGTGATTTGACCAATTGAGGACCCAATTGCAAATAAGTTATCAATTTAATCAAAATTCTGTTTTGTGGTTCAATCATGGTTCAACCCCTATCAAATCACCTTAGACTTTGATGAAATCTTGGGCAAACGGTCTCAATACCATGAGGGGTCCACCCACATGATCTCAAGACCGTTTGGGCCAAGTTTGGGCCCAATTGGAGCTCAATTGAAGGGTTCAACTTTGTGTTGATGCACACTGTTGAGTGTTGATGGGTGAACATTGATAGACCCTAATTGAATCGATTTCAACTATAATTGGTTAACCATTATGGGTCAATTGAATGACCAAGTGATCAAGCATAACCTTAATTGACTAAACCCATAAGTGGTCAACATAGCTTTGACCATTTGAGGGCTTCAACATGGGTTGACATTATCGGTTGCATCTTTGAGCCCTGTTGAAGGACCAAGCGGCTGAGACCATGAGGGGGCTCACGGTCTCAAGACCATGAGGGGGCTCACGGTCTCAAGACCATGAGGGGGCTCACGGTCTCAAGACCATGAGGGGGCTCACGGTCTCAAGACCATGAGGGGGCTCACGGTCTCAAGACCATGAGGGGGCTCACGGTCTCAAGACCATGAGGGGGCTCACGGTCTCAAGACCATGAGGGGGCTCACGGTCTCAAGACCATGAGGGGGCTCACGGTCTCAAGACCATGAAGAGGCTCACGGTCTTGAAGCCTAAGGGGGCTCACGGTCTTGGAGCTAGAAAGGGGCTCACAGACTTGGAGGGTCAAAGTGGGCAAACGGTCAACACTTTCAACCGATCTCAATTCAATTAATGATTAATGATTGGAATTAATCAATGTGACTCATGGTTGACCACATTCAATCATTTGATGGTACAACGTTGCCCAAATCAAACACTAATGATAATCTAAGATAGTAAGGGGTTATTTGACTAAGGTTTTTGACCAGGATGATGATCAATGGGGTGAATTACCAAAATACCCCTGAAGGGTCAATTAAGTTATACCTTGCTCAATTCAAACCCTAATTACATGAGAATGATGTTTTTAGTCATCATGACTCTATCCAACTTGATATAGTGTAATGTTACCATCAACCATTAGTATGATGAAAGAGAAAGTACTTCTAGAGAGAGAAAGTACTTCTAGAGAGAGAAAGTACCCTTTTTAAGTAGAAACTCAACTAAAGCACCTCCAATACACAGAAATGAGCATAATTAGGGTATGATCCACCTGTGTGAAATCATAGAAACCCTAATTATGATAAATGATGAACCTTTAACTAATCCAAGAGCATCAATGAAGATGTTACTCATACATGATGATGTTATGAGTTTAATTCACCTTGAAGTGAATAGTAAACCCTAATTCAAGGGTAATGGCATGCTTTTGAGCAATAAACTCTATTTGAATAGAAGTAAAGATTTAACTCTTATGACAAAAGTAGGAAGTACATTCCTTATTGTTGTATTACCTTTATCAGATGTATTAACCATGCATGTTCTGATATGAAGGTAATCATATCCAGGTATGGATGTTGATGTTATATTCATTAAAGGCATGTTGTTAGCCTTATGAATAAGTAATGTAATCTGATGCCTTGTCAGTGGCATCCTATGCTGGTACTGGGCTATGAGAGCCATGAATACCATCAAGGTCATGCCTTAGAGATGACTTGTGATGAGGATAATGAGAAATGATGATTGATATGAGTTAGGCTTGTTACATTTAGTATTCTTCTTTTATAGCTACTATGCTATTGTTATTGTTTGAAGGACAATGTATGCTGTTAAAGAATACTGAATGTACCTAACTAATCAAGTATAATGTAGAGCCCTGATCATAGATCCATCATTGTCAGAAATTAAGTGATGGTGAAACAAGTTTTCCTTAGGGAACTCCTGGAGCACATACTTTTTAGTATGTGGGGTACATGGATGTGTAGAAACTTACATCCTAGTGTAGGAAAGTGATGTAGATGTGTAATCCATCCATCCTTCACTATAGTTCCATACCGTATCAGTGGTAGGTAAACATGAAACCTCCTGATGACGAAGATAGCACAGATATCCGTATCAGTGGTAGGTAAATATGAAACCTCCTGATGACGAAGAGAGTACAGAACGCCACTGTGACTCTAGAATAGCGAAGGACCAGTTTACCCTGGTGAGCTATAGTAGTAGAGACATGAGATGTCCTACAAGTGATCCTCTTACTGACTGAGGAAGGTGAAGGTCATGAGAATCTGGCTCTCTTAATGACCTATGTATGGTACTGATGCGGCTTCTCAGCGATCAGTTGGAGTATGAGTGGTAAGCCTCATCTCCACAGGGCATAATGTTGTTTGTAAAACATAATCAACCATGTAGTATAACTTGTTAGAGATGACTCCAAGTTAGTTGATTGATGTTACATTGCAATAATGTTGATATTCTCCATATCTCCTAATTTGTAGAGATCTTGTTATATCTGCAACTGTTATAGAATGCTTTGAAGGCTTTACTGTTTAAAATAATCTTTGATGTTATAATAAAGCTTCTGGCGAAGAGTTATAACTCTCGCTGGGACAATTATGTATAATTGTCTCACCCCGTAGACTTCAACTTTTTAGGTGGACGTCGGAGACGAAGAAACCATCCTACAGGTGATCAGTCTCAGCAGCAGCAGCACCAGGGGCAGCAGTAATCTCAGGTGGAGATTTGTCCTGCCATGTGGTGTAGTTAGAGTCAGTCCTATGTGTCCTCTGTACTCTCAGGTCTTGGAGTCTTGTGTTATGTGATCTTGAGATTTTGTATCTTGATGTATATAATTACTCAAGAAGTAATTATCCTGAGATGTAAACAGTTACCTCTCTTTATGAAAGGAGTTTTTATGGATACAAGTTCTTATCTCAAAAAGTTTTAATTTCCCGTGATTTTTGTCTTCCGCTGATTACCGATTCGCTTCCGCTAAGTTTTAATCGTGTTTATGTCATGGTTTGGAGATCAGAGCCCACATTAATCAAAGAACAAAAGCAAACGGCCTTGGACCTTTGGTCCAAACGGTCTCACCAAACCGTTTGAGACCAAACGGTTTGCAAACCGTTTGGTGTCTTGGACCCCAAACCACATGAAAAGGTTGACCGTTTGGTATAGTTGACCATTTGAGGTCTGAAATTAATTACTTGTTGGATGATGATCCAATGGACTCAACTGATCGATTCAATGTGTGCACAATCCTTCAATTGGAAGCCCTATTCAAGTTGATTGATGAATCCTTGATTGGTTCTAACAATTTCAAGACAATTTGGGTCGGTCTTGAGACCGTTTGAGCCCAAACGGTCTTGAAACCATTTGGGACCAAACGGTTTCAAAACTGTTTGGTGGGTTAGTGGTTGATCCTTGACCCATGGATGATGATCTAATGGTTTTGATTAATGATTCCTTCAATTAAATAACCGATAGTCAATCCAATGATGCAATTGGAGATCGATTGGATTGATGATTGACCTAGTGAGCCCTTGCAGTTTTGAGACTGCTTTGGCCCAAATGGTCTTGAGACCGTTTGAGACCAAACGGTCTTGAAACTGTTTGGGGTCAAATGGTTTCAAAACCGTTTGGTGATGAAACTTCAAAACCGCATGGAGGTTGATGGTGATTCAATTACTTGGATATTGAAGGAAATGATAGTTCCAATAATCCAATGATGGTTAGTAATGATAATAAATGAAGGTACAAGGGTTAAAACCTTAATAGTACCTAAGTTATTAGTGTCAATTAAGGAAGAAACCCTAATTACTTATAAGATCAATGACTTGGTACACTATGTCATTCATAGTTGTATGAACTTGACTAAAGGGTTGATGTAACCTAATTAAGTTGAGAGGATGATAATATGGAATTGATACATGAGTATGATTCATGTGGTGATTAAGGGTATGATCCTTAAGTAAAGAGATCATGAAACCCTAATCATGAACATAAACCCTAATTGACAAGGTTGTTGAACCTTAACCCTAATCTAGAGCAATTTATAATTGAAATCCTAATCCAAGGTATGAATGTAACCCTAATTTAGGATGATGATGTGTATAGACCTAATTAAGAGTAATGTGATCCAAAACCGTGATTGGGATGAATAGTAAACCCTAATTATGGGTGATGGAATATGAAACCCTGATTGGAATAAATAGTAAAGCCTAATTATGGGTGATGGAATACGAAACCCTGATTGGGATGAATAGTAAACCCTAATTGAGGATTATTGAATGTAAATCCTTTTCTAGGGTGAAATTTATGTGAAACCCTAACTAATGATGGTTTTACGAGAAACCCTGATGTTTGATGTCCTGTGGAGCTCAAATCCAGGGTAATACTATGTATTGCTTAATGAATCCTAATTTTGGGCAATATGGTGATAAAACCATAACTATGATGTGGTAATGAGATGATTATCCTCATATGACATGAAATGGGATACCATAATCCTAGCAAAGGAATAGTGGTGTTACCCATGAATAGTGAATTCATAATTGTTGAACATATGGTTCTGATATGCAATTGATATCATTGTTATCATCTGTGCTAACCATGCAGGTATGTTGAAATGATGATCATGGCCAGGTATGAGCTATGATGTTTAATTCACTATTGTGATTGTACCTTGAGTGTCATAATATACCTTGTTGCCTGGTAAGAGGTAACAAGAGAGTTATGGGCCTCAAGTACCATGTGTGATGCTTGTAATGGCAAGTATCATGTTTGTCTTGGTCAATTGACATGAAGGTGATGGTTACCTGGAAAAGTGGTAACAATGCTTAATGGTGAATCAAGGGTTTAATTACCCAGGGCCATATGATTATGGCGATGAAATTATGAAAGGATGAGAATTCTCAATTTTGAAATAAGGGACTGAGTTCCCAATATTTGTCAAAGACAGTTAGGTATTTGATGGAAATAATACATGTTTCTTTATAGCATTGTCATAATAAGTTTTGTTTGAGAACTTACCTGATGCTAAAAGAATATGAAAATGTACTTAATTAATCAAGTGAAATCTATTCATGTAGTGCTCTGACTATAGATCCATCATCGTCAGCAGTAGGTGATGGTGAAACAGGTTTTCTATGGAATTCCTAGAATTCACATATTTTGAATATGTGGGGGTAAATGGGCAAAAATATCCTTACGTATGGGTGAAGAGATTGAGTGAGGGTAAACACTAAACCTCCCAATCCTTCATGTGTCGGGATAGATATATCATAAATCTTCTGATGGTTGGGATAGATGTATCATTAATCTCCCAATGTTATTTTATGTCGGGTCGATAGAGATAAACATTAATGCTCTCGATTGCCGATGAGAGTGCAGTTGACGCTGTAACTCTATAGCAAAGTTCCAGTATACCGTGGAAAGCTATTTGAGCAGTCGACACCGTCCTGCTTGTGGTCCCGTACTGATCGGGGTGTGGGAGGTCATGGGAAATCTGGCTCTTCCATTGACCTATTTATGGTACCGATTTCGAGTCTAGAAATGGACGGTTGGAGTATGAGCGGTATACCTCATCTCCTCAGAGCTTAAATATGTTCACAAAATATAATCAGCCATGTAGTGTATTTGCATAAGATTGAAATACGAGAACTACTGGTTGATGTTATACTGCTTAGCATGTTCTTGATACATAAATGTTAATTATGTTCTTTTAATTCATATTGAATATGAGACATGCTGCTTAATCAAGATATAGTTAATATACTTGCATAAGAATGTTGCTCTAATATGCATAGATGTTGATTCATCTGCTACTGATTTATATTATCCCATTGCTCAATTTATTTCTATTTAAACTGCAATGATAATGTTTTGGCAGAGAGTTATATCTCCCGCTGGGACAATTTTTATAATTGTCTCACCTTTGTGGGATCCAATGTTTTTAGGTAGACAGAGACACCAAGGCAAAAACTCTTCTGCAGGTGAAGAGCAGCAGCAACAACCACAGGGACAATAGCGATCCATGAGGTGGAGACATTGACTGACTGGTTTTTGTGTAGATAGTCCTATAGTTGTCTCTGTACTCTTGGGTCCTAGGAGTTAGTGTTTTGACAATTCGATCTGAGATTTTGGCTTGATGCCTCGAGATTTTTGTACTGCTGATGTACAGTTTAACATGGCAGTTAATGTTGTAACTCTCGAGAGGAATTAGTACGAGAGATGTACTTGTGAACCAATATGTACTTGAAATACTTTGGTTCTGAATGAAAGAGTTTTCCTGTGAATGGATCTCTTGATAAATGGTTTTAATTTTTAGTGATTTTCAGTAATTCTGTTGCTAATAATACGCTTCCGCATTAGATAATCTTATTTTAAGAGTTGTATGCCACAAATTAGTGGTATTAGAGCTCTAGGTTCGTTGAGTCTATAGAGACATAGGATTAAGGTTGTAGAGTCTGTTCTAAGTGTCTTCCAGTTTATCTGATAATGTCTTCTGCTCATATAGGAGAAGAAGAACTAAAGATGTCTGGATCACACGATGAACACGCTGCTGAGAGTAGTGTTGTTGCACTGGGAGGAGGTGCAAGAGACCAGCACAGGGAGGAACCTGTACCTGAACAGCCCCAGTTTAACCCAGCTGATATGAGGAACCCAGCCTTCCAGGCTATGTTCAGGCAGTTTATGGCAGCGCCCACATGACGGATAGAATGCCAGTACCTGCACCTAGGGCACCACCCCATGATGAAAGACATGGTGTCGGCAAGACTTTTGAAAGGCTTAAGAGAGTAGGGGCCTTAGAGTATGCTGGTACAACCGATCGAGTAGATGATGATCTATGGTTGACTGAGTTGGAGAAAGCCTTCAGAATCCTCATGATTCCTGATGATGAGAGGGTCAGACATGTTGTATATCTCCTCAAAGGGAGTACTGGTCACTGGTGGACCATCGAGAAGGCAAAAGACCTGGAGTTGTGATTGGATGGGATGAATTCAGGCGTGAATTTGTCACTAGATACTCTCCCAAGATGTATCTAGATGAGAAGATCTCTCAGTTTGAGATAATTAAGCAAGGACCAATGAACATTAGCGAGTATGAGACTAGGTTTATGGAGTTGTTGCGGTTCTGTCCGCACATGGCATCTAATGATGAGGAGAGAATTTAACAGTTTGAGAAGGGATTGAACGCTAAATTAACCACTCTGGTGTCTGCTTTGGAGAACCGGGAGAGGTTTGCCACTTTCGTGGAGTCTGTAAGACACATAGAGAGGTATGTAGTTGAGAAGCGACAGACCAAGGGTAAGAAGGAATACCCATAGTTTCAAGGACAGAGTGTTGGGAGTTTTAAGAAACCAAGGTATTATGTGCCTACACCACCACCAAGGTTTAATACCCAAACGTAGTGGACGTCAAGTAAGGGTAGAGGCCGTAGTTTACCACCGAAGGGATCTCACAGCTCATCCTTAATGTCAGTAACAGGACCACCCAAACCATCGAGGGGGAATATAACATGTTATAGATGTGAGAGAGAAGGCCATGTGGTGAGGGACTGTCCTGAGAAAGTCAGGAATGTGACCCAGCAACCGAGGTAGAGTCAGCAGGGCTCTCAGAGGCAACAGCCTGGCAGTGGTGCTAGAGGACGTGGACAAGCGTCCCAAGCTGGTTCTTCGACATCCAATAACCGAGTACATGGTCAACAACAAGCGACAGCTAGGTTCTATGCTATGAACTAGCCTGAAGCAGTAGTCAACCCTCAGGTTGGGACAGGTCAAATGGAATTGCTTTATTCTGATATGTCTTTATCCTACTTCGTATTTGTGTTAATTGATCGGGGTGCTACACACTCTTTTATCACTCGAGAAGTGATTGATGACTGCAATATGATTTTTAGTCATAGAGTAGATAGCTTGTTGTTAGAGACACCTTTGATGGGATTTGCAATATTGCGGGAGGTGTGTTCTCCCTACAATCTTTTCTTTTCTTATCACCGCATTCAAGTGGATCTTATACCACTTGAGATGTAGGGTTTTGATATAATCCTTAGGAAGGACACCTTAGAGAAATATAAAGTTGTCTTGGATTGTAGTTCCAAGCAAGCTGTGTTCACAGATGGTGGTGACACATGGATCTTTCAGGGAGATAGAAAGATTCTTCCAACATGTCTTGTGTCAGCTATGGTAGCTGAGAGGCTGATGAGACAAGGATGCCTTGCATTCTTAGCCCATGTGGTTGATACCACAATGGAAAGCCCTCATCCTGTTGAAGTTCCTATAGTCAGGGAATTTGAAGATGTATTTCCTGAAGAACTTCCAAGTGTTCTGCCACCCCGAGAAATTTATTTTGAAATAAATCTAATCCCGGGCACGCAACCAATAGCACAAACACCGTATAGGATGGCGCCTGCTGAAATGGCAGAGCTCAAGAAACAACTGCAAGAGTTGCTTGAGAAGGGTTTTATCCGACCGAGTACTTCACCCTGGGGTGCTCTAGTCCTTTTTGTTAAGAAAAAGGATGGGTCAATGCGGTTATGCATTGACTATAGACAGTTAAATAAAGTAACTATAAAGAACAAGTATCCTTTACCAAGGATTGATGACTTGTTTGACCAGTTGCGTGATGCGACTGTCTTTTCTAAGATAGATCTGAGGTCAGGATACCATCAATTACATATCAAGGAGGGTGACATACCTAAGTCTGCCTTTAGAACGAGGTATGGTCACTATGAGTTCACAGTTATGTCGTTTGGACTAACTAATGCACCAGCTGCATTTATGGAACTCATGAATAGAATCTTTCGACCTTTTCTGGATCAGTATGTTGTTGTATTTATAGATGACATCCTGATATATAGTAGAGATGCTCAACAACATGAACAACATCTTCGCCAAGCTCTGACTTTGATGAGGGAGCATAAGTTATATGCTAAGTTAAGCAAATATGAGTTCTGGTTGTCAGAAGTTTCTTTTCTTAGACACATAATATCTGCCTCAGGTATTCGTGTTGATCCTATGAAGGTAGAATCTATCCTACAATGGGAACAACCGAAGACACTGACAGAGATAAGAAGTTTCCTAGGACTGGCAGGCTATTATAGAAGGTTCATTAAGAACTTCAGTTCAATAGCCTTAACCCTACCCAAGTTGACAAGGAAGGAGATTCCTTTTGTCTGGAATGACAAGTGTCAACAATTTCCAGTTGTTGAAGGAAAGGTTAACATGTGCACCTGTGCTGGTGCTACCTGAGAAAGGAAAGGGATATATAGTCTTCTGTGATGCATCTAAGAATGGCTTAGGATGTGTGTTGATGCAGGATAAGCAAGTGATTTCTTTTACTTCTCGACAACTTAAGAAACACGAGGAGAATTATCTGACACACAGTCTGGAGTTAGCTGTTGTGGTCCATGCCTTGAAGATCTGGAGACATTATCTATACGGAGAAACATTCCAGATTTTCACAGACCATAAAAACCTAAAGTATATCTTTTCTCAGCATGAGCTAAATATGAGGCAACATTGCTGGATGGAGTTAATCAAGGACTATGATTGTACAATTGATTATCATCCAGGGAAAGCCAATGTGGTAGATGATGCACTAAGTAGAAAATCAGCAACACCAACCCTAGATAAAGCACAGCTAAACTCCTTAATGTGCTCTAAGAGAGATATGTTTATCTCCTTGAGGCAAGACAATGTACAACTTAAAGTGTCATTGTTAGCCGGGTTGTTGGTTGATATGCACATAAAACCAACTATGAGACAACAGATTAAAGAAGCACAACCGACTGATTCTATGATTCAGTAGATCAGGTCAGAGTATGGTAGTGAGAAATGAGATGGTTTCCATGATTCTGATGATCAGGTAGTCTGTTACCATGGTAGGATGGTAGTACCTGATGTTGACAACTTAAGAAAATTAGTTCTGGAGGAGGCTCATTCTTCAATGTATGTTATGCATCCAGGAAGTACCAAGATGTATCATAACTTAAAAGATATGTATTGGTGGCCTGGTTTGAAGAAGGATGTTGCTAAGTTTGTTATGCGGTGTCCAGTGTGTCAGCAGGTCAAAGCTGAACATCAGAAGCCCACAGGAACAATGCAACCCCTGCCTATACCACAGTGGAAGTGGGATCATGTAACTATGGACTTTGTGGTTGGTTTGCCTAGAACAACCAAAAGCCATGATTCCATTTGGGTAATAGTTGATAGGTTGATAAACACATCACATTTCTTACCTGTCAAGACAACCTATACAGTCGAGAAGCTTGCACAAATCTACATAGATGAGATAGTGCGGCTGCATGGGGTACCAGTTACTATAGTTTCTGATAGAGGCCCTCAGTTTACGAGTCGCTTTTGGGAACGACTTCATAAAGCTTTGGGCACACAGTTGAGGTTTAGTACAACCTTTCATCCTCAAACAGATGGAAAGACTGAGAGGACGATACAAACCTTGGAGGACTTGCTTAGGGCATGTGTCCTTCAATTTGTGGGAAGTTGGGATCTACATCTGAGCTTGATAGAGTTTGCTTATAATAACAACTATCGGCACAGTATTGAGATGGCACCATATGAGGCTTTGTATGGTAGATGTTGTAGATCTCCCCTAAGTTGGTATGAAACTGGTGAATACCGACTTTTGGGTCCTGAGCTGGTTCAACAAACAACTAAGAAGATAAAGATTATACAACAACAGTTGAAAGCAGCCCATGATAGACAGAAATCCTATGCTGACAAGCGTTGTAGACCCTTAGAATTCCAATTCGGAGACAGGGTGTGCCTCAAGGTTTCACCTTGGAAAGGTATCATGAGATTTGGAAAGAAAGGGAAGTTAGCTCCAAGATTTATGGGGCCTTATCCAATCATTGAAAGGATGGGAAAAGTAGCCTATAAGCTGGAGTTACCACCTGAGTTGCATAGATTGCACCCAGGGTTTCATATCTCTATGTTGAGAGAGTGTCATCCTGACACTGAGTTAGTTCTACAACCTGTGGAGGTAGAACTAAATGATGACATATCTTATGTGGAAGGGCCAGTGTTGATTCTTGACAAAAGAATAAAGAAGTCGAAAAAGAAAGACATTAGTCTTGTAAAAGTTCTCTGGAATCACTGTGGCATTGAAGAAGCTACGTGGGAACTAGAGGATGAGATGAGGAGGAAATATCCTACTCTTTTCTCTTAATGTTTTGTTGATGATTTCGGGGACGAAATCATTGTAAGGGGTGGATAAACTTGTAACATCCCTGACTTGGGTTATAAATTAACCCTAGGAGTTTTTCTTAATAAAAGTGATTATATGCATGCTCTTATCTTTTGAAAAGTAATCAGGGCTCAAGAGGAACTTAAATTGCAATTTTAGTCCTTTTTGAATATTGTTAAAATCAATATTTTGCTTGTTTTGGACTAAAGTGCAAATTACCCAAGTTGAGGGCTCTATTTGCAAATTGTGCAAGATAATATGTTTCTCATGTGTTAAAGCATCATGAGAGTGAAGATGATGCAGAGGTATGGCTTGTGATAGCCTGAATACTAAGAAAGAGCTGATAAAGCAATGTTTGTGCATGAAAACCTAGTTTTGGTGTAATGTGCAACTTACCTAAAACCTAGGGTGCAATATGTAATTTACCACTTCAATAAGGTCCATAATGTTTCTTGGCATCATTTGGAGCAAAAAAAATGATAGGGGCGCCTCATTTGAATTAAGTTGGAGGAGAGAGAATCTTGATATTAAAATAATCAAGATTTAAGCATAATGGAAACATTAATGCAAAAATAAATAAAATAATTGAAGGGCCTTCAACCAAAAATTAAAATGGTGGAATTCAGATGTGTGTGGACGTCCTTGAGCTTCTTGCAAGGACCGAAAATATCCTAAGGAGGTGAAATTCCACTCACCTTATTATAAGAAAGAGAATTTCCACTCAAAAAGATATATTAATATTATAAGGGATTAAGGTGCTTATTTTCTTTTCCTTAATCCATGGATAATGGAAGGGATCTCGGTGGGTTTGAGTTGCCTTTTCATGCAAGAAAACCAAGGAGTAAGTGGTGACAACATTTTTGGAATTAATTGATTTTTATAAAACATTTTCTCTTTCATCAATTTTCTTATAAAAGAGCCTTTTCCAACCCACCTAAGGATCTTTTCGGATTCCTTTCTTCTCCTTGCTTGCAAAACTGACCAAGAGAGCTAAGAACAATAGGAAGGACGCTCCCAACCTGTTGGTAAGTCCTTGACCTTCGTTCTTCTTGATTTCATGGTGAAAATAATAAAACAATACATGATTCCTTTATTTCTTCACTCCATCTTCAACCCTAGTCGATCCTTTCACTCCAAAAGCTTGAGAAACGACCTTGGGAGGTTGCTAGAGCTTCAACCACCATTGTATCCGTGAAGCTTGGAGCTTGGGATCAGATTTGAAGGCAGGTTATATAACTTAAACCCTTAATCTTTGTCATTGAATTCAATTCCTACATGTAATTGATTTAATTGTTATTATTGCAATAGCTTTGCTTGATTAATGGAGTTGCCATGGAAAATGGCAGTAGTTACATGAGTCTAAAGGTTGAAGATGATAATCTGTTCATAAGCACACACCTTAATCAAAGAACAAAAGCAAACGGTTTGCAAACCGTTTGGTGTCTTGGACCCCAAACCACATGAAAAGGTTGAACATTTGGTATAGTTGACCATTTGAGGTCTGAACTTAATTACTTGTTGGATGATGATCCAATGGAATCAATTGATTGATTCAATGTGTGCACAATCCTTCAATTGGAAACCCTAATCAAGTTGATTGATGAATCCATGATTGGTCCTAACAATTTCAAGACAATTTGGGTCAAACGGTCTTGAGACCGTTTGAGCCCAAATGGTCTTGAAACCGTTTGGGATCAAACGGCTTCAAAACCGTTTGGTGGGTTAGTGGCTGATCCTTGACCCATGGATGATGATCTAATGGTTTTGATTAATGATTCCTTCAATTGAATAACCAATAGTCAATCCAATGACGCAATTGGAGATTGATTGGATTGATGATTGACCTAGTGAGCCCTTGCGGTTTTGGGACTGATTTGGCCCAAACGGTCTTGAGACTGTTTGAGACCAAACGGTTTCAAAACTGTTTGGTGATGAAACTTTAAAACCGCATGGAGGTTGATGGTGATTCAATTACTTGGATATTGAAGGCAATGATAGTTCCAATAATCCAATGATGGTTAGTAATGATAATCAATGAAGGTACAAAGGTTAAAACCCTAATAGTACCTAAGTGATTAGTGCCAATTAAGGAAGAAACCCTAATTGCTTATAAGATCAATGACTTGGTACACTATGTCATTCATAGTTGTATGAACTTGACTAAAGGGTTGATGTAACCTAATTACGTTGAGAGGATGATAATATGGAATTGATACATGAGTATGATTCATGTGGTGATTAAGGGTATGATCCTTAAGTAAAGAGATCATGAAACCCTAATCATGAACATAAACCCTAATTGGCAAGGTTGTTGAACCTTAACCCTAATCCAGGGTAATTTATAATTGAAATCCTAACCCAAGGTATGGATGTAACCCTAATTCAGGATGATGATGTGTATAGACCTAATTAAGAGTAATGTGATCCAAAACCCTGATTGGGATGAATAGTAAACCCTAATTATGGGTGATGGAATATGAAACCCTGATTGGGATAAATAGTAAACCCTAATTATGGTTGATGGAATATGAAACCCTAATTGGGATGAATAGTAAACCCTAATTGAGGATTATTGAATGCAAATCCTTTTCTAGGGTGAAATTTATGTGAAACCCTAACTAAGGATGGTTTCATGAGAAACCCTGATGTTTGATGTCCTGTGGAGCTCAAATCCAGGGTAATATTATGTATTGCTTAATGAATCCTAATTTTGGGCAATATGGTGATAAAACCATAACTATGATGTGGTAATGAGATGATTATCCTCATATGACATGAAATGGGATACCCTAATCCTATCAAAGGAATAGTGGTGTTACCCATGAATAGTGAATTCATAATTGTTGAACATGGTTCTGATATGCAATTGATATCACTATTATCATTTGTGCTAACCGTGTAGGTATGTTGAAATGACGAACATGGCCAGGTATGAGGTAATAAGAGAGTTATGTACCTTGAGTGTCATAATATACCTTGTTGCCTGGTAAGAGGTAACAAGAGAGTTATGGGCCTCAAGTACCATGTGTGATGTTTGTAATGGCAAGTATCATGTTTGCCTTGGTCAATTGACCTGAAGGTGATGGTTACCTGGAAAAGTGGTAACGATGCTTAATGGTGAATCAAGGGTTTAATTACCCAGGGCCATATGATTATGGTGATGAAATTGTGAAAGGATGAGAATTCCCAGTTTTGAAATAAGGGACTGAGTTCCCAATATCTGTTAAAGACAGTTAAGTATTTGATGGAAATAGTACATGTTTCTTTATAGCATTATCATAATAAGTTTTGTTTGAGAAATTGCCTGATGCTAAAAGAATATGAAAATGTACTTAATTAATCAAGTGAAATCTATTCATGTAGTGCTTTGACCATAGATCCATCATCGTCAGCAGTAGGTGATGGTGAAACAGGTTTTCTATGGAATTCTTGGAATTTGCATATTTTGAATATGTGGGGGTAAATGGGCAAAAATATCCTTACGTCCGGGTGAAGAGATTAAGTGAGGGTAAACACTAAACCTCCCAATCCTTCATGTGTCGGGATAGATGTATCATAAATCTTCCGATGGTTGGGATAGATGTATCATTAATCTCCCAATGTTATTTTATGTCAGGTCGATAGAGATAAACATTAATGCTCTCGATTGCTGATGAGAGTGTAGTTGACACTGTAACTCTATAGCGAAGTTCCAGTATACCCTGGAAAGCTATTTGAGCAATCGACACAGTCCTACTTGTGGTCCCGTACTGACTGGGATGTGGGTGGTCATGGGAATCCATCTCTTCCATTGACCTATTTATGGTACTGATTTCGATTCTAGAAATGGTCGGTTGGAGTATGAGCGGTATACCTCATCTCCTCAGAGCTTAAATATGTTTGCAAAATATAATAAGCCGTGTAGTGTATTTGCATAAGATTGAAATACGAGAACTACCGGTTGATGTTATGCTGCTTAGCATGTTCTTGATACATAAATGTTAATTATGTTCTTTTAATTCATATTGAATATGAGACATGCTGCTTAATCAAGTTATAGTTAATATACTTGCATAAGAATGTTGCTCTAATCTGCATAGATGTTGATTCATCTGCTACTGATTTATATTATCCCATTGCTCAATTTATTTCTATTTAAACTGCAATGATAATGTTTTGGCAGAGAGTTATATCTCCCGCTGGGGCAATTTTTATAATTGTCTCACCTCTGTGGGATCCAATGTTTTTAGGTAGACGCATACACCAAGGCAGAAACTCTTCTGCAGGTGAAGGGCAACAACATCAACCATAGGGACAATAGTGATCCATCAAGTGGAGACACTGGCTGACTAGTTTTTGTGTAGATAGTCCTACAGTCATCTTTGTACTCTCGGGTCCTAGGAGTTAGTGTTTTGACAATTCGATCTGAGATTTTGGCTTGATGCCTCAAGATTTTTGTACTGCTGATGTACAGTTTAACATGGCAGTTAATGTTGTAACTCTCGAGAGGAATTAGTACGAGAGATGTACTTCTGAACCAGTATGTACTTGAAATACTTTGGTTCTGAATGAAAGAGTTTTCCTGTGAATGGATCTCTTGATAAATGGTTTTATTTTTTAGTGATTTTTAGTAATTTCGTTGCTAATAATACGCTTCTGCATTATAATCTTGTTTTAAGAGTTGTATGCCACACTATATGTATAAAATGCAAGTGTACGCCGAGTAATATAGCCCTTAGGAGGTCCGGATGTCGAACTCAGGGAAACATAAATCCAAAGACTATTACTAACTATAATACAATCAGCTAGGTCAAAGAAACTTCGAATGGCAATTTGATTATCTAAAATGCAGAAAATAAATCTAAGATTGGTAGTGTTTGATCTCGATTGGAGTGAATTCCTTAGGATTGTGGTTTCATCTCGGCTAACATTGCAACTAACAACATGATATTAATAAATCTCTCCTGACCATGGACAAAGAGACCCGTAGCTAGAATTATCCGTTCTTACGACATAATTCACTACCTAATCTAATACCAATCCCACTCTTGTAATGATTATGTTATAAGTTAGGTGCTTTATCAAAAACTTAGGTAATATCTTTGTGTTTGTAAGCTACCTTTCTCAAAGGGCGATATAAAACATGTCTTTCTATGAATTTTCCGACCCTTAATCCCTCTCTTAAAGCAATTAACGGTCTCACTAGTATAGAAATGACATATAATGTCACCTTTGATGGCGTCAGTTAAATAAAAAATATTGATGCCATAGGTCAACAACATCAGTTACTTAAGACATATGTCACCATATGTGAAGGCATGCCGATTAAGAAAAGACACGAGTACCACTTTTACTTCAGCGTTGATTTCTTATAATAAAAAATAACGTCTAAAATTACCTGTGAAATATAATTTTTCAGGGAAAAAATTTGCTTCCAAAATTTTCAATACGTCGTCAGTTTTTTCACGCCATGTCCCCACGGAAAATTATCCCCTCTTTAGCGTCAGTGATATCTCCAAAAACTAATGACTAAAACCCTGAACGAGACAGTGTATATTTGGACTTAGTTGTTGGTTTTTTTACTAGTAAACGACGACACATGTTTTTGTTGGGTTTAAGGGGAGGTAGAGAAGGCAGCGAAAACAAAAAAATTTCCTCCCCAAAAGCAGAACAACGAAATGTGTCAACGTCTATACAATAGGAAAGGATGGTTTGTGGAATCATACCTTGTCTGAGGCTTGCTCGGCGACAATACCTTGCAACTTGCGTGGTCTTCACCTCCTGTCTTGGACGGTGTCTGTGCAGCTCCTGGTCACACCGGGACTGACATGATTGAAGGCTGTCCTCCTAGCGGTAGAAACCTCCCGCCTCTGAAGTAGTCCACACGGACCACCTGGAACTCCAATCTCCTTGTCCCACAAGGAATTGGAAAGAGTAGCACCCTCCTGTTCACGTACTAGTCGCCAACACACTCTCCTGCCTCCAGTTGCAACTGCAGTTGTCTTTCCCTTGATGCGCCTCCCTTTGCGGGTAGCACTTGCTCGGGCTCTCTCGGTTACCAAAACCAGAGAGAACGACAACTTTGCAGAGCAACTGGTTGCACTGAGTTGTTCTTTGACAAGCCCCCAATACCCCTATATATATAGGAGAGTCATGGGACAGGGTTCTCCATCCCAGACAATGCGGGACTAAAAGCAGGAGCAGAAGGGTTCGAGATTTTCCACAAAAGCAACCAACTCGCAACCTGAACCGATCGTTTCACAACTGAAATGGTCGGTTGGGGACCTGATCCGGTCGGTTGACACCTCAACCGATCGGTTGGGACCCATGAGCTGATCGGTTCACTTCTGAACCGGTCAGTTCGTGGTCCTAATCAGTTCCCGATTGACTTTCCTTCTTTTGTTTCTAATTGGTATCGAATACCAATCCTTGTTCCAATCAAATTGGGCAAGTGAAACGCAAGGAAAATTCTCACCAATCTTACTTTCCCAACTTGCTCGGTTGCAACAGTTGAACCGATCGGTTCAACACTTGAAGAAATCGTTTACCCTATCCTTGAGCTAATCGAATCAACACTTGAGCCGACCGGTTCACCAAGCTCAGCCGATCGGTTCATCACACGAGCCGATCAGTTCATCACATGAGCCGATCGTTTGGGAGTGCAGATCGTGCAGAATCAGTCAATTGTGATTTCAATCAATCTGATACTCCAATCAATGTGTCCAACACCTTGAACATTATGATATTGAGCTATCAATTGATTGAGTGTTTAATTGAACTACTAAACACCTTTAGTAATCAATCTAAACATTGTTTGTGGACAAAACTCCTCTTCTAGGTTAAAACCTATGTGTGTGACCCTGCAGGTCCTTTTCACGTTGGCAGTGAAAGTCCATAACACTTATGACTTCACAAGCAAAGAGCGGTGCCTAGTCACTCATCAGTGCTACCCAAGTGAAAGTAGAAAGTTGGAGAACAACTTTCAATCCTACAATCCGTGAATGGTGTTACAGCGAATGTATAATTCCTTTGTCACTGATATCTCGAATGAACTCGAGGCATGGAACAGTCATCCTATCAATGTTCATTCACTTTCTTGATCTCAGAGTAGATTGGAAGAGATATGTATGACATCAATATCACATACTGATTCACACATGCGTGCGCACACCTATTTCAATCCTACTCATCAAGTGGCCTTGGATATCAAACTCCCTCAGGAGGGACAAATCCCATATCTATCACTCACCCCTCAAAAGCCCCATGTGTCAAAGCCACCCAATCATCACCATTATAACAACCCATGTTTTAGGACTGCGTTTGATGATGTCAAAGTGTGCCCAACGACATGTGTTGAGTGTAGTGATTTCAGGTCAAAGAATCACACTCACCACCATCACTGTGAGTACTGACTATGACTACCATGTCATGATTCCATGTGTCAAACTCATGGTGGGTCTGTCTGGTACACTTGTTCTCTAACAAGTACCTATGTGTTTGGTTTTGATATCTCTATATCATGACTAATGAGATTCTGTCATCAACCAACACCACAATCTAGTCTTGTGTGTCATTGTTGTCTATCTACCTTCCACAATGACATCCGACTAGGGACACAACAAGAATGTACAAAATCTTAGCATCCGTATGATCTCATTGTTCAGGTCCTTAACCTGAAAGCATACGTCATTGAGTACTGTCATTCTCTAGACATTCAATCTGTTCTATCACTATCTCATATGACTGAACCAGAAAGAATTGGAAGCTTGCCTTTAATGTTTATCAAATCAATCTTAATGTATCCCACCAATCATCCCATGATTGGCTCTCAGGGCATACATACCAACAGACTCCCACTTGCACTGCGAGCCAATCACCCTTGAATCATATTCATAGTGATCTTCAAACATGTCCCACATGTTACTGTGCTCTAGTGCGAACATAGTGAGTAATGGCAACACCTTGCCAAAGTCAGTATAAATTGCATGTCTCTCATCTCTTCGTTGTACGTCATACGTATGAGATGGAGTTGCCGTAATATGCGATCTAGTATTCCTTTGCTAACCTTTAGCCACATTGCATGATCAAGGATTCCATACTTGTCATCAATGAGCGGAATATCTATAAGTTCATCTCATGAACTTCCAGACCCATATAATATCCACTGTTGTTCTCTAACGCATAGATACTCAACATTTCCTTTTAAATGGTTTCATTGGAACACTTCCAATTATCAACAAACTTTCACTTTTATATATCCCATATATACTTTGCGATTAATTTTCTATCCTTTCGGAAGTTCACATCAATGTAACTCTTTACATCGAACTCTTCCTTATCTCCATAGAACTAGTACTTCCCAAGTACTTATCAAGTTCTTATGGTTTCCAGTAACCCTTACTAGAAGTAGACAGACATCCACTCATCATGTCCCACATACGAGTTATTAGGATGAGTACATCATATTGCCATGTCATACATATAAGATGATGAATGCAATTTGTTCTTTCCATGTCGATACATGCAAGATAACGGGATGATTACATACATGATAGATCCATATCTATTCTTAGTGTTCCCATTCGTCATAAGAATTGGACACTTGGCCTTGGGATACTAACTCCATGTAACATGGACAAGTTTTCTCCCACTGAATCTGTGCATACTAAACCCTTCAGTACATATTGCCAATGTATGCTTTCTCTTTTCAGGTCAAGAGGTTTTCGAGAACTATATCTATAGATCTCTATTCCTATCTCATAGGAAACATCTCTATCTTCCTTAAAGATAATTTCAACTTTGGATTTCCATTCTAGAACATTTTCATTTCACATCAATATGTGGAATGTGAACACGCTCCCACTAAATCACAGATCCCTTCTTTATCTTTGACATATCAGTCAAACCCTTTGACTATATCATCAAAGTAAAGATCCAATTCCGAGTTGCTTGTACTCAATAAATCACATTGATTAGTCCATTGTAACTTATAGACTTCATTTACATTAATGTATTCATAAACCTTATAGGTTGTGTCACGTACACATCCTTATTTTATTCCTCATAGGAATGCGGTTTTAGTATCCATATGCCAAATGTCTTAGTCATTAAGTTGCAATCAACAAGCATCATCTTTCTCAAAATGTTATCCATGTGTCTTAACACTTAAGACTTATTTGCACTTATGGATTTCCATCCAATGGGTGCTACCATCAAGGTCATACCTTATGGTTCACATGGAAGTCATTTAGGATGTAATGGTCATATACCATAACTCAAAATCCGGTTCCTCATATTCATCTGGATAGTTGACTCATCACATGAACAACTCATCACATAGATAATTGAGGTGTATCGGTCAAGGATATAAGAACTCACAACTCCTTGTGATTCTTATTGTCCTTTATTAGTGTGGGGTATTCTTTTATTAAGAAGAATTCAGTCATTTGATAATCATTCTCTAACTCCTTAGAGTATGATTCCTTCTTGATTTAGACATCACCATGCCTTAATCATGAGTTCACTATGATACATTATCATAATCACTCATAAGGATCTCAAACATTTGGTCCAAGTATTTCATTCATTGATCTCATAAAAAATTAACACTTTACCAAATTTGCACTTCATCTATGATAATCTTGAACACGTCAAGATATTCATATTAGTATTTCTCTAAACACCATTTGAAGTATTAGCATTTGTTCCAATAGGTATGTAAACACATCACATGTATCACACCTAATAGGATAATCATTCTCCCACTACCATTAGTGAAGATTGATTAATCATGACCAAGATATTCATGTCTCTTAACGATTTTCTAACCAAAAGAGTCTAGATTTATCCATCACATGGACACTAGAAATGAATTTCTCATGATTGATGCTAATTTGATTGTTTGAGTTATCTATAACTTCTAGGTATCATTTTATCTTATGCATATCAAATACCACAAGATAAGCAAGGCATTGCCACAAAGATCACATCTTTAAAAGATTGAAACATCAACTTTATTGATTGCCATCATTGTCATACAATATGCAAAAATAAAGTGTTTCTATCTATTGGCAAATATGAAATAACAGTTCATAACTGTATTACATGCCTTTAAGGCTGAAAATAAACTAAAGTACTCCTATCTATGGCGGCAACACTTGCCCCATTTATTGAGTGCTTTACACTTTACATCTTGGTATCATATACCTCAAAAAGTGTTACAAGTTTACTTTCATGACACCTTTAAGTAGAGACGACTGTCTCCTCCTTCTTCTTTTATTCTTCCGGATAGAGAGGACAATTCCTTTTTTCAATGTCCTGGATTTTGACAATGGTGGCAATTGCCTTTCTTGGTCACGCCTCCCTTGGCCTTGAGAGCTGAAGTCGTCTTGGGCTCTTGGCTAGCATCAAAACCTTTCTTAGCTTTGCCCTTGCCCTTGTGCTTGGACTTGCCTTTCTTGCTCATGATCACCATCACGGACTTAGGCTTGTCCTTCTTCATCTGTGTCTCGGATGTCCTCAACATGCCCAACAACTCTGACAGTGGCCTATCAAAGTTGTTCATGTTGTAGTTCATCACAAACTAACTGTAAGATTCTGGCAACGATTGCAGTATCAAGTCAGTAGCCAACTCTTGGCTCAGTGGAAATCCCAGTCTTTACAGGTTCTCCACATACCCAATCATCTTGAGTGTGTGAGGACCAACTGGATCTCCTTCTGTCACGACGCACTTGAACAGTGCCCTTGAGACATCGTATCTCTCTTGCCGTGCTTGATCTTCATACAGGTTCATGAGATGCTGAATCATCTCAACGACACCCATATTCTCATGTTGTCTCTGCAACTCATGGTTCATGGAGCACAACATCAAGCACTTTGCATCAATGGCATCATCAGAATGCTTCTTGTAAGCATCCCTTTCTGTCTTTGGTGCATTAGGAGTCGGTTCCTCTGGAATTGGAGTATCCAGGACATAGAGCTTTCTCTCTTGAGTGAGAACAATTCTCAATGTCCTATACCAGTCGTGGAAGTTTGTCCCATTTATTTTGTCCTTTTCAAGGACCGATCGCAAAGAAAAGTGATTGTTGTTTGTTGCCATTTGTACTATACAAGGAAATATGCAATTTTAGTCCTAAAACTCATTTTTGACTTATTTGATTGATTTGAAAAATTGACGATAAAATTAGGCCTTTAATTAATTATCACTCCCACTATTTTAATTCAAATTGATAGCCCTCACCATCAATTCAGAAGATTGCAGCGTACAACCTTCTAGTGGGCAAGATCCTAAAATCCTCTAAGCCATGGACCAACTAGGGCTGTCACCCACAACATAGATCTCTCAGGTAGGCAACTTTTGCCGATTGCATCATATGCAACTCTTGATAAGATGTCATATGCAACTCCTTGCCATGATCATCTCCATGCCTCAAGGTACTAGATCCCATCTAGATCACCTTGTTAAGTCTGACCCAAAGCAAACACGATGAATATGCACCCTGCTAGGGCAGACCCACACATTCATCCTTCACTCTTCCATGAGATAGACGGTGCACCACGCTAGGGCGTGCCCACACTTGGTCGATCAAGCTTTTCACATGTGTCGCATTTGGAAGGCATCTAAAACTTAATATTTAATGAGGGATTTGGTTTTATATACATACATATCCAATCACCACAATACATAGTACGTATCATATACATGCTATATCCCACAAAAAACATGCAAAATGATAAAAGTGATGATTATGGCCATCCTAATGTGATTCCTCGAGCCAAGAGGAATCACGGTCATCTAGGTCTACATCACATGCAACCTATACAAGATGAACTATGTGCTTTGCCTTACGAGTAGATCAACTCATCTCATGAATGACTTTCTTGTTCTGGCCCAGTTGTCTGGGTGCCACCAGCCGATCGGTTGGCTCCTCCAACCGATCAGTTCGCCTGGTCATCGTACATCTCGTCATGGCCGCCACCCGCTCGTCTCGCTCCTCGGACCAGTCATCAACCGATCGGCTCACTCCTTGAACCGATCATCTAGAACGTCAACTGATCGGTTCACGCCTTGAACCGATCGTCTCAGCTGTCGTCAGGATGTCCTCAGTTCTTTGACATAACAGGAAATAAAATCTATCCTAATTTTACATTGTTTAAAAGGGAAACCCCGAGTTACGTTCGGGGGGAGTAAAGGTAGGAAAGAATCTCGAATTATTTTGAGTTACATCAGGAATAGGAGAAGGAAGATCGGTTCGCAGACTGAGATGCAAGCAACCACAAACAATCATACACAGATAGGGTTTATTGGCCATAACCATGCTATACATCCACCACAAAACTCGTTTAAGGGCGACACGTATCGAGTGCATTAATAATACATATCATATATGTAAATTGGGATTTGTGGATTTAGGATTGGACACGCATAAAGCCAATTTTATTCGCATCGTATGCAATAAATAAAGGCGACAAACCAAAATCGATCATATCGATAATCCTAAAGTATAGAGAAGTTGACGTGGCTCTGATACCATTGTTGGGTTTAAGAGGAGGCAAAGAAGGCAGCGGAAACAAAAAAATTTCCTCCCCAAACCCAGAACAAGGAAACACGTCAACGTCTATACAATAGGAAAGGATGGTTTGTGGAATCATACCTTGTCCCGAGGCTTGCTGGCGACAATACCTCGCAGCTTGCGCAGTCTTCACCTCCTGTCTTGGACGGTGTCTGTGCAGCTCCTGGTCGCATCGGGACTGACAGGATTGAAGGTTGTCCTCCTAGCGGAAGAAACCTCCCGCCTCTGAAGTAGTCCACACGGACCACCTGGAACTCCAATCTCCTTGTCCCACAAGGAATTGGAAAGAGTAGTACCCTCCTGTTGACGTACTAGTCACCAACACACTCTCCTGCCTCCAGTTGTAACTGCAGTTGTCTTTCCCTTGTTGCGCCTCCCTTTGCGGGTAGCACTTGCTCGAGCTCTCTCGGTTACCAAAACCAGAGAGAACGGCAACTTTGTAGAGCAACTGGTTGCATTGAGTTGTTCTTTGAGAAGCCCCCAATACCCCTATATATAGGAGGGTCATGGGACAGGGTTCTCCATCCCGGGCAATGCGGGACTAAAAGTAGGAGTAGAAGGGTTCGAGATTTTCCACAAAAGCAACCAACTCGCAACCTGAACCAATCGTTTCACAACTGAAATGGTCGGTTGGGGACCTGAGGCAGTCGGTTGACACCTCAACCGATCGGTTGGGACCCATGAGCCGATCGGTTCACTTCTGAACCGGTCGGTTCATGGTCCTGATCAGTTCCCGATTGACTTTCCTTCTTTTGTTTCTAATTGGTATCAAATACCAATCCTTGTTCCAATCAAATTGGGAAAGTGAAACGCAAGGAAAATTCTCACCAATCTTACTTTCCCAACTTGCTCGGTTGCAACAGTTGAACTGATCGTTTCAACACTTTTAGCAATCGTTTACCCTGTCCTTGAGCCGATCGACTCAACACTTGAGTCGACCAGTTCACCAAGCTCAGTCGATCGGTTCATCACACGAGCCGATCGGTTGGGAGTGCAGATCATGCAGAATCAGTCAATTGTGATTTCAATCAATCTAATACTCCAATCAATGTGTCCAACACCTTGAACATTATGATATTGAGCTATCAATTGATTGAGTGTTTAATTGAACTACTAAACACCTTTAGTAATCAATCTAAACATTGTTTGTGGACAAAACTCCTCTTCCAGGTTAAATCCTATGTGTGTGACCCTACAGGTCCTTTTCACGTTGGCAGTGAAAGTCCATAACACTTATGACTTCACAAGCAAAGAGCGGTGCCTAGTCACACATCAGTGCTACCCAAGTGAAAGTAGAAAGTTGGAGAAGAACTTTCAATCCTACAATCTGTGAATGGTGTTACAGTGAATGTATAATTCCTTTGTCACTGATATCCCGAATGAACTCGAGGCATGGAACAGTCATCCTGTCAACGTTCATTCACTTTCTTGATCTCAGAGTAGATTGGAAGAGATATGTATGA
Source organism: Alisma plantago-aquatica (assembly GCA_963693085.1). Classification (NCBI taxonomy): domain Eukaryota; kingdom Viridiplantae; phylum Streptophyta; class Magnoliopsida; order Alismatales; family Alismataceae; genus Alisma; species Alisma plantago-aquatica. The sequence continues at coordinate 99,003,141 of OY856411.1, forward strand.
CATCAATATCACATACTTATTCAAACATGCGTGTGCACGCCTATTTCAATCCTACTCATCAAGTGGCCTTGGATATCAAACTCCCTCAGGAGGGACAAATCCCATATCTATCACTCACCCCTCAAAACCCCCATGTGTCAAAGCCACCCAATCATCACCTTTATAACAACCCATGTTTCAGGACTGCGTTTTATGATGTCAAAGTGTGCCCAACGACATGTGTTGAGTGTAGTGATTTCAGGTCAAAGAATCACACTCACCACCATCACTATGAGTACTGACTGTGACTACCATGTCATGGTTCCATGTGTCAAACTCACGGTGGGTCTGTCTGGTACACTTGTTCTCTAACAAGTACCTATGTGTTTGGTTTTGATATCTTTATATCATGACTAATGAGATTCTGTCATCAACCAACACCACAATCTAGTCTTATGTGTCATTGCTGTCTATCTACCTTCCACAATGACATCCGACTAGGAACACAACAAGAATGTACAAACTCTTAGCATCCATATGATCTCATCGTTCAGGTCCTTAACCTGAAAGCATACGTCATTGAGTATTGTCATTCTCTAGACATTCAATATGTTCTATCACTATCTCATATGACTGAACCAGAAAGAATTGGAAGCTTGTCTTTGATGTTTATCAAATCAATATTAATGTATCCCACCAATCATCCCATGATTGGCTCTCAGGGCATACATACCAACAGTTTTGCGCCATGTTCCCATGAAAAATTTATCCCCTCATTAGTCGTTGGCTTTTTCCAAAAACTGACGACTAATCACCCTTTACAAGACAAACTTTTTTTAAGGTGATAGGTCTGTAGCGTCATTTTTATATCTTGAAACCAACGACTAAAACCCCAACAAGGGCAATTTTTTTTTGTTTATATTTGGACTTAGTGGTCGGTTTTTCGTAAACAACCGACGACTAGGGGTTTAATACCGCCCATGCGAAACAAACTTTTTTCCCAATATCTATTTCATCGTGATTCTGGGTTTAATAGCCGCCTCCACTCATGGCGATTATGCTCCTTCACTCCTCCAGTCACCGCCTCCGCTCACCAGCTGCTTGCTACTCGTCAGACTTCCTCCAACTACCGCATGCCTCCTCTCTTCCTCTGGTCTTCCTCCAACTGCCGCCAGGAGATGCCGGTGGAGCTACCGTGCTCACTGCATGAGGACGCCGACAGAGCTGCTGTGCTCACCGGCCGCTTGAGGAGTTGTTGTGCTCACCGTCACCAGAGCTCAGGCCTGAGGACGATGGAGCTCAACGGCCGCATGAGGAGTTTCTGATTCCCCTACTACTAGTTAGGTTTCATATCCCCCAAATAGCTCACTACCATGTATCCATAAACATTTATGCATGTTTGAGCCATGAATCAAATTTGATAAATACTTGAACTATATCTTAACTTGATAACAATGAAATGTGACCTAATGTGCATGTTGCTATGTTTGAGACCTAATCTTGTACACAATTCATCCTAATCTTGTATTAACTATATTGCTCAAATATTGTGATCAGTCCATCTAAGATATTAAAACCCTAATGTTAGATCTCTGATTTGGTAGTGATGTGTCACCCTAACATCTACATGAATCCATATTGCATGATGTAGGTTGATGATGATAATGCAAGAGCTAGTTTGAAATTTTGAAATCAATTATGAATCTATCCCTCCCTAGGTCATGACTAATTTATGTGTAATGATTAGCTTGATGATGAACATGCATGGACATTGGAGATGTTGAAATCAATGTTATAGAGTATGGTACCTAGACTAGGGTATGAATAAGACTACAAGATGTTGCTATTGTAAATACATACATGTAGTTTGTTGGCCTAGAAACCCAACTGAGATTTACTCATTAGGAGTAAATCTTGGATAGTCACCGGTTTGAGATTGTTCTTGAACACTTAATATCACTTAGGATGCAAGTGTATAATGTATATTCAATTTTCATGTTGTTTCATCGACACTTCCCCGTTTGTTCTCTAAGTACATATGTTGGTAGGCATTTGCCCATGTACATTGGTGTACTTGGAGAATTGCGGGGAAATGCTACCAAAATTTTCTTAAAAACCGAATACACATTATACACTTACTAGTGAGATTAGGTGTTCAAGAATAGGATAGGTGGTACACACATTTATTATATATAAGACCCTAAACCCTAATTTTTAACCTTGAACCCTAATCTTTTAGCATTAAAACCTAATTTTTAAATAATTATCCTTAAATCTAAAACAATAAACCATGATAATATTCTATTTGTAAATCTTTAACTTAATATGTAATACCTAAACCCTAATAATATTCTTATTTTCTCTTTGATCATAGAATGGTTAGATCATGGATGTCCATTCCAAATCGTTTCACCCCAAAGTTTATTGTTGGTTTTGATCAATTTATTAGATTTGCATAGGAACATAGGAAACAACCTGGAGATAGGTTTTATGGCCCATGTAGGCATTGCGGTAACAACTTGAAAGACGACACTAGTGATGAAATCAAAAGTCATGTCATGTGCAATGATATTGTACAAGGCTATACATAATGGTACTGGCATGGAGAGATTTCAAACCTAAAATCAGTAGATGTTGATAGCAATGCTTGTGTGGGAGAATAAATTGCCTCTGATGATGTAGATGTAAACGAACTGATTCCAATAGACATCGTTGATGAGATGATGGATAGTTGTGGGGTAGAGCACACCGATCCACCTCCAATGTTTAGGAACATTGTGGATGATGCTGAGAGACCATTATACATAGGTTGTACAAAGTTAACGAAGCTTAGTGTTGTGTTGTGGTTGTATAAGTTGAAGGCTAATAATAGATGGAGTGACAAAAGCTTCACGTCATTGTTGTATTTGTTGAAAGAAATTCTTCCTGAAGGAAATGAGCTTCCAATCTCAACATACGAGTTAAAGAAATTATTATGCCCAATGAGAATGGAGGCTAAGAAGATACACACATGCCCGAATGATTGTGTATCATTTCAAAAGGACTATGTGGATTTGAAAGATTGTCCAAAATGTGGGGCGTGAAGGTATAAAATGACGACTTTGGGGAAGTCCAAAACTGGTTCCCCTACCAAGGTGATGTGGTATCTACTTATAATACCGCAGTATCAAAGCTTGTTTGCTGATCCGATAGATGCAAAGAATTTGAGGCAGCATGTAGAGGTTAAGAAAAATAATGATAGGTTCCTACGACATGCGTCTAATTCCCCACACTGGAAGAAGATCGATTTATTGTACCCTGAATTTGGTGAAGAATTCAGGAATCTAAGACTTGGGTTTTGTACCGATGGGATGGATCCATACGAGACATTGGGCAGACAACATAGCACTTGGCATGTTATGTTTGTTATATACAATCTTCCTCCCTAGCTGTGTATGAAAAATAAGTACATAATGTCGTCGTTGTTGATATCAGGCCCTAAACAACCTGGAAATGATATTGAAGTTTATCTTGAACCTATGATTGATGACTTAAAGAAACTCTGGGGGTGAATGTATGATGACCTATGATGCTTCACGTAGAGAGACATTTCATTTGCATGCTATGTTGTTTTACACTATTAATGACTTTCCAGCATATGGGAATTTGTCTGGATACGGTGTAAAAGGATCCAAAGCATGTCCTATATGTGAAGAGAACACTGATTCAATACGACTAAAACATGGTGGCAAGACTGTATATCTTGGTCATCGAAGGTTTCTTCCAAAATTCCATCCGCACCAAAGGTTGCGCAAAGCGTTCAATGGATGGAATGAGGAACGGAGTGCGCCTAAACCTATACCAAGGGAGGTTTTTTTTGAAAGAGTAAAAAACTTTGTCAATGAATTTGGTAAGAGATCACAATGTACCGTGCCCACACAAAGTGACATATTTTTATTCAACAAGAAGTCAATATTTTGGGATCTTCCTTATTGGAGTTCTTTGGCAGTTAGGCATTATATCGATGCCATGCACGTTGAAAAAAATGTTTGTGATAGCGTCATTGGTACTCTATTGAATATACTAGGTAAGACTAAAGATTGGATCAAATACATAATTGACCTACGTGAATTGGGAACAAGGACAAAATTAACAAAAGTAGTTAGTACTAATAGAAGAACATATTTACCTCATGCTTGTTACACGTTGTCTAGAAAGGAGAAAGTTTTTTGCGAGTGCTTGGTTAATGTTAAGGTACCACAAGGTTACTCTTCCAACATCCATAGATTGGTATCAATGAAAGATTTGAAGCCGATTGGTCTTAGATCTCATGATTGTCACACTTTAATGAAACAAATATTGCCTATGACAATTCAATCTATATTGTCGAAGCATGTAAGGTTTGCAATCACCAGACTTTGTTTCTTCTTCAATAGTCTATGAAAAAAAGTTATTGATCCTGAGAATCTCGATAAGTTGCAAACAGAAGTGGTTGTTACCCTATGTCAGCTTAAGATGTATTTTCCTCCTTCATTCTTTGATATCATGGTACACCTTGTTGTCCACTTGACTAGGGTGAAAATGTTGGGACCAGTTTTCTTGCATTGGATGTATCCTTTTGAACGATACATGAGCGTTTTAAAAGGTGATGTTCAAAACCATTATCGAACTGAAGGGAGTATTATTGAGGGTTTGTGGCGAGAGAGGTTATGGATTTTGGCAATGACTTTTTGAGTGGTAATGACACTCCTGTAAATGACAAGAATATTGAGGATTATTTTGACAAAGGGATTTTAGGAACACTGATGAAAGTAATAAGTCGTGAGCTGTTGGAACAAGCTCACTTGTATATTTTACACAACATCGACGAAGTGCGTGTTTATATCACGGAACATACCAATTTCATCGAGAAACAATATCTTCGAGCCAATTCGATGTGGCTTTCTAGAGAGCACAACAAGACATTTATTAAGTAGTTTGAAGATAAAGTCTTACACCAACTATCTCAAACACCAAATAATATTGCTGAAAATATTAAATGCCTCACCTTTAAACCAAAAATGAATGTTATGTCTTATGATGGGTTTGACATAAATGGATTCTCATATTACACAAAGTGTCAACATGATAAGAGTGTCGTCCAAAACAGTGGGGTCACCCTTCAAGCGTCTTCATTGTTTTTTTCTAGTACGAAAGATAAGACTCCACGTGAAGCTAAAATGTCATATTACAGTGTCATTGAAGACATATGGGAGTTTGTCTACGTAGATTTTAGAATTCCACTCTTTAAGTGTAGTTGGATTAATAACATCAAAGGAGTTATAGTGGATGAATTGGGTTTCATATTAGTGAATTTTGAAAAGATTGGCGAGAAGGGTAGACCATTCATATTGGCATCATAGGCAAAACAATTATTTTATATCGATGATCCTACAAATGAAAATGGTCGGTTGTTCTTCATGGTAAAAGACAGTTCATTGAAGATTTTGTAGATGAAGAAGACTACTATGATAAGTATGATGACTCAAGTCCATTCTCAGTTGGGTTGCCGACACCAAATATTGAAGCTAACAATGACTCATATGTGTGCGGAGATCACACCGAAGGAATGTTAATTGATAAAGATCTCAATATTAGAGGCATGTTTTTATTTTTTAAAATGTTTTATTTTTTGAATGTTATATCAATGTGAACTTCACAATGATATATAAATTTCCAGTTAAATTAAGTGTTTAATTATTTTTTATATTACACTTTTAGATGGCTGACCATGAGTATGATGATCGTGATGATGATTACCAAGAGGGTGAGGCGCCGCCTCACAATGTAAGTTTTATAATATATCCTATATCTAGCTATATACATGTCCATTTATAAGTTATATCCTATATGTGTTTTTTTTGTCAATTTTTAGGTTGATGATGTACCCCCTAAAAACCTTGTGTCATTTGACGAGCAACAAAAAAATTGAAAAGAATCAGGGGCATCACTATGATGAACAAGTTACTAAAACAAAGGGGCAATGGACCAAAATTGGTTGTGGATTTTGATCATGCAGGAAATCCAGTTGGAAAGAACCGCAACTCGTTTGTTTCATATCTTGGGGTTCTTACTCGTAGCCATTGTAGTGTAAATGCATAGACTTGGCATACAGTTCCTAAAGGGAAGAAAGATTTATTATAGAAAACTATGTGTGAGACATTATCATTTGTAATTCTATTTTGAAAGTTATTTACAATTCTATTTTTTAGAATACTCTATTAAATATATGAAATTTTGAGTATATTTGATCTGGATGAAAGCTTACATTGTAAAAAGGTGATGCAACGTTATTAGAGGGTCCTAAGGAACTATAGGACAACTCTTAACCGACAATACATATGAGGGGCTGATAAGAGGAAGAAGTCATCCCTTGAGCAATTGAACTACCTGGATCCGACTGAGTGGAAGGCGTTTGTTGCGAGGAGAAATATCTATGAATTCAAGGTATTAAGTGTCACTCCCAACTCAATTAATATACATTCTTATCAGTGTTCTGAAAAGCGGTAATCGGTGTACGGGCGGAGAGGGTACCGAATAGAGTATATACGGTATGCGGGAGTATAAGCGGGAGAATATTCAGTTTTAATCGGTTTTGATTTTTTTAAAATATTAATCATAAAGATATGTAAATTATATATTGACCATATAATAATGACAATGATAAGTAATTAGAAACATTTATAAGTAATAGACTAATATTGCATTCATAAGTAGTTGAAACATTGATGAAATTAGAGAAGAAAACTTTGATAAGTAATTACAAACATTGATAAGTCATAGACTAATATCACCTTAATAAGTAATTAGAAATGTTGATAAGTAATAGACTAATATTGCATTAATAAGTAATTAAAAACATTGATAAGTCATAGACTAATATTGCATTAATAAGTAATTAGAAACATTGATAAGTGATAAGACTAATATTGCATTAATAAGTAACTTGAAACATTGATGAAATTAGGGAAAAAACATTGATAAGTCATAGACTAATCTTGCATTAAGAAGTAATTAGAAACATTGATGAACTTAGAGAAGAAAACATCAATAGTAAGGATCAGTTCAATAAACACTAACTATAAACTTATAGAGAAAACATGAGGAGAAGACCAAATATGTAAATTGGAAGAAGAGAATGTAATTGTAATGACCAATAGTAGTATTAGAAAAAATTAATGTAAAAAAAAATTATTACTAGCATTTGATTTTGAAAATCACCGATTAATCAGTCGATTATTCCCCCGATCGGTCGATTAATCAGTCCTAGACCGATTATAGGCCGATTATTGATAATCGGTTCGGTAGACCCCCAAAAAGGAATATTCGGCCGATTATTCGGCCTAAGCGGCCGATTTTCCAAACAGTGATTCTTATGAATTCACCTATTCACGATTGACCTTGATTGTTACTAACCAATTCAATGTGATTACTAACAAGGCTATGAATGATGCTCAAAGGGCAAGGCATGCACTGAATGTGCATGACCACACAATGGGTCCAGGTGGCTATGCAACTCTTTGCCAAAAACTACAAACATCTTCCGTTCAGTAGCCTATTGATCCTAATACTGAGTCTGGTGAGTCCTCTACTATTACTACTGCACCTCTACATCACCATGATGTGTGGATAGCTGGGAGGCAAAAAAAAGGAGATATAACCAACCCCACAACTGCTGAGGCGAATGCAAAAATGGTAAAATTCAACTCTTACAACAATTAGTATTAATGATTGTTATGTTTACTTACCAATTTCTATTGATAATGATTGGCGGGAGCTTCACGAGCAAAGGAAGCAAGGCTCGTTCATCCCTGAGGGCGCAAGGGATGAATTGACAGTTTCTCTTGGTAACCCAGAGCATCTTGGACATGTTAGGTCTGCAGGGCCTAAGAGTGGGCCTAAGAGCATTCTTTGGGCCATCATAGTGCAAACATGTCCGAAAAGGAGGACTTTCAAAAGTTGAGGTAACCTATGCTTTTTTTACAATGTTATTGGAAAGGGAATTCATGAATCAAAAAGTGTTTCTTTTGGCCATGTATAGGTAGATCAGTTAGTTGATAAAAGAGTAGATGAGTTACTTGATAAGAGAGTCTAGGAAGCATTGAGCAAGTGGCAAACATCTCAATCTGCCACTCTGACAGTACTTGTGGCATGCCACTCTTCCCCTACGATAGAGGTGGTTGGGAGTGATCCTGTAGAGGAGGTTGAGAGTAATCATATAGATCCACCACCTAGCACATCTGTTGTAAGTATTTTAGTGACATAGTAGCTAGTCTTTTCAAGATGATATGTTAATTTATGCATATAACATACTTTAAGTAAATTTGTAGGGGTTGAATCCATGTCGTCTAAAATTGAAAATTTTCATCATTGCAGAAGGCGAGGCTTACCCACGCTTTCCAGGGAACACGATTCATGGCACTCCAGTACCCGATGGTGCGGTTTGTGTGAGCCCAACGCTTGTGCTCACTACTTGGAGGTAGCATCCATTGCCATATGCCCACCCAGATGCTGACACACTTGGTAAAGCACAAGGCAGAGTGGTCTTGTGGCCCAAAATGGATGTCATTGGTGCGTCCCCGCTAGTGGTGCTTTTACACCCCACGAGGTCGGAGCGCACGGGATGTGGGATCTTATGCTTTCGAAAATTTGTAAGACCTACACTAACTACCTACGTCTACTAAGACACTACGCCCGCAAGCGCACGGGGTCGTGTCGTAGTATAGGTGAGGCAACAAGTACAGGGTCGATCCACGGAGATAGAGGGGGCACTAGAGTTAGACGGGGTAAGCTACGTTCCTATTGCGGAGAGTAAGATTTTTAGGGTTTAAAAGTTGGTTGGTTGTTGATTAAGCTAAGTGAGCAAGTAGGAAAAGTAATATGAAACTAAGTTATCAAAAGGATAAATTAGCAATCTAAGTCAACAAGTTATCTAAACAAGAGCAAGAACAAGCTATACTAGACTAAGCAAGCAACTAGCACTTAAGAGCCTAAGTTAACCACTAATCAAGATCAAATACCTAAATTAACACTTAGCTAGCAAAACTAGGCAATCAACTAAGTTAACTAAAGCAATTTAACTACACTAGCATTAACAAGCAAACATAGCAATTAAGGTTTTAAGCAATTAGATGAAGGAGGTGGGCCATTTGGGAATGTGACCTTGACATTAATTGGGGGATGTCACCATAATAAGCAATTAACATATTTCATTCTAGACTACCAAACCAAACAACAAGGTGGGTGCTATGAGGATGTACCCTATGCTACTAGTTGGAGAACTAGGGCTAGGTGTAATTCTCATAAGACTTACCAAGTCTAGGTCTCTAGGATAAGTGGTATTAGTCAAGTGAGGACCAAGGGTAAGGATGGGAGTAGAGATGAGGATATTTGACCTCATGCCACTAGCCACCTCAACCTTTAGGAAATCCTAGGCAATTGTACTAATCACACTTATACTAGTCACTTAGAACTCACATTTGCATGTAGGAAGAAGGTGATTATGTAGGAAGATAGGGGGCTAGCTAGGGATCTGAATTAAGGACCTAGGAGCCAATCCTAGGATAGCTACATAGAAACCAAATCATCCTAGAGGCAAATGTCTTCAAACACCACAAGGCAAGAAATTAATGTAATTAAACAACAATCACATGTACAAGAGATGGGAAATGAGATACAAGCAAAGGCAATCATCATAGAAGTGAAATATGTTCATTACAAATTACATTCCCCCAACATGGTATCAAAGTCACATTTTTGCCCCAAACAGCCCACCAAAGGGGGCTTAGCTATACATGATCAAAATAGAAACAAAGGAGAAGGGAAAGAGAGTAGGAAACGCCATGTATGCTTGGTGAAGCTTGACTTCTTCACCTCCTTGCTGCCAGCCACGAGCCTCCTCCTCCAATGGTGCCTAAGAGCATGGAAAAAGGGGAATGGATGGATAGAAACCTAGGTGGAAATGAGTGGAAAGTGGGTGGAAATGGGATTAAATGCAAGGAAAGTGGGTGGATGGGAGTAATGGATGCAAGGAGTAGTGAGGGAGTAGCTGGGTAGCGGCTAGGAGGTGCTCTCTCTCGAGCCCTAGAAGCAACTAGTGCTTATATAGGAGCTAGGGCTAAGTGGGGGTATAATAGGAAAAGCAGTGCAAAGTTGTGTAGGGTAGGTGATCACCACGGTCGTGGTGGGTGTGCCACGGCCGTGGTGAGGGTAGTGGGGAACGGCCGTGGGGGTAAATACGGTCGTGGTGTGAAGGAAGTGGTGAAAATGTGAAGTATGGTGGTGGCCACAACCGTGGCGGAGTGCCACGGTCGTGGTGGGTAACATGCACCACGACCGTGTGGCTTAACACAGTCGTTTTGGAGGAGGAGGTGACCGTGGGAGGGGCCATGGTCGTCTTGATCGTCTTCGGCCACGGTCGTGGCATTCTGGGTAAAAACCCTGTTGGCAACTGACCTCTTGATCAATAAACGCACGACCGTGGGAGGAGCCCACGACCGTTTTCTCTTCTCGAGGCCACGACCATGCTGATGGCCACGGTCGTGGTGTCTTCACTGGCCATGGTTGTGGCTGGGAGGCCACGGTCGTGGGACTCTATGGAATTTCCCTGTTGAAACTGTTGGATCTTGGCAATAAATGCACGACCGTGGCATTGTGGCCACGGCCGTGGTGAGGCTTGCATGTCTTGATTTTGCTTCTGACTTTGTCATTTTCGGATGTCTTTGCTTGGGGATGATTCTTGGCCACTGGAGGTAGGTTGAGGGAGACTTTGGGGCCTTCTTTGGGTCCCTCCTTGAGTGGGGGAACCCTATAACTCCTTCTCTCTCTCTCTTCCATCTAAGCATGGTCCAAGTACCTGAAAAATAGTGCAAAGAACATCCATAAGCATATTTGCAATGATAAGCATATTAGGGGTAAAAGACTTGTAATCTAACATGTTTAGATGCAACTTAAGTACAAAATGGCACAGGATGGAGCCCTAAAATAGGGCTGCATCACCACCCCAAACTTAAAACATACTTGTCCTCAAGTATGCTCTAACTCAATCTCTCTACAAATTTTCCACAAACAAGAAATGACAAATGCAATGTAAAAGATGATTATTGCTGAATGGTATCAAAGATGACTGAGTGCATGCATTTCACCTCTCTCCTCTTCTTCTTTCACAATCCAATCATGAAAAGAGCACAAAGCACATGAACTTCACATATAGTGTGTAGAAAACACAAGTTATCCATACTTCTTCCATAAAGTTCCGGGTAAACCGTTTCATGATAGTGTTAATCGAGGATGACTAGGAGTGTTGTTTCACCTTCATGCGTTCAGTCTTATGTTTCAAATCACACCAAATGACCCACGTGGCTGTGGAAAAGGGCAAAATGAGCTAGGTTTGATGTTTCCTAGCTCAATAGGTATGAAAGTGGAAGAAAGGGTTGCGGTAAGATTCTTGGAGTGTTTTTACACACTCATCTTTTCTTTATTTGAATGCTCTTAAACAGGAGCATCCTTTTATTATATTTTTGCTTTTCTTTTTCTTTTCTTTTCTTTCTTGCCCTTAGTGTAGACAGGGCATATGGTGGATAGAGTGAAGCGGGGAGATAAAGATGTGGCCACCCTAAACTTTTGGAGGTGGCCACGGCTAATATGTGCACTTTGGCATCTTTTTATGAGGCGGAGGGGTATGAAGATGGTGGAAGAATAGTCAGGTCAAAGAGGGGTCATTGGTATGATTTTCCACATAAGACATCCCGCATGAGTATTAATCCAACACTTCATCCAAGATATCACACCACATGAATGAACAAAATGAATTTGATATATCAAACAAGTAATTCCACAAACACTAAACGTTCAAAGCTTGCTCAATTTCACAATTCAACCAATTCAATCACAATCCTAAGAGAGGTGATGCACATGTAAAAAGTCAAACATTGATACCACTTAGCAACAAACAATGGTGATTCACTTGCATTTGTCAAAGGTCAACATTTTAATTCAAAACAGTAGAGATTGGGTCAAAACATACTTTTTAGACAAAAAGTCTTAAAATTTAGGCAAAATTGGCCAAAATGGTGCCAATTTGCACTAAATCACATCTAAACCTACTTTAGGGAATTTAAAGCATAAAGCAACAAATTCTACTTAACATGCACAAGAAATTATCAAAAACTACATGAGAATGCAATGCATGATATGGAAAAGGAAAAAGAGCAAAATTTTTGAAAAATTACACAAAAATGCAAGAAGTTAACTACATGAATGCGTGAATGCAAGCAGGCACACAAGGTCAGGATAGACAAATGTGAAGGTTAGTCAAACTATTTGATCATCTTGCAAAATGTAGCGCAAGGCACATAGAGGAAAATGCGGCGAAAGAAGGCTTACCACCCTACCACCCCAAACTTTTAAATCATGATGTCCTCATCATGAAATAGAAGTTTAGACTAGTAGGGTAAAAAGGCGTGGGGTTGCGAAAGGCCACCGACGAGAGATGGAGTGGTCAATGTAACTTTAGGTGAGCAGGACAGGGCCTCCATGGCCGTGCTGAGCAGCACGGCCGTTCTGTCCTTCTTCCTGTAGCTCCTCCATTGATTTGCAATCTCTTCTTCCACTTTGACCTCCGCCTTGTCTAAACCCTTCAGCATCATCTTTTCTTTCTTGTGCCTGTACTAAAGTGATTCACAAATAGAAAAACTATCAAGTATAGTGTGTGTGTGTGTTTCTTGGAAACCAAAAGAAAGTATGGTAAAACAAGGTTCGAGAATCTCAAACCACGTGGGTTGCCTCCCACTAGCGCTAAATTTATAGCCTTCAGTCAGGCTTGTTGCTCTTTTTTCATCATGTATTGACACCCACAGTGCCCTCCTTCTCTTCTACGATGATCCTGTCGAGCACTCTGATGACATGTACTTCGTCCCAAGGAGTGTACATGGAATTGAAATATGGGCTCGATCTCCACAGCTCCAGAGGGTCACGATAGCACAAACTCTCACTGAAGTCTTCATTGGCCAGCTTGTCCCTCTCTTCTTTTGTGAACATGAAGAAGTTGAACTTTTTCCTCTTATAAGTAATCGTTAGCGTGTCTGTGCGGATATTGATTTCAGCTCTCACAGTGGATAGGAAAGGTCTACCCAATATGAGGTACTCTTCTCCATCAATAGGTGCAGTGTCTACTATCAGGAAATCGGTCACATAGGCAATGTTCACTCTTTCATCCATCGACACTATTGTGTTCTGCATGATTACCAATGGCTTCCGCTTGGTTCCATCACCTAAGATAATGGCACACTCCACTGGTTTCATTTTTTTTAGGCCAAGCCGTAGGTACATGCTCCATGGCATGAGGCTTGTCCCTGCACATAAGTCAATGAGAGCGTGCTTGACGGGTTGTGTACCAATGTAGCAAGAAATCAGAGGCACTCCCGGATCACATCTCTTTTCTGGGAAGCCATTGTCGTAGATGAAGTTCACAGATTTTGAGGCAACAATCTCCTCAGTCGGCAGTAGCACTAACTTTCTCCTTCCCATGCATATGTCCTTCATCAATGAAAAGAGTGATGTAATGCCTATTGTTCCCCGCTTCAAGTTTCCTAGGAGATTCATGACATTTTCGCCCCTTTTTTGGAGAGTCGAACCTTCATGGGATTGCTTTCCGTCTTCATCAACTATCTTCACTGTACTCACTGGAACTTGTAGAGGGGTAGTGGTGACGCTCGTCTCATGTAAAGGTCTTGGTTCCCATAAGGATATGGCTTCAAGCGCTGCTATGTCCATGGTATGTGAAATAGTAGACGTGACACTGTCACCAACAGCTGGCTGAGATATATCTATTGTAATTTCTGTATCCTCGAGTACGGGTGGAACTAATGAGAGTGCCTCTACATTCGCGTCTGGCACAGTAGCAATCTGGGTGCACTTAGCATTCTTTGGTGGTGCTTGAGCGGAAAATTCTTCGGAGCATTCTTTATCTTTGCTAGATCCCTCTAGTATCGGGATTTTACTTCCAACCTCAGTCACTTTCTTTTCCCTTTTTCTGAAACCTTGAGCAGCTTCTTCTCCCCATATGATAGAGACCACACTCACTTGTTCATGTGAAGGAGGAGGAGCTTGTGAGGACAGAGGTGGTGGTGGTCTTTGATGAGTGGAATTAGGATTTTGGAGTATGCAAGTTTGTTGTGGTGGAGGTTGGTAAGTATGTGGAGGTGGTGGTGGGTATTGGTAGTTTAGCGGGGGTTGGTGAGATGGCGGAGCATATGGGTGTGGTGGTCCTTGATATTGTGGATGTGAGGTTGCTTGGCTACGTGGTGGGATGTATGCGGCTTGTGTGGCATTCACATAACCACCATCGCTGTTAGGATTCGTCATAGGTTGAGATGGCAGTCTCTCCTCTTCATGACGAGCAAGTGAGATAGAAATTTGATCGAGCCTTTGCTCAAGACGGCTGATGTTCTGTCCTTGAGAAGACACTTCTCTCTTTACCTCATCTAGATTCCTCAATCTCCCAAGTACCTCCTCTTCGAACTTTGATTTCTAGCGTGGCTTTTTCTGCCCCTATCCTTGCCCATCCTCATTCTGTTGTTTCTAAGAGAAGTTCGGGTGGTTCCTCCACTCAGGAGTGTAGGAGTTGGACATTGGGCCCTGGTTGTTGCGGCCACCAAATGAATATAGAGCATTGACCTCCTCATCCACAGTATTAACTGCCCTTTTAGGCTGGCTAGAAGAGCCACGAGCTTGATTTTTCATCCACTTCATCATCTCAGTCATCATCTTCATCATATCGGGGTCGGTGGTATTACGACTCGGAGCTGCGAAAGAAGGTGGAGGAGCATAGCTTCAATCACAATGCCCCCCTTTTGTGGAAGCACGGTGACAGGAGTTTTCTACGAGGTGCTCAAACAGCGGCCATGATTCCTCAGGCGGTTTTGCCATGAAAGTGCCCCCGCAGAAAGAGTCTATGTTGTTTTGGCTTTGCTCCTCCAGCCCGGTGTAGATGACCTGAATGAGCTGCCACAACAGAACCTCATGATGGGGGCAATCGTGAAGTAGCTTTTGGAACCTCTCGCAAGCCTCGTGGAAGGGCTCATTCTCTTTCTGGGCAAACGACGTGATGCATCTTCTCATGTAGGATAACTTGGCGATGAGGAAGAACTTCTTGAGAAACTCATTCTTCACGTCAGTCCACGAAACCAACTCTAGCCTGGAAACGTACCACTTCTTGGCTTTCTCCTTGAGGGAGAAAGGAAATAGCATCCTCCTGATTGAGTCGTCGGTGGCGGCAGGAGTGCGGAAGGTGGAACACGTTTCAAGGAATGCGTCGATGTAGTGGTAAGGATTCTCGTTCTCCATTCCATAGTATGTGGGGAGAAGTCCCAAGAGTGTTGGCAGGATGGAGAACTGCTGACTGGGCATTTGGTCAACCAGCGTGGCTATGGGGGAGTTGTAGTTCCTCGGCGTGAAGTACTCATGAAATGGGCGATGTGGCGGTGGAGGTGGAACATCCAGTGGCGGGTTGTTCTCAGCCATCTCAGCCTCTCGGTGTAGGTTGCGGCGAGCTTGATGCCTTCTTCTCCCAATCTCAGGGTCGTAAACCACCAAGTCGGTGCAAGTTGAACGCATGCTACACATGCACAACTGTCACCTGCGTAAGTCACAAACAAACAACAAGGAGCCAAGTTAGCGAACCAATATGCAAGAGTAACACAAAGAATAAATAATAGCAATGGTGAGGGTAAAAGGAAAGGCTAAGCTATACTATCTAACTAGGCTGAGCGCCTCTATCCCTGGCAACGGCGCCAGAAAGCTTGGTGCGTCCCCGCTTCAAGTTTCCTAGGAGATTCATGACATTTCCGCCCCTTTTTGGAGAGTCAAACCTTCATGGGATTGCTTTCCATCTTCATCAACTATCTTCACTGTACTCGCTGGAACTTGCGGAGGGGTAATGGTGACGCTCGTCTCATGTAAAGGTCTTGGTTCCCATAAGGATATGGCTTCAAGCGTTGCTATGTCCACGGTATGTGAAATAGTAGACGTGACACTGTCACCAACAGCCGGCTGAGCTATATCTATTGTAATTTCTGTATCCCCGAGTACGGGTGGAACCAATGAGAGTGCCTCTACATTCGCGTCTGGCACAGTAGCAATATGGGTGCACTTAGCATTCTGTGGTGGCACTTGAGCGGAAAATTCTTCGGAGCATTCTTTATCTTTGCTAGATCCCTCTAGTATCCGGATTTTACCTCCAACCTCAGTCACTTTCTTTTCCCTTTTTTCGAAACCTTGAGCAGCTTCTTCTCCCCATATGATGGAGACCATACTCACTTATTCATGTGAAGGAGGAGGAGCTTGTGAGGACGGAGGTGGTGGTGGTCTTTTATGGGTGGAATTAGGATTTTGGAGTATGCAAGTTGGTTGTGGTGGAGGTGGAGGTTGGTAAGTATGTGGAGGTGGTGGTGGGTATTGGTAGTTTAGCGGGGGTTGGTGAGATGGCGGAGCATATGGGTGCAGTGGTCCTTGATATTGTGGAAGTGAGGTTGATTGGCTACGTGGTGGGATGTATGCGACTTGGGTGACATTCACATAACCACCATCGCTGTTAGGATTCGTCATAGGTTGAGATGGCAGTCTCCCCTCTTCATGACGAGCAAGTGAGATAGAAATTTGATCGAGCCTTTGCTCAAGATGGCTGATGTTCTGTCCTTGAGAAGACACTTCTCTCTTTACCTCATCTAGATTCCTCAATCTCCCAAGTACCTCCTCTTTGAACTTTGAGTTGTAGCATGGCTTTTGCTGCCCCTGTCCTTGCCCATCCTCATTCTGTTGTTTCCAAGAGAAGTTCGGGTGGTTCCTCCACTCCGGAGTGTAGGAGTTGGACATTGGGCCCTGGTTGTTGCGGCCACCAAATGAATATAGAGCATTGACCTCCTCATCTACAGTATCAACTGCCTTTGTGGGCTGGCTAGAAGAGCCACCAGCTTGATTTTTCATCCACTTCATCATCTTCATCATATCGGGGTCGGTGGTATTGCGACTCGGAGCTGCAAAAGAAGGTGGAGGAGCGTAGCTTTGATCACAATGCCCCCCTTTTGTGGAAGCACGGTGGCAGGAGTTTTCTGCGAGGTTCTCAAACAGCGGCCATGATTCCTCGGGCGGCTTTGCCATGAAAGTTCCCCCGTAGGAAGAGTCTACATTGTTTTGGCTTTGCTCCTCCAGCGCAGTGTATAAGGCCTGAACGAGCTGCCACAACAGAACCTCATGATGGGGGCAATCGCGAAGTAGATTTTGGAACCTCTCCCACGCCTCGTGGAAGGGCTCATTCTCTTTCTGGGCAAACGACATGATGCATCTTCTCATGTAGGATAACTTGGCGATGGGGAAGAACTTCTTGAGAAACTCGTTCTTCACGTCAGTCCACGAAACCAACTCCGGCATGGAAACGTACCACTCCTTGGCTTTCTCCTTGAGGGAGAAAGGAAAGAGCGTCCTCCTGATTGAGTTGTCGGTGGCGGCAGGAGTGCGGAAGGTGGAACACGTTTCAAGGAATGCGTCGATGTGGTGGTAAGGATTCTCGTTCTCCATTCTGTAGTATGTGGGGAGAAGTCCCAAGAGTGCCGGCGGGATGGAGAACTGCTGACCGGGCATTTGGTAAACCAACGTGGCTATGGGGGAGTTGTAGTTCCTCGACGTGAAGTACTCATGAAGCGGGCGATGTGGCGGTGGAGGTGGAACATCTGGTGGCGGGTTGTTCTCAGCCATCTCGGCCTCTCGATGTAGGTTGCGGCGAGCTTGATGCCTTCTTCTCCCAATCTCGGGGTCGTAAACCACCAAGTCGGTGTAAGTCGAACACGTGCTACGCATGCACAACTGTCACCTGCGCAAGTCACAAACAAACAACAAGGAGCCAAGTTAGCGAACCAATATGCAAGAGTAACAAAAAGAATAAATAATAGCAACGGTGAGGGCAAAAGGAAAGGCTAAGCTACACTATCTAACTAGGCCGAGCGCCTCTATCCCCGGCAACGGCGCCAAAAAGCTTGGTGCATCCCCACTAGTGGTTCTTTTACACCCCATGAGGTCGGAGTGCACGGGATGTGGGATCTTATGCTTTCAAAAATTTGTAAGACCTACACTAACTACCTACGTCTACTAAGACACTACGCCCGCAAGCGCACGGGGTCGTGTCGTAGTATAGGTGAGGCGGCAAGTACAGGGTCGATCCACGGAGATAGAGGGGGCACTAGAGTTAGACGGGGTAAGCTACGTTCCTATTGCGGAGAGTAAGATTTTTAGGGTTTAAAAGTTGGTTGGTTGTTGATTAAGCTAAGTGAGCAAGTAGGAAAAGTAATATGAAACTAAGTTATCAAAAGGCTAAATTAGCAATCTAAGTTAACAAGTTATCTAAATAAGAGCAAGAACAAGCTACACTAGACTAAGCAAGCAACTAGCACTTGAGAGCCTAAGTTAACCACTAATCAAGATCAAAGACCCAAATTAACACTTAGCTAGCAAAAATAGGCAATCAACTAAGTTAACTAAAGCAATTGAACTACACTAGCATTAACAAGCAAACAGAGCAATTAAGGTTTTAAGCAATTAGATGAAGGAGGTGGGCCGTTTGGGAATGTGACCTTGACATTAATTGGGGGATGTCACCATAATAAGCAATTAACATATTTCGTTCTAGACTACCAAACCAAACAACAAGGTGGGTGCTATGAGGATGTACCCTATGCTACTAGTTGGAGAACTAGGGCTAGGTGTAATTCTCATAGGACTTACCAAGTCTAGGTCTCTAGGATAAGTGGTATTAGTCAATTGAGGACCAAGGGTAAGGATGGGAGTAGATATGAGGATATTTGACCCCATGCCACTAGCCACCTCAACCTTTAGGAAATCCTAGGCAATTGCACTAATCACACTTATACTAGTCACTTAGAACTCACATTTGCATGTAGGAAGAAGGTGATTATGTAGGAAGATAGGGGGCTAGCTAGGGATCCGAATTAAGGACCTAGGAGCCAATCCTAGGATAGCTACATAGAAACCAAATCATCCTAGAGGCAAATGTCTTCAAACACCACAAGGCAAGCAATTAATGTAATTAAACAACAATCACATGTACAAGAGATGGGAAATGAGATACAAGCAAAGGCAATCATCATAGAAGTGAAATATGTTCATTACAAATTACATTCCCCCAACATGGTATCAAAATCACATTTTTTCCCCAAACAGCCCACCAAAGGGGGCTTAGCTATACATGATCAAAATAGAAACAAAGGAGAAGGGAAAGAGAGTAGGAAACACCATGGATGCTTGGTGAAGCTTGACTTCTTCACCTCCTTGCTGCCAGCCACAAGCCTCCTCATCCAATGGTGCCCAAGAGCATGGAAAAAGGGGAATGGATGGATAGAAACCTATAGAAACTAGGTTTCTATGGTGGAAATGAGTGGAAAGTGTGTGGAAATGGGATTAAATGCAAGGAAAGTGGGTGGATGGGAGTAATGGATGCAAGGAGTAGTGAGGGAGTAGCTGGGTAGCGGCTAGGAGGTGCTCTCTCTCGATCCCTAGAAGCAATTAGTGCTTATATAGGAGCTAGGGCTAAGTGGGGGTATAATAGGAAAAGCAGTGCAAAGTTGTGTAGGGTAGGTGATCACCACGGCCGTGGTGGGTGTGCCACGGCCGTGGTGAGGGAAGTGGGGAACAAACGTGGGGGGTAAATACGATCGTGGTGTGAAGGAAGTGGTGAAAATGTGAAGTATGGTGGTGGCCACGGCCGTGGCCCGCCAAGGCCGTGGTGGGTAACATGCACCACGGCCGTGTGGCTTAACACGGCCGTTTTGGAGGAGGAGGAGGTGACCGTGGGAGGGGCCACGGTCGTCTTGATCGTCTTTGGCCATGGTCGTGGCGTTCTGGGCAAAAACCCCGTTGGCAACTGACCTCTTGATCAATAAACACATGACAGTGGGAGGAGCCCACGACTGTTTTCTTTTCTCGAGGCCACGACCGTGCTGATGGCCATGGTCGTGGTGTCTTCACTGGCCACGGTCGTGGCTGGGAGGCCATAGCCGTGGGACTCTGTGGAATTTCCCTGTTGAAACTGTTGGATCTTGGCAATAAATGCACGACTGTGGCATTGTGGCCACGACCATGGTGAGGCTTGCATGTCTTGATTTCGCTTCTGACTTTGTCATTTACGGATGTCTTTGCTTGGGGATGATTCTTGGCCACTGAAGGTAGGTTGAGGGAGACTTTGGGGCCTTCTTTGGGTCCCTCCTTGAGTGGGGGCACCCTAGAACTCCTTCTCTCTCTCTCTTCCATCTAAGCATGGTCCAAGTACCTGAAAAACAGTGCAAAGAACATCCATAAGCATATTTGCAATGATAAGCATATTAGGGGTAAAAGACTTGTAATCTAACATGTTTAGATACAACTTAAGTACAAAATGGCACAGGATGGAGCCCTAAAATAGGGCTGCATCAGTCATCTATACTGATCATGTATGGTAAATTTACATTATGTTAATTTGTATATATGTATATATATGAAAATTGATATGAAATTATATATACAGGATAAAGTGAAGAAACCCACTACAACTCATCCTCCTCCACCTCCACCTCCTCCTAAAGTACCTAGTTGGATTGCAAAGGACCTATACGATTCGATAGGACCTCAATGTAGGGGTATGACAACATGGATAGGAAAACATCCCGAAAATTGTCCTATGATTGTTTCTATTAAGGAGGAGGCTGCAGGCCAATCATACGATAATAATATATTTATACAAGATATTTTGGAGCTGTTTACTTATGCTTGGTTGAATACATCAATGATATAACTATGGATATGGTGAGATCTTATTTATATATCTATATATCTTGTTTTATATACAGTGATGTGTTTTCTTATATATTAATGCATATGTAATATATATTTTGCAACCACTTACATAGGGTATGTACATAATTTTTATTTACCCATGTGGGATTTCTAATTACATCCTTGATCATTCGTGTATGTAAAGACCCTTCATCAGTTACCTTATAGTGCTATGTCGCTTTTAAATATTTTGGTAAAATAAAGAATAGCGTGATAATAGCTCCATTCAATGTTGAGTAAGTTTACTTTGCTTATAATTCGGACTTAAGAAAATTATATTTTATTATGGATTTTGAGTTATATATTTTTAACTTTCTTAACTCTAGTGGTAAGCATTGGTAGTTACTGGTTGTTGTCCCCAAGACATTAATTGTTTATTATCCAAACCCTGAGGGGAAGGAATTAGACAATTCGGGACACATAATGAAAATGCCATTATTCACGTGAGAAATTTTTTATATTTATATCCGTTAACATCTATTATTACATTAATATTTAGTAATGCAACTTAATGTGTTACATTAATGTGTAGGGCTTCAATAGATTTCAAAAAAGTTAGAGGAGACATGTGTAAGAAAAAGAAAGTGTTAGTCTGGGAGAATGTGAAAGTAGTTTCCTGACTCCAATGCATATATTATTTATGTGAACTATGTTTATTTTTTTATTAGCATTTTGTATGTTGAAATTTATAGTGTGTTGTACAAGACAATGTCTGGGCATGTGGATACTAAGTGATGCGGTATATGGACCTCATTCTCAGATATGCTGCACAAGAAATTAAAAACATACAATGAGTATTATATAGTCTTGATCATCATATATAAGTATAGTCTCATTAGATAATATGAAAATATCAAACTTATTAATTATATATATACATCATTCTCTTTGCAGGTGTTTAAAACCAGTGACTTCATTATAGGGCAAAAGCTATTAGATGTATGTGATCCCTATACGATGGAACAATTAGATGACATAAGAGAACAATGGGAAAATACCTTTGAAAGGGAGGCAATTTTTTTATTATAATTGGGGTACTGATGGTGATAAAGAATGACATTTCTAAACTTTGATTTCATAATTATTTCTATATTTGAAGACATTTCTAAATTTGAAAGACAAGCTTATATATACATGTGTGAATGACTTTTTTTGAACTGTCTTATTGAAATTTGTTCTATATACATGTGTGTGAATGTGAAGATGAATGAATGAATGTACTTTTACATGTGTGTGAATGTGAAAAGAAATGTATGAATGGAGCTGCAGGTTGCTACATGTGTGTGAATGTGAAAAATTATATATGAATGGAGACGCAGGTTGCTACATGTGTGTGAATGTAAAAATGAAGGAACGAATGGAACTATAGGTTTCTAGATGTGTGTGAATCATATGAATGAATTAATTATTTTTATACATGTTCATGAAACACATGATGTATATATAATCTTGATCATCTTGTTATTGCAAGTTTGTGTCTTGTTGTTAGCTAAAATCACAGAATGATGTAAACCTACAATTTATAACTAAACTACATGTTTTACATCATGCCGACCAGTCCGATAGTAGGCTTGCAAGCTTATAATTAAAAAAAAATACTTTTTCGTTGGTTATCTAAACAAAATGTCACATAATGTCAACGACGTCAGTTAATTATAGGAAACCGACAAGTATGCTCTAACAGGGGTCAATGTTTTTTGATCGAGTATGGAGATAGGCGTCAGTTTCCTACAAAAAAGCTAACGACTATGCCAATTTTTTTGTTCGAGTATGGAGATAGGCGTTGGTTTTCTAAAACAAAACCGGTGACTATGGTCCTATGGGGGTCAGTCCTTTTTTTGGTTGCAATTGAGTCTAGCTCTATGTCGTCGGTTTTAGAACCGACGCTTTAGGATTCTACCTTTAGTGTCACCCACTTGGGTGTCGCTTGGAAAGCGTTGTAAAAAGCCCATTTTAATTAACGTTAAAGGTGATATTTGTACTAGTGTCTATTAAACTACCTACGATGGTTCATGTTACTCCCATAAAAATGTGTCTAGAGATTAAGAAAAAATTATATATTAATGTATAAAAGTCAATTACAATGAATAATCGGGCAACTCACGGGTCCTAAGGAATAAGGAGATTAGTCCCACATGATATTCACGATCAAGTGCATAGGATGGGAGAAGAAAAATGTGGGTAACATTACAGAACTAAAGAAACCCCCTATAGAAAGTGATCTAGATGACTCCCTTTGACGAATAGAGCAATTTGTTGTCTTTCGGCTGTGAATATGCCCATCGGAGGTGCCCCAACCATACAGAACGTGATTGTCTCCTCCGCTTTCTCCTCTCCTTGCTCTCGGCTGTCTTGCAATGGAATAGAATGCGATGATTAGGTCTGGCTGAACTCCCCCTAAGTCATAGAAGTGACATAGGACATCATTAATTATGGATCATTGGATTGAACCCAGTTTTCAGATATGCTTGTTTTGGCCGTGTTAGTACTATTGACTTGGATGTTGGTAGTACCAACTCCCTCGATTAATTGTGGTCGTTGTCCTTCTATCGGTAATACCGAGATTTCCCTATTAATCCCTGATTTATCCATGTTATGTGGTCCGTACCACTGATTCCAAAGTCGGTAGTACCGAGCTATGTAGATTGTTGTAAAATTACTTGAAATTCACAAAAATGAACATAAGCTCTTAAAATATAGTAAATTCTTCAGGAACATTAAAATTATACTTATTTTATGTATTTGAGTATCATGGACTAATAAGAGTAAACATGCATAAATTAATGTGAAAATGACAAAATAGTGCATAAAAGCCAATAATATATAACTTGTGAAAATGACAAATATACAGTGCATCAAACTCCCCTAAGCTTAAATGTTGCTCATCCTTGAGCAACACACCCTCAGGTCTGTTTGAGAGAAGACAGTAAAAGGGAATAAATTATGAATTTCATTTCTCAACCATCCCCACCTGGTGGTCCCAAACCGACCTTCATTGACCACTGAACAATCAATTGCTCTTAAGCGACCAAAAATATCCATAAAAGATGTCCATCCTCAAATTAATGAAAACTATCAAAAGAGCAGTTAATATCATAATCAATCAGGTATTCACTCATGTGATTCCCTATTCTACATTGCTCTTTAAATAACTACCAACTACTTGGAAGCAGTTCTCCTTTTAAGAATGAATGAGGAGAATAAAAATTTAAGTGACCTACCAATAGGAGCAATGAATGGTATTAAATAGGCGGGTTATGAAGATTTACAAATAACATTTGAATTATTTATGCAAAAATAAAATATGATGAACCTATATGGTGAAGATGATGAAAAATACATGAATCCTAACCCCTAATATTCTAGGTGAAATGATGCATGAATCAAACAATCTCATAAATAAATGAGAATGAAATAAGGAAAAGGAATGCATCATGTGAATGTTTCCATCTCTTTGTGAAGATTTTAGGGCATCCTTTTTCCCTGTTAACTTTAGAACATTAACAAACCCTTTTTTTTCATTGGGCCATTATTCTAGCATGATGGAACATGTTAGGATTTACTACATATCATTCATTTTTTATGAGGGTATGTATGTGTATCTCTGCACTCATATTTCGAAGGAAAATGATATCCATATGACATGGAAATGAATGATATTGAATTCATGTAATCTAA
Source organism: Alisma plantago-aquatica (assembly GCA_963693085.1). Classification (NCBI taxonomy): domain Eukaryota; kingdom Viridiplantae; phylum Streptophyta; class Magnoliopsida; order Alismatales; family Alismataceae; genus Alisma; species Alisma plantago-aquatica. The sequence continues at coordinate 99,027,693 of OY856411.1, forward strand.
ATGTAATTGCTTATGCAACTAAATAATATGCACAGAAATTGTTTATGCATAATAATCATTTTTTAACGAATGCAATCAAAGAGGAACTAGCTATCATGTAACCTATCATATCATGCAATGCAAACAAGAGGAAATATACTTACTTGATCATTTTAAGGTGGTGAGTCAAAATGAATGGAAAATGAAGGAATCACATAACTAAGAGACAATGCCTTTCATGAGGTTATGATATAGCCCTCTGTAATGACTTGTGAACAGGGTAACCTTAGGATTTCTTTCTTAAATTTCCATTTAAGATCCCATTAATCCTTTGATCAATTTAGGCTCAAACCCCATCTTCATTCACATTTCATGAATAATTAAGATGCCCATTCATATTAAATGTCATTAAGTTGACTATCCCATACACTTCCTCTAAGTGGCACAACTCAAGAAGTTTGCAACTAAGCCCACTTAAAAAATTTAATTTTCCATTGCAATAGCACAAAAACACATGAAAATGATAGAAATCATGCATTAATCTCCACTGTGTGGATCCTAAAAAAACTAAAAACAAACTAAGGAACAAAATAAAGATAAAGTTGTTCCAACACCCCCCATCTTGAACTTAACTATGACCTTATAGTCAAAATTCAAACATATAAGTGGGATGGGGGTACCAGCTGCTTTGAAGGGTGGTGGCGGTGGATGATTGGTGGCTCATTGGATCAAGTTGTACTAGCATATATCCCCCTTGTTGGTGCCACTAATTTGTGTCTTTTCGGCACCACAATATGACATTCTCCATCCTTTTTTGAGCTCTATAAGTCGGTGCCACTGACATAAGTGTCAGTGGTATCAACAACCTTTTCCTTGTATCTCTACAACTTTTGATGAAAAAGTCAGTAGTACCAACTTTGGACTTAGTACTACCAACTTTGTTCCAGGAGTCCTATTGTTTTTCTAAGAAAACTCGGTAGTACTGACTTTTTGCAGATTTTTACCTGATAAGGAGTCGGTAGTACTAACTTGGGGTGTCGGTAGTACTGACTTTGACCCTGCCTACACACCAAACAAGAACATCAAGGTACCTTTTTACATCAACTAAAATCTAACATGAAAAATATGAAATGAAACTAACACAAAAGACCTAAACAAATAGCAAATAACAAAAATAAATTTGGGCTGCCTCCCATAAGCACCCTTGTTTAATGCCCTAGGCTTGACAAGGTGGTTTTCTTCAGTCTGGGTTGTCATGAGATGGTGGTGAAGAATCATCTGGAAATTTGAACTCCACTATCATCATCTATCCTGAGTTTCAAGTAGCCTCTACCAATGGTAGTGATCACATCGATCGTAGCTTGGAACAACCTTCCTAACAAAATTTCTAATCCCCATATCTCGCACATGTTCATGACCACAAAATCAATAAGAAAGATGAATTTTTCAACTTTGATTAGGACATCCTCGCGTATCCCATATGGCCTCATAATAGATCTGTCCGCCAGCTCGATTGTCATGGATGTCTTTGTGGTTCCTTCAGTCCCAACATCCGAAAAGTGGTAAGAGGCATGAGATTTATGCTTACTCTAGAATCACATTGTGCTTGTGAGAAATGTTGGTTGCCAATTTTCCCTTGATCATTGCACTCATCACTTCATCAACATGTAAGACATATGTATCTTGTATTTGTCTCTTATTGTTGATGATGGCCTTCAAAAATCTTCCATATGCTGGAATTTTCTCTATGGCCTCTACTAATTGGATGTTGATGTAGAGCTTAGGGGTGAGCAAATAATGGTCCAGACCACAAAACCGGACCAGACTGCTCAATTCGGTCCGGTCCGGTCCGGTCCATTTTGTGTTCGGTCCGGTCCGCGGTCTGGGAATTTCGATGAGTTCGGTCTTCGGTCCGGTCCGGTCCAAAACCGGTCCGGTCCGGACCCCAGATTGACTTTTATATAAAATTCATGTATATTTGAAGGTGTATTCTATAATAATTACAAATAAAGTACATATATAATCACTACTAGTATAAATGTTTGATACTAAAGTTATATAATTGTTAGAAGTGACTAAGATTATCAACTTTTTACAATTAAATAAGTTGTAAAACATGTAAAAAAGGCTGATTACGCTCCAAACGGTCCGGTTCGGTCTGGTCCTAACACAAAACGGTCCGGTCCCGGTCCGGTCCTACCTCGAAACGGTCTGGTCTGCGGTCCATATATTTGTTCAAATTCGGTCCGTGGTCCGGTCCGGTTCTGGACCGATGCTCAGCCCTAGTAGAGCTTGCAAAAAATGTCAAGGAATCTCTTGAATTGTCTTTCCCCTTTTCTCAGCCTTGGACTATCTGAGAATGGAAAATGTGGCTTCTCAGTATGCTTTGTGTGGAGGAACATATGGAACACTAGGGATCTCTCCCCTAAGATTGACTCAGTGCCACCTTCTGGGATAGGATTTTGTATGTCTCCTATAGATGGAATGAACATTGGATGCTCCTTCTGAATTGTGGGTGCCCCCTTATTAACTGTGACTATTCCACTGTTGAGTAGAACCTTCACCAGCTCCTGTTACATAGACACCCTCTCTAAAACTATAGGTGGTGACATTACAATGGTGGAACACTGAAATTTGTTGTCTTCTAGTGTGTTGCATACTCTTGGTAATCCGTATAGACTACGGGGAAATGGAGCTTTTGGTAGGTACACCTAATTAGGCTCTGAAGCGTGTTTCTTGGGTAACTCCTTTGTATGGTGTTCTGGCTTCTCGACAACAAAGATAAACTTTGCTTGATGATGTTGATGAGCTGCAGTTGCATTCCCAGACACTCCTTGCTAAATGGATTTTTTAAAAGAAGCACTTATGCTGCCAGCTGAGAAATTTGATATTGAATACTATAGATTTGGGCACCTTGATTATGCAAATCCCTCTGTGTCTGGACAATAACCGTCTCAGTTTGATTGACCAACTTGACTAGCATGTTTACAATTTTATCTATCTTGTTGGGGCCCCTATCCTGTTGGTACTGCTGATGCATGAACTTGCACTCTTCCTCTTCTACTCCAGAAGAGCTTGTATTCTTCTGACACAATTTTATGGCTATAATATCAAGCTTCTCTGTCAATGTTGTGATGACTTTATATTCCCCAACACTTTTAATGGTTGTTGGGCATTTTCTTTCTTCACCCCATGACTAGTTCTTATCCATGTTCTTTAGGATCTCATGATACCTGGACAGCTTATTGTTGAGGAAGAAGCTTGTCCATGCACTGTCCAAAGTGGTCCTCCCCCCCTGATGCAACCCATAATAGAAGATCTTTGCATGCCCATAGAGATCAATCCCATGATTAGTAACCTTTATCAACATATTTTGGAACCTCTCCCAAGCTTCAAAATATGACTACTCTGCTTGTTGCTTGAATTTGATTATCTTTTTGGTCAACTCGTTCGTCTTTTGAGGAGGGAAATAGTGCCCAAAGAAAGCTTTAATCATTTGTTCCCATGTTTCTATTAACTCAGGCTTGAGGTTAAGGAACAAAGACTTAGCACCATCTGCCAGTGACGATGAAAAAAGCTTTAAGTAGATCATAATCACTAGCACTCAATCTATCTTCACCATGTCACAACTTTCAACGAAATTGTTGATGTGCCTCATTGGGTCTTCAGTACTGTGGCTGTGGAAGGCTTGTTGCTTGACTAACGCCACCAACCCAGTATCGATATTGTAGCTGTCCACATTTATTTCTTGTCGCTTGATTGGCCCAAGTTGAGTTGACGACTCCTTCCAGCCGTCTTAGGAAGCACAACGTGGAGTTTCAGTCCATCAGCGTGGACGAAGTAGAGACGCATACGTTGAGACGCCTGCGTTCAGAGGACATCTACGACCATCCGTACGCGCTACGAGCGGCGTACATAACACAAAGAAACACTGCCGGATCTTCCTGCAACGCACTTAACGAACAGGAGAGAAGTTCTGTCCGTGTAGGCCAGTAGCGTTGCACACCATCGTGCAGCGGGACATCATCGGACTTGCTCCGCGATAAGGTATATCCCACAATCACTCCTTCCGAATACGCTGTTGTCGACTAGATCATGTGTCGGGTTGTGTGGATTTTTGTTGCTTCTGTCACACATGTTTTCTCCACAAAACCCAACAGTGGTATCAGAGCAACGTCGATCTACGATGTATTTGGATTCGTTTTGATATGATCGAATCGATGTATACTGTTTTTTATGTTGCATACGATGCAAATTAAAACTACTAATGTGTAAATCTAAACCTAATTTCACATACGCCACAGACTTCTGTTTTTGACGTTTCGAATGAGGTCGACTATGGAAAATATTGATTTTCCTAAGTGCACAGAAGTGAAATTCTGTAGACCTTTCAGGGGCTCTGCCCCTGAGACCCCGCGAGGGGCAGCCTCCCCTCGACCCCGCCCACTCCCTGCACAGGGGCGCTTCCCCTATGTACCCCGCATAGTCTGTGTGGGAGTCAAAAAATTATTTAATGGGGAATATACTACATTAAAAGTATTGCATTTTTAATATGTATATATGTATATGTAGATATACCTATGATAACATACATGTCACCATTAAAAATTTGTTTTATGTGGTGAATGCATGCACGATTATGGCCTAGTATCCCCTTTTGTGAATGTTGTGAATGAATGTGGATGTCAATCTTGTGGATATGTTTGTTTGTGAATGCTATGGATGTATAATGATTGCATATGGATCCTTTGTATAAAGTATTCGGCTTGCATGCCGAGCCTCATCTCTTATTTCAAAGTGTAATTAATTATTTCCCTTTATATTTGTACTCATATGATGTAATAGAGATAGGATTAGTTTTAGTCTTTGTAAACTTGATGTAAGGAGGCCACTTGAAGATCCAACTCCAAGGAGTCTCCATGGAGAAGCACCATGAAGATCTAATTCCAAGAAGCAACCTGAAGATCCAACTCCAAGGAGCGTCCATGGAGAAGCAACAAGAAGATCCAATTCCAAGAAGCAACTTGAAGTTCCAACCTCACGAAGCATCCATGAAGTTGTTCATTGTAATGTTAATCATTACAGGCTTATAGGCTGATTCACAGGTATTGCATGAGATGCATAAGACCATAGGTGGACCGTAATCCTTTGTTTCTCCAAAGGATTATAATAGTATGGCTATAACTGATGTATTTGTGTTTGTGATTGCATGTCTATCGTTTGTGGTTATGAATATAGTAGTATATGATACGTACTATAAGTATATGGTGTTTGGATATGTATATGTGTTAATAAAACCCCTCAATTAATAATATTAAGTTTTAGTTGCCTTCCATAAAGCAACACACATGAAAATCTTGATCGACTATGTGTGGGCACGCTTCTGTGTGGTACACTATCTATCTCGTGGAAGTGTGATGATGGGTGTGTGTGTAAGGACCCTGATCTGCGTTTAGGGTTTACCCTGTTTTTTTTGCTTGATCTTGGTGCTTTGGTGCTTGCTAATCACCTTTGAGTGGTGATTAGGGTTTTGTTGTGCTTTGTTGAGAGTTCGAGGGGCTACTTGCAAATAACCCAAGTTTATGGTTTTGTGGGCAAGTTTGCCATCTTGTGAGATGTTTTTCCTCTTTGCTTCCTCTAGGGTTGAGAGGAAGGCTTGGGCTTGTTGTTTGAGTCCTTTGGGCCTGAGTTGAGCTTGTTTGGGCCTTGGAGTTCCTTGTTTGGGCTTGCTTGAGCCTTGTGTTGCCCAGGGCAGGTGGTGTGTCGCCCAGTTGCTTGGTGTGTCGCCCAGTAGCTCTTGTTGTGTCGCCCAGATGGCTTGGCTTGGTTGATGGACACATGGTGCACATCTTGGACAAGTGCCTTATGGCTTGCATGAGAGGTGGCTTGAGTTGGTGGACATGTGTCCCTTGGGTGGGCGACACATAGCATGGTTGTACCTTGGTTTCTCCTCCCCTTCTTCCTATATAGGTAGCTCTTCTCCTTGCCTTAGTCTCTTTTGGTCCTTTGGTCTCCCCTCCACCCTTGGTGCACGATACCCCTCTCCATCTTGCTTGTGTTGTCAGATACACTTCCTTGGAGCTGAAGTGGTGGCCGATACACCTTCCTGGAGCATCCTGGTGGACGATAGCTTTGGACCTTGGAGTGCTTTGGAGCTTTGGTGGCCGACAACCTTGGAGCTCAAAGTGCATCTTCTTCCTTGGAGCTTAAGGCGGGTTGCATAGTTTCTAACCCTAACTCTCTTACCTCTAGCTTTAACCTTGTTACATGTTAGTAGACTAGCTTAGTTCCTTTCTTGTGCACCTTGCTTATATATACCTTAGTGGCCGATATCCCTCTCTTGGGTTTTAGGGTTCCTTGTATACCTTGCTTTTTAGGGTTTGTGCTCCCTTGTGTTGGAGGTTGAAGGTGACCTAGGGTTGGGCGATATCCCTTCCTTGTGGGTGTGTTGGGCGACACCCTTGTCCTTGAGTTGAACGATATCAGTGTTCTTGGTGTTGGGCAACACCCTTCCTCTTGGGTTGGACGATAGGTTGACCTAGTATGGATGTTGGCCGACATGGTGACCATGTTGGGCGATATGGTTCCTTGGGTTGAGCAACACCTTTGTTTTTGAGTTGGACGGCATGGTGTTCCCCTTGGTGGACGATATGGTAGCTGGTGTTGGGCGACATGATGAGTCCTTTAGGTTGGCCGATACCCTTGCCCTTGAGTTGGGCGATAGGGTGAGCTAGGGTTTGTTGGCCGATATGGTGAGTACCCTTGGAGATGGGCGATACTCTCTCTCTCTCTCTCTTGTTGGGCGACATGGTCTGATGGTGTTGGGCGACATGGATGTCCTTGAGTTGGACGATAGAATGGGTGCTCTTGTGTTGAGTTATCTCCTTGTCCATGTGGTGGACGATAGGGCCAAGTAGTGCCATGTTGGACGATAGGCTATGTGCCCTGATGGCCGATACCATGATGGCCGATACCATGTTGGGTGACATGCCTTGGGCCATGATGGCCGATAGGGTTAGTGTGGTGGCCGATACCCATGTTGGGTGATAGGTTTCAGATGAGGGTTGTGAGGCTATAGTGAGGGTATGCGTTTCTTTGGTGACGGTCCCTTATGTGATAGAAGTGGATGTTTATACATTAACCAATAAAACGATGGTGGTGTTTGTGATATCATCAATATGTGATATGTTGCCTTGCAAATAATAAGGATGCTAATGGTAGTAATGTATATGATGATAGCCCTCATGTAATATATGCATGATGTGACCCGTTATGCTTAATTGTTAATGATAATGAAGATGATGATAACTACTCTAGTAGTTTGTTTAATGATAATAATGTTGGTAATAATGATGCTAAGTGACAGTTATGTTAAAGGTTGCTTCATGATAAAGATGACAATAGTTGATGACATAGTAATGACCTTGTTAATAATAGTGTTGGTTCTGTAAACACAACATGATCTCTATATACCCTGATTGTTTGTATAATCCTGAGATTTAGGGTAAGCATCAGTATAGTTTGTTAATGATGTACTTAACACACTTGGTTACCAAATAAGTGTAATATTGGTAATTTAATTATCTTGAATGATATTTCATGATAGTGAGCATATTCCTTATGTTGAATCTACAATTATTGCATACCTTAACCTTGCACATGATGACTTAGCCATGAAAGGGCTATGTGACATATGTAATGAGTAACATTACTTTGATAACTTCTCTATAAGATTATGTATGTGATGTGTTGGTCCCATGATGATGATGTGAGCCTTAAGAGGCAGTGACAGTACATGATGAGGGGTTGAGACCCTCCGGTATGTGGTGATCCTTGAGATGGATCTGGATGGTTGGCAAGAGGCCAAGTGGTAACATGTGATGTTGGATCCTTAAGATGGATCAGGTTGATATGAATAGATCATAATATAATGTTCTTTACTTTCTGTTATACCTTGCATGTCATACAACTTGGTTGAATCTTGCAATCCATCTAAAAGATACTAATTAAGCACAGTGAAATACATCATGTAGTTTGCCCTGGCCATAGAGCCATCATCGTCAGGACTTGGTGATGGTGAAACAGGTTTTCCTACGGGTTAACCTGGAAGCGCATATTGTTGAATATGTGTAGGTTGCTCCTAGCCTGAAAATGAGGAGGTAAGAGTGTAACTTCGGTTGCAGACTCAGATATGTGTGTAGAGCATGGTGAACAGGCCCATGGCTGAGGATATGTGATGTATGGAGCATGAATGCGTTCATGGCTCAGAGCACGGTGATCAGGCTCGTGGCTCAGTTTTACTAGCGCCGTGACCTGTACCAAGGTGGGCTAGAGAATGGGTAGCCTATGGAGCTAACCCTGTGGCTTAGACCACTTCAGCATGTGACTGCGGTCCTGCTTGTGTTGTACTCATGTACTGACCATGAGGTGGGAGGTCGTGGAGTCCGGTTCTTCCATTGACCTTGTATGGCACCGTATTGGGTTTCGTAACCGAAGGTTGGATTTGAATGGTACGGTTCAAATCCTCAGGGCATAATAAAATGTAATACAGCCGTTTAGTATTTACTGATCAAATCAAACACGAAACATTGGTTGAGGCCTTGTTTGTTATACCTTGCAGGTTATGTGGCAATCTGTCTTATCTTGATAATCAGGTTATGTGACATTATATTCTGTTCTAATAATCCTGTTACATGTTGATATATCTCATCTTGATAGTCATGTTCCTTTGAAAGACATCTGGTTTTACGCTTTAGTACAACTGGTATGCTTGCCGGTAAGAATGATCTTGCTATATATATATATAACTACTTCTGATATATCTGCTCATGTTATAATTGCTGTTATAGTTTCTCTTGCTGAGGTTCTATGGTTGCGGTGGGGAGCTATGTTTCCCGCTGGGACAATTGTTCAATTGTCTCACTCCGCTGGTTTACACCCTTTTTAGGTGGTCGAGGTAGACGTGGTCGTGGTTGTGGTGTTGCGGACGAGCAGCTTGAGGAGCAGTAGAAGGCAAGCGATGGACATGCTGCTGTTTTGGATGTTTTGTAGTAGAGTCTAGAGTCATCCCTGTACTCTCAGGTCCTTGGCAGTATTTTGACGTTGTTTCACGATGATCGTTCGATGATATCTGTATATCCTGCTGTTGGCCGGATGTGGGCCTTTATGTATACATGAATAGGTGGTGAACTCATGTGATGGATGAACAGCTGTTCCTGCGCTATGGACACATGTCAGATCTTGTGTACATATTTATATGACATGTTTCTGTGCAGGATGAGGACTGGAAAGTAATAGTTTCACAGTTTATCAGTTTTCCGCAATTGGTTTTAATTAACCCGTGTTTTTGATAATCTGTGGTTATGGTGTTTTCCGCACGTTTTCGCGTAACACCTCGTTATCTGTGTGATAATGGGATGTGTTGCCACAAGTTTTGGTATCAGAGCTCTAGGTTTGCTGAGTCTACAGGGATCTAGGACTAGGTTGAGTCCGTTCTTATGAGTTTTCCAGGTTATCTTACAAAAATCTTCTGCCCTCAGCGGAAGAAAAACCAAGATGTCTGGAAACCACGAAGAACATGCTCCTGAGCATAGTGATGCTGCATCGGTTGATGGAGCAGATGGATGGGCACATGAAGATCGGGTGCCTGAGGTCCCCCAACCAGACCCAGCCATACTTGAACACCCTGCCTACCAACAGCTTATGGGGCAGTTAATGGCTACGATGAATCTCATGGTTGAGCAATGACCAGTGCCTCCTCCGCGAGCACATGTTCCCCATGGAGAAGCATCGGGTATCGGGAAGACCTTTGAGCGGCTTCACCGAGTCGGAGCTTCGGATTATGATGGAACGGCTGATCCAGCGGATGCAGATCTGTGGCTGACGAGTCTTGAAAAGGCTTTCCAGATCCTCGACATCCCCGAACCAGACAAAGTAAAGCATGTTGTCTACCTTTTGAAGGGTAGTGCTGGTCACTGGTGGACCATCGAGGAAGAGAAGCGACCAGATACTCTCTCTCTCTCTCTCTCTCTCTCTTGTTGGGCGACATGGTCTGATGGTGTTGGGCGACATGGATGTCCTTGAGTTGGACGATAGAATGGGTGCTCTTGTGTTGAGTTATCTCCTTGTCCATGTGGTGGACGATAGGGCCAAGTAGTGCCATGTTGGACGATGGGCTATGTGCCCTGATGGCCGATACCATGATGGCCGATACCATGTTGGGTGACATGCCTTGGGCCATGATGGCCGATAGGGTTAGTGTGGTGGCCGATACCCATGTTGGGTGATAGGTTTCAGATGAGGGTTGTGAGGCTATAGTGAGGGTATGAGTTTCTTTGGTGACGGTCCCTTATGTGATAGAAGTGGATGTTTATACATTAACCAATAAAACGATGGTGGTGTTTGTGATATCATCAATATGTAATATGTTGCCTTGCAAATAATAAGGATGCTAATGGTAGTAATGTATATGATGATAGCCCTCATGTAATAGATGCATGATGTGACCCGTTATGCTTAATTGTTAATGATAATGAAGATGATGATAACTACTCTAGTAGTTTGTTTAATGATAATAATGTTGGTAATAATGATGCTAAGTGACAGTTATGTTAAAGGTTGCTTCATGATAAAGATGACAATAGTTGATGACATAGTAATGACCTTGTTAATAATAGTGTTGGTTCTGTAAACACAACATGATCTCTATATACCCTGATTGTTTGTATAATCCTGAGATTTAGGGTAAGCATCAGTATAGTTTGTTAATGATGTACTTAACACACTTGGTTACCAAATAAGTGTAATATTGGTAATTTAATTATCTTGAATGATATTTCATGATAGTGAGCATATTCCTTATGTTGAATCTACAATTATTGCATACCTTAACCTTGCAGGTGATGACTTAGCCATGAAAGGGCTATGTGACATATGTAATGAGTAACATTACTTTAATAACTGCTCTATAAGATTATGTATGTGATGTGTTGGTCCCATGATGATGATGTGAGCCTTAAGAGGCAGTGACAGTACATGATGAGGGGTTGAGACCCTGCGGTATGTGGTGATCCTTGAGATGGATCTGGATGGTTGGCAAGAGGCCAAGTGGTAACATGTGATGTTGGATCCTTAAGATGGATCAGGTTGATATGAATAGATCATAATATAATGTTCTTTACTTTCTGTTATACCTTGCATGTCATACAACTTGGTTGAATCTTGCAATCCATCTAAAAGATACTAATTAAGCACAGTGAAATACATCATGTAGTTTGCCCTGGCCATAGAGCCATCATCGTCAGGACTTGGTGATGGTGAAACAGGTTTTCCTACGGGTTAACCTGGAAGCGCATATTGTTGAATATGTGTAGGTTGCTCCTAGCCTGAAAATGAGGAGGTAAGAGTGTAACTTCGGTTGCAGACTCAGATATGTGTGTAGAGCATGGTGAACAGGCCCATGGCTCAGGATATGTGATGTATGGAGCATGAATGCGTTCATGGCTCAGAGCACGGTGATCAGGCCCGTGGCTCAGTTTTACTAGCGCCGTGACCTGTACCAAGGCGGGCTAGAGAATGGGTAGCCTATGGAGCTAACCCTGTGGCTTAGACCACTTCAGCATGTGACTGCGGTCCTGCTTGTGTTGTACTCATGTACTGACCATGAGGTGGGAGGTCGTGGAGTCCAGTTCTTCCATTGACCTTGTATGGCACCGTCTTGGGTTTCGTAACCGAAGGTTGGATTTGAACGATACGGTTCAAATCCTCAGGGCATAATAAAATGTAATACAGTCGTTTAGTATTTACTGATCAAATCAAACACGAAACATTGGTTGAGGCCTTGTTTGTTATACCTTGCAGGTTATGTGGCAATCTGTCTTATCTTGATAATCAGGTTATGTGACATTATATTCTGTTCTAATAATCCTGTTACATGTTGATATATCTCATCTTGATAGTCATGTTCCTTTGAAAGACATCTGGTTTTACGCTTTAGTACAACTGGTATGCTTGCCGGTAAGAATGATCTTGCTATATATATATATAACTGCTTCTGATATATCTGCTCATGTTATAATTGTTGTTATAGTTTCTCTTGCTGAGGTTCTATGGTTGCGGTGGGGAGCTATGTTTCCCGCTGGGACAATTGTTCAATTGTCTCACTCCGCTGGTTTACACCCTTTTTAGGTGGTCGAGGTAGACGTGGTCGTGGTTGTGGTGTTGCGGACGAGCAGCTTGAGGAGCAGTAGAAGGCAAGCGATGGACATGCTGCTGTTTTGGATGTTTTGTAGTAGAGTCTAGAGTCATCCCTGTACTCTCAGGTCCTTGGCAGTATTTTGACGTTGTTTCACGATGATCGTTCAATGATATCTGTATATCCTGCTGTTGGCCGGATGTGGGCCTTTATGTATACATGAACAGGTGGTGAACTCATGTGATGGATGAACAACTGTTCCTGAGCTGTGGACACATGTCAGATCTTGTGTACATATTTATATGACATGTTTCTGTGCAGGATGAGGACTGGAAAGTAATAGTTTCACAGTTTATCAGTTTTCCGCAATCGGTTTTAATTAACCCGTGTTTTTGATAATCTGTGGTTATGGTGTTTTCCGCACGTTTTCGCATAACACCTCGTTATCTGTGTGATAATGGGATGTGTTGCCACAGTGTGGGTCTGCCTCTGCAGGGTGCACACTCATCGTGTTGGCTTATGGGTTGGACTTAACTAGGGAACTTTGATAGGATCAAGTACCTAGAGGCACACAGATGCATCACGATAAGGAGTTGTGCATGATCATCTATCCAAGAGTTGCATATGATGCAATTGGCAAAAATTGCCTACCTTAGTATTTGGTCTTTGACGTCGGCGTTAGCTGGGCATTGATCCAAATATTTTAGATCTTGGCTCACTAGAAGATTGTGCGTTGCAATCTTCTGAGTTGATAGTGAGGGATATCAATTTGAATAAAATAGTGGGAGCATAATTAATTAAAGGCCCAATTAATCTCGTTTATCAAATCTTTACAAGTCAAAATGTTTTGGTCTAAATGCAAATTTTTCTTTCTGTAGCAATCAAATGGCAAACAATACTCACACTTTCTCGTTGTGATCGATCCTTGAGAAGGACAAACTTACCAGAACCAACTTTCAAAACTGGTTTAGGTCATTGAGAATTGTTCTCACACATGAGCATAAGCTCTATGTCCTTGAGACACCAGAGCCAACAGAACCCGCCGTAAATAAGCCCAAGGCTGAAAAGGATGCTTACAAGAAGCACCTTGATGATGTCGTGGATGTCAAGTGCCTGATGTTGTGCTCAATGAACAATGATTTACAAGAGTAGCATGAGAACATGAATGTCATGGAGATGGTAACACATCTCAAGAACATGTATCAACATCAAGCAAGACAAGAGAGATATGATGTCTCCAAGACTTTGTTCAGGAGCAAGATGAAAGAGGGAGACTCAGTTGGCACCCATATACTCAATTTGATTGGGTACGTGGAAATCCTATCCAAGCTGGGATTTCCCCTAGGTCAAGAGTTGGCCACTGATGTGATTCTACAATCGTTTCCTGAATCATATAGTCATTTTGTCATGAACTACAACATGAACAATCTTGACAAGTCGTTGTCAGAATTGTTAGGCATGTTGAGGACAGCTGAAGCACAGATGAAGAAAGACAAGCCCAAGTCTGTGATGATGATCGACAAGACAAAGGGAAAGTAAAAAGTCAAAGACAAGGCTGAGAAAGGTTCTAAAGCTGGGCAGAAGCCAAAGTCATCCACGCTCAAAGCTAAAGGTGGGATCTCCAAAGAAGGCAGTTGTCACCATTGTCACCAGGCTGGACATTGGAAAAGAAACTGTCCTCTCTACCTGGAGGAACTAAGGAAGAAGAAGCAGGGGATAGAGATATCCACTTCAGGTATATATGTTATTGAGATAAACTTATATACTTCTTCATCATGGGTACTGGATACCAGATGTGGATCTCACATATGTTCTAATATGTAGGATCTGATAAGAAGTAAGCCTTTATGAAAGGGCCAAGTCGAGCTGCGAGTCACTAATGGAGCAAGAGTTTCTGCCACCGTAGTTGGAGTTATTAGTTTATCTTTGCCTACGAGCCTTGTAATAGAATTAGAGAATTGCTATTATGTACCCGCCATTAATAGAAATATTAATTCTGTATCTTGTATGGACAAGAGTGGATTTGAATTTCACATTAAGAATGGAATTATTTCTATTTCTAAAGATGAGATCTTTTATGGCAATGCCCCTATGTCTTATGGTATCTACTTGTTAGAACTTGAGACTAGCACATACAATATAAAACTAAAAGGTTAAAACTTGACAACTCAAACAAAACATACCTATGGCATTGTCATCTTGGGCACATAAACAAGAAGCACATATCTAGACTCTATAAGGATGGTTATCTTGACTCTTTTGATTTTGAATCATTGGAGACATGTGAGGCATGTTTATTAGGGAAGATGAGCAAGACTCATTTCACTAGACACAGTGAGAGAGCCAGTGATCTGCTAGGGCTCATACATATTGATGTATGTGGACCTTTTAGATCAAATGCTAGAGGAGGCTATCAATACTTCATTACCTTCACTGATGACCTCAGTAGGTATGTCTATGTATATATTTTGAAACACAAGTCAGAAACTCTTGAAATGTTCAAGACTTTCATGAATGAAGTAGAGAAGCAACTTGGTAAGAGTATTAAAGCACTCCGTTTAGATCGAGGTGGCGAATACTTAAGCCAAGAGTTTGAGGACCTTCTGAGAAACCGTGGTATTGTATCACAATGGACTCCACCTGGTACACCACAACATAATGGTGTGTTAGAAAGAAGGAATCGTACATTATTAGACATGGTACGATCAATGATGAGTTCAGCCAAACTTCCAATATCGTTCGGGGGATATGCTCCTGAAACTGTAGCATTTACACTTAACCGTGTACCTTCCAAATCGGTTCAAAAGACACCATATGAGATATGGAATGGGAATCGTCCCAATTTGTCTATGTTAAAGATTTGGGGATGTGAAGCTTATGTTAGGAAACAATTTCTTGAAAAGCTTGGACCCAAATCGGAAAAATGCTATTTTGTTGGATACCCCAAGGAAACTCGGGGATACTACTACACACCAACTGACAACAAAGTGTTTGTTGCTAGGACTGTTGTATTTCTTGAAAAGGAATTTATTTCCAAAGGAATTAGTGGGAGGAATGTAGAGCTTGAAGAAGTTCGAGACCAACAAGAAAGCAGAGAACCTGAGGAGGTACATAAGGAACATGAAGACTAACAAATTGTTGTGGAATTTCAAGTTCCAAATGTAACACAGGAACCTTATAGGTCTAGTAGGACACGACTTGAGCCTGAGAGATTTGGATTTCTCGTGACTCAAGACAGTGATGAATTGGGCATAACAGATGAGCCAACTTCCTATCTAGAAGCTACTAAGGGACCAGAATCTGAGAAATGGCTCAAAGACATGAGATCTGAGATGGAATTCATGTACACCAACATGGTATGGACCTTGGTGGATCCACCCAAAGGGGTAAAACCCATAGGGTGCAAGTGGGTCTTCAAGAAGAAGACTGACATGGATGGAAATGTTCAAATCTATAAAGATAGATTGGTTGTGAAAGGATTCCGTCAAATTCAAGGTGTTGATTATGATGAGACCTTCTCACCAGTTGTCATGGTTAAATCCATCAGGATCATGCTGGCCATTGCAACTTATTATGACTATGAGATTTGGCAGATGGATGTTAAAACATAATTCCTTAATGGGAATTTACTCGAGGATGTGTACATGACACAACCTGAGGGTTTTATCGATCCAAAGGAAGCTAATAAAGTTTGTAAGCTACAAAGGTCAATCTATGGATTGAAGCAAGCATCTCGGAGCTAGAATCTATGTTTTGACGAAGTAGTCAAAAAGTTTGTCTTAGTCAAAATGAAGATGAACCTTGTGTTTACAAAAGGGTTAGTGGGAGCACAATCGTATTTCTCATATTGTATGTGGATGACATACTATTGATGGGAAATGACATCCCTACTCTTCATACAGTAAAAGGTTGGCTAGGGAAGACCTTCTCTATGAAGGATTTAGGTGAAGCATCCTATATACTAGGGATCAAGATCTATAGAGATAGATCTAGAAGGCTTCTAGGCTTAAGCCAGAGCACATACATTAATAAGGTGCTAAAGAGGTTTAGCATGGAGGGTTCTAAGAGAGGTAACTTGCCCATGTTCCATGGGGTTACAATCTCTAAAGCCCAATGTCCTAGTTCATGTGATGAACGGGCATGCATGAGTAAGATTCCATATGCATCAACAATTGGATCTATTATGTACGCGATGTTATGTACTCATCCTGATGTGTCGTATGCTTTGAGCATTATGAGCCGGTATTAGTCAGATCCAGGTGAATGTCACTGGACAGCCGTAAAGAACATCCTAAAGTACTTGAGAAGGACTAAGGATCAATTCTTGGTATATGGTGGTGAGGAAGAGCTTGCGGTAAAGGGTTACACTGATGCTAGCTTCCAAATTGACAAATATGACTACATATCACAATCTGGATTTGTGTTTTGCCTAAACAAGGAGTTGTGAGCTGGAAGAGTTCTAAGTAAGAGACAGTTGCAGATTCTACAATAGAGGCTGAATATATTGCCGCATATAATGCTGCAAAGGAAGTTGTGTGGATCAAGAAGTTCATTTCTGAACTTGGAGTGGTTCCAAGCGCTGGTGATGCAATTGAGTTGTTTTGCAAAAACAACAGAGCAATTGCACAGGCTAAAGAACCAAGATCGCACCAACATTCCAAACATATTCTATGGCGGTTCCATCTCATATGAGAGATCATACAATGAGGAGATGTGAAGATTTGCAGAGTACCTACAGAAAGCAATGTGTCTGACCCGCTCACAAAAGCACTTTCACAGCAGAAACATGACGAACATGTTCAATCACTTAGATTGAGATTCATGAGTGAATGGGTATAAGTACAAGTGGGAATATGTTGGTATGTATGCCTATAGAGACTATCATTTGATGATTGTAATGGGATACTATGTAAACGATTTGTAATACTACATTGATCATATCAATAAAGGCAAGTTTCCAATCTATATGTTTGTGTTTTATATTGTGAGATGACCATAAAACTTATAGATGTCTATATAATAATATACTCAATGACATATGTCTTCGGGTTGATGACCTCAAAAGTGAGATCATATGTATGCCAAGAGTATGTATTCTTGTTTTGTCCCTAATCGGTTGTTATTTTGGAAATATCCATAGACATCAATAACACATAAGATTAGAATGTATGTTGGTTGATGGAAGAATCTCATTATCCATGATATGGAGATATCAAACCAATTACATAGATACTTGTTAGAGAACAATGTATCAGATAGACCCACCTTGAGAGTGACACATGGATACCATGATTGGTAGTTAGAGTCACATCTCATAATGATGGTGGTGATTGTGGTTCTTAGACCTGAAGTCACGACACTTATCACATGTCATTCAGTGTACTTTGATATCATCCACCATGGTCCCGAATAAGGATTGCCATAAAGATGGTGCTTGGGTGCACTGTGACACATAGGGATGATTGTGAGTGATGTAGATGGAATTTGTCCTTCCTACGGGAGTTTGATATTCTGGCCACTTGATAAGCGAGACTGAGAAATGCATGGCCATGCTGATGTGAGTCAATATGTGGTATTGAGCTTACATATATCTCAGACAGTATGCTCTAGTTCAAGGAACATGAATTGAACGTTGAAAAGGATAACAATTCCATGACTCAAGTTCAATCTGGATATCAACGACAAAGGAACTATACAATCACTGTAACACCAGTCATGAATGATAGGTTAAGTTGTTCTTCAACTTCTCCAATTACTTGGGTGGCAATGAAGTATTGTCGAATACCAATCATTGCCTGTGAAATCATAATATGACTATGGATATCACTACCAACATAATTTTGAGCCTACCAGGTCACACACATAGGATGTGTTGGAATAGGAGTATAATTGTGGATTTGATTGGAATTGCTCTGAATCACATTGATTACTAAAATGTTTATGTAATAGATCAGAATAATATTGGAGTGACTGGCTCTAAGTTCAAGTGGGAGTATGTTGGTATATATGCCCATAGAGCCATCCCTAGTGATTGCATGAAGTCGGATATTAATTAATCAATTAATGTGATTATTTGGTTAATTAATGAATTCCAGAATATTCTAATTAATCCACGAGCATTTTAATTAACGCAGTGTTTATGTTTATCGATGGTTTTAGGAAACCCTACTTCCCTTTGTCTCCTATTTAAAGGAGCTTGACGGCTGATATCTATATAAGATATTGAGAGAGGATTTTCAGTTTACGCTCACATACGTAAACCCTAGCCATCACCGTCCTCAGGAGAGAAAGGAGAGCATCACGACGCTAGAACGCCGCCACACAGAGATGAATCCTTCCCGCCGACTTAGGAAGCATGGTGTGGAGTTCCAGTCCATCCGCGTGGACAAAGTAGAGATGCAGATGCTGAGACGCCTGTGTTCATAGGACATCTACGACCATCCGTACGCGCTACGAGCGATGTACATCACCACACAAAGAAATTCCGCCAGATATTCCTGCGACACACTTAACAAACGGGAGAGAAGTTCTGTCCGTGTAGACCAGCAGCGTTGCACCCCGTCTTGCAGCGGGACATCACCAGACTTGCTCAGCGATAAGGTATATCCCACAATCACTCCTTCTGAATACACTGTTGTCGACGAGATCCTGTGTCGGGTTGCGTGGATTTTTGTTGCTTCCACCGCACATGTTTTCTCCACAAAAACTAACAAAAATCACTAAACATCATAATGAAGTCCTTCAAAGATGACGACTTGCCGACATAAGCTATATTTGAAAGAGAAGGGGTATGTGTGCTGAAAGACGAGCTCTGAGACACACTCAGAATAGGAGGATACCTATTAGTAAGCACAATGTTATCCTACCAGGCCCTCTTGAGCGACAAAATGCAAACATACATATGACATACTTCCTACTGGTAGATGACATCATAAAAGATAAAAGATCAGGCAAAAAGGAACTCCTGCAACAATGCCTCACGACGTCCCTACCGGACTACATCTTTCTACCGATTCTTCACAACAGTCATTGGACTTTACTAGTGGTCGACGTCATAAAAAGGACTATAGTATTATATAACATCTCATACACAACCTTTGGGATGAACAAGAAGGAAAACATGACTATCGCAAAGACTCCAATCAAAGAAAAGGTTGTCACATGCGCGGAGGCGATTATTGATATGCTAAAAATTCACGGCAAAGGGTACAAGCATACAACATGTAAAGACTTTAAGAAGACACAGTTCTGCCACATGAGCCCTCAGCAGGTGCCTCTGTCGAATGATTGCGGCTTCTACTATCTAGCCTGGATGACAACCCTAGTCAACCTGAGTATAAAAGTGGAGGGGATGCAATACGAGCAATATCATCCAATGTGAGAAGTGTACACAAGTATGCTACTCAATTCCAAGTGGGCCTCCAACACCAACAATCAAGAAAAAAGAAAGCCCGTTTATACATCTCATTCAATTTTTGACACCCTGGGTCGGGGTGAAGGATAAGTTTGGTGGAGGGGTCATAAACGGGCTAGAGAGGTACAATTTCACCACCATTTTACCTTTAATTTTTTCAAAATTTTCATATTTCCACAAACTTTACATGTACATATTTCAGTTCCGCCAAACGGCTCTTGCCTTTTTGCCTAAAAATTTTGTGAAGTTACCACACAAAGAAATCTCCGCCTGTGTTCATAGGACATCTACGACCATCCGTACGCGCTACGAGCGATGTACATCACCACACAAAGAAATTCCGCCAGATATTCCTGCGACACACTTAACAAACGGGAGAGAAGTTCCGTCCGTGTAGACCAGCAGCGTTGCACCCCGTCTTGCAGCGGGACATCACCAGACTTGCTCCGCCATAAGGTATATCCCACAATCACTCCTTCTGAATACACTGTTGTCGACGAGATCCTGTGTCGGGTTGCGTGGATTTTTGTTGCTTCCACCGCACATGTTTTCTCCACAAAAACTAACAAAAATCACTAAACATCATAATGAGAAGTGTACACAAGTATGCTACTCAATTCCAAGTGGGCCTCCAACACCAACAATCAAGAAAAAAGAAAGCCCGTTTATACATCTCATTCAATTTTTGACACCCTGGGTCGGGGTGAAGGATAAGTTTGGTGGAGGGGTCATAAACGGGCTAGAGAGGTACAATTTCACCACCATTTTACCTTTAATTTTTTCAAAATTTTCATATTTCCACAAACTTTACATGTACATATTTCAGTTCCGCCAAACGGCTCTTGCCTTTTTGCCTAAAAATTTTGTGAAGTTACCTTAGAATTTAGAATTTAGTCTATTTTCTCACTAAAAGTTGTAGTATTATCATTTTCCTAGAGAGAAATATATGAGCATCTAATACACATAAAGGTAAAACAAGAGACATAGTGATACTACTCTATCTCGTTCTTGTAATAAGACATTGTGTATGAAACAACCCTGCTCATGAAACCCTTGGAGACTAGAGAACTTCACCTAGCCATACTCTTGACCAACCACCCTCACCTGACGAATCCAACCAGAAAATCCTTAGCTCTGTAGAGAAGGAAATAACTACCCTTTCAAGTAAATCCATCCCCGCTTGGGACTAAAAATGAGGCTTGGCCTCCCAGAAGACCGCTTAAATCCCTCTCACCCAAGCGAGAAATGAGGTGTAAAAAGCCAAAAAGAAAAAGAAAAAAATATAATGAGAGTTGTACCCAAAAGATGCCAAAAGTTTCCACATGGCCAGTGTATTTCTGCACTCACGAATGCAGATATGTTGTGCCCGTAAGTGGAACCGTGAAGCCAAACTTACCCACCTCTGATCCAAAACAAAAGTCATGAAACCACATAACTTAAAGTCGGACGCCCAAAAGAGCATCACTATCCTTACGATAGTTGTGGGTGAGGGAGCTTAGGAGAAGAGGAAAACACTTAAAGCTTAAAACCTACCCAAACACATTAGCATAGGGCCAATAGAAAATAAAGAAAGAGTGTGAAAGCTACCCCTCAAGGAGATGTTGTATTAGTATGGTTAGTAACCTGAAGGGAAGGGGTGATACGTTGAGAAGGAGAAACCTTTTACAATTGAAGGCAATGGCAAGAAGTAGAAGTTGTGCAACTCTAGATATAAGAGGGAGGAATGAGAATTTAAGGGTTGAGAAATCATACCATGACAATCTTGATGCAAGAATGAGATAACTCAGTAGTGTTAAGTTTTGCAAAATTTTATCACACAAATTTGCCCTTTCTCTCTATGATTTCAAGCCTACACTTAGCCTGAGGACATGCTTGACTCTAAGTTTGGGGGAGTTGATAACACTTTATTTTACACACTTTTTTTATACATTTTATGCATTCCTAGCACATATTTTGCTAACTTTCACCACTAATTTAGCATCTTTTGTCAAATACTTCACTTACACATTTTCCCCTTGATTTCAGGTACATATCTAGCCCAGGTCGCAGTCATCACCTCGACCGAGACCCATTCATCCAGCACATACCATTTCATCATGGTCGAGGTCTCTGAGTTCACCCTAATGCCTTGCACTTGCGGTTAATTTGCACTCAATCTCTTCGGGACCGCGATCAACATGGGACCACGACCAACTTGAAGACCACGACCTTGACTTCTCCAAGGCACACCTCGGCCTCGATCGCGGTCCTACAAAAAGTCACAGCAACCAGGCTACGATTGAGAAGGTGGCCAGCTAGACCACGACTAGGGGGGTTACTAAACTGACCTCAACTGTGACCCTCACCCAAGGAGGTAGCCAACAAGACCGCGACCGAGGCAGGGGTTCAACTGACCTCAATTGAGGAAAGAATGACAATGAAGCCTTGACTTTGATCGAGCTTCATCCAAGACCAGACCTCGACCGCGGTCGAGGGGTTAAGTCAGTGGAGTGTGCCTATAAATAGGCCAACCATCCGTCCTGTCAAATCATCAGATCATAGATCAACTCTGATAGTACTATGAAGTGCTGTGATTTGCCAGACTCATCTCCATCCATACATCTAATTAGTCTTGGATCTCCAAAGGTGGAAGCTGAGGAGAGAGAAGACTGAAGGGTCCATCTTCTTCGAGAGAAGAAGACCATCCGTGCCATCAGCCTTTTGGATCTATACTTGAAGAAGTACTGAGTTGTATCACGTTCTTCTCTCTCCATCTAGATCTATCACTTCCATCTCACTGTACTTCCATCTTCACTTTGTGGAACTTGATGTATCTATCTTCTTGTAATGTTGTTATGCTGTACGTGAACATGTGTGGCTAAACATCTTAACTTGGGTTGGGAGTAGCCACTAAGGCTCTCCCAACATGTATATTGTCTCTCCGTTTATATATATATATATATATATATATATATATATATATATATATATATATACACTCTCGTCAAGATTATCTCCATGCACCAGTTTTAATGCTTCACTTGTATGCTTAGATACCATCTTGTGATGTTTGATTGTTGATATCTCGAGAGAGTAATATCACTCTTATCTTGTGTTATGGAGTAGTATGAATGAATGAGAATGATGGAATGCTAAAGCTTGAGATCATACGTTCTATTATGTGGTTTTTGTGTAGTCATCTCAAGAGAGAGGTTACCCCTAGACTTAGATCTATCCTTATCTTGAGAGAGAAGGGAATAGACACCATGTATGATTGCTTGTAATCTTGATAGGAGTATATGAGAGGGAGAGATGATGTTGCATGTTGGTGAGAAGTCT
Organism: Alisma plantago-aquatica; assembly: GCA_963693085.1. Taxonomy (NCBI): domain Eukaryota; kingdom Viridiplantae; phylum Streptophyta; class Magnoliopsida; order Alismatales; family Alismataceae; genus Alisma; species Alisma plantago-aquatica. Next base: position 99,050,597 of record OY856411.1, read on the forward strand.
TAGTAGGTGAAACCCAATCCAAGTTTACCTCCATATCTTCATTTACATCTTCTTTTATTAAGCTTTGTTCTTCTTATGTTTATTTTATTTGCTTTACTTTGGTTTGAGTACCATCGTTCCTTTGGGAACACCCATTAGACTACCCTTTTTGTCCAGAGTATATGAATGTGAGACCTTGTGTGCTTAACACCTGCTAATGTTGTCCTTGTGGTTTGACCCCAATTACTACATCAGACCCCGTATAATAGTTGCGGGGGCTTAAGTGTCATGTTACTTTCTTAAAAGTCCAACTACTCTAGATCCGCTCCTTTTTGGACGTGTGATTTAGGCCAGCCAACCATTGGTGGTGATACTAAACTAATCTAAGTCATCTCCTTCCTTAGGAAGAATGTGCACATGATTATAGGTTCATCTAGAACTAGAAACAAAACAAGAAGCACCATAAAAATCAAAATCCCAAACAACCTTAGCTTCTTAATGCTTAAATCGCCATTTTAAGCAAAAACATGAGCTAACAAGATTATAGTAAGCAATATAAGTAAAGAGGGTTATAAAACTCACCTCTAACGAGCAGAATAGATTTCTAGCAGCAAGAAACTTGAGCAAAGAAGGCGAGAAAACCCAAGTTTTAGATCTGAACTCGGCCAAGTAGGCACCCTTCACCACAAGGAAGCAAAACCCTAGAAGAAGAAGCAAGAAAGGTAGATTATTGAGTTCTAGAACAACTTATACCATGGAACAACAAGGTTTTGATCTGGAGAAAGGTAGGAGGAATAAGAACAGAGAAAGAAACAGAGGAAAGAAGGGGATACTTACTCATTTAGGTCAAAATCACCAAGAAGGAGCTTCAGAAACCTTAAAGGAAGCAAATTGTAACCCTGGATGCTTCTACCAAGAAGATCCACACCTTCTTCTTCCTTAGATAGAATCTCCATAGCCAAACAGAGGAAGGACAATGCTTTTAGCAGAAGGGAAGTGGTAGAGAGAAAAAGTTTCATTTGTAAGCTTAAGGATAGATATATAAAGCTCGGAGGATAAGGTAGAGAAGAAGCATGAGGTGTACAAGTAACTCCCCATGCGTCCATGTACTTAAATTATAAAGGATATACAAGTAACCACACAAGAAGATGCCCCACTATTCATGGAGACCTGCTTAGGCACCATTTGTTGAATCTCCAAGCCAAACAAATAAACCATTGGTTGATAGCTCCTAAAGGTAGATCATCCATAAAGGGGTAAACACTAAAATACCCTTGAAGAAAACACCTCCAAAACAAGGTTCAACTAGGCGCCCCATAGATCAACAAGATCAATAATAATAATAATATAACATATAAGGAATATAATGCATGTGATAAATTGCAAGTAAAACCTCATATTTGGGTAAATTGCATAAAAGTCCAAAATGTGCATAAAATTGCATAATTTGCACAAGCAGTGTCCAAATTGGACCAAATTTGAAACATAATCTTGTATTATGATTCAAAAGAATATCACAAGCTTATATTAGGGTTCTAATAATAAAATTATGGTAATTAATCTTGTTCAACACTTTAAGCGAGGTTAGGGGTCTCATATTATCAATTATGCATCCAAGATTATATGGGGATGCTATGGGTCAAGGTTTGTGGATGAATGTTGAACTATAACTTCAATGTAACTTACCTTGATAAACCTAACCCTAATGCAAGTAGAGAATGATGTTTAATTATGCTATCTTTCTTTGAATGATAAATTTAATGATAGATTATCCTTCCTAATGAATTATTGAAACTCTAATGTGTTAACTACTGGTCATCATAGCTTTCTAGTTTATGCTTTCTTATACTAAACTTATACACTATAAGTATGATAATGACCAATCATATGGCTTCCTTATATGTGATATAATAAAGGAATGATCTTAAATGCTAAGATAACCCTGCAATGTTATCATGTAAACATATTTTAGTTATTAAATGCAATATCATGCTGAGCTTGTGCATCACATGTGTGGTGATGTTTGTTGAGCCTTGTTATAAGGAATGGAAAGATAATGATGAACTTACAAGGGATGATGTGATGGTCTTAATGACCTTTGGGTATGGTTGATCCCTGAATGAGGTGTAATCCTCTTATGATGACAAGGGTTGATACCTTGTGATATTGTGAAGGATTTATATCATGTAATAGTGTGATGACAAGTGTAGTCTCTTGAATGACAATGAATAGTACCGTGTGATGATGATGTGATGACATGTATAGTCTTTTAATTGACATGTAAATAGTGCCCTGTGATATGAGATGAGAAATTATGTCTCATATGTTTTATATCTTCTGAAGTTGTTATATAGCCCTTGACTTAGGATTCCATAGTCCAAATTTTTGGGTCTTGGCTAAGTAACTTGAATTCCTCTTAACAGTTATAAGATGGGATTTCTTGGGATTTGATTGAAAGCGAGCACACAAGCCAACACTAAACATATGTCAGGTCTAGAGGTAGTTAGATAAAGTAAACTTCCAATCATACCTCTATAGAGCTTCTCACCCACTTTCTCACCTTCTTCATATTTATCGAGTTTGGAAGTGTTTGACATAAGGGTGTCCATCGACTTGGTGTTCTCCATCCCAAAGTGCTTAAGTAGCTTACTTGTGTACTTGCCTTGGTTGATGAAGTTCCCATCTTTAGTTTACTTGATTTTAGAAGTTGAGGAAAAAAGTAAGCTCACCCATCATGCTCATTTTGAACTCACTCTGCATAAGATAATTAAACTCCTTGCAAAGATCAAGATTAGTTCTGCTAAAAATGATATCATCAACATAGATTTGAATGATAAGAAAATTGTTCGAAGTATGTTTAAGAAACAAGGTAGAATCTAATTTTTCCATGATATAGCAATGATATAACAAAAAGTTCTTTAGTTTCTCATACCAAGGTCAAGGTGCTTGTTTGAGACCATATAGAGCTTTTTTGTAATAGATAAAGATGGTTAGGAAGACTATCATGTTCAAAGCCCGGAGGTCGTGTAACATACACTTCCTCCTCAATTGTACGGTTCAAAAATGCACTTTAACATCCATTTGATATAGAAGGAGATTCTTGAAACTAGCAAAAGCAAGAAACATCCTAATGGACTCAAGTCTAGCTACATGTGCATATGTTTCATCAAAAACTATACCTTCCTAATGATTGTAGCCTTGAGCCACTAACCTTGCTTTGTTTCTTACCACCTTGTCACTTTCATATAACTTGTTGCGATAGACCCACTTGGTGCCAATGATCTTTCTATCACATGGTCTTGGCACAAGAGTCCACACTTTGTTCTTCTAGAATTTCTCCAGTTCTTCCTGTAGGGTTTTAGGGGAAACAGAGAAGGCAGCGGAAACAAATTTTTTTCCCCCAAACCCATACCGAGGAAACGCGTCAACGTATATATAATAGGAAAGGATGGTTTGCGGAATCATACCTTGTCCCGAGGCTTGCTCGGCGACAATACCTCGCGCAATGCGCGGTCTTCAACTCCGGACTTCGACAGCATCTGTGCAGCTCCTGGTCGCACCGGGACTGACAACTCCTACTCGAACCGGACTGTCGGATGACAGTTGTCCTCCTAAGCGGCAGTGTCCTCCCGCCTCTGTAGTAGTCCACACGGACCACCTGGAACTCCACTCTCCTTGTCTCACAAGGAAGTGGAAGGAGTCACACCCTCCTGTTGACGTACTAGTCGCCAACACGCTCTCCTGCCTCCTATTGCAACTGCAGTTGTCCTTCCCTTGCTGCACCTCCCTTTTTGCGGGAAGCACTTGCTCGGGCTCTCTCACGGTTACCAAAACCAGAGAGAACGAAAACTTGCAGAGCAACTGGTTGCACTGAGCTGTGTTTTTGAGAAGCCCCCAATACCCCTATATATATAGGAGAGTCATGGGATAGGGTTCTCCATCCCGGGCAATGCGGGACTAACACAGGAGTAGAAGGGTTTGAGAATTTTCCACAAAAAGCAACCGGTTCGCAACTTGAAATGATCGGTTCACAACTGAACCGATTGGTTCGGCCATTGAGCCGATCGGTTGGACCTGAGCCGATCGTTTGGGGCACTCCAACCGATCGGTTGGTGCCCTGAACCGATCGGTTCATGGTCCTAATCCGGCTCAAAAAGACTTTCTTTGTTTCTTTCCTAATTGGTATCGAATACCAATATTATTCCCAATCGAATTGGGCAATTTGAAACCAAAGGAAAATTCTTGCCGACATGACTTTTCCCAACTGGTCGGCTGCACCAGTTGAGCCGATCGGTTCAACCCTTGAACCGGTCGTTTCAACCTAGGCATGAGCCGATCGACCTGGACACTCCAGTTGACCGGTTCAGCAACCTCAGCCGACCGGTTCATCACATGAACCGATCAATTGGGAACACAGGTTGGGCAAAAATCAGTCAATTGCGATTTCAATCAATCTGATACTTCAATCAATGCGTCCAACACCTTGAACCATACGATATTGAGCTATCGACTGATTGAGTGTTTAATTGAACTACCAAACTCCTTTAGTAATCAATCTAAACATTGCTTTGTGGACAAAACTCCTCTTCCAGGTTAAATCCTATGTGTGTGACCCTGCAGGTCCATTTCACGTTGGCAGTGAAAGTCCATAACACTTATGACTTCACAAGCAAAGAGCGGTGCCTAGTCACACATCAGTGCTACCCAAGTGAAAGTAGAAAGTTGGAGAACAACTTTCATCCTACAATCCGTGAATGGTGTTACAGCGAATGTATAATTCCTTTGTCACTGATATCCCGAATGAACTTGGGGCATGGAACAATCATCCTGTCAACGTTCATTCACTTCCTTGATCTCAGAGTAGATTGAAGGAGATATGTATGACATCAATATCACATACTGATTCACACATGTGTGCGCACACCTATCTCAATCCTACTCATCAAGTGGCCTTGGATATCAAACTCCCTAAGGAGGGACAAATCCCATATCTATCACTCACCCCTCAAAAGCCCCATGTGTCAAAGCCACCCAATCATCACCTTTATAACAACCCATGTTTCAGGACTGCGTTTGATGATGTCAAAGTGTGCCCAACGACATGTGTTGAGTGTAGTGATTTCAGGTCAAAGAATCACATTCACCACCATCACTGTGAGTACTGACTGTGACTACCATCTCATGGTTCCATGTGTCAAACTCACGGTGGGTCTGTCCGGTACCTTGTTCTCTAACAAGTACCTATGTGTTTGGTTTGATATCTCTATATCATGACTAATGAGATTCTGTCATCAACCAACACCACAATCTAGTCTTGTGTGTCATTGCTGTCTATCTACCTTCCACAATGACATCCGTCTAGGGACATAACAAGAATGTACAAACTCTTAGCATCCGTATGATCTCATCGTTCAGGTCATGAACCTGAAGGCATATGTCATTGAGTACTGTCATTCTCTAGACATTCAATCTGTTCTATCACTATCTCATATGACTGAACCAGAAAGAATTGGAAGCTTGCCTTTGATGTTTATCAAATCAATCTTAATGTATCCCACCAATCATCCCATGATTGGCTCTCAGGGCATACATACCAACAGACTCCCACTTGCACTGCGAGCCAATCACCCTTGAATCATATTCATAGTGATCTTCAAACATGTTCCACATGTTACTGTGCTCTAGTGCGAACATAGTGAGTAATGTCAACACCTTGCCAAAGTCTGTATAAATTGCATGTCTCTCATCTCTTCGCTGTACGTCACACGTATGAGATGGAGTTGCCGTAATATGCGATCTAGTATTACTTTGCTAACCTTTAGCTACATTGCATGATCAAGGATTCCAGACTTGTCATCAATGACCGGAATATCTATAAGTTCATCTCATGAACTTCTAGATCCATATAGTATCCACTGATGTTCTCTAACACACGGATACTCGGCATTTCCTTTTAAATGGTTTTATTGGAACATTTCCAATAATCAACAAACTTTTACCTTTTATACATCCTATGTATATTTTGCAATCAATTTTCTGTCCTTTCAGAAGTTCGCATCAATGTAATTCTTTACATCGAACTCTTCCTTATCTCCATAGAACTAGTATTTCCCAAGTACTTATCAAGTTCTTATGGTATTCCAGTAACCCTTACTGGAAGTAGACAGACATCCACTCGTCATGTCCTACATACGAGTTATCAGGATGAGCACATCATATTGCCATGTCCTACATACAAGATGATGAATGCGTTTTATTCTTGCCATGTCATACATGCAAGATAATGGGATGATTACATACATTATAGATCCATATCTATTCTTAGTGTTCCCATTCTTCATAAGAATTGGACACTTGGCTTTGGGATATTAATATCCATGCATCATGGACAAGTTTTCTCCCACTGAATCTGTGCATACTGAACACTTCAGTACATATTGCCAATGTATGCTCTCTCTTTCCAGGTCAAGAGATTTTTGAGAACTATCTCTATAGATCTCTATTCCTATCACATAGGAAACATCTCTATCTTCCTTAAAGATAATTTCCACATTCAGATCTCCAATCTAGAACATTTCCATTTCACATCAATATGTGGAATGTGAACACGCTCCCACTAAATCACAGATCCCTTCTTTATCTTTGACATATCAGTCAAACCCTTTGACTATATCATCAAAATAAAGATCCAATTTTGAGTTGCTTGAACTCAATCAATCACATTGATTAGTCCATTGTAACTTATAGACTTCATTTGCATTAGTGGATTCATAAACCTTATAGGCTGTGTCACGTACACATCCTGGTTTTATTCCTCATAGGAATGCGGTTTTAGTATCCATATGCGAAATGTCTTAGCCATTAAGTTGCAATCAACAAGCATCATCCTTCTCAAAATGTTATCCATGTGTCTTAACACTTAAGATTCATCTTGCACTTATGGATATGATCCAATGAGTGCTACCATCAAGGTCATACCTTATGGTTCACATGGAAGTCATTTAGGATGTAATGGTTTTAAACCATAACTCAAGATTCGGTTCCTCATATTCATCTTGATAGTTGACTCATCACATGAACAACTCATCACATAGATAATTGAGGTGTATCTGTTAAAGATATAAGAACTCACAACCCTTGTGATTCTTAATTTCTTTTATTAGTGTGGGGTATTCTTTTATTAAGAAGAATTCAGTTATTTGATAATCATTCTATAACTCCTTAGAGTATGATTCCTTCTTGATTCAGACATCACCATGCCTTAATCATGAGTTCACTATGATACACTATCATAATCACTCATAAGGATCTCAAACATTTGGTCCAAGTATTTCATTCATTGATCTCATCAAGAATTAATACTTTACCAAATTTGTACTTCATTTATGATAATCTTGAACACTTCAAGATATTCATATTGGTATTTCTCTAAACACCATTTGAAGTATTAGCATTTATTCCAATAGGTATGTAAATACATCACATGTATTATGCCTAATAGGATAATCACTCTCCCACTACATTAGTGAAGATTGATTAATCATGTCCAAGATATTCATGTCCCTTACTGGTTCTCTAACCAAAAGAGTCTAGTTTTATCCATCACATGGAAACTAGAAATGAATTTCTCATGATTAATGCTAATTAAATTGTTTGAGTTATCTATAACTTTTAGGTATCGTCTTATCTTATGCACATCAAATATCACAAGATAAATAAGGCATTGCCACAAAGATCACATCTTTATAAATTGAAACATCTCTTTATTAATTGCCATCATTGTCATACAATATGCAAAAATAAAGTGTTTCTATCTATTGGCAAGTATGAAATAGCAGTTCATAACTGTATTACATGCCTTATTGGCTGAAAATAAACTAAAGTATTCCTATCTATAAAGGCAACACTTGCCCCAAGTAAGAATGCTTTACACTTTACATCTTGATATCATATATCTCAAAAAGTGTTACAAGTTTATTTACATGACACCTTCAAGTAGAGGCTTCAGTCGCCTCCTTCTTCTTTTGTTCTTCCAGGTAGAGAGGACAATTCCTTTTCCAATGTCCTGGTTTTTGACAATGGTGGCAATTTCCTTTCTTGGTCACGCCTCCCTTGGCCTTGAGAGCTGAAGATGGCTTGGACTCCTGGCTAGCTTCAGAACCTTTCTTAGCTTTGCCCTTGCCCTTGCGCTTGGACTTGCCTTCCTTGCTCGTGATCACCATCACGGACTTAGGCTTGTCCTTCTTCATTTGTAACTCGGCTGTCCTCAACATGCCCAACAACTCCGACAGTGGCCTATCAAAGTTGTTCATGTTGTAGTTCATCACAAACTGACTGTAAGATTCTGGCAATGATTGCAGTATCACGTCAGTAGCCAACTCTTGGCTCAGTGGAAATCCCAGTCTCTGCAGGTTCTCCACATACCCAATCATCTTGAGTGTGTGAGGACCAACTGGATCTCCTTCTGTCATGACGCACTTGAACAACGCCCTAGAAACATTGTACCTCTCTTGCCGTACCTGATCTTCATACATGTTCCTGAGATGCTGAATCATCTCTATGACACCCATGTTCTCATGTTGCCTCTGCAACTCATGGTTCATTGAACATAGCATCAAGCACTTTGCATCAATGGCATCATCAGAATGCTTCTTGTAAGCATCCCTTTCTGCCTTTGGTGCATTAGGAGCGGGTTCCTCTGGAATCGGAGTATCCAGGACATAGAGCTTGCGCTCTTGAGTGAGAACAATTCTCAATGTCCGATACCAGTCGTGGAAGTTTGTCCCATTTAGCTTGTCCTTGTCAAGGACCGATCGCAAAGAAAAGGTGTTGTTGTTTGTTGCCATTTGAACTACAAAAAGGAAAATATGCAATTTTAGTCCAAAACTCATTTTTGACTTATTTGATTGATTTGAAAGTTTGACGATATAATTAGGCCTTTAATTAATTATCGCTCCCACTATTTTACTTCAAATTGATAGCCCTCACCATCAATTCGGAAGATTGCAGCGTACAACCTTCTAGTGGGCAAGATCCTGAAATCCTCTAAGTCATGGACCATCTAGGGCTGTCACCCACAACATAGATCTCTCAGGTAGGCAACTTTTGCCAATTGCATCACATGCAACTCTTGATAAGATGTCATATACAACTCATTGCAATGATCATCTCAATGCCTCAAGGTACTAGATCCCATCTAGATCACCTTGTTAAGTCCGACCCAAAGCAAACACGATGAATATGCACCCTGCTAGGGCAGACCCACACATTCATCCTTCACGCTTCCACGAGATAGACGGTGCACCACGCTAGGGCGTGCCCACACTTGGTCGATCAAGCTTTTCACGTGTGTCGCATTTGGAAGGCATCTAAAACTTAATATTTTAATGAGGGATTTGGTTTTATATACATATACATATCCAATCACCACAATATATAGTACGTATCATATACATGCTATATCCCATAGAAAACATGCACAAAATGATAAAAGCGATGATTATGGCCATCCTAATGTGATTCCTCGAGCCAAGAGGAATCACAGTCATCTAGGTCAACATCACATGCAACCTGTACAAGATGAACTCAGTGCCTTGCCATCCGAGTTGATCAACTCATCACATGAATGATCTGTACTCTCCATCCAGTCGTCTGGGTGCCACAAGCCGATCGGTTGGCACCTCCAACTGATCGGTTCGCCTGGTCGTCGTGCATCTCGTCATGTCCGCCACCCGCTCGTCTCGCTCCTCGAACCGGTCATCAACCGATCGGTTCACTCCTTGAACCGACCGTTTGGAAGGTCAACCGATCGGTTCTTGAACCGACCGTCTGATCAGTCGTCTTGATGTCCGCCGGTCTTTGACATAACAGGAAATAAAATCCTATTCTATTAATTACATTGCTTTAAAAGGGGAAACCCCGAGTTACATTCGGGGGGAGCAAAGGTAGGAAAGAATCTCGAATTATTTCGAGTTACATCAGGAATAGGAGAAGGAAGATCGGTGCGCAGACCGAGATGCAAGCAACCACAAACAACCACACACAGATAGGGGTTTACAGGCCATAATCACGCTACACACATCCACCACAAAACTCGTTTTAAGGGCGACGCGTATCGAGTGCATTAATAATACATATCATATATGTAATTAGGGATTTGTGGATTTAGGATTGGACATGCATAAAGTCGATATTATTCGCATCGTATGCAATAATTAAAGGCGACAAACCAAAATCGATCATATCGATATTCCTAAAACATAGAGCAGTTGACGTGGCTCTGATACCACTGTAGGGTTTTAGGGGAGACAGAGAAGGCAGCGGAAACAAAATTTTTTTTCCCCCAAACCCATACCGAGGAAACACGTCAACGTCTATATAATAGGAAAGGATGGTTTGCGGAATCATACCTTGTCCCGAGGCTTGCTCGGCGACAATACCTCGCGCAATGCGCGGTCTTCAACTCCGGACTTTGACGGCGTCTGTGCAGCTCCTGGTCGCACCGGGACTGACAACTCCTACTCGAACCGGACTGTCAGATGACAGTTGTCCTCCTAAGCGGCAGTGTCCTCCCGCCTCTGTAGTAGTCCACACGGACCACCTGAAACTCCACTCTCCTTGTCCCATAAGGAAGTGGAAGGAGTCGCACCCTCCTGTTGACGTACTAGTCCCCAACACGCTCTCCTGCCTCCTATTGCAACTGCAGTTGTCCTTCCCTTGCTGCACCTCCCTTTTTGCGGGAAGCACTTGCTCGGGCTCTCTCACGGTTACCAAAACCAGAGAGAACGACAACTTGCAGAGCAACTGGTTGCACTGAGCTGTGTTTTTGAGAAGCCCCCAATACCCCTATATATAGGAGAGTCATGGGACAGGGTTCTCCATCCCGGGCAATGCGGGACTAACGCAGGAGTAGAAGGGTTTGAGAATTTTCCACAAAAAGCAACTGGTTCGCAACTTGAAATGATCGGTTCACAACTGAACCGATCGGTTCGGCCATTGAGCCGATCGGTTGGACCTGAGCCGATCGTTTGGGGCATTCCAACCGATCGGTTGGTGCCCTGAACCGATCGGTTCATGGTCCTAATCCGGCTCAAAAAGACTTTCTTTGTTTCTTTCCTAATTGGTATCGAATACCAATATTATTCCCAATCGAATTGGGCAATTTGAAACCAAAGGAAAATTCTTGCCGACATGACTTTTCCCAACTGGTCGGCTGCACCAGTTGAGCCGATCGGTTCAACCCTTGAACCGGTCATTTCAACCTAGGCATGAGTCGATCGACCTGGACACTCCAGCCGACCGGTTCAGCAACCTCAGCCGACCGGTTCATCACATGAACCGATCGGTTGGGAACACAGGTTGGGCAAAAATCAATCAATTGCGATTTCAATCAATCCGATACTTCAATCAATGCGTCCAACACCTTGAACCATACGCTATTGAGCTATCGACTGATTGAGTGTTTAATTGAACTACCAAACTCCTTTAGTAATCAATGTAAACATTGCTTTGTGGACAAAACTCCTCTTCCAGGTTAAATCCTATGTGTGTGACCCTGCAGGTCCATTTCACGTTGGCAGTGAAAGTCCATAACACTTATGACTTCACAAGCAAAGAGCGGTGCCTAGTCACACATCAGTGCTACCCAAGTGAAAGTAGAAAGTTGGAGAACAACTTTCATCCTACAATCCGTGAATGGTGTTACAGCGAATGTATAATTCCTTTGTCACTGATATCCCGAATGAACTTGAGGCATGGAACAGTCATCCTGTCAACGTTCATTCACTTCCTTGATCTTAGAGTAGATTGAAGGAGATATGTATGACATCAATATCACATACTGATTCACACATGCGTGCACACGCCTATCTCAATCCTACTCATCAAGTGGCCTTGGATATCAAACTCCCTAAGGAGGGACAAATCCCATATCTATCACTCACCCCTCAAAAGCCCCATGTGTCAAAGCCACCCAATCATCACCTTTATAACAACCCATGTTTCAGGACTGCGTTTGATGATGTCAAAGTGTGCCCAACGACATGTGTTGAGTGTAGTGATTTCAGGTCAAAGAATCACATTCACCACCATCACTGTGAGTACTGACTGTGACTACCATCTCATGGTTCCATGTGTCAAACTCACGGTGGGTCTGTCCGGTACCTTATTCTCTAAAAAGTACCTATGTGTTTGGTTTGATATCTCTATATCATGACTAATGAGATTCTGTCATCAACCAACACCACAATCTAGTCTTGTGTGTCATTGCTGTCTATCTACCTTCCACAATGACATCCGTCTAGGGACATAACAAGAATGTACAAACTCTTAGCATCTGTATGATCTCATCGTTCAGGTCATGAACCTGAAGGCATACGTCATTGAGTACTGTCATTCTCTAGACATTCAATATGTTCTATCACTATCTCATATGACTGAACCAGAAAGAATTGGAAGCTTGCCTTTGATGTTTATCAAATCAATCTTAATGTATCCCACCAATCATCCCATGATTGGCTCTCAGGGCATACATACCAACACTTCCTACATGGCCAAGATTCACTCATCATCCCCAAGAGCTAGGGGTGTGCAAATAATGGTCCGGACCACAAAACTGGACCAGACTGCTCAATTTGGTCTGGTCCGGTCCGGTCCATTTTGTGTTCGGTCCGGTCCGCGGTCCGTGAATTTTGATGAGTTCGGTCTTCGGTCCGGTCCGGACCGTAGATTGACTTTTATATAAAATTCATGTATATTTGAAGATGTATTCTATAATAATTACAAATAAAGTACATATATAATCACTATTAATATAAATGTTTGATACTAAAGTTATATAATTGTTAGAAATGACTAAGATTATCAACTTTGTATAATTAAATAAGTTGTAAAACATGTAAAAAAGGCTGATTACGGTCCAAACGGTCCGGTCCGGTCCTAGCACAAAACGGTCCGATCCCGGTCCGGTCCTACCTCGAAACGGTGCGGTCTGCGGTCCATATATTTATTCAAATTCAGTCTGCGGTCTGGTCCGGTTCAGTTTAGTCCGGTCCGGTTCTAGACCGATGCTCAGCCCTACCAAGAGCTTCTTTGACATTCTTTGGCTCGATTTGTGATATGAAGGCGTTGTTAGCTTGTTCTTTATTTTAGGTAGCCTACGTCTTCACTCTTTCAAAGGGGTCACCTATGATTAGCTGGTGCGCCCCTGCCAATGATGTTGCACACTACTCAATTGGAGTTTGAATAGATGCAACCCCACGAATAGAAACACATGGTGGATTAAACTTTTGAAATTTATAATGGACCTAAACTCAACACACTCACACAAACTAAAACACTACACCCGCAAGCACACAAGGTCATGTCGTAGTATAGGAGAGGTGGCAAGTATAGGGTCGATCCACAAAGAGAAAAGGGGGCACTAGAGCTAGGTTAGTTTATGTGCTAGGTTCCTACTGTGAAGTCTAGGGTTGAAGGGCTTAAAGGTTGTTTTGATGATTACACTAAGTTGAGCAATAAAGCAAGTAAAGGAAGACAAGCAAGATGAAAACCTAAGTTAACCCTAGATAGTTAATTCTACTAAGCAAGGAAAGACAAGGCAAGGCAGGAAAACAAGAAAAGAGCAATCTACACTAAGTCAAGAAGGACAAGGCAAAAAAGCAATTAAAGATCTAAACTAGCAAGAGAAAAGCAAGAACAAGGCAAGCAACTAACTAAGCAAGTAAATAACTAATAAAGCTAACACTAGCTAAGCAAGAAGGCAATTAGGGTTTTAAAGAAATAAAGAGAGGTGGGGGTTGTTTAGGGGATGCACTTATCAATTAGGTTGGGGTGACATGTGAACATAATAATTTGATTTAGATTATTAAATATTGGCTATTTAGGCTAACGAGTTTCAATCCAAACAGGGACAGTTTACCCAAATTAACCAATCTCCGCAAGTATATAGAGGTAGCATAGTCGAGGTCGAACACAAGGAGCTTAGCTAATTCAATTGAGCGCAACAATACTAAAGTTCAACAATCTAGATCAGTTTATAAAAGGAAAGATGATGTTTATCCAAATGCAGAAAATTCAGATTCTAAAGCAGGAAATTCAGATTTAACTAGTGAAGTAAGAGTTACTAAAAGGAGTTTGGTTTTAGAAAATTAAAGAATCTTGGACATTAGGATTTCTCTCACACATCATAGCAATCAAGGGAACATGATAATTTAAACATACATAAGTTCTTGTTTCAAGGAAAAGTTGTGTTACACTTCACCTCCCGGCACCAGTGCAACGATCGCAACTCAAAGTCACACTCTAGTGTGTAAATTTCATTTTAGATCACAACCTATTCCTCAACTCATTCCTCTATACTCTCATAAAGGAGGAAGAGTTGCCAAGAAGAATACCTCCATACATTCCTACTCATCTTATCAGATCAAGTAAGAAAGCAGAAAACATGCACATAAAGTGGCCAACAATTCATGCAAGAAACGGATAAACTGGTATTTTCATGGTAGAAAAACAAGAAGCATAGTATTTAGTACGAAATCACTTGTTCCATACATGCTATGACATGGGAGCCACTCTCCCATGCCCAAGAAATGAAGAATTACTCATCCATAACTATGCTTTGCAGATTTGTTACAGAGAATTTAGTTCTAAACCTGATTTAGAGAGGAAAAGACAAAGAGATCCAAAGATATAACCACAAGAAGAAAGAATTCTAGCTTGAGGACGAAATTCTCCTTCTTTAGCTCCTCCAAAATGGACCAACTCCTTTCCCAAGAAGCTGCTCAAAGTTGAGAAAGCTTGGCTGCACCTTGGAGAAGACAATGGAGAAGAAGAAGAGAAAAAATGGCTTCCTTTATGCAAAGAACCACCTTCGATTCCTCCAAAATTGCCCTCCTCTATTATCCTTTAGCTCTGGGATGAGAAAAACTTCTCAAATGACTGAACCTAACTGCCCCTTGTCTTCCTTCCTTATTTTAAAATCAAATTCTAAATTTTCGTATTTTTAAAACTGCTAGGTGCACACTGTGCATTTGGGTGCACGCCGTGCACCTACAGTGCGGTTTGCTTCAGGCTGAATCTACACACGGCGTGCGTAGAAGATATGTACACCGTGTGACTTTCCAGAACTTTCTTTGGCTGTTTTACGCTCCAAGTGCACGCCGTGTATGTGTACGCACGTTGTGCATTTGTCTTCCTGTTTGTTACTGGGAACTCACACGCCATGTGTGTGTACCATGCACACCAAGCATTCTTCTGGCTGGGCGAGACAGAAGATATGGTGCACATCGTGCATATGTCCTGCACGCAGTGCATTCTGCTGTTTCAGCAGAATAAAGCTCTAAAATTAGTTCTTTTTGGGACATATCTGCAATACAAGTTATGCGATAAGTAAAGTAACAAAAAGATGGCAAAAGTAATATGAAAAGAGGCTAAATAGTATCAAAATGAACCAAATTTGTGTGTGATAGCATTGTGAAAAGGTGATATATAAATCACACAACAAATCCACCTAAGATTGAATTATTACTTATCCTCAAGCAAAAAGAGCAGGGCCACATTCAAAGAGAAAATTCAAGTTCATGCATGAAGGAGAATGAAAAGAAGGTATGCAATCAACTCATCCAGCTATGTACATTGTACTTGTGTTCATTGTTATCATCTCAAGTCTTTCAACATCCAAGATGGAGAAATTAAGTTCAGCAAGGTTGGTTCCAATTTAAACGAAAAGCTCAACTTGACAACATTTAATAGAATTTGGATATTCAGGCCAAACAATTAGTGCATGTACATTACAAAGTTTTCAGCTAATACAAATATAAGATGATGAAACCAATGCTAACATTAACAAGACTTAGTTGAACTCTTCTTCTTAAGGATATGATGATTGGATTTTTTGGGTTTTTGGCATTCAACTGCTAATTTAGGCTTATGCTCACTAAGAATGCCGGTTGGGGTGTTGTTTTTACCCTCTTTTGATTTTTCATATCACCTAACCATTGTTGGCAGATGGGACTCACACTAGGCTAGCATAATATGTGGGCCATTTTCCATCTTTTGTTGGGTAAAGATAAACCATTAATGGTGCAACACCAAAGAGTCAACAAGAGTGTTAAAGCTAGCAAGATTTCAATCATTCTTTTGAAAGTTTTTTCACTAAAAAATTGATTTCACAGGCAGTAAAGATTTGGTAAAAGTATCCTGTATTCTAATAAATGTTGCAAGCTGTTTATTCCGCAAAATTTTTTAAACTGTTACATGCATGGGAGGTCAAAGATGTAAAAGTTGAGGTTTCAAACAACAAACACAAAGCAAATTATGTACATGGGGATTTTCAATTTTCATTTCATTCATACATGCTCTTGATTTTGCTTTTCATGTAGCCAAAGCATATAAAGGATAGAGGGAATCCAACATACAAGAGGGGGTTCATTCTAACAAGATAGCCTCAAATCACATTAATTTTACCATCACGGAACAGAACATGGAATAATATGGAAAAAGCTGACACAACTAACTCAAATAAGGAAAAACTGAATGAAAACTACAACTATCTACCGGCCGGTTGTGCCCCCCCTAAGCTTGAAATCTGCAGTGTCCTCACTGCATCAATCTAACTTATGGAGTTCACAACTGGGTACCTATCATCGTTGTGATCAAAAAAAGGCCCCGCCACTCCCTTGATCAGGGAAGAACTAGCTTACAAAATCTGGGATGTCCATCGGCTGGGCGGAAGAGTCAGGCTACTGCTCTGGAATATGCGGTGGCTGCTGGGAATACTTAGGCTGTGGGACCTTGGTTTGCTGTCGAGGCGGTGTCTGGTATGTCGGTGGGGCTGGGTAATGTCCTTGAGAGATATACCAAGCGTCCATCCGGTTGACCATGTCATACATTGCAGTGTACTGCGTGCTCATGTGGTCAAAACGGGTGTCATACTATGTGCTCATCTGGTCAAGGCGGGTGTCGATGTGGTTAAATCTCCACTGAACATAGCCGTAAAGGTATCCCATATCAGACATCATCCAAGTGTAATTTGTCTGAGTACTGGTGGATGATGAAAGCGGAGTAGGAGCTGCAAGAGTAGATGCTGGCGTAGAGGTGCTGGCGCTATAGGTAGGTGTCTCCTCATCGGCCTCGTGCTGTAATGCCACTTTCTAGGTGGCCTTGTTCCTGATGTCATTGTGAGCTGCATCGGGGATGAGAAAAAACTATTTCTTCATGATGTAAACCTTGAATTTAGTTGTGCTATTGCCATGTCTTGAGATTAAGCCACAAGATATAAGATAGTTGATATCTATAAGGTTTTTCCCGGGTGCAGGATCTAAGGCACCCACATCTAAACCCAACTGCAATGCAAGAGTAGTGATCAGCCCACCACACATTATGTCACCTGCCTCCCTTTGCTTCTTCTTCTTGGTTTCTAGAAGCTTATTAACAATATAATAGCCAGAACTGATTTGTTCATCACTTACCAAGCACCATAAGAAAAAGAGATCATTTTTCCCAATGACACCTTGGGTTTCATTCTTAGAAAAAGGCCCTATGCTTAGCAGACGATGCACAACTATGAAAACTAGATTATGGATTGCAGAAGCTCAAGCGTTCCTAGCTTTGTGCACCATTTCACAAGTAATTTCAGACCAGAAAGAATCACTATTGAAGGCAGGAGGATAATTGGTGTAGCCTCCATAGTTGCAATCAAGTAATTCACAAAACCGTTTAAGATCCATAGAAAAAAATTTGTCTAAGAGCCGAAAACTGATTTTTGGATAAGGCATACGGTGGTTGTGTGGGTTATGCTCACCTTTGAAAGTAGTCAGAAACTCGTAAACCAGGTGGGGATAGGTCTTGGACACTCTAGTGCAAAGAAGGTGCAAACCTAAAACCCGTAGATGTCCAATTACCTCATTTTTGAAACCCAATTTGTCAAGGGTTTCTTCGCAGACATAGCGGGATGGTAGAACACACATGGGGATAAGGAATTGGTAATCTGCGTCCTCCTCGGATGTGACCCTGAACTGAGTGGAGGGCACAAAGGTTGCTGGTGCCGCTGCGGAAGGTGTTGCATCAGCGGTGGGAGGTGCAAAGGATGAAGTAGCTCCTCTATGCCGTCTGGCTGTAGCTCTCTTTGTTGGTGTCATTGGATCAGAAGTGAGTCGCACAACATGTAGTTTGCATTCACGATGTGCAAAACTAACTATAATTCTTGCTCAAAAATACTGATGTACGACCTGCAAAACTGGTGCACGGTGTGCACCTGCAACTCTGTGACAGATCCAGATATGCACCGACGGGCTGTGATTTTGGGGGTGCACGAGCACTTGGCGACGTGTTGCTACTGTCGTGCGTTGTTGGCATGCTGGTGAAGAACACCTATGGTGTGTAGGCGTGGAAGGCGGTGGCTTGGGGGTGGGCGATGGCAGCAGAAGCTGCGGCAGCGGCTCACGTGGAGCTAGTGAGGGTTGGCGGCGTCAGAGCTGCTGTGTGAGGAAGAAGAAGGACTGGTGATGGCTGCAGCGAGGGCGATGGTGTTGCGGGCGTTGGCGTCGGAGCTCTTGCGAGAGGAAGAAGAAGGTGTTCGACGTCAGCCCAGCGGCTAAGGGCTGGTGGCGGCACTACGGGAGGAAGAAGAAGGTGGGCGCATGGCCGATTGAGCAGCGAAACGATGTGTGTGTGCACAGATTCGGGGTAGACGGTGGCTGCGCACGACAGCTAGGGTTGGAGTGCATGGCTTCTAGGTTGGAATTAGATCGTGCACTCCAGTCCTTTTTTACTAAAATTTACGAAAAAGTGCACGACGTGCACTTGAAATGCATGGTGTGTACTTGTCAACTTTCCATTTTTAAAAAATCTTTAACGCTTAGGTGCACGACGTGCGTTGTTATTTGCATGCCGTACACATTTCCAGAACTTGTACTCCTCATTCAAAAACCCAGGTGCACGATGTGCATGTCAAAACACACGTCGTACAAGTTTCCATAACTTTCACTGCTTTTTTTTAAAGACCAGATACACGGCGTGTATGTCGAAATGCACGTCGTGCATGTTTCGAGAGACATTTTCCCCATGTGCAGCTCCCATGTGCACGTCGTGCATAAAGAAATGCACGTCGTGCACGTTTCTAGAAAGCCTCTGAGAATCTCAGTTCTTCAGGTGCACGACATGCGAATAGTAAATGCACTCCATGTTAGTTTCCAGAACTTTTTTTAGTGTATTTTCGGCTAAGGTGCACGCCGTGTCACCAGAAGACACGCCATGCATTTTGCAATTTCTATAGCAAATTGTAGTAAGTCAGCAGTAACCAATGATGGATATGGTAGAAATCAAGTCTAAATTATACATTCATCCATGACATGCTTATTAATGAAATTAAAGAGTGTTTTTGACTCGAAGAACTTAAAAAGAAATCTATCCTAACATGGGGTCAACTCCCACAAGGTCCTCCATTTAGAGTATGGAGTAAGACTCTTCAAATTCTTCAAGCATCTTGGAGGGAGAAAGAGGCTCCCTTCTCCACTTCATCTCTACAAGAATAGAGTTTGCAACGTTGTCCATTCACTTTGAAATTGCCATCCTTTCCTTGGAGTTCCACAACTCCATATGGAAAAATCTTTAGCACTAGGAACGGGCCAGACCATTTTGATTTCAGCTTCCCTAGAAATAGCTTTAATCTAGAGTTGAAAAGTAAGACTTTATCTCCTTCTTGGAAGTCTTTCCTTCAAATTATTTTATCATGCCAAGCCTTCGTCCTTTCTTTGTACAACTTTGCATTCTCATAAGCATCAAGGTGGAGTTCTTCAAGCTCCTGCAGCTGCAATAGGCATTTTTCTCCTGCTCTCTTCATATCAAAATTTAAGAACTTAATTGCCCACAAAGCACGATGCTCCAACTCGAGCGGAAGGTGACATGATTTGCCGTAGATCAGCTTGAATGGAGTAGTCCCTATGATGGTTTTATATGCTGTGCAATATGCCCATAGTGTGTCATATATCTTTAATGCCCAATCTTTTCTTGAACTAGAGACAGTCTTTTCAAGAATATTCTTCAGCTGCCTATTTAAAATCTCTACTTGCCCGGATGTTTGGGGGTGATAGGGTGTATATATCTTATGAGTCACACCATACTTGGAGAGAAGATTGTTGAATTGTTTTTCAGCAAAGTGTGTGCCTCCATCAGAAACTACAACACGTGGAACTCCAAACTGAGGGAAATTAATCTTTTGAAAAAGCTTAATTACTGATTTGGCATCTGGTGCTTGGGTTGGAATAGCTTCAACCCATTTGGACACATATTCACAAGCGACAAGAATGTATTGATATCCGCAAGAAGATGGGAATGGTTCCATGTAGTCCACTCCCCACACATCAAACACTTCAACCTCTAAGATAGAGTTGAGTGGCATGTTATCATGGTGGGATATACCTCATATCCTTTGACATCTATTACAAGATTTAATGAATAGATTGACATCTTTGAATAATGTGGGCCAATAAAACCAGCTTGCCATATTTTGGCAGCAGTCTTCTCTCCTCCGAAGTGTCTTTCATAAGGAGAGGCATGACATTCAGCAATAATGTTTGGAACTTCCTTTTCAACAACACACCTACAGATTATCCCATCACTTCCATGCTTGAATAGTAATGGATCATCCCAGTAATTGAATTTCACATCATGAAAGAATTTCTTCTTTTGTTGATACGTCAAGTCCGGTGGGAGTTGTCCAGTAGCAAGAAAGTTGGCAATATCCACAAACCAAGGTGCTTGAGTGGATGACAGTGCATAGAGCTTTTCAATAGGCAAATGATCTTCAATTGGCAATAGATCTCCACCCTCTGTGGTCAGTCTAGAAAGATGATCGACAACACTATTTTCTGTACCTTTCTTGTCTCGAATCTCAAGATCAAACTCTTGCAGAAGTAATATCCAGCGAATCAGGCGTGGCTTAGCATCTTTGTTGTTCAGCAAATACTTTATGGCAGCATGATCAGTATATACAGTCACCTTGGATCCTACCAAATATTGTCGAAACTTTTCAAATGCGTATACAATTGCAAGCCTTTCTTTCTCTGTGGTTGTATAGTTGATCTGTGCTTCATTAAGAGTTTTGCTAGCATAATAGATGGCATGGAGTTTCTTATCTCTCTACTATCCTAGAACATCTCCCACGACATAATCGCTTGCATCAAACATTAGTTCGAAAGGAGAATCCCAGTCTGGAGGTTGAATAATTGGGGTTGAAATGAGGGCCTCTTTGAGCTTAGAAAAGGCTACATGGAAATCACCATCAAACACGAATTCTGCATCTTTTGGAAGTAGGGAACACAGTTGCTTTGCAATTTTGGAGAAATCTTTAATGAATCTTCTATAAAAACCTGCATGGCCTAGAAAACTGTGGATATCTTTAACTAAATATGGAGTAGACATTTTCTCAATAGCTTCCACCTTTGCCCTGTCCACTTCAATGCCCTTATTAGATACAACATGTCCTAGTACCACACCAGATTGTACCATGAAATGGGATTTCTCCCAGTTTAGCACTAGGTTAACCTTTTTACAGCGGGCTAAGACTAAAGATAGGTTCAATAAGCATTGATCAAAAGAATCACCATATACACTAAAATCATCCATAAAGATCTCCATTATATTTTCAATAAAATTGGAGAATATGGCCATCATACACCACTAAAAAGTAGCGGGGGCGTTGCAAAGACCAAATGTCATACAAAAATAAGCATATGTTCCATACGTACAAGTGAATGTGGTTTTCTCTTGGTCGGGAGGATGAATAGGAATTTGAAAAAAAATCCAGAATACCCGTCCAAGTAACAAAAATAAGAGTGTTTAGCAAGACGTTCAAGCATCAAATCAATGAAAGGCAATAGAAAATGATCTTTGCGAGTTGACTTATTCAAACGCCAGTAGTCGATACACATATGCCAGTCGGTAACCGTGCGTGTTTATATTAAATCATCATTGTCTCCCTTAATGACAGTTGCACCCCCCCTTCTTAGGTACCACATGAATCACACTAACCCAGGGGCTGTCACTTATGGGATAAATGATTCCAGCATCAATTAATTTGAAAATTTCTTTCTTTACCACTTCAAGCATATTTTGATTTAGGCGTCTAGGTGGTTCAACAGTTGGTTTGGCATCATCTTCCATATTTATTATATGCATATAGATTGAAGGATGAATGCCTTTAAGATCTTCAATGGAATAACCAATGACGTCTTTATACAAATGCAGTTTGGCAAGTAATTTACTTTCTTGGTCATTGGTTAATTCATTATTTATTATAACAGAGGATGTAGAATTTAGTTCAAGAAATACATACCTCAGCCCGGGTGGAAGGGCTTTTAGTTCTACCTTTTTCGTTGTTGTTCCTTCATCAACTTTATCATCAACAAGTGTAGCGCCTTCATTAAAATTTTGTGCTTTAAGAATAGAAAGTGCTCCAAAATTTCCAGAATTGTTGAATTTAGTCACATCATCGTCATAAAGATTGACAATCAAATCATTATTATCTTCATTATCATTCTCAGTAGGATCAATAGTGTCTAAGAAATAGATTTCATTGACACGTGTGGGTGCTTTCGTGGCATCATAGATAGAGAATTCCATTGCTTCCTCCCCAACTCGTAGAGTGAGCTTTCCTTCCCTAACATCAACAAGACATCCAACACTCCTCAAGAATGGCCTTCCAAAAAGAACGGGATTGGAAGGGGCTTCCACCATATCAAGAACAACAAATCACATGGTATATAGAACTTCCCGATTTGCACTAGTACATCTTCCAATATACCCTTCGGATATTTAATAGAATGATCGGCTAACTCAATAGCCATCTTTGTTGGCTTCAAATCCCCAAGATCTAGTTCTTGCCATAGGGTAGATGGAATGAGACTAATACTAGCACCGAGATCTACTAGGCCTTTATCAAAAGTGGTATCATTGATCTTACATGGCAATGCAAAGCTCCCAAATCGTCAAGCTTTTGTGGAAGATGATTTTGAATAATAGAACTCACACTTTCTGAAAGCATCACTATTTCGATTTGATCAACTTTTCTTCTTTTCATCAAAATGTCTTAAGGAATTTAGCATAAGAAGGCATCTCCACAATAACTTCAGCAAAAGGAAGATTGACATGCAATTTGTTGATAATATCCATAAATTTCCTAAACTTCTGGTCTTCCTTATTGGCAAGCCTTTGAGGAAAAGGTGTAGTGACTTTTAATGAAGGCCATGTTTCAGCGTTACCCTTGTCCTTGTTGCAATTTGGAGTGTTAGACTCCTCTTCATCAGTTACCTCCATGTTCTTCTCCTTGTATGGAGAAGGTCTTTCAATCTCAACTCCACTTCTTAGAATGATTGCATGAGCTTGTTGTCTTGGGTTCACTTCTGGTTGTCTTGGAAGAGAACCAGATTGTGGAGTTCTTTGTTGGTTTAGAGCTTGCTGTGCTATTTGGTTCTCTAACATCTTGGTGTGAGTGGAAATACCATCCACCTTTGCATAAAGTTGAGCAATAGCATCTTTCAGAAGCTTGTCATTCCGCCGGAGTTCTTCATTCTGCTGCATTTGTGTAGATATGAATTTTTCCATCATAGCTTCTAGAGAAGAACTTTGGGTTGTTGTGGTTGTTGATAACTCCTATTGTTAAAACTCGGCAGATTCCCTTGACGGTTGGCATGTTGTTGTTGCGGTTGCTGCTGCCCTTGTTGGAAGTTTTGAGTGTTGCTTGTATTCTGATAGGAGAAATTAGGATGATCTCTACAACCCAAATTATATTGATTGGAATAGGGATTGTATTGCTTATTCCCTTGCATTCCAATAGCATTGACATGCTCAAAGTTTCCTTCAATCGCATTAGGTGCAAAACATGAAGAAGAAGTATGTCCTGCATTACCACAAGCTTCACATATTGCTTCAGCGGATTGAATCGGCAAGGTGGTCATCTTTTCAAACTTCTGTGTAAGAACATCCAGCTTGGCAGCAATAAGGCCAACGACATCAACAATATGTTTTCCTCCTTGTTTTCTGATTGAAGAACTTGTTGTATAGGTTGACTTTGCTCCTCTATCTCCTCCCCATTAGCAGTGATTTAGTGATATGTCTTCAATAATATCATGATCCTCTCTATAAGACTTAGTCATTAATGCACCACCAACTGTGGCATCTAATGTCAACCGGGTGTTATAAAACAGTCCATTATAGAAAGTTTGAAGTAGAAGCTAGTTTGTTAAACCGTGGTGCAGGCAAAGTCGTTGAAGATCCTTAAACCGTTCCCATGTGTCATATAGAGTTTCTCATTCATTCTGAGAGAAATTGGTGAACTGGTTTCTCAAATGGGCTGTCTTTCTAGGTGGGAAATACTTTGTAAGGAATACATTAAGGAGTTGGTCCCAACTTTTAATTGACTTCTTTGGAAGAGACAAAAGCCACACCTTGGCTCTATCTCTTAAGGTGAAGGGAAATGGCATGAGTCTAATTCCGTCAAAAGACACTCCGTTTATCTTGAAGGTATTTAGATATTCCAAGAACTCAACAACATGAAGATTTGGGTCTTCATTGGCTGCACCTCCAAAATGATTCTACTGTATCATTTGCATCATAGAAGGAGCGATTGAGAAGTTGTTCGCTTCTATAACAGGCAAGTCAATGGCCCCACAGATATTTTTGGCAATCGACATCGTGAAATCCTTTAAAGGATGGTCGTCTTCCATGGCTGGATTGCTTGGTGTAGCTACCACAGAAGGTGAAGAAGACGGTGGTGGCGATGATGGTGACAGCGGAGTACCTCCTAGTAGCGGCTGTTCCACTCTTCTTGCTCTTCTCAAGCTTGAAAGAGTACGCTCGATTTCAAGGTCTAACAAAGCAGGTGTTTGAAGACCTCGTTGTGAGCGACACATACAACCTAAAAAATTACAAGAGGAATCAAGAACACAACTAAAAGGTATATGAAATTTCAAAATATGGAAATGATGATCTAGTCTCGAATTACTAAATAGTACTTATTACTCCAATTAAATTACCATATCTCCCCGGCAACAGCGCCAAAAACTTGTTGGCTATTTAGGCTAACGAGTTTCAATCCAAACAAGGATAGTTTACCCAACTTAACCAATCTCTACAAGTATATAGAGGTAGCATAGTCGAGGTCAAACACAAGGAGCTTAGCTAATTCAATTGAGCACAACAAAACTAAATTTCAACAATCTAGATCAATTTATAAATGGAAAGATGATGTTTATCCAAATGCAGAAAATTCAGATTCTAAAGCAGGAAATTCAGATTTAACTAGTGAAGTAAGAGTTACTAAAAGGAGTTTGGTTTCAGAAAATTAAAGAATCTTAGACATTAGGATTTCGCTCACACATCATAGCAATCAAGGGAACATGATAATTTAAACATACATAAGTTTTTGTTTCAAGGAAAAGTTGTGTTACACTTCACCTCTCGACGCTAGTGCAACGATCGCAACTCAAAGTCACACTCTTGTTTGTAAATTTCATTTTAGATCACAACCAATTCCTCAACTCATTCCTCTATACTCTCGTAAAGGAGGAAGAGTTTCCAAGAAGAATACCTCTATACATTCCTACTCATCTTCTCATATCAAGTAAGAAAGCAGAAAACATGGACATAAAGTGGCCAGCAATTCATGCAAGAAACGGATAAACCGGTACTTTCATGGTAGAAAAACAAGAAGCATAGTATTTAGTATGAAATTACTTGTTCCATACATGCTATGACATGGGAGCTACTTTCCCATGCCCAAGAAATGAAGAATTACTCGTCCATAACTATGCTTTGCAGATTTGTTACAGAGAACTCAGTTCTAAACATGATTTAGAGAGGAAAAGACAAAGAGATCCAAAGATATAATCACAAGAAGAAAGAATTCCAACTTGAGGACAAAATTCTCCTTCTTTAGCTCCTCCAAAACGGACTAGCTCCTTTCCCAAGAAGCTGCTCGAAGTTGAGAAAGCTTGGCTGCACCTTGGAGAAGACAATGGAGAAGAAGAAGAGAAGAAATGGCTTCCTTTATGCAAAGAACCACCTTCGATTCCTCCAAAATCACCCTCCTCTATTCTCCTTTAGCTCTGGGATGAGAAAAACTTCTCAAATGACCGAACCTAACTGCCCCTTGCCTTCCCTCCTTGTTTTAAAATCGAATTCTAAATTTTGTATTACTGAAACTGCCAGGTGCACCCCGTGCATTTGGGTGCACACATGCACCTGCAGTGCGGTTTGTTTCAGACTGAATCTGTGCACAATGTGTGCAGAAGATATGCACGCCGTGTGACTTTCCAAAACTTTCTTTGGCTGTTTTACGCTCCAGGTGCACGCCGTGCATGTGTACGCATGTCATGCATTTGTCTTCCTGTTCGTTTCTGGAAACTCGCACGCCGTGCGTGTGTACCATGCACGCCGTACATTCTTCTAGCTGGGCGAGACAGAACCTTTCTGATATAGTACATGTCGTGCATTCTTCTGTTTCAGTAGAATAAATATCTAAAATCAGTTCTTTTTGGGACATATCTGCAATACAAGTTATGCGATAAGTAAAGTAACAAAAAGATGGCAAAAGTAATATGAAAAGAGGCTAAATAATATCAAAATGAACCAAATTTGTGTGTGACAACATTGTGAAAAGGTGATAAATAAATCACACAACATTAAACCAAACAACAAGTTAGAGTCTAATGAATTAGCCTAAGCTACTAACTGGTCGTGGATATGCTAGGTTGTGTATAGGGGAATTAGTCCCTAACACTCCCTACTACCCTTGCGAGGCTCAATTGGGTTAGGGTTTAGGTGTAATTCAACTAGAGTCTAAATAAGTCTAGGTTTCTAGGTTAGATGATCTTAGGATGATTAGGGGTTGAGGTTAGTAATGGGAGTGGAAGTGAGGTTTTAGGCCTCCCATCACCCACATTCTAACCTTGAGAAAGCTCCATGCTAAACACACCAAATTCATCTAAACAAGTTACTTATCTCTCAACTAGGGTTAGGAGAATTGATTAGAATGTAGGAGGATGGGTAGCTAGCTAGGGATCCAAGAATTGGACCTAGGAGCAAATCCCAAAATTCACACATATAAGCAATTTCCCTAAATTCCTAGGTGATTTCAAGCACAAACCAACAAGAAATTCATGGAGAATGAGATAGAAATAGAACATAATCATTAGCAAACGAAATTACAATGTTTACATATCATTTCCCCCCCAACATGGTATCAAAGTAACATTTTTCACCCCAAACAACCCACCCAAGGGGCCTAGCTACTCATAACAATGCAAAATATAAAAAGAAGGGAGAAAGAGGTAGAAGAGGCCATGGATCTCGGTGTAGATGAAGAATTCCTCACTTCAACTACTACATGACGTCCTCCACTTTCCTCCAAGGTGCAATGTCTTGGGATGATGGTGGAATAGGGGCAAAACACTAGCAAACTAGGGTTTTTGGTAGTGGAAATGGTGAAATGGAGGGGAAAATGGAGTGGAATGGCTAAGGGGAGAAAATGGAGAGTTAGAGGTGGTAGAAGGTAGCTAACCTCTTGCTAGAGCTTCCACCTAGGTATATATAGGTGTGGGGGAATCACTAGGTCAAGTAGGAGTAGTATGGGAAATGTAATGAAAAAATAGGTAGGTTTTTGTGAGTAGACACCACAGTCGTGGTGGGGAGGGGTGAGAATGGTTGTGGTGGATGAGAACGACCAATGTGAGAAATGGGAAAAAATCATAGGGACTTGGTTGATTTTGTAATGAAGGTGGCACGACCGTGGTGGGTTAGGGTAGCACGGTCGTGGTGGCTCAAAGTGCACAACCCATTCTTGGCTCCATGACCATTTTGCCTCTGTGGTCACACGACCGTGCAAGGTGGCACGACCATTCTGGGTTAGTTCACCACGGCCATTCTGAGTGGCACGGTCGTGGTGATTCTAGCTTTGCTTGGAGATGACTCTGTTGATTTGCAAATGTGCTAGCATGGCCGTTCTATGGTACCACATCTGTGTTGGTCTCTGGATCAACACTTGGACTTATTTCTTTGGATTTTCTTGGACATCTTTGCTTCAATGGATCTTTGGCCACTAGGGGTAGGTTGAGGGAGCACCAGACTTCACTTTAGGTCTTTTCAAGGGTAGAGAAACCCTAGGATAAATCCTTCTCCCTCTCTCTCTCTCTTCCATTAAGCATGGTCCAAATGCCTAAAAAACATGCAAATCATGTCCATAAGTGCATTTTATACAAATATGCATATTGAGGGAAATAACATGTAATCTAACAAGTATAGATGTGATTGAAATGCAATAATACACAAGATGAAGCCCTAAAATAGGGCTGAATCACCACCCCAAGCTTAAAACATACTTGTCCTCAAGTATGCTCCAACTCATTCTCTCTACAATTTTTCCACAATCAAGAAATGACAAATGTAATGCAAAAGATGATTATTGCTAAATGGGATCCATGATGACTAAGTGCATGCATTCCACCTCTCTCCTCTCTTGTTTTAACAAACCAATCATGAAAAGATAAAAAAGCATATGAACTTCAAATATATTGCATAAAACACACAAGCTATCCATATTTCTTTCATGTAGTTCTGGGTAGACCGTTTTCTGATGGCGTTAATCAAGGATGACTAGGAGTGTTGTTTCATCTTCATGCATTCAACCTTATGTTTGAAATCACACCAAATGACCCACGTGACTGTGAAAAGGGCAAAATGATCTAGGTTTGATGTTTCCTAGATCAATGGGTATGAAAATGGAAGAATGGGTTGCGGTAAGCTTTTGGAGTGCTTTTACACACTCATATTTTCTTTATTTAGATGCTATTAAATAGGAGCATCTTTTATTTCCTTTTTGTATTTTTTTTTCTTTTTCTTTGCCCTTGGAGTAGATAGGGCATGTGGTGGTGAGAGTAGAGCAGCGAGATGTAGTTGTGGCCACCCCAAACTTTTGGAGGTGGTCACGGATGATATGTGCACTTTGGCATCCTTTCATGAGGCAGAGGGGTAAGAAGATGGTGAGTGAAGGGTCGGGTCAAAGAGGGGTCACCGACATGATTCTCAACATAAGGTCTCCTACATGAAAATTAATCCAACACTTCATCCAACAATTTCACAACACTTCATCCAACAATTTCACACCACATGAATGAACATCCTGAAATTGATATTCTATCAAGTGATTTCATAGGCACTAAGCGCTCATAGCTTGCTCAAGTCACAATGCAACCAATACAGTCACAAACACAAAAGAGGTGACCCACATGTAAAAAGTCAAGAATTGATACCATTTAGCAATAAACAATTAATAGATTCTAAATTAGTGGTGAAAGTTAGCAAAAGATGTTCTAGGAAGGCATAAAATGTATACAAAAAGTGCGTAAAATAAAATGTTATCAATGGTGCTAAGCACCTATCAACCAATGGTCCATATTAGGGTTTCTAGGTTGTTTTCTTATCTAAACACATGACCAGATGGTGTGGTCTTCATGACAACTGAAGGTGGCGACCCATGGTGATGAATGATGGTGTGAACTGATAGTCACACCTTAGGTCACTGTTAGTCTCTCTTGGAATCTCAATGAGCAATGGTTTGATTCTCTAGTGATGCTATCAATCAATGATGACATTAGCTTAACATCTCATGGTGTTGAATGAATATAGTTTTGTTCTAACAACCGATGGTGACTTAATGATCACACCCAATGGTGGATCAGGTCATCACCACCAATGGTGATTTAAGGGTGTAATTGTAGCATCGATTAAGCCCTAAACCAATGGTTTCTTGGTTTAATTGATCTAATGGTTAGACTTATACTCCAATGGATGGTTTTGAAATATGAACCTGATTCAATGGTTAGGATCTAACACTTCTTTATCTAATAGTTTTGAATAATGGATTTGATCCAATGGTTGAGACTGGATTCTTCAACGTACAATGGTTTCGATTGAAACCTATAGTATTATATATGATTTCTAATAATCTAAATTTGACAGTTTTCGTTACATGATCAATTTAAGGATCTTGATTGTTGAGATGATGGCTTGCTTAAAATGTACAACCAATTATGGGTTTTAATCCCACAACCTATGGTGCCCCCTTTATGTTATTCAATAAGTGATGTTTAGGGTTTAACAGTGACTCTTTCTAGGTCACAACGCGATGGATTTACATATGGTTGGTTTAGGATGTTTACTAATGTAAATAACCAACGGTCTTACATTTTCAACATCCAATGGTTCTGGGTGGTGTTGTGGTATGGTGATATGGATTTATTGATGTTGGAACCAATGGAGATTTGACCTTAATAAGGTAGTCTTACCTTTGCCCTCATATGAATAGAATGGATAATGACCATATTGTGTTCATATGTAACCCTAATGGGATATAGCTTGTTACACTTAACCCTAATGAACTTAGGTGATGGTGATTAACTATGACCAACCTTCCTTAGTGGAATAATAGAATGATGGAGTCTTTTTTTTGTGGAGCTCTAGTATACTATAACCTTATGGTTACACTTTGAGATATGTGTGGATCCATACTTGAGAATAGTATGGAATATGATGATGATGTTATGCCTTATGCTAATTTTCATCACAAGCCTTCTAGAAAAGGAGTCTATATGAGTGACACCACAATAAAGAAAACATTTTTGTCTACATCTTCTTCCACCACACTTGGAGCCTCTACCACCACCCAGGAACCTCCACCTCCTCCACCATCCCAACCTGCCCGCTCCTCGTTTCATGTATCCAATGAAGCCCTCATGGGTTACATGGTGCATCAGTCGGCGTACAACCTACAGGTTTAGGAGCACCTGCATCAGGATCTCTGTCATCTCATGTCAACCATGAACCTATCTTGTGCCTATCCTTACCCTACCTACCAGCCCTATCTAGATGGTGATTATGCTTCCTATGCATAGAATCACTTCTACCCGGCCCCTCCACTCGCTCCTTCCATTGCTACTCCCTCTGCTATTGTTGGATCTACACCCAGTGTGCTACCTTTACCTGTTGGCCCCATAGTTACCCTACTGGCATGCCTTGGAACTTTTGCTCCCACTTTGCCCCAGGCCAAGGAGCTCCATGATCTTGGCATGACTTGGGACAAGCAGAATGCCATGTGGCATGGTCATGGTTTCGATCCTTTTGTCGATGAGGAGATGCCTGACCAAGCTACTGAGGAGTATGCTGGTGCCGATGATGAGGAGGCCACTAAGGATGATGATCCTAATGATGGTTCCAACGGCTTTACTGGTGCCTCTAGCGATGAAGCTACTACTTTCACTGCTGCACCTTCAGACAGTGATGAGGACTACGAGCCCGAGGTTGATGCTGATGATGATAACCCTCCAGACATAGATAGCTTAGATGTTTGGATGTTTTAGTTTTTAGCTCTTAGATGATGATCATATATATATATATATATATATATATATATATATATATAGACTATTTTGTACTAAAGACATCTGGGCACATTATTTGAGCTGTACTATTTCTATCATCATGTTGCTTTCCTCTCTGGCTTGTATTTGTTTTGAGAACATGCTTATGTTTTATAATCTTAATCCTTTATATCATAACTCTATGTGTGCTCTATCATATGAGTTACTGGTATGCCTTGTATATGTTGATTATGACAGGGTTGCTTGTTTCTCTCGTCTCTATTTGATGTGTGAAATGTGGTTGAATGCTTTATCATCTGACTACATGTTTTTTTGGTTAACCGACGCTGAAAGTGACACTTTTCGCACAAATTTTCATCACACATAGGCGTCGGTTTCTATCTGCATAACCGACGCTTAAAGTGACACTTTTTTTTGCGTGAAAATTGGATTTCGTGGGCGACTTTAGGTGTCGGTTTGTTATTAACAACCGACGCTGTATTCAAAGCGGTACCTGTTTCTGGCTGGTCTTCGAATATAGACGTCGGTTTGCCTAAATAATCGATGTCTAATATTTTAGGCGTCGGTTTTCCTAAAGAACTGACGCCCAGAAAAGCGACACTGAATGTTGTTTCTGTAGTAGTGGTTGTGCTTGGAGAAGACCTATTTTTGTGCTCTTCTACACCCTTACTTTTGATAATGCCAAAAGGGGGAGAGAACTTCAATGTTTTGAAGCTCAACCATATTGTTTTACTATCTAAGTGATCCTTTTCTTGTCTAAGTATATGTTTTATCACGTGACTCGCAAAAAGACCATGTAGTATATATGTTATATAGCTTTGTGTAGAAAGACTAACTATGTAGGTAAGAGTCAGCATAGATTGAGGGGGAGTAATTCACATTGTTCAAATAATGAATCCCCTTGCAATTCACAAGGCTAAGGTATAACTTCACATATCCTTTTCAATATGATGAGGAATGGTTTGTCATTATCAAAAAGGGGGAGAATGTTGAGTTGAGAGTTATACATTGTACATATTTTGATAGTGACTTAACCATTCCATTCATATATATCTAATATGTTTGTTTAAGATAGATTTCAGACATTAGGTACATGAAAAGGATAAAATTCACCAAGCCCTAGCTTGTCCAAGTTCAAGTCAAAAGCAATGCAAATGTGCAATTCAGGAAATCACTCCAAACCACCTTAGAATATTTTTGTAATCATTTGTGTTGATGATATGACTTGTAACTAAGATGAGATAAAACCAGGGACACTTAATCCCATTATTTGATCACTTAAAAATCATTTTGGAAAATTTGTCACAACAACTTAATTGGTCAAGTTTAAATCTCAACCGATCTATGATGGATTCTTAGAAATGATTGCACCGGTTGAGTTGTACGCTCACAAAATTTGACCGACCAACTTTCTGACCAAAGTTAGTTCTGTCTAATCGGTCGAGTTACCCCAGGACAAACTCGACCAATAGTTTTAAGGCTTTGTCATATAGTGGATTGGTCAAGTTACCTTTATTGATACTTGACCAGATGCACTGTACAAAAAATGCAGAAAAAGTGATTCCAACCATTGAAGAGTTGTTAGAAATGAAAATAGATCCGTTTCAAGTTGTAAAATGGCTATTTTTTGTTCTCAAGTGATCCCACACTCAAAGGACAACCCCTAGCTATAAATAGACTCTTGGAGTTCATCCAAGGTTGCTCATTCATGCTATCCTTGGTCCTTGCTATAGTTGAGTGTTCTACAACCCTTTGAGCCCCTTTTTCTCTCTCATTTACAAAACATTTCATGATTATGTGTGAATTAGGCATGTTGTAGAGAGATACCTCATTGTTACCTTGTAAATCTCTCCATCTATCCATCTTCCCAATCCCCTTTCTCAATGAGAAAAGGATGAAGTGATCTTCTCCGAGTTAAGGAGTTGCTGTTGTTCTTATTCAAGGTTAAATAAGGTGTGAAGATCTTCTCCAAGTGAAGGAGAAGGACAAGGTGGAAGATCCAAGGAGCTTGGTGGGTAAATCCTCAAGGCTGAAGACTTGTTGCATGGAGGAGATGTATTGGGAGAAGGAATCGAGCTGCTTGCAAGAGTGGGTGAGATCTGTTGTGAGGTAGGAGACTAGCTCTTAGATAGGTAAGCCATTGGATGTAAGGTGGTCTTCTTGTATGTCTTATAATGGAATATAAGTATACATGGGTTGCAAAATCCTAGAGGTTGACCTCTCTAGGTAGTGGACTGACGGTCTCCTAGTTTGGAGATTGGAAGCACTCTAAAAACCTTGTCCAAGTGTTTATTTCAAACTCTCTCATTCTTTCTATGCTTGTTTAGATAGGACCTCAAATTCAGTTTTAGCATTTGGTTTCAATTGATATAATTTGAAGGTCTAACTATTCTTGTGCAATTTTTGATCTATTTACCCCCCTCTAGAGCCGTATATCCAATAAGACTAGGTGTTCAAGAATGGGATAGGTAGTACACATTCATTACTAAACCCTAAACCCTAATCTATAAACCCTAAATCCTATTTTGTAAATCCTAAACCCTAGAAGATAAACCATAACCTCTAAATCCTAATATCTAAACCTTAACCTTTAAACACATGATTCAATACTCATTTTTGTTGTGATCATAGAATGGATCGTTCATGGATGTCCATTCTAAATCATTGCACTTCACAACTTACTACTGGTCTTGATAAATCTATAAGATTTGCAGAGGGACATAGGAAACAACCTCGATATAGGTTCTACTATCCATGTAGAGATTGCAGTACAAGTTGAAAGTTAAGATTGTTAATGAAATCAAAAGTCATGTCATGTGTAATGAAATAATACAAGGCGATTCAAAATGCTACTAGCATGAAAAGATTCCTACTATGAGATCAGTAGATGTCGATAGTAGTACTTGTATTAAAGAAGAAATTGCTCATGATTTTGATGTGATGCCAGATAGTTGTGAAGGTAAATCTTACTGATCAATCTTCTTTATTTAGAAACATTATGTATTATGATGAGAGACTATTATACTTAGGTTGTACTAAGTTTACAAACTTGAGTGTTGTGTTGAGATTGCATACTCTAAGGGATAATAATAGATGGAGCGACAAAAGCTTCACATCTCTATTATCTTTGTTGGAAGAATTTCCTGATGATAACATGCTTCCAATCTCAACATAGAAATCAAAGGAAATATTCTCTCCAATGGTACTGGAGGCTAAGAAGATACATGCATGCTGGGATGACTGTGTGCTATTTCAAAAGGACTACACCAATTCGAAGGATTGTCCAATATGTGAGGCTTCAAGGTACAAAGTGACAACTTCAGGTAAGGCCAAAACTGGTTATCGTACCAAGGTGATGTGGTATCTACCTACAATACCACAGTTTCAATACTTGTTTGGCAATACCATAGATGAAAAAATTTATCTTGGCTAGTAGAGGTACAGAAAAACAATGGTGGGATCCTAGAACATGCGTCTAATTCCCCACAATGGAAGAAAATTAATTTATTGTATCCTGAATTTGGTGAAGAAGTCAAGCATCTAAGACCTAGGATTTGTACCAATGGAATGTATCCATATGGAATATTAAGGAACTAACATAGCACTTTGCATGTTATGCTTGTTATGTACAATCCTTCTTCATGGTTCTGTATGAAAAATAAGTATGTCATGATGTCCTTGTTGATATCGGGCCCCAAACAACCTTGTAATGATGAATTAAAAAAACTTTGGGTAGAAGATGTGATGATCTTTGATGCTTAATGTAGAGAGACATCTCATTTGCATGCTATGTTGTTTTGCACTATTAATGACTTTCCAACATATGGAAATGTGTCTGGATACAACATAAAAGGATCAAAGCATGCCCTATATGTGACGAGAATACTGATTCGATACCACTAAAACATGGTGACAAGACTGTATATCTTGTTCATCGAAGGTTGCATCCAAAATATGCATCCTTACCGAAGGTTGCACAAAGCATCCACTAGATCATCTGAGGAACAGAGTGCCCCTAAACTTACATTAGGGGAGGATCTTTATGAAAGAGTAAAATACTTTGTCAATGTATTCACTAATATATCACAATGTACTATTCCAATACACAGTGACAAATATTTATTCAAGAATATGTCAATATTTTGGGATCTTCTTTATTGGAGTTCTTTGGCTGTTAGGCATTGTATCGATGCCATACATGTTGAGAGAAAATGTATGTGATGGCATCATTGGTACTCTATTGAATATACCAGGTAACACTAGAGATGTCATTAAATCCAGAATGGGCCTACGTGAAATGGGTATAAGAAAAGAATTAACAACAAAAGTTAGTAGTGATTGAAATACATATTTTACATCCTGCCTGTTACACGGTCTAGACATGAGAAGAGAACTTTTTGCGAGTGCTTTCTTAATGTTAAGGCACCACATAGATACTCTTCCAATATCCATAGATTAGTATAAATGAAGGATTTGAAGCTATTAGGTCTTAAATATCATCATTGTCACACTCTAATGCAAGACATATTGTTTGTGGCTATTCGATCTATACTGCCGAAGCATGCAAATTTTGCAATCACTAGAGTTTGTTTCTTCTTCAACATTCTATGCATCAAAATTATCGACTTGAGAATATCAATAAGTTGCAAAGAGAAGTGGTTGTTACCCTATGCCATCTTAAGATGTATTTTCCTTCTTCATTCTTTGATATCATGGTATATCTTGTTGTCCATTTGATTAGGGAAGTGAAAATATTGGGTCTAATTTTCTTGCAATGGATGTATCCTTCTAAATGATACATGAGTATTTTATAGGTGATGTTCAAAACCATTATTGGCCTAAAGGGAGTGTTATCGAGGGTTATGTGGTTGGGGAGGCTATGGTCTTTTGCAATGACTTTCTCATTCATAATTAAGCTCTTGCCAATGAAAAGAATTTTGATGTTTATTTTGACAAAGAGACTTAGGAGCATGAGCATAAGTAATTAGTCATGAGTTGCGATGAGAAGCACACTTGTATGTTTTACACAACATCGATGAAGTGGATATTTATATTATTGAACATACCAATTTTATCAAGACAAAATATCCTCGATCCAGTTCAATATGGCTTGCTATAGAGCATAATAGGACATTTATTAAGTGGTTTCAAGATAAAGACTTCCGTCAACTATCTCAAACACCAAACAATGTTTCTGAAAACATCAAATAGACCACCTTCACATCAAAAATGAATATTACATCTTATGAAGGATCTTAGATAAATGGATTTTCATATTACATAAAATGTCAAGATGATGATAGTTTCATCTAAAATAGTGGGGCCACCCCTCAAGCGTCTTCTTTGTATTTTTATAGTGCAAGGATAAGAGTCCACATGAAGCTAAGATGTCTTAATACGTGTCACTAAAGACATATGATAATTTGACTAGATAGATTTTAGAGTCCCATCTTTAGGTGTAATTGGGTTGATAACAACAAAAGAGTGGTAGTGGATGAATTGGGTTTTAGACTAGTGAATTTTGAAAATATTGGAGAGAAGGGTGAACCATTCATAATGGCATCACTGGAGAAGAAAGTATACTATATATATGATCCAAAAAATGAAAAATGGTCCATCTTTCTTCATGAGAGAAGGCAGTTCATTACAAATCTTATAAATGAAGAGGAGTATTATAACAAGTATGATGACTCTCGTCCATTCTCATTTGGCCTGGCAAGTGTAAATGTTGAAGCTAAACTGACTTATATATGCGTGGACATCACACATAAGGAATATTTAGTCAATCACCAATCCAACCAATTCTAAATACATTCATTTTACTTTTTATATGCTAACTGTGCATCTAACATTCTTTATTAAAGTTAAATATGTGTTAGATGTTACATGTGCATTTTACATTCTTTATCACTTATGTTTCATTCTCTAACTACTTCTATATGTCATTTTAGATGGCTTCTGACTATGAGGATGAACAAGGTGACAACGTGCACTGTCAAGATGAGCTCATGTAAGTTGTATTTTTTTTGTTAAATAAATGTGCATTTTACATTCTCTACCAGAATTATATGTGTTTCATGATAATTTAGGATGAGCATCATAAGTATGTGGACCCTGAGGATCTTATTGGGTCTGTTGAGGAGCAGTGCGATCGTACACGTAAAAGAGGCATCACTTTGATGACCAAGTTAGTATCGCGAAGGAGAAAGGTTTGAAGCTGGCCATTGACTTTGATGAAGCACAAAACCTATTGGGAAAAATCACAGTTCAATTAGGCAACATTTAGGGTTTATTACTCATATCAAAGTAAATATAACAATAGAAACTCAAAATAAAGTTGACCCTTCCATTAAAGACCTCATATGGAAGGACATAGTTGTGAGGTATTCTATTTTTGAAAAAAAATTCACAATTCTATTTTTAAAAATATCCCGTTAATATATGAACTTTTATAGAGTATCTTCGACCTTGATGAAAAACTGCATTGTAAAAAGGTGTTGCAACGTTGTGGGAAGATACCGAGAATTGTAGGATAAATCTGATAAGGGAATACACAATAAGTGACAAGAAGAAAAATACCACCACTGAGCAATGGACCTATTCTGATCCCAATGTGTGGGATGCTTTTGTTGATTCAAGGGAAACCAATGAATTCAAGGTATTAGCCTCATTTAAGATACATCCTTATGATTAATTTGATGAATTTAATGTATTACATAATTAACATTTGCTTTGGATTAACCATGCCTTACATGATGATAGAAAAGAAAGGCATGAAGAAATGTACATGACTACAAGTTGGGTCTAGGTGGTCACATCTAGCATGGACAAAAGAGACTGCAACAAGTGTCTTCTACTAAGCAACCTACTCATGGGTCTACTGAGTCTTTTACTACTCCGACACCTCTATCTCACCCACGAGGCATGGATAGATGTAAGGACAAGCCACTATGGGGAAATACTCAACCCCACAACCATTGAGGTGGCAGTAAAAAATGGTAAAATTCAACTCTCAGAGTGCATATTCATTTATGACCTTGATTGTTATGTTTAACTGACCAACTACTATTATTGATGATCAGAGGGAGCTCTATGAGCAAAGTAAAGAATGTAGGTTGCTCTAGGTACTCTAGAGCATCCTGGAAGTGTTAGGGCCGTTGGGGATGGTGTCGGTATAAGATCTTTTTTTGGCATATCAAAGCAAAAGTACAGGTCCATCAAGAAAGGTGGATTGTTGCAAGATGAGGTAGAGGTCATAGTTGCAAAGAGAATATAAGAGAAAGTGGATGACATGTAGCAAACGAAATATAAGAAGCAAGGAGACAATTTCAGGATTCTCGGTCTCAACCTCCTCATACAGTACCTTAGTCATGTCACACTTCTTACGAGGTAGACCCTCCTCACACAGAGGTGGTAGGGAGTAATCCCATGAACCCACCAGGAATACTTGGTGTAAGTTGTTTTGTGATGTAATAGTCTTTCATATGAATTTATAATATATTGTGTTTGGGTATATATAACACTATATACAAAATTGTAGGCGTTTAGGACATGCCGTCTTGCATTACTAGAACCTAGATTCTATATTGTTGCACTGGGTGACACTTTCACACCCCTTACAGGTGACACGATTGATGGCACTCCAATGCCTATCACTGTGATTCATGTGACTATCAGGCTTGTCTACCCAGCTTGGAGACAAACACCATTACCATATGCAACCCCGAGTATGACAAGATATGATATGCAGAAGGTGGCATGGTTGCGTGGCCAAAGCCGGAGTTATCAATGAGAATGATGATAAATTTACATTGGATTTGTATTTGTGATTCTTTATTATTTGTGTATGCATATAATTGGCAACTGATATGAGAATACATGTAGATCATAGTACCTAAGAAGCCCCCTGTAGTTTCTTCTGTAGTTCCTCCTCAATTACCTGATTGGATTGTAAATGACCTATCCGAATCACTAGGTCCTAAGTATAGCGAGTTGGCACTCTGGTTACACAATTTACAAGACAGATAGACTATTATGGCCTGCATCTAGGAGGATGATCTAGGTCAAGATCATGTTACTAATGTGTTCTTAACATATGTTGTAAAGATGTTTACTTAAGATTGGTTGCATACAAGCATGACAGTACTTTGGAATTGGTGAGATATCATGACTAAATACCTCATTCTATATATGTAAAAATATATGTTGATTTGTTTTCTTATATGCTAATCCATGCATATATGTTTTACAACTACTTATATACCGTGTGTGGACAGTCCCATTAACCAATCTGGAATTTCTAGTTACATATTGATTAGTCGTATAGATAAAGACCCAACATGTGTTAGGGAAGTGTAAATAATGGCATCACAATTGAAGTATTCTATATCGACGATCACACAAATGAAATACAATCTTCCATTCTTAATGAGAAATGGCAGTTCATTGCAGATTCAATAGATGAAGAAGAGTACAATGACAAGTATGATGACTCTAGTCCATTCTCAGTTGGCTTGCCAAGTGTAATGTTGAAGCTAACACTAACTTATATATGTGTAGAGATCACACAGAGGGAATATTAAATGATCAATAGTCCAACCAACTCTAGAGGCATGCATTTTACTTTTCATATGCTAGGTGCTCATTCTACATTATTTACTATTGTTATATATGTTTCATATGCTACATGTGCATTTTACATTCTTTATCACATATATTTCATTCTTTAACTTTTTTTAATATGAAAATTTTTAGATGGCAAGTGGCCATGAGGATGGGCACTTTCAAGATGAGAAGGGTGATGATGTGCATCGTGAGGATGAGTCTGGTGTAAGTTGTATTGTTTTATTACATAGACGTGCATTTTACATTCTCTATCATAGCTATATAAGTTACATTTTTTTTTCACTTATATGTGTTTTTTCTTGACAATTTTAGGATGAGGGTCTAAGGATGTGCACCCTAAGGATCTTGTCAGGTCTATTGAGGAGCAACTTGGTGACACATGTAAAAGAGGCATCACCTTGATAAACAAGTTAGTAGTGCAAAGGGAAAAAAGTCCAAAGTCGGCCATTGACTTTGATGAAATAGGAAATCTTATTGGGAAGAAACCCAATTCTTTTAGGCAACATTTAGGGGTTATTACTCATAGAAAAGTGAATATTACAATAGAATCCTAGAATAAAGGTGATCCATCCATTAAAAACCTTAGTTGTAAGGACACAACTGTGAGATATTCATTTTTTACAAAGCATTTGTAATTCTATTAAAAAATATACCATTAAGTATATGAGCTTTTACATAGATTCTTTGACCTTGATGAACAATTGCATCATAAAAAGGTGTTACAACATTGTGGGAAGATAGATAATTATAGGATAAATCTGACAAGAGAATACATAATGAGCGACAAGAAGAAGAATCCAACCACTAAGCAATGGATCTATCTTGACCTGAATATGTGGTAAGCTTTTGTTGCTTTAAGACTAACCGATGAATTCAAGATATTAATCCTTGCTTAAAGTACATTCTTATGATTAATCTGATGAATTCAATGTATTATGTAATTCACATATGTTTTGGATTAACCAGGCTTTACATGATGTTAAGAAAGAAAGGCATGCAAAGAATGTGTATGACCACAAGTTGGGTCCAGATGGCTATGCCTGGCTTCACCAATAGAGATCCCAACAAGCGTCTTTAGAGTAGCCTACTCTCAATATTAATCCTACACCTCTATCTCACCCATGAGGCATGGATATATGCAAGGACAAGTCACTTTGGAGAAATAATCAATCCCACAATAGATGAGGTGGCTATAAAAATGGTAAAATTCAACTCTCAGAGTGCATGTTTATTTTGACCTTGATTGTTATGTTTTACTAACCAAATACTATTGATGACGTTTAATGGGAGCTCTATAAGCAAAAAAAAGAAGAAGGCAAGTTCATCCCCAAGGGCTAAAGGGATGAATTGGTAGTTGCTATGGGTACTCTATAACATCCTAGTCGTGTTAGGACCATTGGGGCTGGTGCATACATAAGATCCTTTTTTGGCACATCAAAGAAAAAGCACATATCTATCAAGAAAGGAGAATAGTCACAAGATAAGGTATAGGTCATAGATACAAAGAAAATACAAGAGCATGTGGATGACATAGTAGCAAACAAAATACAAGAATCAATGATATATTTTCAGGCTTCTCAATCTCAACCTCCTCAGACAATACCTCAGCCGCATCACTCTTCTTATGACTGGACCCTCCTCACACAGAGGTGGTTGGGAGTAATCCCATGGACCCGCCAAGCACACCCAGTGTAAATTTTTTTTGTGATATAATAGTCTTTTAGGTGAATTTATAATATGTTTTGTTTGGGTATATATAACACTAATATACAAAATTGTAGGCATTGAGGCCATACCGTCTTTCACTACTAGAACCTAGCTCCTACATCATTGCATAGGGCGATGCTTTCCCACCCCATCCAAGTAATATGGTTCATGGTGCTCAAATAATCACCAATGCGATTCATGTGACTATTAGTAATGTGTACCCATATTAGAGATATGCACTACTACCATATGGTCACTCTGAGCATGGCATAATATGAGACATAGAAGGCGATGCGGTTGTGTGGCCAAAACATGAGTTATCTATGAGAATGCATGATAAATTTATGTTGCATTTGTAGTTGTGATTCTTTTCTATTTGTGTGTATATATAATTGGCAACTGATATGAGAATACATGTAGATCATATCACCTCAGAAGTCCCCTAAATTTTTTCCTATAGTTCCTCTACAATTACCTACTTGGATTATAAATGACATGTTCAAATTGCTAGGTCTTAAGTGAGGGGGGCTGGAACTATCGCTACGTAATTTAGAAGAAGGGTCAACTATGATGGTCCGTATTCAGGATGACGATGCGGTCAAGATCACAATACTAGTGTATTCTTGGCATATATTTTGGATATATTTAATTATGATTGGTTGAATACAACAATGATAGAACTTTGGACATGATGAGATCTTATGGATAAATAACTTATTCTATATATGTGAAAATATATCTTGATTTGTTTTCTTATATATTAATCCATACATATATATTTTGCAACTACTTATATACAGTGTGTGAATAGTTCAATTAACCAATGTGTCAGTTCTAGATTCATCATTGATGTGATGAATGTATATTCATCTTAGTTTTAGTTGCCATTTTTGGCCCAATTTTTCACTGAAAGGTCATATTCATCACTTGAATATGCCCATATATAATTTTCCTTAGTCCC
The DNA here is from genome assembly GCA_963693085.1 of Alisma plantago-aquatica. Lineage (NCBI taxonomy): Eukaryota > Viridiplantae > Streptophyta > Magnoliopsida > Alismatales > Alismataceae > Alisma > Alisma plantago-aquatica. The sequence continues at coordinate 99,093,299 of OY856411.1, forward strand.
ATATCATTATTTAGAGTTTTGATCAAATCTATTAATCTCCATTGTAGGATTGAACATCACACTATGTGTGCCAGTGTAGGAGGTGTAGGGGACGATGGTTCCGCTAACCGACTAGCGGGCCAAAGAAGCTTTCGATAATTTGTACCCTTTTTCGATGGCCAAATCCTTCATTAAATTACATCCTCATTAGTCAGAGGATTCATCAACGCAGTCCATTCGACCCTCAGCAATAGCCCCCTCCACGGGGGTGAGTTTGTTCCATGATGACCACAATCGTGGCTAAGGAAGCAATGACTGCGACTGCAATGCTGAAAGACAGACCGTGACCGCCACCTGGTTGCACCTCAACCTGAGGTTGGAACGCGACCTCAGAAGATTGGGAGCTGCATGGGAGACCTCGACCTCCATACCGTGAGCCACACGAAACCCGTGATCATTGCTAGATTGCGACCACGATCTTGCCCCTTCGCAACCTAACTTTGACCACGACCGGTACCACACCGCAGCCGCAACCAAGCAAAGAAGGACCACGACTGGAGGACTAAGTCAGTGCTCACCTCGACTGCAACCAGCACCTTGACCGTGGAGTTAAGTCGGTGGAGTGTGCCTATAAATAGCCCACCCACCCGTATTTCCAAATGATCTCTTACATGACGCCGGGAGGCTGCCGCTCTGTGCCCAACCCCCAGGGAGACGATCTCCACCACCAAGGGCTACCTATGTGGAGTTCTTACCTCTCATCCATCTCCACTCTATCCAAATCTATCTTCTAGCTGCGAAAGTGGTTAGACTTCAAATTTGTAGATCTACTCCGCCATCGGCCATCTGCTACTTCATCTCCTGTGGGCAAGAGCACGAGATGAAAAGGAAGAAGGAGAGAGAAGATTTGCCTCGTCTGCCTTGGTGTTCTTCCCCTCCTCATTCCAGATCTGCCCCGAGATTGTGTAGAAGACCATTTTTCCATCGAGCCACGGACACCTTCTTCACCATGACCATGGTGGAATCTTCCCTCTCTCTTATTTTCTTGTTTCTATCATGAGGAGCGAGTAGTCTTTTTCACTGGGGTGCGGGGACTAGCCCCGCTACCCATGATTACATGTTCATCTAAAAACACTCCATGGCTTGTACATTACTTTTCATCTCGTGTTAATCATTTGATGCGTGCTTTGTGGACTGATCACCTGCCTTGCATGATCTTTTATTTTCCTTTGTTGCGAGAACTTTAATACTTAGGATTTTAAATATTGATTAACATGGTTGATTCCCTGATGAGAACTCAGAAGGGTATCTTCAGAGTAGTAAGTGCGTGATCTGCAGGTGACGAGACATATGATGCCTATAGGTGATGCTTACACGAACCTGACATCCTAACATGGGGTTTAATACTCCATTTGGATAGTTGTTTCTGGCCTGGATGTGTTCTAGATGTGTTTGCATGTGTAGTGGTGGTGAAACCTGATACCACCCCAGTGATTTCCATCATTAATCTAGATCCAGTTTTAATACCGCTCTTTTACTTTCCTTGCACTTAGTTTAACTAAATCAAAATCAACTCTTGTTCTAAATATTAGTCTTGATTCAACTAGATCTGACTAGCAAGATTCTTGAAGACGTTGTCCCTTGGGATTCAATCCTTAACTATACTGCGATAAGATCCGTCCGCTTGTGGGTGGTAATATTGCACAAGGTTTTGGTAAAAACTTAGGGATTTTAGCCCTAAGTGAGTTTGTTAGTACAGTAAAAACCACGTCAATTAGTCATGCAAATAAAGACCCAACATATATTAGTGATTACTGTCTACTACATTTAAATATGTTGGTATTGCGGGAAAAGCGCAATTATAACTCATTTCAATGCTAAGTAAGTTTTAGGTACTTTACTTATAATTTTGACTTATGAATTATATTTCATTATGGAATTTAAGTTTTCTTTTGTTTGCCATATTTTCACATAGTATAAGCATTGAGAGTTGTTGGTAGTTGTCCCTGAGATGCTATCTGCATATAATCTAGATCCTTTGGGTAGCAAAATAGGAAGTGGGGAATACACAACAAAAATGGCATTAGTAGTGTAAGTAAATTTTTTCATCCCTTGACATGTATTAGTATCTACATAATTACATGATATTTACTAATTCAATTAAAAATATTAATTTAACTTATAGGGGTATAAGGCATTAACTTTCCTGACAAAAGGTCAATAAAAAAGAAATTATTAACTTGGAAAAATATTAAGGCAGTTTCCTGACTCCAATGCATATATATGCTAACTATGTTTATTTGTTATCAACGTCTCACAAAACTATAAATTTTTAGTACCCTATACAAGATAATAATTGGGCATGTAGGGCCCGATTTTCAAATAGGTGACACTAGACATCCACTGAATACAAAAGGTAATGTATATAGTCTTCAATCATAAGTAATTAGTCTCATTTGATAAAAAAATCAAATCAAACTCTTGAATTATATCATTCCCTTTGCCTTTGTTTGACAAGACATAGCCAAATACAAAAGAAGAGCTAGATGAGATGTGAGAAAGAGTGGGCACATTTCTTGATTAAGGAAGTCCACTTGCATTTGATTGGGATGAAATATAAGTTTTCTAAACTTTGTTTTCATTATTTCTATATACATTGATGGTTATGACTTTTTGTAGCTTTAAATTTGATGCACGTGAATTGTTGGTGCATATGTGAATGATGTGTATATGTAAACACATATCTCTGTGAGTGAATATGAAGTAGAACAAATATAATGATAATTGGATTTGTACATGTGATGAGAATGGAAATGGAGAATGGAACTGCATGTGTGAAATCTAAATTTGGTATGTGGATGAGAATGCAATTAAGTGTTGATGAGAATGGGAATGCTTGTGTGAATGAATTGTGTGGATGCGAACTCTTTTATGCATTTGTTATTGTAGGTTTTTAGGTATGCTAGTCTATTGTTAAGCTGAACATAAGATGGAACCTGTAGTTCTAATAAACTATAGATTCTGCATCCTGCTAAAGAATCGGAAAGCAAGTATACAAACATGATATATATACATATATATAGAAATATACATGTGGTGTCAATTTTTATAAGAAACAATGTTGTATATCTGCATCATCGAGATTCCATTAAAAACCGATGCCATAGATGTCCTTATCAGTTAAAAAATTAATTGATAAAGAAGTACAGTGTCAGTTATATTAGACAAACTTGATGACTATGATTCAATCTCTAGTGTCAGTTTCTTTGCTTAGAATTGACGAAATAGATATGTGATATTCGTTCCTTATTGTTGAACTAACAACTATAATCCCACAACTATCTTATAAGTGATTCTCATATTTCACTATGTTGTCAGTTTCTATATTCATATCAACCGACAATGGCTATGTGTTGTCAGTTTTGCCTTTCCCTTGAAATTGACACATAAGGTCATTAGTTGTAGTGTCACCCACTTAGGTGTTGGTACAAAAATGACATTATAGGTTTAATACAGTTGACTCTATATGTGCTATCTGTACTGTTGTTGATAATACCTTGCCTTGCAAGAAATCCTTCTGGGACGTCTTTGAATCAAAGATGTTGTCTAGGCATTGTTCTTAATTTTGCAAACGATAAACATTTCTATTTTGAGGATGAGAAATGTATTCCAAAAATTAAAACTTCACACAGTGAGAGAACTATATTCTCGTTGCTCCGTGAAGCTATGAAACATTGTTACATTGTTAGATTTCTCGATTAACTATTGGATTCTTCCCTCTAAGCTCTAGGATATCAGAAGATCGATCATCTTTTTCATCATTATAGGGCTTTCCACATACATCGTCATTGTAAAACTAGAAATAGTGGGGGATCTACTAAAGGCCTATACAAGAAGTCAAAGTAGATTTGTTTAACCGTATTTTGACGTAAAATATTGGTGCTTCAAGTAGATCTGAAGGATTTCTCACATACTTCACTACTATAGAAATGGCTTATAACGTCACTTTTAAAGGCGTCAGTTGTATAAATACACCGACACCTAAAACCTAAAGTGTCGGTTTAATAAAAAAAACCAAAATCTATCTGTGAAGGGTGACCAGACACGGGTATCACTTTTATTCAGTGTCGGTTCCCTAATAATAAACCGACGCCTAAAATTAACAGCCAAATCCAAAATTTCCAGTGAAAAAAATTACCTCCAAAATTTAACATATGACGTCAGTTATTAACTATTAAACCGATGACGAAAGGTTATTCGTGAGACAGAATTTGGGCACATTTTGGTCGTCAGTTTTACTGCAATGACCAACGCTTATGGGTTTTCCCGCGTTGTTCCCAGGAAATTTTTTACACCCTTTGAGCGTCGGTTTTTGACAGAAACCAACGACTATGGTCATTAATCGAGAACAATTTTTTTAATCGGCATATGTAGATAGATGTCAGTTTTTTTTGTAGTAAAACCGACGACTATCATTGAGAATAGGTGTTAGTGTGTTTGGAGAACCGACACCTTTAGTTTTATGTGTCAGTTTTTTTTAAATAACCGACGCCTATTGTTAACTTAACAACACCCGCGCGAGCCAGACTCTTCCCCTTTCTCTGTTTTATTCATCTCGATTGAGGGTTTACGGTCCAACGACGATTCCTCTGCTCACCACTCTTATGCCGCCGCTTGCCTCCACTGCCGCCGTTTGCTGGTCCTCCGGCCACTGCGCTCCAGGTCGGCCACCGCCCTAGCTCGATTAGCTGCTCGCCCGCCCTCTCTTCTCATCGTGCCTGCTCTGCATCTAGCTACTGGTCGGTGCCACCTCTCTGATATGGAGCTCCTCGCCGGCCGGCTGAGCCTGCTCCTGCTCTTGCTCCTTCTCCTACTCACCGTGGTTCGCGCGTTGCTCTGACGCCTGCCCCTACTCTCCAAGCCACTGCTTTCCTGCCCAGGTAGGCCGCTGCCCTTCTTTTTCCTCCACCTCTTCTTCTGCTTCCTGCTCCCTCTAGCTCCTTACCAAATGGATTACAGCAAGGCCATGACCGTGTGGGCTGGTCACGTCCGTGGCTGTGTTGGCCGACCATGGCCATGCTGGCCAGCACAGCCATGGTAGGCCAACATAGCCACAGCCGTGGCCTTTCTTTTATCCATTTGGTAAGGAGGGAGAAGGATACATTTGCAATACTAACGCTTGACCTAATTCTGTAAATTTTGATGCATGTTGAATTAAGATATTAAAACCCTAATACACATTTCACCATAATCTTGAATTAACTATATTGCTAAAATCTTGTGATCAATCTATGTAAGATATTAAAACCCTAATGTTAAATCTCTGATTTTGTAGTGATGTTTCACCCTAACATCTACATGAATCTCTATTGTATGATATATATTGATGATAATGCATGAGCTAGTTTGAAATTTTGAAATCAATTATGAATCTCTCCATCCCTAGGTCATACTAATTTATGTGTAATCTTTATCTTGATGATGAACATGCATGGACACTCGAAATGTTGAAATCAAAGTTTAAGAATGACAACACATGAGTTTGTTGGCCTAGAAACCCGTCCAAGTTTTACTCATCAGGAGTAAATCTTGGATAGTCCCCGGTTTGGGACTGTTCTTGAACACCTAATCTCACTTAGGATGTAAGTGTATAATGTGTATTTGATTTTCAAGAAAATTCTGGTAGCATTTCCTCTTTTGTTCTCTAAGTACATCTGTACTTGGAGAACAGCGGGGAAATGCTGCCGAAATTTTCTTGAAAACCCAATACACATTATACACTTACTAGTGAGATTAGGTGTTCAAGAATGAGATAGGTGGTACACATTTATTATATATAAGAATGACAACACATGTATTTGTTGGCCTAAAGTTTTAACCATGCAAGAACTCTAATATGTTAACCCTAGACCCTATTCTTGTTGTAATATATACTTGTTTTCTCTTTGATCATAGAATTGATAGATCATGGATGTCCATTCGCAATCGCTGCACCCCAGAGTTTATATCTGGTCTTGACCAATTTATTAGATTTGCCGAGGAACATAGGAAACAACCTGGAGATAGGTTCTACTGTCCATGTAGGCATTGCAGTAACAACTTGAAAGTCAGCACTGGTGATGAAATCAAAAGTCATGTCATGTGCAACGAGATTATACAAGGCTATACAGAATGGCACTGGCATGGAGAGATTTCAAACTCGAAACCAGTGGATGTCGATAGCAATGCTTGTATGGAAGAAGAAATTGCCTCTGATGATGTAGATGTGAATGAACCAGTTCCAGTAGACATCGTTGATGCGATGCTGGATAGTTGTAGGGTAGAGCACACCGATCCACCTCCCATTTTTAGAAACATTATGCATGATGTTGAGATATCGTTATATACAGGTTGTACTAAGTTTACGAAGCTTAGCACTGTGTTGAGATTGTATAAGGTGAAAGCTAACAATAGATGGAGCGACAAAAGCTTCACGTCATTGTTGTCTTTGTTGAAAGAAATACTTCCTGAAGGAAACGAGCTACCAATCTCAACATACCATGTAAATAAATTGTTGTGCCCAATGGTAATGGATGCCAAGAAGATACACACATGCCCGAATGATTGTGTATTATTTCAAAAAGACTATGAAGATTTGAAAGATTGTCCAAAATGTGGCACGTCACGGTATAAATTGATGACTTCGGGGGAGTCCAAAACTGGTTCTCCTGCCAAGGTGATGTGGTATCTACCTATAATATCACAGTTTCAATGCTTGGTTGCCAATCCGATAGATGCGAAGAATTTGAGGTGGCATGCAGATGTTAAGAAAAATAATGATGGGATCCTACGACATGCGTCTGATTCCCCATAGTGGAAGAAGATTGATCTATTGTACCCTGAATTTGGTGAAGAAGTTAGGAATCTAAGACTTGGGCTTTGTACAGATGGGATGAATCTGTATGGGACATTGAGCAGACAACATAGCACTTGGCCAGTCATGCTTGTTATATACAATCTTTCTCCCTAGTTGTGTATGAAAAATAAGTACGTAATGCCGTCGTTGTTGATATCGGGCCCTAAACAACCTGGAAATGATATCGGTGTTTATCTTGAACCTCTGATTGATGACTTAAAGAAACTCTGGGGTGAAGGTGTGATGACCTATGATGCTTCATGAAGAGAGACATTTTGTTTGCATGCTATGTTGTTTTGCACTATTAATGACTTTCCAGCATATGGGAATTTGTCTGGATATAGTGTCAAAGGAGCTAAAGCGTGTCCTATATGTGAAGAGAACACTGATTCAACAAGACTAAAACATGGCGGTAAGACTGTATATCTCGATCATCGAAGGTTTCTTACAAAATTCCATATGTATCGTAGGAAGCACAAATCATTCAATGGATTGAATGAGGAACGGAGTGCACCTAAACCTATACCAGGGGAGATTGTTTATGAAAGAGTAAAAGACTTTGTCAATGAATTTGGTAAGAGATCACAATGTACTATGGCCACACAGAGTGACAAATCTTTATTCAAGAAGAAGTCAATATTTTGGGATCTTCCTTATTGGAGTTCTTTGACAGTCAGGCATTGTATCGATGTCATGCACGTTGAGAAAAATGTCTATGATAGTGTCATTGGTACTTTGTTGAATATACCAGGTAAGACTAAAGATGGGATAAAATCTAGATTGGACCTACATGAAATGGGAATAAGGTCAGAATTAATAGAATTACGTGAAATGGGAAATCGGAGAACATACTTACCTCCCGCTTGTTACACATTAGAGGCATGTTTATATATATTTTATATGTTTTATTTTTCTGAATGTGAACTTTACAATGTGAATTACTTTACAATGTGAATGTGAACTTTACAATGTGAATTTTACAATGTGAATTACTTTACAATGTGAACTTTACAATGTGAATTACTTTACAATGTGAATGTGAACTTTACAATGTGAGCTTTACAATGTGAATTACTTTACAATGTGAACTGTACAATGTGAATGTGAACTTTCAGATGGCTGAGCATTCTCCTGATGACCGTGCTGATGATTACCGCGAGGGTGAGGACATCAATGTGCCACCTCACAATGTAAGTTTTAAAAATATATCATATATTTATATCTACATGTCCATTTATAGTTATATCCTGTAAGTGTGTTTATTTTATCAAATTTTAGGTTGATGATGCACATGCACCCTCTGAAGCACTTGAGGCACTTGATGAGCAGCACCAAAAAGTTGACAAGAGAAGGGGCATCACTATGATGAAGAAGTTAATAGCACAAAGGGGCAATGGACCCAAACTTGTTGTGGATTTTGATAATGCAGGAAATGCAATTGGAGTGAATCGCAATTCATTTGTTTCATATCTTGGGTATGTTACTCGTAGCCATTGCGGTTGTAAGATAGATTCTTGGCATAAAGTTCCTAAGGGGAAGAAAGACGTAATATGGAATGATTTATGCGTGAGTTATTATTAATTTGCAATTCTATTTTGTAGATTACTAATTTTTTGGATACTAGTTAATAGAAATTCTATTTTGTAGAGTATATTTGAATTGGATAAAAAGTTGCATCATAAATGCGTGATGCAATGATGTGGGAGAGTCCTAAGGAACTATAGGACAAATCTCACCCAAGAATATATAAAAGAAGGTGACAAGAGGAAGAAGACAACCACTAAACAGTGGAACTTCTTGTACCAAGAAGAATGGGACGCATTTGTTGCTTCAAGACAAACTGATGAATTCAAGGTATTAGGTGTCACTCCCAATTTAATTAATATACATTGTATTCACCTATTCAAGATTAACATTTAATGTTACTAACCAAATCATTAATGTACATACTAACTAGGCCCTCAGTGAGGCGCAAAGAGCAAGGCATGCACTGAATGTGCATGACCACACAATGGGTCCAAAGGGTTATGCAGGCATTCGCCAAAGACTATAGGCTGAGTCTACTGCTCAGTCTACTGCTACTCAGGAGTCCTCTACTATAGGTACCATACCTCTACCTCGCCATGATGTCTGGATAGCTGGGAGGCAAAATAAGAAGGGAGAAATAAGGAAGCCCGCAACTGTTGAGGCGACTGCAAAAATGGTAAAATACAACTCTTAGAGCAATCGTTCGAATATTGATTATTTGTGGTATTTAATTAATTACAAATTTTTGTTTTGGTGATTAGCAGGAGTTGCACGAGCTGAGGAAACAAGGCAAGTTCATCCTTGAGGGCACAAGGGATGAATTGACAGTTACTCTCGGTAACCTAGAGAATCCTGGACGTGTTAGGGCTGCATGCGCTGGTGTGAGCATTAAAGCATTCTTTGGGCCATCCCAGCGCAAACATGTCCCAAAAGCGGGACTTTCACAAGAAGATGTAACCTATTCTTTCTTTATAATGTTACTGTAAAAGAGAATTCAATAATAAGAAGCTAACATTTCTTTTATCCATGTATAGGTAGATAAGATAATTGATAGGAGACTCGAAGAAGCAATGAGCAAGTGGTAGGCATCTCTGACTGCCACTCAGCAGACAGTACCTATGGCATCCCACTCTACTCCTACTACAGAGGTTGGGAGTAATCCTGTAGAACCACCACCTAGCACATCCACTGTAAGTATTTTTATGACATAGTAACTAGTCTTTTCAAGATGATGTTTTCAAGATGATATGTATATATGTATATAACATTCTTTACACAAAAATTTGTAGGGGTTGAAGCCATACCGTTTAAAAAGTAAAGAATTTGTCATTGCAGAGGTGTCCTCTTACCCATCCCTACTAGGGGAAATGTTTCATGGATCTCCATTACCAGCTGGTTGGGTTCGTGTGAGCCCAGTGCATATATTCCCCAATTGGATGGATCTTCCATTGCCATATGCCCACCCAAATTGTGAAACGCTCGGTGAGGCAGAAGGCGGAGTGATATTGTGGCCAAAGCGGATGTCCTCTATATTGAAACTGTATGGTAAATTTACATTACGTTAAATTGTTAGTGTGTGTATATGATGTCAATTGATCTGAAATTTTATATATATATATATACATGTTAAAAAGAAGACACCAAGAGCATCTAGGCCTCCACCTTCACCTCCTACATTACCAAGTTGGGTTCCACAGGACCTACCTATCCCGTTAGGTCCTAATTGTAGGGGTATGGTAATATGGTTAGGCGAACATGATATAAATTGGCCTAGAACTGTTTCTATAGATGCATATGCTGCAGGTCAATCATACAAAAGCAAACTATTTATACAAGATATTTTGGAGTTGTTTCGATATGATTGGCTGAATACATCCGTGATAGAGCTATAGATAAGGTGAGATCTTCTTTATACATCCATATAACTTGTGTAGGATCTGGTGATCTGGTTTCTTATTTATTAATGCATACATAATACATGTTTTGCAATTACTTAGACAAGATATGTACAGATTTTTCATTCGAACATGTAGGATTTTTGATTCCATCTTTGATTATTCTAGTAGCTAAAGACCCTCCGTCAGTTCAACAATACTGCTGTGATGCTTTTACAAATTTTGGTCAAAATAAGAAGACGGTGATAATAGCTCCACTCAATGTGGAGTAAGTTTACTTCGCTTATAATTTGGACTTAAGAAAATTACATTTTTATTGTGGATTTTGATTTATTAATTTTTAATTTTTTTACCTCTAGTGGTATGCATTGGGAGTTACTAGTTGTTGTCCCCGAGATGTTCACTATCTATTATCTAGATCCTAAGGGGACTAAATTGAATTCAAAATATGGACACAAAATGAAAATGGCATTATTCCGGTGAGAAATATTTCATTTTCATATCCGTTAACATATGTTATTACATTACTATTTAATTATGCAATGTACTGTGTTACATTAACATGTAGGGGTTTAGATGAGTTCAAAAAGACTGGAGGAAAGGTCCCCAAGAAAAAGAACCAGCAAATAATTTGGAAAAATGTGGAAGTAAGTTGCCGACTACAATGTATATATTATTTATGTGAACAATGCTTAATTAGTTGTATTTTTTAATATTTTGTATGTTTCAATTTATAATGTGCTACACAAGACAACAGATGGGCATGTGCATACTATGTGATGCGATTTATGCACATGATTATCAAATATGCCGCAGTGGACATCGATACCATTCCTGAGGTATTATATATAGTATCATTAGATAATATGAAATATATCAATCTTATTTATATATTATTAATTATATATATACATCATTCTCTTTGCAGGTGTTTAAAACTGACCACACTACAGGAAAGGCCTTACCAGATGTACATGCTCCCTATACGACGGAAGAATTAAATGATGTAAGAGAAGAATGTGCAACAACCATACAAGTAGTGGGGGGTTTAACATATAATTGGGATGTTGATAGCGAATAATGACTAAAGAATGATATTTTGTAAATGAATTTCTGAATTATAATATGTGTGAATGTTTCTACATGTCTAAATGTTTCTACATGTGTCTGAATGTTTATACATGTGTGAATGTGAAAATGAATGAAACTGTTGGCTGCTATATGAATGTTTCTACATGTGTGAATGTGAAAATGAATGGAACTGCAAATTGCTACATGAATGTTTCTACATGAGTGAAAATCGAATGGAACTGCAGGTTGCTAAATGTGTGAAAATTAATATTGTTAATTATGCAGGTTTGTGGCCTGTTGTTGGCTGATATCAATGGATGTCATAAAACCTGCAGTTCATAACTGAACTGCAGGTTTCTCATCCTGCAACCAGCCACAGTAGGCCTACAAACTGATAAGAAAAAAACATGAAATAGGCGTCGATTATTTGTTTAAAACTAACAAAAAATGATTACAACGTTGGATAAATAATTATAACCGACGCCTCATGCATGTGATGTGGCGTCAGTTATCAATAATAAACCGACACTTATGGTTCTGGCGTCGGTTTCCCTACTAGTAACCGACGTCGATTTCCCTAATGAGGCCAGGAACCACGACCGTGCTGGCCACCTCGGTCGTGGCAGCGGCCCAGACACCATGACCGTGCTGGCCAACACGGCCGTGGCAGCGGGCCAGACAACACGGCCGTGCTGGCCAGCACGGCTGTGGCAGCGGGTGAGATGGTGTCAGTTATCACTAATAAACTGACGTTGATAATGTCCCAGATGGCGCCCTTTCTGTGGCGTGAAGGTTTATGACGTCGGTTTCAAAGCTAATAACTGATACCTATACCCCCCTGCTGGCGTGTTTTCGGTGGCACACGAAGGGTTGTGGCATCGGTTTGAGAACCGATGCCTAACGGTTGGCCTTTTAGCGACACCCACATAGGTGTCACATTAAAACCGACACTAAAGGCCTTAAATAACCGACACTAAAGGCCGGTTCTGTACTAATGCTTGTCTGGATTGAACTCACGTCTTGTCTATTGAGTTATATAAGAAAATGCTTCTTCTTGCTATGCGTAATAAAAATTTAGATTTAAAGTATCACAAGGGCCTATATGTTAACTTGGAACTCTCTATGGTGATATTTTTATATAATTTTTACAAAATAACTAAATCCTTTTGTTGTGAGTGTTCCCTAAAAGTTGTCAAGACATTTTTCAAAGACAAATGTATCAAGAACATTGAATTTACTCGAAAGGATATTACCATGATCTGCATACATAAGGAAGGATTTTGTTGCACATATCACATACAGTTTTGAATATGTAGAGAGAATCATGAGAAACCAAAACTAATACTACATAAACCTATCAAATGACATGCTAGGTATCTTTAACATCCCTACTAATTGCTCACATGTTTGCAGTCATGTTACCTTCTTGTCTATGTTATATGCACCCACTAGAGAATATTCAAAGTATATAAATAGTGTCTAGCTAAAGAATGTTGCACCCTTCAATTTATTAGGATTAAGTAGAACATGAACTAACTAAACATAATAGAAAGTTCAATACATGAAGGAAATAACTCAATCATCAATTCTCCATTGTTCCTCTTTCTCTTTTGTATAGCCCTCCAAAAGGTCTATTTCTGTGTGAAGGGGGGCTTGGGAGTGGTAAGAAGATGTGTTTTAAGGTTTAAGGAAGTGTGCAATGTGTTTATACTACAATTTAGTGGCATGATAGTGACCACACGTTGTTGATCCCACTTGGTCCCACCAAAAGCAACCAACCTAGTCATTGGAAAACCATTGTGGTCATCATTGACCCACAACTTCATCTCTTCCCTTCCCAACTAACATTTGAGCAGCCCATGTATCATCAATGACCCCTTCGCATTGTTAGTAATAGGCATGAGGTCACCACCAACCCTCAAGCCTTGATACAGACTCAACCCAACCTCAAAACACTAATTAACATTGACCCTCCACTTAATCACCATTGACTGCTTACAACCAATGCTGGCCTAACTCCATCCACATTGGCCAACATTGGGTCAATGGAGGATGATGTAACATACTCAAAATTTAGCCATCAAGGTAATTTTTTGCATAAAACCCTTGACATTTTGCTTAAATCAATTTTTGCATTAACCCTTTTCCTTTATAATGTTTGGATATCCACTTGAAATTTCATTATGTTGTTTCAAACTTTTGCGAATTATATATTTATAAGATTATTGGTTGCCTTACATCTATTTATTTATCAAAATCCACATAATAATAAACATTATACGTGGAGAATAAGATTTAGACTCATAATAAAAAGATTTATAAATTGATGTATAGTTTACTTAGAAGATGAATGAGAAACCTAACAAAGGGAGTTATTAAAATGAGAGAACTTACAACTAATAACTGTGTATGATATAAGATGTATTAATAGACTCATGGTTGGGACCGAAACTATTTAAGATGTATCATGTAGAAGTCCATTATACATGACATCATAAACCAATCAGATGGCTGAATTTTGATCTTAGATCATATGTGCAACCTTTCTTCTTATTTGGAGGATGTATTGGTTAAAAGAACTTTGTTGAGAAACTTATCTTATTACATGAAACCTCAGGATACCATTTACAACCCAACAAATTCTTGATAATTTTGTCTATCACATTTGACATGCTTTAATGCCATGCCATTTAGTGATGTAAGATTAACAACTAGCTTGTTTTGAAATTATTTAATATGAATTTGTGAGACCAAATGATGACCTTTGGGTTGGGTTAGGTGCCACTATAATAAGTGGGACCCGAGAGGGGATCCACTCCCTACCAAATTAAATAAAAAAACATCTCATATATCAAACACCGCTATAATTTTTTTACAAAAGAGATGATAACCAATTTATTCAAAATATATGTATCATGATACCAAGTGTAGCAGTAGAATATAAAACATATAAATATTACAAAACTTGATATTATCACTATCCTTCACCATGCAGGGTGATACATATGAAAACAAAAACATAGGTTCAACAAAGGGTTATCTAAACTATATCATGACTGTCTCCCAAGCATCAACTCCTTATGCTAGATCCACATCTACATCTAATGTCTTCTATGTACTATACCTGGGGTTGTGCTACCTTTGGGTGGGTTGAATAACAAAAACTAGTAAGAGGAAAACAAAAGGAAATGACGTCAGTAAAAACTGAGTATGTGCAGTAAGTAATAACTAGGCAATATGCAAGATAGTGGAAAGGAAATGCGGGATATCAAATAAAGGAAAGGTTCAAAAGAATAAGTTCCAAGAGGATTTATCAGGCCAAAAGATGAGATACTATAACAAAAGAGGTGATTTACTGAAAGAAAATCTTGCCATATAACAACAATAATATTTCATAAACAGTGCATGTAAACAATTAGACCACTTTTATTTATGTAAGGAGGAGGCTCGTAAATCTCAAGTCTAAAAATATTTTGGGTGGAAGACACACACCCTATAATAATAAAGTATAGGTGTACTACTACAATAAATAACACTTAGTCTATTTGCACACACACAACAATGTGAAGGCAAGATTCAAGTTTGATCATAATAAATATGAAATAAATAAGAACGAGATATATAAGAGGATGAGATCATCCAAGTCACATAATAGGCCAGAGGACCTTAAATGATAACATCAGAAATAATTCAAAAGGTAGAAAGGAACTTGAAGATATGTTCAAGAATAATTAAGATTTAACCAAGTAATGCCTCATATGGGAAAATTTATTAGTCATCATAGTATTGCCTAGATAATATGGAAAGATGCACATATCTTAGTTGAAAGCCTAATATCCAATATAGCTCAAGATCATGGTAAGGGACACACCAACCTATATTCATTATATATTATTTGAATTATGATCTCAATATTTCATTCTTCTTTTTATTTATCTACTTAACTAAACTCTTAGTGAATTAAAACTATGGAAAGAAAACACTAACCTATTTCCTTAGAGATGAAGGAATTTGATCTTTAGCAATTTGGGTTGAAATAGGTCTTAGCCAAATACACTCTTGATATTCTCCGATCACAAACAAGGTTAATCATAGACTAGTCACATGGAGTAAGATCTTTGTACTCTTGATCGTTGTTGATGAAAAAGACATGACTGCAGATCAATAGCTATCTTCAAAACATCTATGGAATGCCAAATGGATCAAGGTAGATTGAGGGTTTGGTTCATTTTTGTGATGTCCATGAATCTAGTTTGTCTATAGTGTCCAAATTATTTCAGTTGTAGTTCAATGGTTTTGGTGGTCGTAGCTTGTTTTAGTTACTCTTAGATCTTATGCGCAATTCACCATGTATTGTCATGGAGTTTGAATAGTCCATCGACGTGATGAAAAAAACTAAGGGCAGATGTCGAAGCTAGCGAAGCATGATTTGTGCATTGTAAACATGATGTTTTGATGACGTTTTTGCTTCCTGGTCAAGGTGGAGGGGAAGAGTAGAGAAGGGATAATAGAAGAGGAAATCATGAGCAACCTTCTGTATAGCACGACTGAAATAGGGTCACAGATACAGAAAGGAAGCCAGCGTCTTTATAGAAAAAGTCAACCCAACTAAAGCAACAACATTCCTTTATATACTAGTATTTTTATCCTTTATTTTATATTTTATTTAAGGAAACAAACATTAACTAAACAAAGTAAATTTGACATGTACTCTAATTACGATGTGTATACAACAAAGTTAACATGTTTTTCTTATTTTGAAACTATTTAATAAGTTTTTTAATTTGTTTGCATCCTTTTAGCATTAACATGAAAATTTATTTTATAATTTATTTATGAAACTTAGAATTATACAGTTGAGTGAAATATCATAAATAAACTAAGTAATACATGACAAATCCAAATTCAACATTCATTCTAGTTTTTAGATTGTTTACTGGATATTTAATATATGAAGATGTTTTTGGTATTATTTAAATAAATATTATGTATGTTGTGTAACTATTTTTGGTTTTTATGATCCTTTGGAAAATATCTACTCACGAGGGAAGTATATCCTTTTTATATTTCTTTTAAATACATATTGTCATGCTAATTTTCCATTAAGTATGTGTAACACAATTTCCTTTTAAGGAAAATGCATCTATGTAACTAAAGTAAAGATAGATTCTAATTTTGATTTCCAATCTTTCCAAAACCATTCTAAACTTACATATCACGAATTTGATTATAATAATACATTTTAAGAGAAACATTTGAAGATGTTCATGGTATTTATAGTATAGCATTTTGTTAAATATTTATTAAATCAAAATAATGACAACGATATTACCAAATTGATGATTTTCCATTTTAAAAGAATTGCAAAGGGAAGGGGTAAATTTTTCTTAATAAAATTGTACAACTAATATTGCTATATTTTTCTAATTGGTATTCATTCATTTATTAAATGTGTTTTATCTTGGGATATATTCTCTATAGAATGTAAACTTCATAATGGGAGTCAACTATCATTACGATTGACTTGGGAGGATAATTCTACATGCATGCCATTTATATATAAGAGAGAGAGATGCCAAATTAGATTTTTGTGGAATTCATATATTGTATTAAATGTAACAATGTCATTAAATTCCATATACAATCACCATATTGAGAATTTTATTGGAATTATTTTATGATGAACAATTTCACACATTTACTTTAAATGATGCACTAGTTTCTGTAAAGCCATTTGTTAGTCAAAGATAAGACAAATTGTCTTATTAATATTTAATTAGATGTTTATGCATGTTTTTAACATTGATTCATATATATGTATAGTCAAATAAAATTACTTTCCTCACTAGATTCCACTTTTGAAGTCATTTCTTATATCATTTAATATGCTGGAGTTCAACTTATATTTTCCTTCCTTAATAAAATTAAGTCATGTAGAATTCTTGTTCAAATAATGTAAAACTTGGAAATCAAGCTAATTGGGACCCAAAGAAAATGAATTTTCCATTACATTTCACTTTTTGGATTTTCTTTTATGAGTTATGGCACCATTCATATATTTGTCTCACTACCATTATATTTATCAAAATATTATACCTATATCATCAACATTAATTGAAGTAAATGTTATTATCTTCACATTTTTGCCAAAAGAACTATCTTATCTTGTATACCTAAAATTCCACATTTAACATAAATAGTCTATTAATTCCATATTTATTTAAATAATATAACATTATAACTATTTATGGACATGGGATTAGCAATTGTTACTTCAATGCATAATATTCATTTTTATTTAGCCATTTTGTTAGTAAAGAAAATATATGTAACATATTTTATGATTTATAATTTCTCTAGTTAATTTTCATAAGTTTACTTGGTTAATAATCATCAAAAGTTTATAATTTCAGTTTGGCAAAGTCAAAATTAGGTTCAGTATATATATTGTAACTAATACTAAAATAGACCCAAATGACACATCAAAAGTTTGCATATGCATGGGATAGAAGTTTTCCAGACTTTAGTGAATCGCCTTGACCAGTCTTCAATCAAAGTTAGTCTTCCTTAAATTACCGCTATGATCAATGTTGTGACACATTGACCGACTAAATAGATTGATGTCAAGCCACATCTATCACAACCAATAGTGTTTACAGTGCTTCAAGTGACACTTCGACCAGTTGGGTCAGTGCCACCAATAGTTGATGCTATGAGTAAATCTAGTTCCAAAAATGCTTATATCTCAATACCTACTCAATACAAATAAGTAATGATCGAAAATTAGCTTTGTATTGTCACTATCTAGGTATTCCAAACCCTATAATTGGTATTAAAACCCCCATGTCCAGATTTGGCAACCCTATCTTAGTGTGGGAAGTTATTTTAGCAAACTAAGAGTCCTAAGTTTGCTCTAAGTCTTATAGGGTGAGATCACAACTTAATGTGACACTTTCACATATTGCAATACACATTACGTGGGTCTAGGGCATAATCAAATGAATTAGAGATTAACTACCTCAATTTAGTTATTTATTACATACTTTCCATTAATAAAAATTTGACTTGTTGTGTGAAATATAACATTTTGTTGTTTAATTCAACACCCACATGCCATGTTTGCATTCTCGTGTATGTAACTTGAATAATCAATTATATCTATATTATCCTCGATAGTTGGAGAGTGTCCACCATGATCCAAAAACTCATACTATACTAAAAAACTATTAAGTAAATATATAGCTCATAAAGAGGATATATGTTACAACATGTACATTGATTTACTGATAATATGAGGATTCAAGATAATCATAGTGTTAACTACACCTTTATTTAACACTTTTTTTATTATTAATTGGTTGATTTATGTTTTATCACAGATAGATTCTATTATTTGGTAAGTTAAAGAATATGTATGTTGTGAACACATCAAGGATTGGATCTTAGAAGATATCGTAATAACATACACATGTTGGTAGAAAGAGATTTAAGATCATTTCAATAATTAATTAATGAAGAAATTATTAATTGAGAATTGAGCAACACTTTTGTTGTATAATTATAGAGAATTCAACCTTAAATCCAATGTGAAAAGAATGAACCAAATCAGATTAGAGGGTTATGACACTTTTTAGTTTTCACACAAAAATACCATTGAATGACAACCCAACTATTTGACAGACTCAATAATTCATGGTTCAACACACTCAATGGTCAATGGTTCAAAAAATGCAAAAACATGTGGTTCGACAGACTCAACAACACGTGGTTCGATAGACTCAACAACTGGTTCATCAAACTCAACAACTAATAGCTTGGCATAATCAACAATTGATGATTTCATAGACTCAACAACTAATGGTTTTACTGACTCAATAAATAATGGTTCAACATACTCAATAACCAATGCTTTGAAATATTCGACAATCAATGGTTTTACAAACTCACAAATTGATGGTTTTGAGCTTTGTCACTGTCCATCACAACCAATCACGAAAATGGCCATAACTTTTACTATACAAATTGGTATATGATGAAATATTTTTTTGGATTTATTTTATAATCCTCTATACAGATAAAACCATAAATTATGTAAGGAAAATGGAAGGGAAAAGTCTAGTGTGACTATGGGGAAGAACAAGAAGAACAAGAGAAATTGATGATTTTAGTTGTAGATTTCTTCTGATCTTCATTTGACCTTGCTCACAATCTTTTGTATCACCTATCAAAGGTTTTTCTTTACCTTCTTTTTTTTTACTAACCAACAGGCTTTGTTTAGATCTATTGACCCAACACTTGACTATTTAGAATTCGTTTTCGCGGTCTAGAGGTCAAATCCAATCTCCATTGTCTGGAACCCGAGTTAATCAGGATATAACCCAACATCAATAAATTATATCATATGGTTTAGAGGAAAATCACATTTAAACCTTGATTTTTACATAAATTAAAGCAAAAAATCATAAGGGACATATATCGTCTTGTATGAAAATTATTATTTTTGGGTTTATTGAGCCCAATCATGAGATTTCAGTTGACTTATTGATTGTTTTACTATACACATGATGTTGTAAAGATGTTTTTAGCTCTATAATTATTTGACATGAAGTTGTTGTGAATGTTGATGGTAGAATTAGAGATATTAAAACCCCGGGTTGCCCTAGTTTCTACAATATTGAATCATTTTATGAATATGTGATATAGTTATGTGGTGTAGTCAATGATTGTTTTCAGTTAGATACTTATGAAGATCAAAGTATAGTTCATTTTAGTTATCAGTATAATCACTTAATTAGTTTGAGTAAA
Organism: Alisma plantago-aquatica; assembly: GCA_963693085.1. Classification (NCBI taxonomy): domain Eukaryota; kingdom Viridiplantae; phylum Streptophyta; class Magnoliopsida; order Alismatales; family Alismataceae; genus Alisma; species Alisma plantago-aquatica. The sequence continues at coordinate 99,113,471 of OY856411.1, forward strand.
TCGTTTTGTTGATTCAGGTGATTTAGTTCAAGTCCAGTGTTCAAAAAATGAAACTAGAAGCCTTAAGTACATAGTTGAGCTAAGAGAAGTATAGCTATGAGATCATGACCCTAGATTAATCTTAATTTCCTCTCAAAACTTGATTATTACAATAATTGTATGATTAGAAAAGAATTTGTGCTCAGTGGAATGAGTTGAATCCCTATTTGAAGTCAATTTGTACTTCGGATGCCTTGCTTTCAACTTTTCATATAAGTTGTGAACTTAATTCTAAATTCAACATAGCATGAGGATCAAATTACAAATTGTATAAAAATTCCAATCTCGTACTTTTCTTTGTATTCTTCCTTGCTTGAGACTTAAACTCAACCAGTTAATAGATTAATCTAATCTAGACTACATCATATTTTTTTTTACCTTGAAATGCAATTTCTTGTACAATTGTAGACTAATGTGCACTTTCACCTTAATTGGAAACCTAAGTGAAATGTTGGGTGCATAATATCCAAATGCATGGTACTAATTTGTATATTGATAGATTGCTTTTGTTTTTCTTTTGACTTGGTTGGATTGGGGCTTAAATCCTAGCTAGTATGGTGGCAGTGGTTGTTAGTGGAAGATGGAGCTTCTTGTGCTCTACCAATGGACACTTTGACTTATGGAAGTGATGGACCAATGGAAGCCTCATATATTATGATAAGGATGATACCTAAACACATGAGAATGCTAGTGGGGTCAATGAAAATGATTCTTTAACTAATGAATGACATGTTTTGACTAAGGGTAATTATGAACACTGGTCGGAGGCAGTTTGGACTTTTGTACCTATCTCCATTTTATAGAACCCAACCCCTTCAGATAAAGGTTCTTTTAGCACCCCATAAACTTGTGAAATCGTGTAAGGAGCCATGGAGGCTGAAGCAAGCTCCAAGGAAGGGATGAACATGGATGGAGCCTTGTATGTTGATGCATGTGGATGCATGTTGTAGATCTCGCTTCTTAAAGATGCTTCAAAGCTTGGCAAATTTATTTCCAAACCTTATCATGTAATATTAATATTCTAAAAGATATTTTCTTGCTTTACCTTACCTCATCTTCCTCCTTTGGTCATTCCCCATGGACTTCCATGGTGGAACCTACTCCATCTATCTAAAGAACCTCCCATTTTCTTCTTTTTGATCTAAGGACAGTTAGATCTTACTTGCAGTATGGATTTTGGGGATTTTGAAGGGTTGGTATAATGTCTGAAAGCTTGTTTGTGGCCTTGTTTAATGGACCTTGTTATTATCACCAAAAGAGGTGAGTGATATAACATTGTCACCATTCTTTTGCCTACTAGTTCATGCAAATCCCTAAAACTTGAACTAAACTTGATTAACACACCTAAAGATTGAATCTTTGTGGATACTTTTGTTTACATATGATATGATTTCGAACTTGCATATCTTCCCCTTTATCTTTCTCAAGAATCCATGATTAAATGGACCTTCTCTCTTTGGTTTAAGGCATGAAATCTGAAAGTTGTACATTGATAGTTTAATTGGCTCTAAATCTTGTTCTATGACCTCTGAATGTGCTAAAAGATGACACATTGAGCTTTTTTTTGGATAAGTTGACCATGTTCACGAAATTTTATGCTCTTCCTAACCTTTTGGAGCTACTCCTAAATTTAATTTCTATGACCAAGTAATTGTGTACTTATTGAATTTCAGAATACAAGTGTAATTATTACTAAATATGTAATCCAAGTGGTGAATTAGTATAATATGAAAGGAAAACGTATATGAATGCCATTATCAGTTATTAGAAGTTATATAAAACATTAATAAGACCTGAATATATCTGTAATTTTGCTGGGTGTTCCCTTAACTTATATTAAATATCCCAAAGTAGGCCATCTATGCATAGACGTGGCACTTCTTATATACCATAATGTTTTCAAATTAACTCATACATACTTTTGAATTTGAATCTAAAATTTGGCACGGTGTTGTGTAACTATAATGTAAATTGTAATCCAAAATTTCAAATAGTTATGATGTTCTTGTATGGTATTGAGACTAATGTGGACTTATATAACGAAATTAATCTTTTAATGTCTAGTATTGGGACTGCATGCCCTAATGAGTACATGAAATTATATTATGAATCATGTCATACTATCTAAAGATGAAATTCCTTATTTGTATCCATGATCAAGGTCAAACTAATTTCATAATTAAGAAATTTTATTATATGGTTGAGGAGGATATGTATCATAAAAGCAAGTAACTGAGGGTTTCTAACTTGTTTGTGAGTCGTAACAAAGGATGGAAGTCTTTTATAATAAAAAACCTTTATAACATGATTCTCCACCTCACATGATGACTATGTATTATATACCTCCTCTTTTTACAATGTCAAAGGTTGGATAAATGAGATATAAAACATAGCATTAGAAGTATATTTTTGATATGGGATAAATGTATATACATTAGACTTGGCATCTTGAGGTTGATCCCTTGATTGCAATAAAATGTGTGTCATCATTGTGATGATGGATGGATCCAATGGTTAAATACCATCCATGTTTGAATATGATTAAAACATGATATGGTGAATAAAATGGTGGTATTGTTAAAAGTGGATTAGTTATGTGACATAAGAGTTTGCTAACCTTATCTCCAAATAATGATATATACTTTACTTTAATTAAGTATCGGTTGAGGTATGAAATGATGTTTCTGATTGAACTATAAGTTCACATGACGTGATAGTAATCCATGACAACCCTTGCACTAGAATGATGATGATTAATCTCATTGCATGATTATGCTAGTTCTAAAGAGTGAATATATTTCTATTTTTAGGTTAGGAAAGTGGCCTATGTTTATTGGTTCTAATTAAATATTAGAAATGAATCTGATTCCTTGTTTAAGGCTGACATGTTATGATGTGATGTTATGGGCTTTCTTGTGACTGAGAATGATGTATTGGGACTCTCAAAGAATCGATACTCTCATGCCATATGCAAAACTTAATGACGAAGATCATCAATAATGTCACATAGTCTTTTTATTTTGTGTAATGTCCAACAACATACTTATTACATACATTGTTACGAAACAAATTATTGTGTATACCAATATACATATAGACCCACACTATATAACCACATTATACGTGGGTCCATGTATGGTGGGGGTTTGGTTTTTAGTTAAGTGGATCTAGACCCATACCCATACCTGCTAAAACTAAAAATGTATGATTGTGGGTGTGTTCATACCTGCAATGTACCCGCGTCATTTATAGCCCCTACCCCAAATGTTTCCCTTTCATCACCACATCTACATTGAATTTTGGCCATTGTGACTCTGATTTTTTCCATTGATTTTGTCTTGTGTCACTACCAATGCTTGTCTTCTTTTGCCAACCTGCATGACCATGTGACACCTCTTCCTAGATGTAGTTTGCTTGATGATCTGCGTATAACTCTTCTCCTTCAAAAATGCACAAGTTTTGTCATTTCCACATGTATCAACACCTGTACATAAAGAGGGTAGTGTTTGCAGTGTTCCTAAGTTGGAGTGAATCTATTCAACAAGATTGGAATTAGTTAAGAAGACTGAGGGGTAGAAGTCGTTGAAGATCTTCTTCCAAACTTGTGCGACCTTATTACAGTCGTGTAGGCATGGAGAGTATCTTCCTCGTGTTGGTTGTATCTCCTGCATACTTAGTCCATAGTAAAATTGCAATGCCCTTTTCTTGTTGGTGAGGATACCATTGTGGCTATCTAGCCACATGGAAATTTGAACCTTTGCTGCCACTTTAGCCTTCTATATGGTATACCAATGACCCTATCTAAAATTCTCTTTGAGTTCTCTGATATTATATACACATACTTCACAGAGAAGAACCCAGTTACAGAGTGGTTCCACACCCTGATATCCTTCCATCTAAATACTCAGGTGGTTGGATAGTAAGGATTATAATGACTAGGTTCCTAGGCAACCACTTTAGAAGGAAGTTTGTGTCCCATTTGCCATTGTCCAATATTGGACTTTGTAGGCGAGGTCCTTCATATCCTAAGGTATGGTCAAAGTCATGTAGATACACTCCATTCCTCCACCAGATATCATACCACAAGCTGGTGCCTTTACCGCTTATCATCATGATGAAGGAATTTGTTGTGATGAACTTCTTACCTTCAATTCTCATTCTTTCAAATCTTGACGACTGGGATATCTTCTGTGTTGTGTGATCTTGGTACCATTTCTTCATCAATTTGCACAAGATCTTTTCTATATTGCTACAAACTTCCAACAAGTTCTTCAAGGGGAGTTCCTGATTCCAATCTATCATAGCCTTGATGCCAACCGTCCATTTTTTCTAATACTAGTCACCTTGTCCCAAGAAACAAGTGACATGAGATGTTGTTTATGATTGTCACCACATATCAACTTTTGGATGGTGCCATCTGTGCAATCAGACAGACCCACCAGTAGCAAGAATATCTACATCACATATGTAGGAATGACTAATAATATCACCTTTACAAGGCAGACTCTACCTACTAGGGATAGGCTTTTAATTAGCCAAGATGAGATCCTAGCCGATACCTATTTAAAATGTTTGTGTAAGTGTGTCTATCAAGCACTCTTGTGTAGAAGTGGTACTCTGAGATATTTGTTGATGTCTTTAGTTTCTGGAAATTTACTGATTCTATATATTTCCCTTATGGTTGTTTTCTTTAGACTATTGACAAAGAATATGCGAGTCTTTTAGATGGATACTGTTGAGTCTGAAGCCCTCTCAAACTCCAAAAAGTAGTCTTTGACAACCTTCATGTTGTTCTTGGTAACTTGAGCAAATAGGTATCAGGTCATCCAAAAAGCACATATGTGCTAGATAGGGACCTTTGGCTGTGAGTTTAATGGGTATCCAAAGTCCTAGTTGAACCTTATATTTGATCATATGGCTTAATCTCTCACTGCATAGAAAAAATAGGTATGGGGCATGGGATCACCCCATCTTAATCCTTTCGACGCTTTGAAGGTAGGTGAAGCTTTGTGTTTCCAAAAAAATTGACGTGGTGCCTACTATGATAGAGGAATAATATATCTTTTTATGTCGTCCAACATGTTTGTTATGTTGAGCGTATCTTCAACGAAGTGTCATGACATAATGTCATAAGCCTTAGATGAGTCTATTTTGATTGCCATCACCTTGGTAGTTTTTTTCCTTCTCATGTTGTGTATTACCTCTTGAACAATGACAATATTGCCAATTATACTTCTCCCTGAGATGAAGCTGCTTTACTTTAGTGACACCAAAAGAGGGATAATGTCCTTCATTCTTTCCACCACCACTTTTGAGCATAGATCTAACCCCAAATTGTTGAGGGCAATAGGCCTGAGTTGGTCGCATTGTTCCAATTTTGAGACCTTGGGTATTAAGACTATAGAGGAGTTATAAAGTTCATCAGGTAGAGGTTCACATCTAGTATCTTAAGTGACTATTAATAACACAAAAGGATTAAAGGTCTCCCAGTTCTTTAGCATAAAAAGACCTGTATCCCTATCCAAACCTACCACTTTGTAGGGGCATGTGGCTTTAAGAATGATCAAGATTTTGTCTACAGTGGGATTGGCTGCTATTCTCAGCTTCTTCTTGTTAGAGATTGTAGCAAATATCATATCTATGCTAGCTTGATTGCTATAAAAATGATTTACATGGACCGTAAAGATGTTCTTAAAATGCTAAGTGATAAGATTTTGAAGAGCCACCTAAAAATTAACCCACTTGCCCTCCTGGTTTAAAAAATCATCCAAGGTGGTACCCCTTCTTCATTGTTTTACAGAAGCCTGATAATATTTAGTATTATTTCACCAATTTTAAGCCAACTCTCTTGGATTTTTAGCTTCTATTCCTCCTCTTCCTTTCATAGTACATGCACAAGTTCTAGTTGCATACTATTATAGATGTCACCAGTGATTACGTCAAACTACTCGACTAAGTTTGTTTATAGTGTGTTGATATTCCTCAACAACCTTTCCTTATTTTGCCTTCTTTTATTCATGTAATCTGTGCCCCGTTTGATTATATGTTTCTGAGCCTATGCTAGTGCACTGTTGAAATTTAGTGATCAATTCCAATAACGATTGAGGATATCTATAAATCCATATTGCCATTCCGGCTAGCTTTAGAAATGAACCTTCTATTACTTTGCTTCTTCCTCCTAGATTTACTAACAGTGGGAAATGATTTGAATACACTCATGGAAGATGAACTATGGAGAAATCAACATTCTCATTAATGAAGGCAGTGTTATCTACTACTCTATCATTGTGTTCTTATAGCATGTTGTGTCTGCATTTGTACTGCATGCACAAGAGCCAATGTTCTTCAAACCTGCATCAATGAGTGTATTACAGAGAAGGGTTGCCACCACATATTTATAGACCTTTCTACCACCCTTCTTCTTGGGGTTAAGCATGGTATTAAAATCTCCTATCACAATCCATAGTTTTGTAAACTTTTTGTCCATAATAACTAAGTGCTTCCAAAGTATGTTCCTTATGGGGATGTGGGGATCAACATATACCACACTAATCAAGTTTCTATCATCTACTCTATAGATTACAAACTGTCTGTGACTATTCACTATCTTAATATTGCTATCATAGACATTCCAACACATCCATATGCCCCAAAGAAACCTCTAGCTTCTACTCTATGTGAATTAGAGAAACCCACAAATCATATGGTGTCTAAATAACTTTTAGCTCAGATTTGTGTTTCAACATTGGCCGCTGGTTTGGGGAGATGCAACAAGATTTGTTCTTTTAGAACTCTACAAGTGTTATCATTACATGTACCTCTAACATTTGAGTAAATTAAGCCCAACATAAACACAAATACAATGCATGATGGATGGTGTGGAACTATCCCACAATGCCAAGACAATGACCTTAACATGTAAGAGCTTGGTTTGAGTTCTCTTGTGCTTCTCATTATATCTTTGTATCTTCTTCTTGGGTGAATCTTGGGCTTCTCCTGTGTGGTGCACATGGGGGAACTGGTTTTGGTGTTTTCATCTTTGAGCTACTACCTTTTATATTACAATTTGTTGGTGGTAGCGGATTTGGTATAATAACATTTCCCCATCTATAGATAGTCCATGCTCTGCCATATACGTATCATTTGTAGTGTCAGATAGTCTTGCATCAGGATTTTTTGTTTTAGTGATGACTTCATCAACACCTAGGTCAACCACTGTGTGAACCTTGACCACCTCCTCATCCTCTTTGTCCTTCAGGATATTTTTTTGATATAGTTGTGCATTCACCCTTATCTTTCTGGGTTTCCTCCTTTTCTTGTTCTACACCCTTTCCTAAATTTGAGATATCCTTCAATGTTGCTCTCTTATCATATGATGTCTTTGTATCTCTTTGGCTAGTCTTCTGATTTTTCCAGATCTTACTTTGTTTTGTGTTACTATATTTGGGGTAAGGGGTAACTTCCTTTTGAGTGTTATCTTATTTGCGTGTCTGACAAATCCATTATTGTTTTCTTGTGTCTGATAGTTTGTCTACTTTTGAAGGGGATTTAGATCCTTTTCTATTGCTAGCTTTGCCCTTTCCATTTTCCATTGTTCCTTTTTCTCAGTTCGCTTCTGTGTACTATCTAGGCTTTCTTATCTTTTATCATCGTGATTTTTATGTGGTTTTCGAGAATGGTAAGACTTTATAGAGTGTCCCAGATGAGCACAACCACACATGTTTTAGGGAACACCTCGTTGATCACTTCATATTCTTCATCATTGATGATAATCAAGTTGATCGGTTCTTTCCTCGTGTCCACCTACACTGCAAACTTGGAAAATTTGCTTCACATCCTCCTCTAAGTATGTTCATCAACCTTAGATAGATCTCATAGAGCCAATCCTATACATTAAAACATGCTATCTTCATAGAGATGGAGAGGGAAATTCATATTCCTAACCCAAGTGATTATATGTGGAGGTAAGTTTATTGTAGGTTCGACCTTGGGTATTAGTACTAGTACCAGACCACCAAGCAATACTAGAAAATTTTCCATGGCCCTCTAGTCATGGTCATGTCATAGTCATGATGGCATGATAGTTGGACTACATAGTGGTCAAGGTTCAACTTGAACATATTAAAATGTCTAGAGAGGTTCCATACTAGTTTAATACATTCTCTCATTGTCATATAGCCTGCATCTATTTTAATTAGTTGGACGATCACCACATATCTCCATTGGCGAGCAAGGTTTTCTTCTACTTCTTCATTTATGGATTGGATAGGTATTCCTTCATGGCAAACAAGCTCAACATCTGTTGAATCTAGTTTGCTTTCAAACAACAATTCTAGGGTGAAGTCCTCCTGGATTCTCTCAACACAGTTCCTCTTGGCCATCACCTTGCTATTTTAAGGTTTTGTTGACTTGTCCATCGACTTTCCAGTCACATTCTTCCTCGTATTAGGGTTTGAAGTTTTAGGACTTATCTCATCACTTGAAATTGTGTTGCCTCCTTCTCGAGGGTGTTTGCCTCATGTTGTCAAGGTTCTTATCACTTCCACGCCTCCATCTACCTCCAAATATGGTATCTCTAAAGACTTTGCATCCTGCTAAAATGGAAAGATATGTCTTCTTCTGCAACTACGACCTTAACTTGCTCGACGTTGCTGCCTTATCCTACCTATCTTGCGTCTCCTTCCTAGTGTCTTCTGCCCAATCATTAACCTTTTCACCATACTAGCCATGTCCCCTTCCTTGGACGCCACCCCCTGGTGTTGCCTCCACCATCACCTTGCCCCTTATTCCCTCTTCAACCACCGCTATTTTTTCTCTTCTAGACTAATGTTTTATGTCTTTAATAATATGTATTTCTTTTCGTAATTAATTTAAGGTTCAAACAAAGTTCAACTAAAGTGAAATTTAGCACATATTCTAATTAAGGCATGTAGAATACGAATTTGAGTCTGCTTTGCACTTTTGAATCCATTCACTATATGATTATAATTTATAGATTTAATCTTATATTTTGTTTACTTCATGAAATCAAGGCATCTAGGGTTACTGAATTATTATGAAACTTGAAACATGGGAATTTTGAATACGGATTTAGTTTCTTCTTTTAAGACTATTTATTAGGTGATCTTGTGAACATGAGATAAAGAGTTCTATTTCCATATTTAGTCATCAAATAAATTTATGCAGATAATATTAGCATTATCTCATCATTATTAACTTTCCTTATCTCTTAAATGTAACTACACCCATTATTCAATTCCAAGTCTCTTTTCAAAGATAATTAGTGATGTTATCTTCCCAATTAATAACAAACTCGTTCTTCATTATTCCATGTATCCTTTTTATGTCCATAATGGGTTTTTCCATTATTATTATGGATTTGTATTATTTATCCATATTTCATTCCAAACACTTTCTTAATATTCCTATTTACGTTTCAAAGTGTATAAATAATACCGTGTTTGAGGATTTATTTCTAAACTAATCCAAGGGTACCTAGAGTGTAAGATAAGTGTTTTTTAGACTAAGAGATTAGCTTTCAACATGTCACATGAGTTGATTTTTATCATGTGCCACGATTGGCAAAATCACCAATTTGTCACTTCTGTGGGTTTTGTTATGTTGAGCTATGCTTTGGGCATGCTGTAGGCCCGTGCTAGATGGGAAATCCATATTGAGCCATCTCAGATGGGTTTTTAATGTAGATAGTATTATATACATGGCTTATTGGAATTTTCTATTTGGTTAGTATTTCTAAAATCAGTAGTAAATTATACATAGCTAAAAAAAGAGGACATATCTTGAAATTAGTGAATTATTCTCTAACTGGTGACATGACATATATCACTTGATTCTGATATAATAAATGCATGATTTTAAGTATTTTCTCAAGGCTGTAAATTTATATAATTGATGTCTATAATTTATAAATTAGAAAAATAAGGTACACTATTTTATGGATGATATAATCTACAACGTGGTGTCATTTTGATCATCTAATTCATTAATAATTAAACACTAATTTTAAGGTTTATGTAACTAATGTGAAGATAACCCTAGTTTCATAAATGATGTTCATAGGTGGGTTTTGACCCTGTTGTGGATCTAGGGTTGACCCTAGATAGATTGTCTTTATATGAGGTATGTTGCATCCCTACTTGATTATATTGAGCAATCATCTATGTTTTCTCCCTCTCAGTCTTTTGAGACATGCCCTATGAAGTTTGTCTCTCTTATGAGATGTTAACTCTTATGAGTGCTTATGTTTTATAATTGATGTTTTTGTCTTCTTAATCTACTGGATATGTTTGATGGATCCTGAATTGTTTTTTGTTCATTCGATTCCCCATGAAAACCATAATTTGAGGAATTGATCTAAATGGAACCTTATTTCTCTAGTGTTGGCCTTATATGGTCTTATGATGTATCACAATCATGGAGATTGATTGGATATTTGTTTATGCGTCCTCTAATCCACTTGATAAAATGTGGTTGTTCTCATCCCTCATGAGCTTGACTAAACTTACTTCTTGCCTCTATTTGTTCATGGATTAGACTAATTTAGTAGCAGTACATGAGTACAACCATATATTGGGTGCATTTTCCACTTCAATCGTGTCTTTCCACTCATATTATATTAATTAGGCACACCTTTTTGTCCAATGTGCGTCTTTCCACCTTAATTATTGGTTGAGATTGTATAGTGCCCTATCCCTACTTTGGATAATTTTAGCCTAATGTTCTTTACATGCATTGCTTATATATTGTGATATTACGATGAAATTTATCTAGGGAAGAAACCACTTATTGATTATATTCTTTTATTTCTCATAATATCCACTTGGATCTTCTACTTCCCTCTTTGTTGGATGCCTTGATAAGTGTATTGTTGTCCCTAGTCCAAAATATTGCCTGATTCCTATTTACATGCAATATCGACATTTTTTGTGCTGACAATTTCCACTTTGTCTTCTTTTGTGGGGGTATTCTTCCAACCCCCTAGGTGAAGGACATGGAGGGATTGGCATGATAACTTGGACTTAGCTTAGTGGAACTAACTATTTGGAGATATACTTGAAATAGTTTGAACATCCCTCTAGTTAATCAAGATGTTTGTTTCATATAAACCCAAGTGGGAGATTATTATGTAATTTTGTAAATAGAAAGTACTCATGATATTTTATTCCTCTGCTTTTTTTGTATACCATTCATTTGAGAGATGAAAAAATATACCTAATGCAACATACTTATTAGTGTGTTTGGATTAGATGATTCCCCCCTCAAATAGAGTTAGGAGTGGATACCCTCAAGGGTCCTACTCCTCACAATGATTGTTTCTAGTTAGACACTTAGGGTCTGACTGGTTTGGTGTAACTTGTCCTGAAAACATTGGAACTCAAATTCCTTTCTTAGTTTTACCTGATTGGTTTGGTGAAAATTTGGAACTTGAGTTTCCCAACTTTCCTTAGACTTCTAGTAGTATATATGCTTTACAATTTCATACTTCCGCTGGAAACCAAGCGAAAAACGATTTCTGCTCCCTACCCCGTGTTGGTCGTTTCCCTAATTCGTTCGAGCAGCGACTAGACAAGGCCAGTGGACAGAGAAGATGAACCGTCTCACAGGTTTCATTGCCATAGAGAGCTGGTGTTTCTTCATATTCTTATAGTCTTTCTATGGACATTCTACTAGCGATCATTGTCGTGCCTGGTCAGAGGCCCTATGCAGCTCTACCCATCTGAGAACTAATTTTGTCCCTCCTTCCTTGACGGGGAACTATATAGATGTGCACTACTAGAGGCCACAGGAGGGTTACTACTGCAAGTACATGTGATTGGAGAGTTTGTTCTTGTCAGAAAATCAAACGCTGTGGATGTTTGATTTGATTTGTGAATTATTGCGCCAAGTTGAAAGGTAACAAGGTGATATGTTCTCATTTTTATTCATATTTTGAATGTACATGTCCTTGTGCTCTTACATATATGGAAGATATATTTTTATGTATAGTTGGTGTTGGATAACAACCCATTAGAACACTTGCTATTTCTATATTTTATGTCTATAGTTACATCAAAACAATCATGTATGAATTAGTTTTTTAGAAAACTCAAAGTTCTGAACCAATCACTTGAAACTCATTTTTCTAGAACTCAATTTCAGTTTCAGGAAAATGAATTCCAGGAAAGTTTCAGTTACATCAAACGAGTCAGACCCTTATGAAGCTTATAGAGAAGTTTATTTCTGTGACGTCCCTGGATTTTCTAAAACTTAATATGATGTATGACGTCCAAATTGAAACCCTCATCTCAGCGAGAATCCCAATTTAAACACCCCACACCAGGCTAAGAAGAAGAAAATCAGTGGAAGTCAAAAGGAAACAACAGTAGCACATGTACATGAACAATAATAAAACCATACACACACTTCCAGGGAAAACCTTATCTTTCCTTAAAGTGATCTCAAACTCTTTGGTAGTAGATCACATGTGTTAGATCTCAAACTCTTTGGTAGTAAATCACACGTAAAATGATCTCAAACTCTTTGGTAGTAGATCATAAGTCCTAAAAACATCAAAGCCCTTGGGGGAAGATGTACAAGATATATGATGGAAATGTGCTTAAAATATATGTGTTCTCTTTTGTTAATAAACATTCTTGTTCAAGTACGCTTTTCTTATATTCTTCTGTTACTGCCAAGTATTAGTTTTATCTTATTGCCAAGATATGATGAGAGGTATATAAAAGACACGTAAGCATACTCAGTATAATATTCTTGAATATTGTGCTGACGTGTACCACATGTAATCTTTTGTTTAGGTTGTGGCATGTGATCTTGAAGATCAAGGATAATGAGAGTTGTGTGACGATCTGATGTACAGGTGGACCTGTTGTCTTAAGATCCCATAGTTAGTGGTAGTACATGTATGTGTATTAGTTTACTATTCAATATGTAATATTAAATGTTGTAACAATTCATTATGTTGTAATTATATGTTGAATGGTGAACATGTGTTGTATGATGATTGTTTCCTTCTGACTTCCTCTGATTTTCTTATTCTTAGCCTTGTGTGGGATGTTTAAATTGGGATTCTCACTAAGGTGAGGGTTTTAATTTAGACGTCACACATCAAATTAAGTTTTAGAAAATCCGGAGATGTCACAATTTTAGTATTTATTAGTATACTTACTTAATGAGTTCAAGTAGATCATTTTATTGTTGTTATCGATTTAATTTAAGTTGACTGTTCAGAAAGCTAATATAGAAGCCTTTAGTATAGAGTTAAGCTAGGAACAATATAGTAGTAAATCTATCAAAGAAACTAAAGAATCAACTAGACATAAGATGCTCTAAATACCATAGAATCTATCATCGAGGTCTGCATCACGAAGGAGGAAACATGCCACTAGCCTTCATAGTCTAAGATGAGGTGCCAAATCTTACCATAGAGGTATGAAGGACTTAGTCCAGTGAGGAAAGTCTCCCTAAACGAGTAAGGTATTCGACGTTAACAATATATTCAAGTGGTACCCGATGCAGTTTAGTTTGTTTATATAGTTATTAGTAGGTCATCCATTGTGGAATAATTAATGTGGGTAGTTAAACCAAATTCTTTGACTCACTGCTTGAGCCTGGGTTTTGAGGAGTGTAGCTTATTTGGCTAGTTGTTTAGCCATAAAGGCTAGACACGCGAGCCCCATTTGCAGACTGAGGAGCTAGTTTAGTAGACTTAGGATCATAGGTCTACTATAAGTCTTATATGGTGATATCATAACTTGATAAGATACTTCTACATGTAGTGCTAAAATTCATGTGAGTCCATGGTATAATAAAAGCAATAATAGATTTAGTAAATGAATTTAATTTATTTATTTTTGCAATTATAATCAAAATTACTACCACGTTGGATGGCCTATAGTTTTTAACTCATATGCTTATATTATTTTATTTATTTGTATTAGCAATATACATCTGAATTATCATGGTTTCTTATTGATTTTATACACACTAAGCCATATCTCATATAGTCTACTTAAACATTTTCAAGGCAAGGGTCCAACTCTATAAGAGAAGTTAGAATCTAGCTTTCATGAAGAGTAGATCAGCTGGGGTCTTGAGAGGAATAATTATCTTAGTTAGATGGTCTCTTATCCTTACTCTGGTCTTGGGAATGTGAGAGTGAGGATTGAGAGCAATTTTGTGATAGGATGTATTTGATATATATTAGATCAAGAACTAGTTTCTTTCAATTTATTACGATGTAAGAGTAAACTCAGTTGTGAGTGAGTAATGTTTATGCTTAAATAAGATGTTATCTTTGGAGTTAACATTATGTTTCATTAGTTTTGTCAATTTTGAGAAAGAAAAATGATGTTTTTAATTAGTGATGAAAAGTGTATGACTATTATAATCCCTTCTTGACGGGTCCAAGCCCTACTTAGAAGGATTGGGTCATGATGATAGAAGCCTATTATTATCAATATTATATGAACAAAGGTGTATAGATGCGAGTAGTTCATTACCAAGATGGTATCTTGTTCTTCCTTTAGTTATACACATTTCAGAGTGGGGATGAGAAAAGTTGTGAATAACTATGATGCATGATGTATATCAAGTGCCAAATCATTTTACTTCTTTTTCCAAATATGTTGTAATAACTTAGACAAAATAGTTGGCAATTTCCTTTTATATAAATGTGATATGCTTATTTAACTAATCTCCCAAGTGGTTGGTGAAAGAAAAATTTAAGACACTTTTTTATATCATAAAATAGCAATTCACCTAATGTCACACTTATTAGTGAAAACCATGATTAGTAGGTTTAGGTCATGTATAATTCTATTTTCTTCCATCTCTATATAAATAGTAGGAAGTTACCTTAAAAATCGGAATCCAATGCCTCTTAGTCCACAACAAAGTTTCAATTTAGAGTTATTCTTAAAAAAAATTAGGCAAAGAAAACATATATCATACACCATATAACCACCACAATGGAATCCATGACCCTTTGAGGAGAATTTTTGACCAAGTTGCCTCATCACCAACAAGCAACTCTAACAAAGAATTGACATAAGGGGTGTAAGCCACATTTCCTAGATGTTGTGGAGGGATCTCATACTTCTCTTATAATGCCCCTCGCCACAAACCATGAGATTACTCAAACTATATGTGGAAACAAAACTTAAACATTTAAATTACTAGAAAACACTAGAAATTAAAACCATTTTCATTAAGCACCAAAGCATTAAAAACTTTACATATAAGTCCTCACAAAACACTTGAATCACATAACATGTATCATAAGGTGCTTACATCAACACGATTTTTACCACATATGCCATCAATATGTTACATGAAAAACATGTTCCATATATATACATATCTACTATGTCTTTACATCAAAAAGGGCACTCAAGCCAAAACTGTGTATCAAAAGCACGTCTACAAAACACACCCAAAACCATCCCAAAGTCCTAAGTGTACAGAGATGACTCTAGGACTCTACACCAAAATACGAGCAACACTTCTAACCTTATCAACTAATGTTCTTCTTGTTGCTACTCTGCCTCACCAGCACAACCTCTACCTCCTCATGCACGTCCACATAAAAGATGTGGAGAACCCACTAAGTGAGATTTGAAATCTCAAAGGGAGATATAACTCTCCACCAGTGCTATTATTAACACAAGTAAGATAAATAAAGAACAGAAGTAAAGCTACAATTACAATAAGTAGCTTCAACTAATGATATCAGTAGGGAAATTATTATCATCTAACAGTTCTAAAGGAATATGAAGAACATGAGTATTCACTACCAACTATATTGTATAAAAGCAAGCAAGGCCTCATCTAATGTTTGTGTATATGATCCTAAGCAAGTATACTACACGGATGATTACGTATTTTATTATGCCCTGAGGATTTGAGTCATACCACCCAAATCCAACCGACCACTACTAAGTCAAAATCGGTGCCATACAAGGTCTATGGAAGAGCTAGAATCTACAACCTCGCCAAACCTTGTGGTCAGTACATGAGTGCACAACAAAGACATACCAATCAACTACAACCTATGGCATATAGACAAACATTGAAAGTCCTAGCCCACCTAGGTATAGGTCACAATGCTAGTGAAATTGAGCTATGACACATAGCCGCACTCCTACCAGGGTATGGCCTGCAACCAATCCTATGAAATCTCATAAACAACATATCACTGAGCTACTGCTCATATCCACACTCCTGCTAGGGTATGGCATGCAGCTAATCTTGTGAATGCATATACTCAATACTATATGACTCCAAGCTTTCACTAAGGGCACGTTTGGTTAGATGGATTTTCATAAATCTTGGATTATGTCCATCCCACATTACTGAAATGCTGCATTCTTAAAATCCCACAAAGTAAAATTTTATGTTTGGCTTGCTGGATTTTGTAAGTGTGGGATTTATATTTTTTGTGTCTACTGTCTTGTCCATGTTGGATTTTGGCATCTGGGAGAATTTTGATAAAGACCAAAATCTAGGATTCCTATTATGTTTGAAAATCTTGGGATGAGCCCTATTTCTCCAATCCTACAAACCTAACATAAAATTTGCAGAACTGAAGTCCAAAATACAATCCAATATGGTGAAATCCAGGTAACCAAACATGCCCTAAGGAAAGCCCGTTTCACCATCCAACAAATACTGACACTGAGATGGATCTATGGCATAGGACAAATCTACATGATTAGGTTCAACTTGATTAGCTAAGTCAATTAAGTGTCTTTTAGCATCAATCAAGTTACAATGTATAAAGTCATAACAAATTTATAAGAATAAGGGCATAACACACTTCTAGAAGATATAAACGTATAGGATGTGAACTTGTCACACTATCACCACATGATGTTGGTATCACTATCATTCACCACATCATCAACACCAAAGTCACATGCTATGGGATATCAATCCCTCAACTCATACATGTATCACAGTGTTTTAGCATGCCTCTTAAGGCTCATTCAACATGTATCACATTTCATCACCAAAGAATATACTAGCTATGATTATCAGGCTCATGGCACATACATGGTTACAAGTTTATAAACAAGAGAGATAACCACATAACATCATAACCATTCCATGAGAGAGAAACAAGCAAGTCTCATTGCACATAATTAGGGTTAGGATTTCTTCTTAATTGATTATTGTTTACAAAGTTAGATCCAACCATTAACCATAGATTCACTACCTCCCCTCATCTTGGAGTATATTGGGGCTAGGAACATCATTATATTTGATTAGATGTTATTCCAAATAATACTATACATGAACTATGCATCTCACGTACAAGAGCATCCTTAAGCATCCAAGCATACCCCTCAACCACCCTCATCATCATGAGTTCACCCCATAATAGTTGGGTCGCAATCACCCAACCTGATCCATGTCACAACCGCAACACCAATGGTGTTGCGACCCCTCACACCAATAGGTTGTGACCCCTTCCACCTAGACCATGTCATGCCTGTGACATCTAGGGTTAGGGTTTCAACCTACCATCAACGTCTTGACCTCAAGGCTATCTTGACCACCATCTAGTCTCTAGGCCGCGACCTCACCACCTAGTCCATGTCGCGACCATGACACCTAGGGCTAGAGATTCAACCACTCCCAACTGTCATGAACTAGGGATGTCTTGAATCCAACCTAACAACATATTGTGACTCAAAGGACACTGTGTCGCGACCCCAACATCTATGGTGTCTTGACCGCGACACCTAGGGGATGACATCTTGGTCTCAAAACAGAACCAAAACCAAGGAGAAAACCATGATCAAGGTACCCAAAATAGAACCTAAACTCCGTAAAACCTCTAAGGACACATATACCATGCGTGAGAGTGATACCAAGGCTCAAGCATAGGGAAGAACCTTCATAACATATCCACCATAAAAAATAGGTACAAGTAGATTAGGTTTTCTGATTTCCACCAAATCAAACAAGATATCACCATCAAACAAGTACCAGAGATTATCACTATCTACTAGCATGATAAGGGGTCTATTTATAGAGAGAATATAGTAACATGCAAGAATAAAGAATGTAATAATAGAGTAGGTTAAGTGTTATATAACCCTCCATAAGAAGATCACTACTAAGGATTTGAAGCTCCAAGATCAAGAGCTCCAAGCACACGATCCAAGGGTTGAAGAAGCTCCACCTAAAGCTCCACTCTCAACCACAATAGCACCTCAAGAAGGATAATTTACCAAGGTAAAATATCATCCAAGAAATGAGAAACAAAAAGTTGTAGGCTGAGCCAAAATAAAGAAGGGGGAAAAGAGAGAACAAACTCCCTCTCACTTGGGTTTTGCCTTGTCAAAAGGTGGCCTATTACCTTTGTGATGAGGAGCTTACTCTCAAGAACGACCACCATATCAAAAAATTGTCTAAGTCCAAGAAAAAGGAATAATATGTAGGTAATAGATTAAAATAAATACCATCTAGAAAGGTAAACAATTACCAAGGGTAGAAGATGAGCTTGAATCACCACAAACACCACATGCAAGATGTAAGGCCCCTAAACTTGCTTAATGAGTTGAATGAGCTTAATTATAATAATTAAATTCTTATAACCCTAATATAACCTTGTGATATTCTTTTAAATCATAAGACAAGTTGAAGTTTCAAATTTGGTCCAATTTGGACATTGTTTGAGCAAGTTATGCAATTTTATGCACATTTTGGACTTTTATGCAATTGACCCAATTGAGATGTTTTCTTAGCAATTCATCACTTGAATTATGTTCCTTGGATATTCTATCATAATTCTTGAGCTTTTTGAGTCATGGGGCACCTATTTAAACCTTGTTTTGAAGGTGTTTTCTCTAAGGGTATTTTAGGGTTTACCCCTTCATGGATGAGCTACCTTTAGTAGCTATCAACTAATGAGTTATTTGTTTTGCTTGGAAATTCAAGAAACGAGGGATAAGAATGTCTCAATGTATGGTGGGGGAGCTTCTTATGTGTGTGCTTGTATATTCTTAATGGTTTAAGGCCATGGACACTTGGAAAGATACTAGAACTTCAACTTTTTCTTTTTCTTTATCTTAAAGTTTCATATACTTATCCCTAAGAACCAAAATGAGCCATTTTCTCTTCACCACTTTCTCCTTATCCCAAACTCGTTCTCCCTTTGTGCTTCTGCGAATTTTCCTATCCAAGGAAGAAGAAAGTGGGGACCTTCTTGGAAAAAGGATCTAGGGTTGCAATTGACTTCCTTTTTGGGTTTAAAAAGCTTCCTTCTAGTGATCTTGACCTAAAAGAGTAAGAATCCCCTTATTTCCTCCGTTTATTTCCTTTTTATACTTCCTCCTACCTTTATACAGGTCTGAACCTTGCTATTCCATGGTAGAAATGGCTCTAAATCTCTAAAATGCTACCTTTCTTGCTCCTTACGCTTAGGGTTTGCTCATTTGATGAAGAAAGGTGCTAGATGGACGAGTTTACAACTTATGATTGGATTTCATACCCTACCTGCTCGAGTTTTCTACTGTTTGGGATTTAATCTTCTCATTAGAGGCAAGTTTTATAACTTTCTCCACGTTTATTGCTTACCATAAGCTTGTTAGCTCATGTTCTTGCTTGAAAATGATGATCCATGCACTAAAAAGCTATGCTTGACTTGGATTTCGATTTTTATAATGTTCCCTGTTCGGATTTCAGTTCTAGATGAACCTGTGATCATGTGTACGTTATTACTAAGGTATAATATGACTTGTATCAGGTTGGTTTGACAACCTATGGTGCTAAGCACCTATCATCCAATGGTCAATTTTAAGGTTTTAAGTTGATTTCTTTTATAAACCCATGACCCGATGATGGTACCATTGCAACAACCCTATGGTATTGTCTTCATGACAACTGATGGTCGAGATAAAAGGTTCAATATGATGGTTACAACCTATGGTCACCCCCTTAGGTCATATTTTGGATCAATTAGAAGTTTAATGTCAACCATTAAGTACCCTATTGATGTTATCAATCAATGATGACATTAGCTTAATATTTGATACCGATTAATGAATATAGTGCTGATCTAACAACCTATGGTGAATTAATGGTCACTAATTATGGTATATCATATCTCCAAAATCTATGGTGAGTTAATCATATAGTTGTAGCATCAATTAAGCCTTAGATCAATGGTTTCTTGGGTCACTTGATGCAATGGTCGAACCTATACTGTAATTGATGGTTTTAACATATGAACTTGACCCAATGGTCAAGATCTAATGTTTATTCCTCCAATAAAGTGTAATTAGGGATAATGTAATATGTTGGTCCTAATAATGTGATTTATATGGTTTCCTTTATATGAACAACTTAAGGAGCTTACTTGTTAACAACGGATGGCATGTTTTAACTGAATAGTCGATTGTGGGTTTTACCATACTCTCAATGGAATTTTTGTGTTGTTAATCAAGGGATGTCTAGGGTTAGATGGTTACGCTTTCTAGAGAAAAAATCAAAGACTTCATAGGTGGTTTATCCAAGGTGTTTACTTATGTAAGAAACCAATGGTCTTACCTTTTAAACATCCAATGATTCTGGGTGACGTTGTGGTATGGTGATATTAGTTGAATGATGATGGAACAAATGGAGGGTTACCCTTAATAAGTTAGTCTTACCTATTCACTCATATTAATAGAAGGGATGATAATCATATTGTGTTGATATGTAACCCTAATGAGGTATAGCTTGTATACCTAGCTTTAATATAACTAAATGATGGTAATTGGGTATGAATAGTCCTTAAATGACTAATACAATCATGGAATACTCTGTTACTATTGTTGAAACCCTAGTATGCTATAACCCGATGGTTACACCTTGATTTATGTGTGGGTTCATACTTGAGAATAATATGGAATGTGATGGTGATGCTTCACCTTATGCATCCATGATCCAATGGGGATACCATGAGTTAGGGTTTGGGTATAAGTGTTGATTCGTAACATTGATATAATTTATCATGTTGAACCTAACTCTAATGCAAATAGATAAATATGAGTATTCATTTTTAACATTCTTATATGATGGAATGATGGTGGAATAACCTCCTTAACATGATCATAACCTTGACGTGTTAATTGGTGGTTATCATAGCCACATTGTTGATACTTTCATATGCTAAACATGTGCATTATGAATATGATGAGTGTTAATCATATCTAGATCCCTTGCATGTTCATGTAATAAAGGAATGTTCTTAATGTTAATATAACCCTTCTATGATTGTTTATGAATATATCCTAGTTCATTAATGCAATATTGTGTTGATTTGGTGTATTATATGCAAGTGATGTTGTTGAGCCTTGTTATAAGGCATGGAAAGATATTGATGATCTAGCAGGGAATAATATGATGGTCTTAATGACCTTTGGGCATGGTTGATACCTGAATGAGGTGTAATCCTCTTGTGTTGATAAGGGTTGATACCCTGTAATATTGTGAAAATGATTTATATCTTGTGATAGTATGATGACTAGTGTGGTCTCATGAATGTCAAGTGAATAGTACCATGTGATAATGAGATGAGAAATTATGTTTCACACATTTTATATCTTTTGAAGTTTTGATATTTATGTGCTTGGTAGAAGTGAATTAGGGTTTGTATGTCCACTTGTTTGATGCAACCTTAATTTGTGTAATGTAAAAAGAAGTGCTTCGATTCATTGCTATTTGACTCGGACATGTTCTAACCCAATTCATATAACTAATCAAGTGAAACTCTAATCATGTAGTGCTCTATGCCATAGATCGATCTGAGTGTCAGAATTTGTCAGATGGTGAAATGAGTATTCCTAAGGGAAACTCAGAGCACATGATGTTGAGTATGTGGGGGTGGCAAGTTGAGGATATATCCTTGTCATCCACAATGCAGATTGTGGAGGTTGGCTATGGTCATGCCTCATACATCTGATGTGATTGAGAACGGTTGCGGCCGTGTCTCGGTGATTATATATGTGACAAGATTGGAGGACAACTGCGGTTGTACCTCAGATGGTAGGGTATGCGTACCCACCTCCTTTCACTAGTGTCATGAGCTGTACCAAGGACGGACTAGGCTGTTAGCAACTTGACCTTATGTGTCGATGTGGCGGACCCGTACTGACCGGGGGCAGAGAAGATCTTAGGAGTCCGACTCTTCCTAGATCTTGTATGGAACTTATTTTGACTTAGTAGTGGTCAGTTGGATTTTGAGTGGTATCCTCAAATTCTTCAGGGCATAATAAAATATGTAATACAGCCGTATAGCATATCTGTTTAGGGTTATACACGATGCTTCACATTGGATGATAACCCTTGTTTGTTCTCTTTACATAAAGATGATGCTTACTGCAATTAAGAGATAGTAGATATACTTATGTTGTGGAAATTCTTAAGATTGTAGATGTGTACATACATTATCCATGATTATGTTGATAACTATACTACTACTGCTAATTATAATCATGATGCTAGCTATCTCATGTTAGTAGTTATGTTTAGCATGCTAGCCATGCCTTTGTAACTAGAGATGCATATAATGCTAATCATGCTTATCCAGATAATTGTGCTTATGTTTTTAGCTCTTTTTATGATGTTGATATGTTCAACCTATTAGACATGCTAATGTTGTTAGCTATGCTTATGTGGCTAGAGCTATTCATAACGATAGAGATTCTATATTACTAGACTTGTTCATGATGCTAGATATGCATATCCTACTAAATTTATTATATAGTCAACAAGATAAAGGATGATAGTCTGGCTTATGATGATAGTTATTATCTACTCCTTTATGTATTTTGTTAATCATCAGTGCTGCTGAGCTTATTTGTTATATCTGATTAAATTGCTTAATTGTTTAATTACTTAAAAATTTTGTAATCAATAATCATTGTTGGAGGTTATATCTCTTGTTGGGACATGGGTCTCACCCTTGTGGTTTGCCACATCTTTTTAGGTAATCTGAAGTGATGAAAACAAACCTGTGGCAGCAAAGAGGAGTTATAGTAATGAATCTATGAGAAAGTTGATTAGATGTCTAGTGTGTCCTAGAGTCATCCATGCATACTTAGGTCTAGGCGAGAAAAAGTTTGTATATGTTGTTTCAAATGAATCAGACTTTTGTTAGCATATTAATGCTTGTTTATGTGGCATATATGAATATTGTTCTCCTATGTATATATGTGGTGGCTAAGATGATAGAAAAATTTGTATCAAGTTATTGGCATAGTATGTATATAAGAAATATTTTGGGCTCTTATGCAAATGTTTGATGTTGAAATTGATTTTAATTTAACCATATTTTTGGGTATGTGATTAATTAGTGATTGATTGTGTTTTACATTTTGAGTAATCTCGTTTAGTGTAACATGTTCTCACACAAGAGGAGATCGGTAACCAAAGCTCCAAGGTCAAATCTCCTTGATCCACCAAGCTCCAAGGACAAGCAAGAGAGAAGGAAGAAGATGGAGGACCAAAAGGGATACAAGAATGGGGAACTAAGAGGTTATATAGATGGGATATGATAGAGAAGGTAAAAGATGAGGTGTCAACACTCCAAGGCACCAAAGGGACACTTGTCCACACAAAAGACCAACATGCACCCACATGCAACCACCTTAACCATGCATGCAAGACATGGTGATACACTCTAGGTTGGATCTAGACCACCTAGACCATCCAACCCCCATGTTGCAACCAAAACACACCAAGGGAGCCGTCCATGGTTGTGACACACCACCAAGGGCCACTAGGTCGCGACACAAGGTAACCACAAACCCTAGGTCGAGACACTCTTCACATGAGCACCCATCTTGACCCAAGACACCCAAGACCATCTAAATCATGACAAACACACCTAGGGGAGGTGTCTCAACCGTGAAACCCTCCAACCAATCCCTAGTCCATGACCTAGGTCGAGACAAACCATCAAGGGTCACAAGGTCAAGGCACACTAACCCTAGAAACTCAAATCACCACTAGGGGTGACACCACTCGACCAAGGGTCAAAAAAGGTGCCCCAAAGCACCACACTCTCTCTCATGAAATAAAGAGAGAGAATGATCACTATAGAGGTGGAAAATTGCACATCAAAACTCTATTTTGGGTAAATTGCAATTTGCACCAAAACTAGCACATAAAGCACAAACAACATCCAAACAAGTCCAAACTTGAAACTTAAGCTCTCCACAAGCCCTAGTTACATCTTATAGATTAGAGCAAGGTTCTAAGCACATGATTAGGCCAAAGCAAATAGGGTTATCCCAAAATTTTTGGTTAGGGGTCTTACATCTCTCTTGCATTCCTAACGACCACTCATTCCACCTAAGAGGAATCACAATAGGAATAACTAAAAATCCAAGAATCCCTAGCTCGAGGAAGTTCAATATATCTTCTATTTTGATTTTCCAGTATAATATGGTCAATACAATAGCTAATAACATGAATGAATTTGACAAACTTATGTTAACTACATCTTGACAAAATCTACCTATGGCTCAATCATTGCAATTTTATATCAGTAATTCAATTAATATGTGAAAAATGTATCTATGGATTATTAAGAATTACCATGAAATGAATAAGTAATTTGAACAAAATATTTCCATTTATGAATTATACCTAGAAATAGTAATAACTATAAAGATTATGTGGATACTAACAAAAACACAAAATATCTATATAAATGACTTATTAAATGCCCTTCTTGGAACCTTAAAATTATTCCAAAATCTAAACAGATGGTTTTTTACAAATCAAACTGAACTATAGTTTAGTATAGACCATATATTGTTCTGATTTTAATATGACCCATTTTAGGCATTAATTATTGCTTTGAGTGATTTTCACCGTAAACCTTACATTTTTACAAAAACATATATGTGAAAAGTTTAAGTAATTTCACCTTGAACACACTACCTTTGAATCCTAAAAATGTTGTGGAACTTAGTTACCATATTTTAGGACTGAAGGATTGGATATAAATTATGTTGGCAAATTGTTCTTGAACCATTTTCAATATAAGAAACCTAAAATTGTGATTTAAAGATTCCAAAATGAAAGACGAATGCAACTTTGTTGAGAAATGTACACTAAGTAAATAAAGATGATTTCAAGCCCATCATACCAGTTTGAGCCATGTTTTGATCATATTTATAATTTACTTTAATCCTTAAAAAAGACATATATTAGAAATTAAGGTCTTGAACCACTCTTATAGCAAGGAACATAAATCTCAAGTTCTTATCTAATTTAAGTGATATATGTACTTGTATAACATGCACAAGTATAACATTAAGTAATCTCAATTTGTTGTTCTTTATACTTTTCTTAATAACCCCAAAAATGAATACTTGGATTTTTTTTCATATTATTTGAACTATCAAAACTATAGAGAAATGTCTCTATTTTTGTCTTATTATGTCAAAGGTTGTTTAGAAGCGGTAAGAAGATGTGTTTTAAGATTTAAGGAAGTGTTACATAGGTTTTATACTACAAATCTGTGGCATGTTAGTAGCCACATATTGGCGATCCCATTTGGTCATTGGTGACCACCAAAAGCAACCAACATGGTCATTGGAAACCCATCTCAGTCACCATTGACCCATAACATTGTCTCTTCCCTCTCTGACTAACATTGAGAAACCCAACACTCATCAATGACCCTTCTCTCATTGTTGGTAACAGGCATGAGGTTGCCACCAACCCTTATGCCTCAATACTGACTCAACCCAACCTTGGGTTGCTAGTGGACATTGACCCTCCAATCAATCGCCATTGAACGCTTAAGGCTGGTGCCAACTTGAGTCTATCCAAACCGTTCAAAACTAGTTCGATGATGGCTGGGTGACATACTCAAATTTTAGATACCAATGTAAATGTTTGGTTGAACCCCCTTGACATTTCACTTGAAACCAAAATTTGTATTTACCCTTTCTTTTCCAATGTTTAAGAATCCAACTGAAAGTTAGTTATATTTATTTGCACTCTCATGGATGGTGTATCCATCTTTAAAGTTATTTGTTGCATTAAATTTATTGATCTATCAAACCCACACAATAATAATAGACATTATAATATAAAAATAGACTATATAATAAAATGATTTATATGTTGATGTATAATTCAGTTGGAAGTTACATGAGAAAACTAATACACGGAATTACTAAAGTGATAGAACTTGAAACTAATAACTTTGCAAGATATAAGATGTATTAGAAGACTAACAGTAAAATTTGAAATCAAAATTATTCAATATGTATCATGTAGAAAACCATTATACATGGCATAAAAAAACAACCAGACAACTGAGTTTTTAGATTATATGTGTGAGCATTCTCCTTCTTTGGACATTGTACATTAAACAAGAATTTATTGAGAATGTTCTCTTATCCTAGAACACCTTTGACTACCATTTAATTCTCAATAGATTCATGATATTTTTTCCCATTACATTGAAATGTTTTGATATCAGTCATTTAGTGGTGCACAATTTTAAAAATATCTTGTTTTGAATCTAATATAATATAATTTAGTGAGACCAAATGATGGCCTTCTAATTAGCTCAGTCACCATAAAATTGTCATTCACCTTCACTAGACGTTCCTAAATATAAACCCTAACATGATTGCTCCTACAATTCTTACCTACATTCCCCAACTGACACTTCTTTTTAGGCCTTTAATTTGTGAAAACGCTCGGCACAAATTCACTAAAATTTTCTAACAATTTACTTTTAGTTTATCATGTAATCCTATGCTTATGAAATTCAAATTGTAGTTAACAACTTCTCTAGTTGATTATCATATATTCTACTAAATAAATGATTGTAAATAGTCTAAATTCCATTAGGTAAAGTAAAAAATATGATTCATGTATATACTTAAATTAAAATTAAAAGAAGATTTAGATGACAGATCATAAGTTTGCATATGCATGTTACATAAGTTTTCCAAAATTTAGTGAGTCACTTTGACCGGACTTTGATCAAAATCGAACTGTTTCAAGCGACCACTTTAATCAATGTTGGTGTGACATCCTAGGATTTGATGCCTCAAATACAATGATCTTAAAAGGAATAATTGAACTACTCATATCACCAAGGTGCACTTTATTTTTCAGGATCCCATCACTAAGAACTCTATGGTTAGCCATGCTCAACCCAGAGAACTACTAGGATGGTGACCGGTCGGGAAGTTGATCTGGACTTGTGAGTGAATGAGGTCAAAGCATGCAATTAATCATAAACAAAAATCGAGTTCCATTTGATTAATTTTGTCTGTGTTTTTCCTAGTTCCTGGCATGTTTTAAGAGATATTATGACGTTTATGCCTTTTTCCTTTTGATGGCTCTAATTTTTCTTGCATGGGTGATTTTTTCTTTTAGCTACAAACCTGGCATTACACCTACGTGGTTTGGTTTAGGCAGGTATAGGTTACGTGGCCGGTTGTATTTGGGCCACAACTGTATGGGGTTGGGCTAAACTGCCGCTGACCAAGATAATTATATACATGTGGCTTTTACTCAAATTTTCATTGGTCGGTTACTCAAGAAGTGATAGTAAATCAAAGGTTTATCAGAAAATTATGGAAAAATACTCATTGGAAAGGATTTTTGAATAGGAATCTGATATGTAGATTTTAAAAGCCTAATTGGGTAAAGTGAGACATGTTTTCTTAATGACCTATGATTAAGGTTTAAGAAGTCAAATATGATGATAATGAATTAAAGTATGTAATTTTAGGAGACGTAAGAGTAACTCAGGATGAGAGAGACCAAAAATTAGGATCTACCTTGCTCCAAGTAAGTGGGGCATGCCACTATGCATTTGTATTTTGGTTGAATTGCATGTTATGTATGATTTAGGATTATGCTTTAAATTTCCAAGTTGATGAATGCAATAAAGATAATGATGATGCCTCTAATTATATTATTGCATGTTGATTGCTATATTAATAAAGTCCTATGCTTATCACGGATGCTCATTAGTTTAATTCTATGATTATGTAATGATTAAGAAATTGAAGAAAGAATCATGTAAATCATGTCATGTTATATCAAAGTGAAGAGGGAGAAATCCCATGATGATTAAGATAATGCACGAAAGTTGTGAATTGTTCCTCTTTGTGTTATTTTGTCTTTATGGCATTGATAAGCACTTTGGTGCAACTAAGATGAGCCTTAATCGACCTGATGATCACTTTGGCATAATTATTGAATGAGGACGATTTACATTGATGGTAAGATAAGAACAATGATGTTAATGTTTAAGATAAGGGAATTAAGTAACTTATTATATGTTTATCACAATGATGGACCTTTATAGTCGTTATGGGCTTCCTAACAATGATGGATTTTTTTAGCATGATGTGTCCCACGTGGGCAGTGATGGAGAGAATGCATATAGTAATGTTTCTTAATTCATTGATGTAATTAAAGCTAAAGTGTAATGGTAATTCTTAATGTTAAGTCATGTCAAGTTCATTTCATTTCAAGTATATATGCTTATTTTTCAATTTTTATAAAATGCATAGTGTTGCTTACTTTGTTTCTTTGTTTCGCATGGTCGTGGGATGAGGTGTCTCTAGATCAAGGGGCTAGAGAGAACTAAATCGATCCCTTCAGTGTGTTGACATCAATGAGACTTTATCTTGGTGGGGTTCCATATACCACTGAATAGATCATATAGCTAGTTTTTATTTCATGCTTTAGATTTGCTTGGCCTCCATGTATTAGGTTTGAGGTTAAGGTGGGAAAATTTATGTTTTACCTTTCAAGAACAATGCATGAATCTATATTTCCAATTAATGTGTGGTGTTTCATTTATCTTGTTGCTATTGAATATCATGTTTTGTAATGTTCCTCCAAGACAAGTGACCCATGTTATGGAAAACATAGGGTTTGGTTCCACTGGTATATATGTGCTTGGAGGGATGTTACATTTACCCTAAAACTTATCTAAGTTGTTTAAGAAGTAATGCATGAACAATTTGGAATCATAAGATACACATACGAATCTTGATGAGTAAACCCTAGTGTGAGGGGACCCTTAAGATCATATGTAGGTTTATTGTAATATATTGCTATGGAAGTTATGAGTTTTGACTTTAGGATGGAGATAGGTATAAGGATGGTAAAGTAGTAGGATACTAAGATGTTACTATGGAATAATTTGTGACTCAAATCTTGTAATTGAATTTGGATCCACCATTTGCTTTATGATGATTAGATTTCATCATGAAAACATAATTTTCCATTATACAATTATATGTATAAAAGAAAATTCCATGAATTTATCTATGTTTTCTCAAACTGAATCACAAAGAAGAGATGTATGGAGTTTAATATAGAAACCCTAGATTTAGTTGTAATTGAAATATAAAACCCTAAGTTATGTGTATGAGGCTTGGGCTAAAAGGTATTGTTGACCTACCCTTTTGTACCCTTTGACTTTTTGGATGATAATGTGAATCTTAGAGTTGATAGGTTAGTAACACAAGGACCTGAATCTTAACCCTAGTTGAGTATAACCTATTAGTTAGATGCATGATCTATGAACAAAATAAACCCCTAATATATTCACAGCTAAAAGATACATAAGTAACTCTAGTACCTTGATGTTGCTTAGCTTAGCTTATTAGGTCAAACCTTTTAAGGGGTGGAGGAAAGTTCGTTGGTAGTATAAGGATGGTTGACTTTTGGATACGAAATCCTCTTTAAGGGGTGGAGTGTTGTAACATATTGAAACTTAGTATCTTGACTCTAGAAATCCTATTCCCATGTTTGGAAGATTAGAATTATTGGTTCTTTAGACTTGACCAAACAAGGATGAAAATACATCTTAATGCATGTAGTTAATGCATATAATGTGAATAATTCAAATGTAACCCATAATTAAGTGCTAACATGTGAGTAAGTTCATTAAGTATGTCACATATGCTTCCCTCTACTAACTAATATTCACATAATGGCTAGGATACATTTATTAAGGGGAATAATGTAATTAACACATGAATAGAAATAACAAAGTGAATTTCCATGTTCATAAATATGAATCACGTTCCATTATTTACATATATATTTGATTAATGGACTAGATAGTTAAATAAGTAAAACATGGCATTTCATGCATAATAATATAAGGAAACACTTTTTGAAATGGATTGAAGATAATAGGACTCAATTAAGTGAATTTTGATGATAAAGACAAAAATATTTTGATAAATATAATGGTAATGAGACAAAAATCTGAAAGGTTCCATAATTCATAAAAGAAATCTCAAATATCAAATCCAATCAAAAAATGATGTTGTTCACGTCCCAATCAGCTTAGGTGCCAAGTTTCACATTATTTGAACAACAATAGCTATCCTAGTCTTATTTGGAAAAGAAAATATGAGATAAGCCCAAAATATTAAATAAAATAATGAAATGTCCCAAAAGTAGAAATATATGTAAATTTGGGTTCCTTATATATTAATTTATTTACTTACAAAATTCACTTCAATTGCTCAATATTGGTTGCCATAAACAAATTATAAAGGAAATTTACAAGATGATGTTATAAGGACTCAAACAAATTAAATGACTTAATAAACATTCTCAAAAGTTAAAACTAATGATAAAATCAAATTCTAAATGTTAAAATTAGCCTACTTGCCAATTTTCATCTTGTTTTGGCAATGTTTGCTCTTCCATTTTTTTGAAAAAGAAAAGAAATAAATGTTACAAAACACTTTATTCTGAATATTGTTTCGATAAGGCTTCTTGGATTTATTTTGCTGTCACTATTTAATATATGGATCTTTTTACATTATGTGGTTGATCTTTCTACATTATGTCACACTATGGTTCTAGCTTATGGAAAGTTAAGATGCACATCCCTTTTTCGTCGTTGATTTTCATATCAGATGACTAAGGAGCCATCCTCTACCTTGTGTCTGTTTTGGAAACAAGCCGACTTTCCATTAATAGTGTATGTTTCATACAATGATTTTCATGCCACTTTATCCCACCTAAGTCCACCATTCTTTAAAATTTTTGTTGCTACGAATTCCTCGTGTGATTCTGAATCATTTAAGCCATTATTTGGACCCTAGGGTTTGGTATATAAAAAATGCCCAATCTCCCCTTTTTCATCTTCTCCTTGGGCCGTGTTGATTCTGCCTATGTTGAATTTCATCCAACGAAAGCAATCCCTCGATCATAGTTGACCTTTATAAACTTCCTTCTGCTACTCGATTTGCTTAACCTTCCCTATGTGTCTCTACCAAACTCGCCTACCTCATTCATGCAGTCAATCAAACTTCCCAGTGGTAGGGCTGTCTGACCTCGATTGCTTGGTTCACACCATTGTTGTGACCTCCTCAAGCGGCCTTGCAGTTCCAGGTGGAGTGTGGCAACATGGATCTCTACTTCATGTTTAGGTTTCAGTTCCTCAAAACTAGAGGTCTGGTGGAGGTTCTCTCAACCATTTTTCACACAAAGTAGGGTGATATTGAGCTTGCAAGAAGGTAATGAAACTCATACCTGCCTACCGAACCTTCCCATCCACTAAAACACAGATTTTGAGTTTTACTTGGTTTAAGCACCGCCTCGATTAGATCTATAAATGGGTATGGGTAGATCCATGGACCCACAAATCTGGGCTCTTTAAAAACCCATCACGGGACTAAATTTTTGTACTTGCATACCCGTGGACCAACATACTCTTGGATCCGCATATATGTGAGTCCACTAATGGGTGTAGTTGGACTCAAACCCGCTAGACCCGCGTACCCACTATATGTAAATAATTATGTAAATAATATGTTGTTTAGATCATACTTTACTAGTCCAACTAATGTAATACTTGATATTATATCATACTATAATTATAATAAGGTTGAGACAAGTCGTCTAATTGAGAATTAATTATTCTAATTACAATCATGAACAACATATGTAAACTTACAATCAAATAGTAACATTATATGCTACATAATTAAAACACTATGAAGCTGACTACAAATATGTAAACAATTAACTCAACTAATCTTCAATATACAAAATATTACATTATTCAATATAACTTATATCATGTTAACATCCTACATTATATCAATATATCATTGTATTATTATATATAGAATATTTGTAAATTTTCTTACCTAAATAATATGATGTTACTTAGAGAACCACTTACCCGCATACATGCACTGCATAACCACTATTATTATGGATTTGGATATGGTGCGGGTCTAGATTTTTATAATGTGAGTCTAGAATCGGAATCAGACCCACTAAATTAAATAATATATAGATATGGATATGACTAAATCCGCACCGTACCCGTACCGTTTACACCCCTAACCTCATTTCAGATCACCGTCGTGGCTTCTTTAGTCGTATTCGTTGGATTTCTGGTGACTTGGACCCTCCATGTTGTTCCTAGTTGAAAGTGATATTTTTCTATTCTGTCTTCTGGGCGGTGGAGGATATCATTCAAGTCTTCTCCTACTTCTCTACCTATATACCTACTTTGGCGACAATTGTTCTCTGGACCTAGGTTTATTGAGAGCCATTATACCGGCTGGACGTGTTTGACCTTGTCCCAAGAACACTTCAAAATCGATTCTTGGGTGTGAGGATGAGAGAAACATGAGATGGGATTTTGGGTTGAAGCTCGAGGAATGGTATGATGCATGTAGGAAAAAGAAAGAACATGAACCTTCATAGATTCCATGGGTTACCACTCTAGTTTCCTTTCTACATTGTTTTGTTCTCAGGGGTACTTTCGTCAGCCTTGTGGATAAGCTTGCATATGTGGCTTTAAGGATTATTCTAATTGGTCGGTTGTTTCTAAAACTCATAATAAATTATTTATAACTTAGACAATTAAATAAAAGATTTTTTGGATTTTGATATTTTTTCTATCTAATGGTATTGGCTTTATCACCTAAATCTAATATAATTATTATGTGATTTTTAAGGATTTATTTAATTGGTTAGATTTTCTAAAATTCATAATTAATAATTTATAAGTCAGAAAAATAAAGCAAAATATGGTATGAAATTATAAAAATATAACCTATAATATCACATGATTTTTGTAACTTAATTCAAAAATAATAAAAGGAAAGTTTTAGGGTTCATATAATCAATGTAAACCTAACCCTAATGTCATATATGCCATTAATAGGTTGCTTGTGTATTGAGATGGAATTAAGATTCTAACTTTGGATATATGTAGACTTCATGTGAAGTATGTTACATGTCCTTATTCAAATTGAGCAATTCATCTAATTTCTCTTTCTCTTGATGTATGTTGCATCTCTTATTAATCATATGGAACAATCACCTATATTTGTCTCCCTTTTGGTCATATGAGATATCTACACAATTATTCTCCTATATGAGAATTTGAATCATGGGTGGTTCTTTTGATATACTCAATTTGATGAATATTCTTTTTGATCTTTGATTTTTATTTTGTTCACATTTTTACATTTGGTAATTTAATTTTGGCAAATTGAAATAAATGGAATCTCATTTTCAAATGTGAAGGCCCCTTGTGATGTTATGTTGTATCTTAATTGTGCAGACTGATTGGATATTTGTTTATGGGTCCTCTGACCCCACACGGTAACTATTTGGTGTTCTCATCAAAGTTTGTTTGAGTAGCATGTGCATTTGTACTACCATAATATTTTGGTTGTGTCTTTCCACTCCGAGTATGCCTTTTCACTCACATTATATATATTGGGCATACCTTATCGTCCAGGGTGCGCCTTTCCAACCAACTTAGGCTTGAGATTTATGAGTCTCGACCATATATAAATAGAAGTATTCTAATTATTTTACATGCATTGGTTATGATTTGATAATGTTATTATATGGAAGGAATTCTTATATTATTTATATCCTTTTTAATATGTGCCTCTTCTATTGACTTGTTTGTTGATATTTTGAAATTCATATCGTTTGATATTCACTTGCATAATATTTTTCCTCTACTATGGGAAGTCTTGTTATATTTGATGTTTTTCTCTTATATTGCTCAAATCCTGAATAATATGCACATAACTGATTTTATGTTGACAACTTCCACTTTTTGTTCTCTTTTGAGGCATGTTTTCAAACCCATGTGTTGTCAGTGAGGGATCTAGAAATTTGTATTGGGGGTGAATTCAATGTATATGTAAATATAATTTGGTTTTACAAGATCGGGGTTGAATTTAAAAAATTGTTGTCATTGAGAATTGAACCTTCATCACTCAGTCTTGCTAACAACACATTTACCACTCCAACCAAGTACTTTATTTATCCAAAACTAAACCATCATAATATTTATATACATTATTAGATCTTCTTTATCATAAAAAGATATGTATTTAGCATTATTTTGGGGGAGAGGGGGTGGGGCTTCAGCCCCGACAGCCCCTATCTACGCCCCTAGGTGTTGTACTTGGAAGACTTGACATGGTGACATGGACCCAGCTAGGTGGAGCTCTCTAGGATATAGACTTGAGATAGTTTAGATATCCCTCTATCATGATGTTTTGTTTTCATGTAATTCCCAAGTGGGAGGATATTTTGTAATCTTCTACAAATTGGATATAATCATGATTTATTATTCACTACTACACTTTGGTCATTTTCTACCATAGTTTTGAAAAATAGTGTGTTTGGATTAGATGGTTTTATTCCTCAAATTTTAGTAGGGAGTGGATCACCTCTCCGGTCCCACTTCTTACAGTGGAAAACTTCTCAAAGGATTCCAAAGTTGGCGTTGTCCATGAAAACTCAGTATTCAAAACTTTCTTGAACCTTCTGATGCTCTCCTTCTTTGCGGTTTTCATGCATATAAGGATAGAACCTCAACAACTCCATGAAATTTACCCAGTAGTCATTAATAGACCATGATCCCTGACGCAATTGCTCAAACTGAGTCATCTTCTCCTCCATGTTCGTCTCTAGGAAGTAACAACCCACAAACTCCCGTCAAAACTACTCCCAGCCAACCACCTCACCCGATCTCTTCTCCTCCACAGTGGCCCTCCAGTGGCTAGCACTACCCTTCATAAGATAGATCGTATGCTTCACCTTATCCTCCTCAAAGATATTCAGAATCATGAATGCCTTCTCTAGCTCTATCAACATGTGTCAGCATTTTTCGATTCTATTGTGCCCAAATACTCCATGGCTCCCACACGTTTGAAACACTCAAAGGTCTCTCCTAGACCTTAAAATTCCGCATATGTGATGTGTAATATCCCTCTTTTTAGGAGTAAAATAAAACCTTTTATGTAGTTTTCTTTAAATGAAATTTTGTTAAGGGTCTAAAGGCAAAAGTTCCAAAATAGTTTTACTTCTAGGATTTCAATGCAAAGAGAAACAATAAAAGGACTCAAAATAAGTTTTTCCTTTATATTAATGTGTTGCAAATAATTATGTAATCTTGATAATATGCTTCCCTTTTCTTTTATTAAATAAATCTAAAAGTAATGGAAGAGAAAGAGAAAGAGGAAGAAAAGAAGCAACAATTCGAAATTTATACTAATTGGACATTAATGTGTTTTTCCTTTTTATAGATTCCAAAATAAAGCCTCTAATGTTCATTTTCTCTCTCATGTTCTCAAATTTGCCAAAAAGTCATCATAGTGTGCCTCTTATCCTTTTAGTTCGAAAATATGTAAGGAATATACTCTCTCGGCACCTTCAAGCAAATCTCTCTTTTTATTTTATAAATATATAGGAGGGAAGTGATTTTCCCCTTGTTTTCTCTCTCATCCTAGGAAAGTGCATAAAAAGGCAATAACTAAGTGTGCCATGACTTGGGAATAGACAAATAGTGATTATCTCAAATTTTTGGAGTAAAATCCACAAAGGAAGTTCCCCCTCTTTTATTTAATTACTTTGTACACTTAAATTAAGATAAGAAACAAAAATAGAAATCATAGACTTAACATTGAAAAACCCTAAATATTATTGGCTAGGAATATTCTAGACCCTTTATTAGTCAATGGTCCAAATTTGGACTCATTTGGACTTTGTTTGACCACTCGATTAAATTAGGAAAGATTTGAGTATAGTTTGATTAGGAATTACATTTAATGTCTTTGATTTTCCCTAAAGTCGGATGTATTTTGACCTATAACGCTTTCCCTTTTTTATTTCTATTTCAAACGCACCTCTCATGGTCATTCAATTTTGATCGGAGGATACCCGGGTCATCCCCTACCTTCCGCCTATTTGGGCAAGTAGGGCGCCGACCCAACGAGTAACTCCCCAATAGATTTCTCCCTCTTTACTCGCCCTCTCCTCACGATTTCTTCTCCCCCGAGTTTGTCTCTCTCTCATGCATATCCCGAGCCCTAGAACTCCCTCTCTCATGGAGTATATAGGAAACACCCTTTAGGGCTCACGCTGCTCTCTCTGCCGTTTTGCGCAGCCGCCACCCTAACCCTCTCCACTGCCTGATCAAGCCCTCAAAAGCACTGCTTGCCCTGAGGTGTTCCTCCTCCACCCTTAATTGCCTTCCTTTTTCCTCAATCCCCCAGACCTGCTCCACCTTTGTCTCTGATGATGACGGTTGGGTGCACATTCCTCTGTCTAAACCAGTGCAATTGCAACGGCGGTAAGCATCCTCGACCTCTATTCTTTGCCCTTTTTCCATCGCTTTGGCTCACTGTGCCCCCAGTTGATGTACCCTGTAGGACCGTTTTCCCCTCCCTCACCAGCGCGTACCGCCACGGCATGTCAGTGGGTCTCCGACCCCAGTATCACTTCCGTCTACCTCGCCACGCCTCCTAGAATGATTCTCGACTGCTTTTGGGTGCTTTGCCGCATGTTGTACCTTGGTCTTCGCCTTGGGGTGTTTTCCCTTTTTTTACAGTGTGGCGTGGAACATGACCTCCTGTGATCCTCCTTCTTCATGCTTGGGCATCTTCAACCTCGCCAGGTTTTCACAGATAGATCTTCACTACCCTCTTGCCATTGCTTTAGGATTCTTTGGAGTTGGCTGTCTCAGTTCACCTCCCCCTTCACGACAGCAGTGGCATGGAGATTGACTGCTCGCCTGGGCTCGAGAGCTGGGTCTTTGACCTCGACTTGGAACCGGGAAGCCACCCAGATGCTTGGGTTCTCGATTGGGATCACCCTCCGTGAGCTCTAATTGGAGAACCGATCTCCAGGTACCTGTGTTCGTCACTGAGCCAAGGGGGAAAATGGGGTGAAGAATCCAGGTCTCAAAAGACCTAGATGCCCCCGTTGTTTTAATAATTTGATTAACATCGTAGGGGTATTTTCGAGTTTCCACCCCTTTTATTTTTCGGTTGACCACTAATCTAGCTGGGAGAGACCCACGCTGAGATGGTGGGCTCTCATTGGCCCAACTCATCCGATCCCAACAACCCAGTGGATAAAAGGGTCGCCTATGTGGCATTTATTCGATTTCTAATTGGTTGGTTTTCATTAATTCATAGTAAATTGCTCAATGCTCAGAAAAATGAGAAAAAAATATGTTTTGGAAAGGATGTTTTGAGAGGAATCCAAATATGTGGTTTTGACAGTATGATTTTGAATAGCCAAACCTTGATTTTTGTAGAAGTGAATCTACGGTTTAAGATTTTGAATAAAATATATTTTGATGTGACATATCTTATGAACAAGACAATTAGGGTTCTTTAGACCCAGAGAGTGATTGAGACTCACTCAACCTTGGAAGAGAGAGAATACACTCTCCAAGTGAAAATGTAAGTGGTCCATGCTAATTGAACATAAGTAATGTTTGCTTTTTTTATGAATGTATGTATGCAATGAATGTTATGAATGTTTTATCTATTTAAATTGTTTAAGGTCAATGAATGCATCATGAATTGAATTGAACATTTTGTTTTACTGTTCTTATTATTGTATCACCTTCATGAACATTAAGAGTAAAGCTAAAGTTAAGTTTTAAGAGCAAAGTAAGAGTTTTTCAAGAGAAAGATAATGTAAAAGATAGATTATATAAGGTCCTCATTAAGAGGCTCTTCGGGGCAAAACTAAGAGGCACTTCGGTGCATAAGAGAAGAGGCACTTCAGTGCAACCCAAGAGGCACTTCAATGCATAAGAGAAGAGGCACTTATGTGCAACCCGAGGATCCCTATATAGGTCAAGATAAAAGAGAATTTAAAAAAAGTAATTGTATGTCTTTTAAATGTTTAATGTTTAATGTTTAATGTTCAAAGTCTATTTTCAGTTTACAAGTTTTCTTTATATAATATTATGTTCAATTCCACTTACCATTGGTTTTATGCATGGTTGGGGGTGTGATGCCCGCAGGTAAGGAGAAAGCTTAGGAGCAAGAAATGCAAGGGATAGCTCAAAGAATCTTTAAGATGAAAAGACCTAGTGGGGTGCCTTTTACCAAGATGATCCAAAGTTTAGATAGCATTATATCATGTATGGTCTTGTTACCAAAGTCGATTAAGTGTATTTGATGTGGTTTTCTTTTGCCAAAAAATCTATGTATGAATCAGATTTACATAATGTAAAGTGTTTCATTTATTCAAATTGCAAATGAATATCATGTTTGTGACACCCCCTTGAGTAAACTACTTCCACTCAGTTATGTTTACATGTTGTGAAAAGTGGGGTGTTACACGGTGGGTGCCCTTGGTTGAGGTGCAGGTGCCCTATCTTATATATGTGTGATCTTCAACATTAGCAACCCAAAGTGGACTAAAAGGCTAGATCAGCTATGGTCAAAGGGTCAAATGGAGGTGAGATAGGCTATTTTGGCCCCATCTTAGGTACCCTTCCAACATGTACCCATCTCCTACGACCACCTCCTTGCGCCACAATGCTACTCTCAACATATTCTTCCCATTCTCCAAACATCTCTACACAACCATAGACATAGTTAGATATGTTGGATATGTAAGAACATACACAACGACCTAAGTCCTTTATTCCTATAGACTCAACAAATATAATGTTGTGATACCACCAAATTGTGGCAACCCGTCACACTGAAATAAATTACTCAAAACTAAAACATCAATCAGGCACTAATCAAGTATATTACCAAAAATGTACAGAATTGAAACCGCATAAAAATGTCTAAACATGTCAAAAGAAACATTTAATAAAGGTTCAACTTCATATATATATATATATATATATATATATATATCGGGTATCTTTACACGAGTTCAATGGCCTCAGGCACAACATGTATACAAAAGATGTTGTTCACATAATAACAAAATTTTATATTGTTGATGATAGACAACTAAAAACTTGAGTCGATATAATACAACATACAAAACTCCCTCCTCTGACCTAAGAGTACAAGGGTGACTCTAGGACTCTATACAACCCAACAAACTTCTCTCTCTACAGATCTTCAAATTGTGCCTCCTCTCCGCTCAGTGACTGACAACACTATGGTAACATAAAAAGGGTGTGGAAACCCACAAGTGAGACCCATATCCCGGGATATGATACCTATAGTAACATTTGTTGCTTACCAATGTTATGTATTTAAGTAGTTAAAGAGATAGTATTATAGAGTTGAACGACTATGCAACTTAAACAAAAGATCATATTAGGGTTACAAATACAATTGATTTCTCTTACCACATTATAAATCACCTATATATAAAAAAGAAGCATAGAAAGGGTATTCAAGTAATCCTAACGGTTGTACTACACAACCGAGTTACATATTTTATTAAGTCTTGGATAGTTTGAGGCATACCACTCAAACTATCAGTTGACAACTGCAAATTCGAAATCAACCTTGTATGAGATCTAGGATGACCAGAATGCTAAAGATCTCATCCTCTCGATTAGTACAAGTGACATCCATAGTGGTATATCAGTTGAACTACTAAACAACCTAGTCCGTCATGGGTATATAGGTCACAACACCAGAAACTAGGATATAAATGCTTAAATCTGAGTTACGACTGTAGTCTCTCTCAATCACATCCACATCTAATACAACCTCAGTTGCTCTCTAAATCTTAGAATTGGGATGACATGGATATATCCTCCGCGTACCTATATATACTCAATAGTATACGACCCTGAGATCCTTTTGGGTCATTTTACTATCCAAAAAGTTCTGACATTGAAATAGTTCTATTATCACATGGCACTACATGATTAAAGTTACATTTGATTACTCAAGTCAGTTAAATATTTTGACTGCATCAATCAAGTTACATGCAAACACCATAAATATTGTACAAAATAATTGGGGTTTGAAACCTCTAGTGATATATAAAATGTATAAAATAGTTTCATGTCACTCTAAGCATGGGAGTTCATACATTTAAAACTTATAATAGTTGAGTTGCTTAAATGCTAGGATTTCATCCAACCATCATTACAACGTCATATCAGTAATTCAGGTCCTACAGCTGCATAAGATTCTCAACGAACTATAAGGCATAGTATGTGGGTCAATTGCCTACTCCTTGGGTACCAAAATATCACATATATGGCATTTTAGGATTTCAAGAAGTCACATTCCAAACTTTAGGACTTTTGTACACAAATATGAGTTTATATAGCAGGAAAATGTTCATGAAGACAAAGTAAATCTTAAGAACTCACATCATCATCTTGTTATGTAAAACAATTTTTAAATAGATCATATTTTAGCATTCTAGGAGCTTTTAAAGCAAGATTAATGACATGCATGTAGAAAGTAGGCAAGAAATGCATTTAAAGTTATATCACTTACCTAGTAGAGGAGAAAAACCAAAGTGTAGGGGAAAGTTTTAAAATCAGCAACAAAACACTGAGTTCATACCACCAAAATATTGAAAATGTCTCCTTCCTCCACGAACAAGGTGATTACATAAGAAACAAGAAACACGATCAACGTCCCTGGATCAGTCCAAGAAACCTTGATTCTAGCACATGCATCCATGAATCCGCAATTCAACAAGCTATAATGAACCTCCATCGTTTACCTTAGAAATCTCGTCACACTCCTCTGTATGCAACTAATACTCTGCTAAATGAGTGAGGGGCAAGAGGAATGATGGGTATTTATAGGTGGGTGGGTCAAAAGAGCATACTTCTCATCATTCAATGGACTCATCAGGAAATGACTCAGAGGATTCGTCGGTGTTGTTTTGAAAATCATGTCGATCGATATTTGGTGAGGTGCATACACACATACAGAAAGCTTTATCGATTAAATACATAAAAGCTTGTTGACTCAAAAACTCTATCGAGCATCAGAAGTCCACCGGTTACCAAGAACTCATTGAGATAGATGGAGGAATGGGGAATCTGGGGCCTTGGACCCCCAAAAAATCTAGAAATGTTTTAATTAGTTATAATTAATTAGTTCCTAATCATCTCTCTCTCTTCACTTCTTATTCCTCCTTTATGAAATATTAGTCCTTTTTGTTTCTTTTTTCTGGATCCTTTCTTATTTTTTAGTTGTTTTCTCTCATCAATTAATATACATGAAATTTATAACAACAATCATTCAAAGAAATGTGTTTTTGATAGCAAGTTTTAACATGTACACAAAAGATGTACCCAAAAAACAAAACTACATTATTGTAATATATCTTAGTTAATCAAGAAAAAAACTCAAACTTTCAATTGATGGGAGTATTAAATTCCATAGAACCCACCTCCCTATTTTAAACATCCTTAACTAATGAAAACCTAAGTAAATCTATAAAACCAAATTTTCCCTCATTCCAACACTTTTTTTTGCAGAAGTCTGAATGTTTTTATACGATACGTGCAAATATTTTATTATATTACTATCAAAATTTATATGAACATTTCTCATACACAATAAATTCTAGAAATCAAAGGTCTTCCTTTTCCCACAGTATACAAGGAATCATATCCTTAGTTACTATGTACATGCACATGGTAAATACTAATTGGTGCTTTAAAAAAAAGCCATCTCTCCGTCACATTTTACTTTCCTAATCTCTTTCTAATATGTATAAAAAATTGACTATGAATCTGATAAAACGGTATCAAAACCATTACTAATCTAAGATTATATGCCACAAGATCTAAAACAAATAAAAATCCAAGGAGATATAACTTTTTATATGTCATTATTGTCTAGTTCTCAAAAAGCATTGTTCATTGGCAAAGAAAAAAATAGAAACAATAGTATATATACTTACGGTGTTGAGGAATTGTTAGATATACATTGACAATAAGTGCCTTGGGTTTTCCAGAAGGTGAAAAAGGTACAAATTCATCTCCATACGTTTTATTTATTATTTTCTTCAAAGTGTTACATCTCATTAGGAATACATGATGTTATTGAAATATCATGCATTTGATAAATCACACTCAAGACAATACATGCATGATGAACAATTAGTCAAATATAAAGATATTTTTATTTCTTATAACACTATATAACAGTCATTCAACATCATGTTTAAAGCATTCAATATTTTGCAATGATGCTTTATGTAGATCTAAGTCACAATGAAAAAGAGAACAATTGTTTGCTTTACCCCAAAGTACATAATGAAGTACAAAATCCAACCAATTCAAATGTCCATTTAGATGATCTTGTCATAGAAACTCTTGTTGGTCTTAGTTATTCTCCTTCGATTAATGAGGATGCTATATCGACTAAGCCATGTCCTAAGCATCCAACATTTGATGAACAACATGTACACAAACATTCCATAGTATGTGATCTTGGCTTGAGACGTCAAATCTGGGAACATCCTATTTGTAAGCAAGATGAAATGTGAAGAGCTTATATTTTAGCTGGTCTGTATCAACATCTCTTAGAAACATATCTAACAACTAGTTCTAAGAAGCATCCATGCAATATCCAATCTTCTTGGTTCCAAAAATTCTCAACATGGCTAGAGTATTCTCCAACAAAAGATTCTACATTCTGTTACACTGTTTTATATTTAGAAAAACCCTGACCGCACATTTAGGATCATCTACCTACACAGTTGAGGGCTTTCAAAATTAGAAAAAAGTTGATGGAGTTCATTGTGCTTTCACAATGCATGTTGGCATAGATCCTTGCTCTCCCCACAACATAGCAAAGAAGTCTTGTAAGGAATTAATACTCTAAAAGGGGCATATTGACAAAGTCATGGAGCAACAATCAACACAACAAATTTTATCGAATTGTGTACATCTTAAAATTTCCATTGATACTGCATGGTGGTTAGCATTCTAGGCTTGTTCATTTTGAGGAAAGGATGAGTCCTTATCTTCCAAAAATAGAGGCAATTTCATCAAGATGATTAAGCTATTATCTTAATATAATAGAAATCTTGTTGAGGTAGTTTTAGACAATGCTCCTGGAAATTCCAAGTATACTTCAGCTACAATTTAGAAATAAATCTTGCACATCTTAGCATCAAAAGTTCAACAAGCTATCCGTGCAAAAAAATTCCAAAGCACCATTCTGCATGATAGTTGATGAGGCTAGAGATGAATTCGAAAGGGAACAATTAGCTATAGTTGTAAGATTTGTTGACGAAGATGGTTTTGTCAAGGAATGATTCCTTGATGATGTGCATGTTGGAGATACTTGTTCAATTTCATTGAAAAAAAGTACTTGATCTATGTTATGGCACCATGATTTGAATCTTCAGAAAATTCGTGATCAGGGATATGATGGCTCAAGTAACATGTGTGGTGAGTGGAATGGACTTCAAGCTCTTTTCTTGAAAGAATGTGCATCAACATATTACGTTCATTGTTTTGCACATAGATTTCAGTTGGCCTTGGTTGCATCCTCTGGAGAAGTTATTCCTATCCATCAGTTCTTTACTAAATTGGAAAAAATGTTAATATTGTTGGAGCATCTTGCAAACGCACTGAAGAATTAGACTTTGCACAAGCTAATGAGATTGTTGAAAGAATTGCAACAAATGATCTTGAAACATGTAGGGGGCTTAACCAAATTGGAACCTTATAACGCACTAGTGATACTCATTGGATCTTGCACTACAAATCAGTGTGTACACTAATACGTTTGTATGATTCCAGATGTTCAATTTTGTGCAATGTCACAAACAATGGAACTACTTACTCTCAACGTAGAGATGCAGATGCAACTTACAATACGATTAAATAATTTGAAATTGTGTTTATTCTACTCCTAATGAAATAAGTGTTGGGGATTAGTGATGTTCTTTTCCAAGCTTTACAACGTTAGGAGCAAGATATAGTTAATGCAATCAGTTTAGTTGCAAGTACAAAGTATCTTATTCAAGAAAGAAGGAAAAACAATTGGAATACTTCTTTGACTCAGTCATGTCATTTTTTATTGAGCACAAAGAAGAAGTTCCTAACATGGATTTTGTACGTGCACGTACTAGACATCAAGTTGAAGAGATCACAATAGAGCATCACTATCGGTTTGATACATTTGTTGTTGTAATGGATTCTCAACTATCAGAGTTAAACCATAGATTCAAATGAACATGCAATGGAACTTCTTCATCTTAATCTTCTTTACATCTAAGAGATGGATATCAATATTTCAATGTTGATGATATATACGATCCTGCTGATGAATATTATTCTCAATATTTTTACTAAGAAGATAACAATGATTTGGTGTTTGAGTTGAAACATTACAAGATTGATGTTGTTTCTAATTTTGAGATGCAAAATCATAATAAACTCTTTGATTTATGTCGAGCATTAGTGCAAACTCAAAAGGCAAAAAAATACAAGTAATTTTACAAAATTATCCAGCTTGTACTAACACTTCCAGTCTCAACTGCTACTACAAAAAGAGCCTTCTCAGCTATGAAGCTTGTGAAGACAAGGTTGCACAA
Organism: Alisma plantago-aquatica; assembly: GCA_963693085.1. NCBI lineage: Eukaryota > Viridiplantae > Streptophyta > Magnoliopsida > Alismatales > Alismataceae > Alisma > Alisma plantago-aquatica. Next base: position 99,158,342 of record OY856411.1, read on the forward strand.
CAAGATGGAGGATGAATTTTTTCACTGATTGCATGATTATATATATTGAAAAGGAAATGGTTGTGAATTTAAAATCGGTGAAATTATTGATGAGTTTTATGATATGAAGAATCGCAAAGCACAACTCAGATAACTACTTACAAGAATGTTATTAGGCATAATAGTTCATTTTATGCATAATTTTTTTTCCAAATTCAATTACTTGATCATGCCCCCACCAACCTCAAGTTGTTGGCTCCGTCCCTACTCATTTGTAACAAAAAACTCATCAACCACCAAACTCCTTGGTCAACTAGAAGCAATTCCATTGGGCGCCAAAGACTCACCGACCAGCGGGGATACAACAGTCACCAAGAAACAAGTGGTCACTGAGAAATCATCGATTGATGAAAACACTGCACTACCTTCTCACTAAGCTTATGTAAACTCTATAAAAGCAAGGTTAAAAAGCTTCCAAAGGAGGAGTAAAAAGTTTCTTAAGAACATCATGAGGCAATTCAAGTAGTGTTAAAATGTGTGTTTACACCCTTAGAAAAGGGTAATTGCATGAAGGTCCAAATATGTAAGGATTGTATATCTAAAACAAGCATGGTCTAATGTGATTTTGAGACTAACTTCCAATTAAGCCGAACAATTATATTTGTAAGTTGAGCAATGTTAAGGGGTCTTACATGACAATTCGTCAGGGAGATAGGAGAAGGAGAATAAGCCAGAATGTGAAATGACATGAACGGTATAGCTTGTGAGCGTGTCAGATCAATTACCTATGCAATTGGTAGTGTAGATAGTCACGCCATCGCCAGAGTATATCAGTTGTCTCACCACCGAGACAAGGAGTATGTCCAAGAAGAGGAAGCATGTTGAAAAAATTAAGAAGAAGTAGCCCAAGAGGAGATAGGGGGAGAGAGTCGTTGTGGAAAACCCTAGACCTATTAGACGGATGGGTGAATTGAGTTATTACAGATTTGGGTCTTGCGGATGCAAGTAAAACATATCCAGTTCTAAACGAATGAACAAACGACAAATCTAAATCTAACCCAACTGATTGCGGATTGACTCGCCATTGTCATGTAACTTGTGTTCAATAAAAATGTTTTGCAAAGTATTACTCTAAATTGTAAAAATCATGATTTTCTCGTTTTTTACATGAAATATAAAAAACCAACTACTACACATTGTCGCTATCAAACAAAAAAGACTATCAATTTACTATACACATTCAACAACATACCATTAATCTCTTTAAACTATGATTCAAATGTTATAATGTATGATGAATTAAAGTTAATTAGTAATTCGAAGTTTGATAGAGAAATAAGAAATTATAGTAACAGTGAATTCATTTTACAATGCTTTCTCGTTGTTGGACAAGTTCAAATATGGGCATGAACGTCATAATAGGTATTGGTTAGATCATTATATTTATTTTGTTATAAATAACTCAATCAAGTAGGTCACCCGTGGGTGTCCATAGGCCACCAGTGAAACCCACTAATTAAAAGAGTGGATATGGATTTAAGTATTTATCAATAGATGGTAAATATCATCACCCTTTAAACGAGTCGACCCATAGGTGCCGACAAATTTTGACACAATATGATATGTCTAACCCCTGATATTAGTATTTTGGCCCTTGAGTATAGGGTTGTAATGGGTAGGGTAGGGTAGGGTAGGGTAGGGTAGGGTAGGGTAGGGTAATGGCTTACCCTTACCCTTACCTGCGTCAAAGTTGCGGGTGGCAAATAGAATAATTATCCTTTTTTAAATATTTACCCTATCCTTACCCGCACCCTTTTATCCATAAGATAAATGGATAGGGTAATGGGTGAAATGGTCAAAACAACATGAAGATAGATAAGTGATATTTTCAACAACAATCTAATATGATATTTCCTACATCAAACATAAAGCACTCTTAGAACTAATTTTAGACAGTAATAATTATGTTTTCGGTGATATACAACATAAATAGTAATATTTAACTAAACACTCCAAAAGCAAGACCTAACTTTTTAGAATATTTTTCTTGCCAATAAATTTATTTTTCTCTCTAACATATTACTATAAATGGTGTGACATCCTATCTATTTTTTATTAAAGATTTGAGATAATAATAGTAAAATTAAGAAAGTAGTGGTATTTCTTGTTGGCGTTTTTGGTAGGCATTAATACATACATTAATTCAAATTTATACTAATGAGTAAATGAGTAAAGCAGACAAGGTAAAGCTTCTCCCTTACCCTACTCTATCTAGATGTTGGTAAAGCAAGTAAAGGACAAACGGATCATGGGTAATGAAGACGCTTACCTTTTCCCTAAACTACTGTACATGGTATGAGTGGCGGGTAAATGGGTAAAACCCTTCCCATTTACAACCCTACTTGCGTGCCTCTGTAGTTTATAAGTGGATCTCTTGAACCCCTAGCTGTTCTTTTCTTGAATAAAGTGGTCACATGATGTTTCATCTAAAACAAAAATCCAGTATACAACATTACATATATCACTTCGTCCCAGCGACTCTCTCAAAGAAACGTAATCTTAGTTTGGTCCAAGGTTAACGTCCCATATTTCAAAATAAACTGATCCAACAAACAGAAAATGGTGATACAACTCAACATTCAGAAGCATAATTAGCTGTGTAAATATTCAATTGTTCTAAGCATTTTTGTTCTTTTACATCACTATTACTGGAGTCTTGAAAGGTATTTCAACAAAATGATGCTACAACAAGATGAATACAATGCCCTTTCCAAAATCCAAAAATGGGAGCTGAGATGCGTTATTTACATTAACATACATCGGCGACCCCGGCAGCAACATTTGTCAAGGTTAAATTTCCTTGCAGTGGCTTTGGAAGCCCTTGAGAAAGGAGTCTGCTGGAAACGTATTTAAACTCCGCCTGCTCCATCCGATATAAAGAGTTGAGAATTCGAACATGACTTCCCCAGCTTTTAGGACTACGATCGAACGCCTGCTTCCTTTAGAGCGGCTGATACTGTAGCAGATGCTTCTTCCAATGTTCGCTGCTTCTTCACTGTATTAAATGCCTCTATAACATCTCCAGCTTCCCACTCATCAAAATCGTCCATGCCTATACCACATTCCAGTCCAGCACCAACCTGAAACAGGATAAGCATATTCCAGTTAGGAAATGGATACAACGAGTCATGCATACCTTTTGTGTTTGCCAGATAACCAAGTATAATATTTAAAAAACACATCATTGTCAATATAGTCTAAAATGTTGTTTACATCTCCAACCCCAATTACAGCCAAAATTTGTTGAGATAAATTATGTCTCATGGATCATGGTTGTCTCTAAATTTGACAGCAGTACCTGCCATTTACCCGTCCTGGTATAAGAGTTTTGGTATTTGCGGAAAATGGTTATTTGGTTAGGGTCTACAAAAACTGCAAACTCCGCAAATCAGACTGGAGTTATAGCATATACGTTGTAACTGTTAAACACAGGGAGTATTAAAAGAGACTGCCTCGAAAATATAAATTGCACAGGTCTAACAGGAAAGTAAAATACAGTAGACCACAATGAGGTTGAAACCGTATTGTGGGACATTACGAAGTGCCATATGAGTCCAAATTTTAGACATCAAAATATAGAACTTTCTATATGCCACACAATGGGATATAACCGTTTATTTTCGGTTCGTTTCTAGGCACGTTTTACCTGCTGTCCATAACGACGATACTATAATAAACACGTGCAAATTTGTCATATGGTTGCAATATTCATTCTTGACCTTATTATCTCAATTTACAAGTTACAGAAAATGCTGTTCAAAACTAGACAAAAAAAACTGCCGCACTCGTCAAAAGGTGGCAATACTCAAGCGACCCAGCAGGGCATAACTTCGAATAAAATGAGTTTAATGAATTTGCCACTGCAAACGTATATATAATTACTGTGGATTTGGAATCGCTGTTGAAGATGACAAAGAGGGCTTCTAATGTTGCTAGCATGATCTTTCATATTGGAATCGAAGCCCTGAGTAAGACATTTAAGAGATTTCCCATTCCCCATTGTAGAAACTGGATTCGCTGTCCTCATTACTGAGAACCATGAAACAGACACTAAGGCATACACAAGACTGCCCGTAATATGAACAACCTTTACTTTGAAAACTACAGTCCAAGAAAATTTACTGTTAAGACCTTAAAAAATGCCTCTGCCCCAAAAAAATATCGGAAGGCTCAAAGAAGGTGCAAGCAAGGTGACCCAAGGCGACCCCCTTGAGGCACCTTGTGTCTCACCTCGACTGCTAGATATCTATTTGCTCTCAAATGAATATCACTAAACAACACAAAGTTACAATAGTTATATGCAAAAAAACTTAATTGACACGCCAAGAATTTGAACGCCTCAGCTGTTGTGTACTTATAGGTGAAAAGAAATTAAAGTATGTGTCATGTGGTGTTACCAGAGAAAATAACATAGCAACACCCTCTACAGAAATTGCAGACCCAGGCACACGTCTGAAGGGTCACATAGCAAAATGATGGGCCCATTGCCATGTAACCAACTGGAGCTCTATTTAACGCCACTTGCATTTTGTGTTCTGTGTTCGTGTCCCAAGTTAGGTCAAATTGCAGATCTTCTATTAGTCTGCCACCTTATTTAATGTTCATGTCAAAATAAATAGGGAGAAGAGAACTATCGCAAAAGGTTGATCCTTCAGAGGAGAGCCCCTTGGGCACAATATAGTTCCCTGTGGGCATCCCAGACTACCAACGTGGGACCAATCTGTTTGGGACATGATTGGATCCAGATTAAGGCTTGTTTATTTGTGCCACACAGGCGCCAATCCCAACCAACTCAGTGGGGATTCAATCCAGTGCTGTTTGGTAAAAACCGGATTAACGTGTCCGTTCAGGATTCTGTAAGCCAATTATCCAGACCAACTCAGTGGATTATAATCCTAGTCCGGGTTTAGCTGTCTTATATGTTATTTTATTTTATATGCAACATTAAAAACAAGATCAAACCTATTTGAGTGCCAATTTGGTCGCCAACAGCGCGAGATTAGAAACAAGACTAACCCAACCCCTTTATCCCGTTCTAATCCCAAACAACTTCTAGTCCTGATCAAATCCTAGTCCTACCGCAAACAGGCAGTTCTGGTTGTCCCAGAGGAACCACTCATGACAGTCCATACTACCAAGAGCGGGACAGTTTACCAGCCATACTATCAAAATAGATTGATAAGGCAGAAAATAGGCCAGTCTCAGATTTCATTTGATAGGACTAAGACCAATAGGAAAATCACGCCAAATGGTCAACTCATAGGGAGAGCTCCTTGAGCACTATCTATTCCTTCTTGGCATTCCATACTACCAAGATGGGACAAATTGCCCGCAAGGAGTAGCTTGGGTGGTCGAACTTGGTAAACCCCTATGAAGGTCCCAGGCCTCAAAATTGATATGACATCAGCAATTACTGAGTGCTAACTATTGACTTAGAGACTCTATGCATGTTTAATGGTCACTATTCCGAAATTCAGCAGCTTAGTACATCATTGGAAGTGAATCCGTGAAATCCATTCTTAGACTAGGCTACTGCAACTGCAAAAAAATTTACTGTTTATAAGAATCCCTAATCTTTTTGTCTTTTGATTCTTTTAGACTTCAAATACACAACTTAAGTTCTTGGGGTTTCTTTACATCAGTCCCATGACACATCTTGAAATCTTGAATTTGTACTCCGCCCTTTCATGTTTCAATCTCTCTTATTTAATCTACCGATCTCTCCTCCTTTGTAATCTTTATCTCTCGTCATGTTTCAGTATCATACATGGAATATGAATGGAAGTCAAATTGTGTTTTTTGTATTTGACATAAAAATGAAAAGGCCTCTTTTATGTATATTCTATGTTAATGTTTCAATGTTGTGGTTGTACAATTGCCAATTGGTTTCATTTTTTGAGTTTTATCTTAAATGAAGTTAGATTGTCTAATTGTCTTCTTTGGTGTTGTTATATATATATATATATATATATATATATATATATATATATATATATATATATATATATATATATATATATATATATAGTCAGGCTAGAATACACTCGAGTGTACGGATCGCACGAATACACTCAAGTGTGTTTGCATATACAAACTATTTTTTGCAAAATGTAAACCGTTGATCTTCACCGTCATACTATGACTAGGCTACATACAAATTTTGAGCCCATTTGGATGAGTGTAAGTCACTCATCCAAGGGCAACAAAATCGACGCGCGAAACTAATTTGAAATGTATAATTTTTGCGGTCTTCATAACATGAGCTATACATATACAAATGTGCTCAAATTTTGTGTATGAGTTGTTCACGATATGTTTAAGAAGATCAATGGATTAGGTTTTCAAAAAAAATATTGCATCATGAAAAACTACTTGAGTGTATTCCGCTCCGGATACACTCGAGTGTATTCTAGCCTCTCTCTCTCTCTCTCTCTCTCTCTCTCTCTCTATATATATATATATATATATATATATATATATATATATATATATATATATATATATATATATGCGTATACATATACATGTATATACATATATCTGTATACATATACATGTATATACATATATGTGTATACATATACATACATATATATATATATATATATATATATATACACACGCATATATATGTATGTATATGTACACACACACACACACACACACACATATATATATATATATATATATATATATACACACGCATATATATGTATGTATACGCATATATATGTATGTATATGTATATGCACACACACACACACACACACACACACACACACACACACACATATATATATATATATATATAAATATATATATATGTACATATACGTATATATATACATACATATACGTATATATATATATATATATATATCTATATATACGTATATATACGTATATATATCTATATATGTATGTATATATATACGTATATGTATGTATATATATACGTATATGTATACGTTTATATATATACGTATATGTATACGTATATACGTATATACGTGTATATATATATATATATATATATATATATATATATATATATATATATATATATAATATGTGTGTGTGTGTGTGTATGAGGCTAGAATACACTCTTGCATTCGACCCAAAATACAATCAGGTTTGTAGACGTCAGATCAGGATGTGAGATCTCAAGATTGGAATGGAGAATTTCAGTCATAGTCTGTTGACACCAGCACACTTTCCATCACTCCCTCAGTTAACCCTGTAACCTCTCACCTTTCATCTATTACACGCTACATTATTCTCTCTCTTTACACCTGATTGGAGGGGCTCTTCTCTCCTATAGCCTCCTTAGTCCTCACCGCCGATCCCCGTCACCAACTCTCACCAGCAGCCACCACTAATAATAACAGCGTTGTGTCCAACGCGCTGCATGGTCCAGCATGATAGGGCAGCGGCTGCAAGTGCTGGTCTAGGACCAAGGTCTCTTGCGGTTATGGTCGCGGTGTTTTTTCATGGCTGTCTAAGGGAGCACCACTTGGAGAGAGATGATGTGTACCGTTGGCAAAGAGAACAGGGATCCTACACTATGGTCGTCGTCATCGTTCTGACTGTCCTTCTGGCCCAGTACTTCAACGGCAACACGAGGGACGAGGTCGGCAACACAAAGTTTGTCAAGAGCAAGGCTACGGCCGGCTCCGTAGTCACTGCATTTCTCAGGATAGTCATGGACGTGATCACCACAATCGTCATAACCATCCCAGAGGGGCTTTCGCTGGCAGTCACGTTGACTATGCCTATGAATATAACCGCCGCTGACGTTGAGGTCCTCACGCACACTGTCAGGTTGGAATACACTTGATCCATGCGTCTACGTTTTGTTATTGAATGAGATCCTCCCAGACAGTGCATTGTTGGCGTGACGCTCCTCGTCATCACCGGTGCCACATGTTTGTATTGGAGTGTGATGTGAAATTGTGCATGGATAAGATGTGCACGTTTGTGCCAAAGCATGTGATCATTTGTGCATCCAGAAGCAGTACCAACAATTAGACATTGCACAGTCACTACTGACTTGTTTCCAGTGAGCATGTAGAGGCGTAGGATGAGGTCGATCTCCCCTTCCATTAGTACCCTACGCTTGAGGTTTGGGCAAAGGTAGTTGATCCTGCGGGCTCTTCCGGCAATGCAACATACATACTGATTACTGCGACTAGACTTTATTGTTATAACTAAGTACAATAGTAAAGCCGCTCAGTTCCGCCGCAGCCTCTCCACTAGCCGGTTATCCCTACTCCGCTTTTCAACAATCAACATGAAGGAAGGAACCTAGGCCCAGAGTTGGGTTGAGAGTGTAGTCAATTGAGAACCAGCCACACAAGTCGGCGTCGTTGACTGGATACATCCATGGTGGTGGAGTTGTCCAAGCAGAGGTTGGAGTGACAGATTCCTTCCGCGTCGTTTGTGAGTTGCAGGTCGCATAGGATGGCGGTTCTGGGGAGGCTCATGCTCATTGCTATGTCACCGGCGAGACCGCTTGATTCGGGGAACAACCCATCAGGTTCTTGTGCAATAGATACTTTCCATGGTCTTGTTTGATTGATGGTAATTGCACAACGACTGCCATGAAATAACAAACTACTTCTGGGTAAACTTGTTTTGCTCATAATCTCAAACATTATTCCATTGCAAAATACCAACAATTCTGACATCTCCTCCCAATTCACCTCGACGACAACATGTTCCTCTATTTCATCGTATGGATCCTACTTCCGCCGACAAAAAGCATAAGTCCCAGTCAATGTTTTAAAAGCGTCCTAGGCGGCCGCTTAAGCGCCACAAGGTGTTGTCCGCCTAAAGTGTTGTCCGCCTAAAAACACCCTTAAGCGCCGCTTAACAAATTTTGAGAAAAGCGGCCGCTTTTTGCCCGCTTAACCCGTTTTTTTCCCGCTTTAAAAAAAAAACTGATGTAAGCATATAACATTAAGTACATTATATACCTCGATTAGTATTGACTATAATATATTAAACTAGCATAAATGTTATGTGATATACCTAGTTCTAATTTAGAATGCATACTTTGTACGTGATATGGTATTTTTGTGATGTATCCAAGTAAATTATAGGTAACTATTATCTAATTTAGAATGCATACTTTGATTAAATGTACTGTTGTAATGTATGACTATTTGATGATGTGCAGATGTAATAATATGTTTGTAAGCTAGCTATGATAGGTCTTTTGTTTACTGTTTAGCTATGTAAACATGTGATACAAAATTGTTGTTGCATCTTGTATATACAGTTATTATTTTATGTGCAGGGTGCTTTATCTATGACAAATATATTGTTTACTATATTATATAAATACAATCATTGTTGTATAGTTGTGTTATAAACTATTTGGGTGTTTTATATTATCTTGTACAATGTTTAGATATGTATAGAAATTTCCAAAATATAGCATTTATATACATATGTATGTAATTATGTATAAAAGTTTATAGGAATTAGAAATCCGCTTTTCTAAAAAGCGTCCGCTTAATCGCCCGCCTGGCGATTAATCGGCTACAAGGTCCCGTCTGCACGCTTCCCGCTTCGCGCTTTTTAAAACCTTGGTCCCAGTACTACTGCTGCACACATGGTAGTCGTCAACAAAAGGCAAATGAGAAGGTTAGCACTTCAGTGACGCCTCGAGACTATGTTAGGTGTGGTCGGCATTGACAGAATACCCATAATACATATTATCAATGCATAAGATTGTAAGTCGTAACATCAGTTGAGAGAGAGAAGTGGACGAACATAGAAGTAATTAAACAGAGAAAATTACTAGAGCAGGGAGAAACACACCAGAAAACTGTCAAGATTTGACCTTATATTCATTGTCGTGAGGGGAGTCTCTCTTGTCGTCCGTCGCACTGGCACGGACTGGCTGCTGCTACTAGTGGCACTCACCAGCTGGAAGAGATTGGTGGTGGTGCTCGCCAGCTGAGAGGAAGCCTGAGGGAGTGAGGCAGCGACAGCGTGACCTCTTCTCGAACAGAGTGGGGTTTCAGAGAGACAGAGGGAGGGAGGGTGGGAGGGAGGGAGGGAGAGAGAGAGATCACAAAAAGTACTGCTATGATTGGGGAGGGGTGAGTGGGGTGCGGTGTGGTCAGCGTGAGTGGGGAGTGGATTCATATTCATCATCCATTCACAGGCCAATCCAACAGGAACAAAGTTAATTGTATTTGGGGGCCAATACACGAGTTTATTCTAGCCTCACTCTCTCCCTCTCTCTATATATACACAGAGAGAGAGAGTGTTTAATTTTCAAAAATATTTAAAAAATGTCGTGTCCATTATTGTGTCTCGTGTCCGCGTCCACGGCCATGTCCGTGTCCGTGTATGTGCTTCCTGGGCAGTCGATTATACTCTACTTTTTAAATAGACCACTACATACCCCCTTCCACATACATATATATGGATACATATATTTACTAAATATTTCAATATAAATGTGTATACTTATATGTATACATATTAAGATATATATATAACATATCACCACACTTGTTTGTGATGTATACCTATCGATATATTCATATGTATACTTACATATATAATAAGCCTACATATATACACACATATTTGTACATTTAGTGTATATTTTGATCTGTTCACACACACACACATACTCTACACATATATCGGTACATTTATATGTATACATGTATTACACACATACTCTCTCTCTCTCTGCATATATATATATATCTGTGTGTGTGTATAGAGAGAGAGAGAGAGTCAGGCTAGAATACACTCGAGTGTACAAATCACACCACACCCCAATGGCATGCTTATCGAGACCATATATTTGCGAGATCTAATCCATTGATCTTCATTATAATAATAATAATAGACCACCTGCAAAATTTGAGCCCATTTGGATTAGTGTAATTCGTTCATCCAATGACAAAACTCGACGGACATAACTAATTTGAAATGCATGATTTTTCCATATTTTAGATGAATGACTTATAACTATCCAAATGAGCTCAATTTTATTATATAGTATGTTTTGAGATATTCAAGAAGATCAACGGTTTAGATTTCCAAAGTAATTGCTCCATGATGGAAAACAATTGAGTACAACATCTCTAGTACACTCAAGTGTATTCCATCTTATCTCTCTCTCTCTCTCTCTCTGTGTACATATACACACGCACATATATATCGTCTTCGGTACACTCGAGTGTTTCAACTTAACTCTCTCTCTCTCACACACACACTTTATATATATATATGTGTGTGTGTGTGTGTGTGTGTGTGTGTGTGTAATGGGATTAAGAGAAAAAGATTTCTCCCCCCTCCCATGCCCGTGGCGGAGGCCGAACGCCCGGGAGGGTGGTAAATCAAGGCGGCAACTGGGATTCGAACCCGGGTCCCTGTGTTAGGGGACATCGTGCTTGACCACTAGAGCCACTCCTTGTCGGCATGTATGTATGTATATATGTATGTATGTATACACAATTATATATAAATATGCGATCCATATGTATTAATATGTTTATATACACACACATATATAAGCTCGATATATGATTTTATAGTTATCTATAATTCATTTATTGGAGAAATCCAAAATTGCAAATACTCCCACTTATTCTCCCCCATACTGCCTATACTCTATGTGATACTCTTTCCGTCCATACACCGCATACCGCTTTTTTGAACAATGGTTAATTGTTCATCTTGTAAATACCGAATACTGTGTTAAAAATACACTTGGCTCACGCATGAACCAGAAACGTTCTCCCAGCCAACAAAACTGGAGCCCCTTAAGGGAACATTCTGATCTTGATAACTATGCTTAGGTGTAATGTAACGTCCCAGGATTTGAGGCCTCAGATAACATGATCTTAAAAGGAATGATTGGACTACCCATATCACCAATGTGCACCTCCTTTTCCGGGAGCCCATCACTAAAGAACTCCATAGTTAAGCGTGCTCAGGTTGGAGTAATACTAGGATGGGTGACCAGTCGGGAAGTTGACCCCGACTTGCGCTTGAGCGTGGATAAAGTGCACAGTTAAGGCTAGTGGTGGTCTATGGGGTCAGTCGTCATTCCTGAAACTCTACTAGAGCCTTAGGCAGTGGGCTCGGGTGTTACAAATGGTATCAGAGCCATAACCCCTCCAGTAGGTGGGACCCACATGGGCATGTGGCATGCCAGTCTTGAGTCGTGCAGTCCAGGCATGTAGGAAAGGACTGTCCATGGTGACGTAGCCACCCTTGCGCTGATATTCCGTGATCGGGAGCTGAGTGTCCATGGGCCATTCTGGGTCTGCTCTGAAATGGGGAAATATTATGAGGCCATATAGTTGAGCCTTGACGAGGACGTCAAGAGTCTAAGTGGGGGAGATTGTAACGTCCCAGGATTTGAGACCTCAGATAACATGATCTTAAAAGGAATGATTGGACTACCCCTATCACCAAAGTGCACCTCCTTTTCCGGGAGCTCATCACTAAAGAACTCCATAGTTAAGCGTGCTCAGCTTGGAGTAGTACTAGGATGGGTGACCAGTCGGGAAGTTGACCCCGACTTGCGCTTGAGCGTGGATAAAGCGCGCAGTTAAGACTAGTGGTGGTCTATGGGGCCAGTCATCATTCCTGAAACTCTATTAGAGCCTTGGGCAGTGGGCCCGGGTATTACATGTAAGCTTGGAGTTGCTAATAATCTTTGTACCATAGAGGGAGAAACTTCAGCTAATCGGAAAGTCTTTATTTTTAATGGTGGGGTGAGGGTGGGAGTGGGGTAGAGTTACAATTATTTAAAAGAGGAATTTATCTTTCCACTCTATCTTAAAAATTCTAATACCTATTCCCCCCTTTCCAAATCTGTAACAGCCATTGCATGCAACACTTTTCATAGATTACCTAGTAATGATGGCGTACTGCAAGCTCCACGTGCAGCCTAATAATGAAAGGTTGGGGAATATGAAGCACACGTTAGTGTTGATTGCATTTGCATGTTATACGGTCGTCAAATGCTTTTCAGTGGGGTACACACACATTAAGCATGAACTGGTGACACTACAATGCCAAGGGTCAGACATTGCAGGAAGGAATAATAAGTAAATATATCACAAAGTGCATGCGGGCATCTATAATTATTGACACTAAAGTTGTGTTTGGTACGTGGTGAAAAAAGTGATGGGGATGGGGATGGGATGGGATGGGGATGGTGATGGGGATGGGGACAGGAACGGTGATAGTGATGGGAAAATTATTAGAATGTGTTGTTTGGTGACATGTGTATGGTGATAGGGATGGGGATGGTGAAAAACTTTAAAAAATGTTGTTTGTTACATGGTTATAAGGACGGGGAGGGGAAAATTCTTTATAAAAAACACCCTACACAAGTTAGAATCATATTTATTAGAACGTTTTTTTTGCATATTTGTCTAAAGAAGTAGTGGAGTCTTGAAAGAAACTTATTTCACCATGATTCACCATGCCTTTTCATGGGGACAAAAATAGATCAAAATTCACCACGGGTTCACCATGGATTCACCACGATTCCCTATCACCGTGGCAACCAAACAACATTTTTAATTTCACCATCATTCCCCTCCCCATGATTCACCACATAACAAACAAGCCTAAGTCTTCTCAGAGAGCACAAAAGAAGGTTTGCAGGTCAGTATTGTCAAAAAGTGACTAGACATGATAGATCTAATGTTGTGCTCATTTTCATTATGGTATCAGAAAATTTGCCTGAAAAGAATTTGAGTGAATCCAACAGTACAAGAGAAGAAAATGATTCATCTTTGGTTCCTTGCTCGCAATGTCATGCCCAATAAGTGGGATTAGAGCTAATTATATAAATTTTAAGCCTGATTTGAAGCATGGTTATCTTTTTTGAAGGAGACAATTCAAAATTTGCCCTGGAATAAGTGTGATTTGTTGCTAGCCATGAACGCCAACCATTCTATAGGTTTTGTAAAGGAAATGTGGTCACAAATTGTTGTGGTGCCAATTAAGGAGAAACATAGACAAGACATGGCGGAGCCTCACCAGCCAATTGCTACTTGTATGCGGTTGCCACATATAGAGATATTGTGTTACTGTGTTATTTACTTGTTTTACTGTTCTACTTTTAGTCCCATATTGCTCACTTGTACTTATGTCTCTACTTTCATTAGCTATATTAGAGACTATCTTGTAACCTGTTTTACTCACTAAATAAACAATTCTCTTTCTCTTTAGATGGTATCAAGAGTAGGTTCCCTTTTTTCCCCACCCACCCGTCCGAAATGATGTGAGACGACCCCCCCCCGCCGCCGCCGCCAGCCCCTGCCCTCTCCCTCCCCCCACTGCTGCCCCTGCCCCCCCACCCGCCGGCACCTCCACCCCCCCCCCTTATCCCCTTCCGGCCGCCAACCCCCCCTCCTCTCCTTCCCAGCCGCCGCCACCCCCCTCCCTCCTCTTCCCCGCCGCCACCCCCCTCCCTCTTTCCAAGCCGCCTACACCCCTCCCCTCCCTCCTCTTCCCCGCAGCCACCCTCCTGCCCCTCCTTCCCTCCAAGCCTCCTCCCCTTCGGCTCCTCCTCTTCCCATCCCTGCTCCGAATGCCAATGGTTTTTACCTCTTCTCTTCTCTACGTCCGGGTGATCTTCGTCTCCAAGTTCGGACATCCACTGGCCGTCTAAGTTGAGAGTCGTTCGTCTCACCGTCTTCTCTGCCTGCGCCTCATGAAGGAACATTGAGTTTGAAGGAACATTGAGTTTTCCTCATGACGATGTAGGTTTCTCTCTCTCTATATATGCATATTCTGCCCTATACGGGTTTTCTGATCTGACTCGTCAGATCCCTACTGCTGTTATCTGCCCCTTTGTGGGTCTCTGATCTACTCTGCTATTGCGCCGACTACTGCCTCTACCATGGCCTTATCTGAGCCTCCTCGCTCTCTGTGTGTCACCACGGTGAAGCTCGACGGCGGCTCCAACTATCATCTGTGGTTGGCGTCGTTTGTTCTATATGTTAAAGCACAAGGCCGGTATCACCATCTTACGGCGGAGCCTCCTGCTGTTCCTACTGCTGATGCGGATGACAAAACCAGACAAAGCTATGCACAATGGTCCAAAGATGACTCCGGCGTCTTGTCTTGGATCCTCAACAGTACCGAGCCCCGGATTAGCCAATCTCTTCTCTGCCTTCATGATGCTAAGGCTATGTGGGATCAACTGTCCCACGTCTACTCTCATCAAGAGAATCCCAAGCGAGTGTTTGAAATTTTCAAAAACTTAGCTAAAAAGGGGTTCTCCCCTGACACTTCCATTGATGACTTCTACAATCAATGCTCGGCTCTGTGGAATGAGTTTGAACTCTACTACCCCTTGACGGCGAACATCAAAATTGCTCAGAAGCAACACAACGAACTACAACTTGTTCAGTTTTTGGCTGCTCTTCCTGCCTCGTTTTCTGGTGTGGTTGACCAGATCATGTCAAGTGATCTGCTGCCTACCCTTCGGGATGTTCCCAAACGAGTCTAACGCCTGTCGTCCCTGACTCCTACTCCTGTTGTTGAACACTCTACGCTTATTGCTCGCTCTGTTGATTCTGGCTGTGGCCGTGGTCACGGTCGTGGCCGTGGCGGTCGCCCTCCTCCCTCAGGAGGTCGAGGATCATCTGCTCCTGGACGTGGTGCTCCTCCCGGCCCTCGCTACTGCAACCGGTGTGGCCGGGACAATCATAATGAAGATCGATGCTGGATTAAGCACGACAATCCCGCTTGGGGCTAACTAGGCTGCTACAGAAACTGCTGCTGACTCTACCGTTGACGCACATGTTGCTCCTGCAAACGCGGAGTGGTTACATTCTGAGTTCGAGAAGATGTTCCAGGAGCGTCTCGCACAGCTGCCATCCTCGTCTACACCAGGACCCTCCACCATGCTCGCTTCTCCATCATCTGGTAACAAACAGTGGTGCATTGACTCGGGTGCATCCACTCATATGGCTGGCGATCTTCGTCTATTTTCTATTCTAAATAAAACTGCTCCCATATCTTCTGTTACTGTTGCAAATGGCTCCAAAACTGCAGTTTATGGCACTGGCACGGTTCCTATTTCACCAAAACTGCAATTGCATTCTGTTTTATATATTCCAAAGTTACCTGTTAATCTGTTGTCAGTCAGTAAGATGATAAAACAACTCAAGTGCTCTGTTAAATTTGATCCTTATGGCTGTGTTTTGAAGGATCTCCGCACGAAGACGAGGATTGGTTCGGGCCGTGAAGGACCAGATGGATGTATTATCTGGATGGACCTCATGTTGCTTCTTCTATGCTATCTACTTCAGTGACGGGACTACAGTGGCACTTTCGCCTGAGCCATCCATCTGCTACCAAATTAAAGAATTTATTCCCTACTTTATCTGAGAATAGTTTTTCCTGTGAAACTTGTGTTTTAGGCAAACAAACTCGGTCTATTTTTCCTGCTAAGAAAGTTATTGCTTCTAAAGAAATTTTTGACATTGTTCATGTTGATATTTGGGGACCGTGCTCCGTATCGAGTCACTCGGGTGTGAAATATTTTATGACCTTTATTGATGATTATTCTCGCACCACATGGTTGTTTTTACTTAAAGGTCGAGATATTGTGTTGGATACTATTCGTACCTTCTTTGCTGAAATTCACACCCAATTTAACCGACCTATTAAAAATTTTCGTACTGATAATACACTTGAGTTCATGCAGCAATCTGTTACCTCCTTCTGTGATGCACGAGGAATTATACATCAGACCACTTGCCCTTACACTCCTCAACAAAATGGCGTCGCTGAAAGAAAAAAGCGTCACTTACTTGAGGTTGCTCGCACTCTTCTCATATGGTTGTATGGGCGGTCGGGCGGCCGGGCGTTTTTTTTTTTTGGATTTTTTTCATTTTTAAGTTTATATATATCTTATTTTATACATATTAATATAGTATCATATATACATAATTAGATTTTAACCTATATGAATCAATGTCAAAATACATATACCATACAAGCATGTATATATAAGGAATGCACCATATATACAATCAATATAGTTATTAGGTGGAGAGATAAAAAGTTAAAAACAGAATTAACTCATTATGGATTTGTCAAGCAGCAGTCAGTGCAAAAAGAAAAACCTTACTGTTTGTTTTTCTTACTGTTCATGAAGTAAATTTGCTGCTTAGTTATGCATAACTAAGGATTGAAATAGCCATGATGGGAGGCTGGTGAGGCAACAGTAAGGTATGGCAAATTTGCTGCCCAATTAAGCAACAGGAAGAAAGAAACAAAACCAATCAAGCAAATTTGCTGCCCAATTGTTGCTTAGTTATTTCTACTAGATAGAGCTAAACGAAAAATAAAGAATCATTTATGGAAGTGAATTTGCTGCTTAGTAATGCATAAGGAAGAAAAAATAGAAATAACCATGGTGATAGGAGGATGGTGAAGCAAGAACAAGATGTGAAAACATCGTAGTCAAGCAAAATGAAAAAAAAGTGGAGCAACAACCAAAAACTTGCTGCTTATAGGAATCAATATGAAAAATTGAAAAGAAAAAAAAAATTACATGACGCCAAGCCCACCAAGAGGCCCAATAACCGCCTGGGCGGTCCGCCCAGCTCGCCCAGTGACCCTGGGCGCCCAGGTTCTGGGACCTGGTTGGACGCCCAGGCGGGCGCCCGTACAACACAGCATACACTACGAGTACCCCATCATTTCTGGCTTGAAGCTGTCTCTACGGCTTGCTATCTCATCAATCGCATGCCTTCCTCTGTTTTGAAGAATCAGGTCCCGTACGCCATTTTGTTTCCTGATAAACCCTTATTCTCTCTGCCTCCTCGCATTTTTTAGAGTACTTATTTTGTGAAAAATCTTCATCCTGGGCTCACCAAACTTGATGCTCGCTCGGTCAAATGTGTTTTTCTGGGATACTCCCGTACACAAAAAGGCTACCGTTGTTTTGATCCTATTAAAAAACAGTGGTTTGTTAGTGAGGATGTGACCTTTTTTGAGCATATGCCTTACTATTCTACTGATGGTGCAACATTGTCTGCTGATATTATGGCTACCACACTGTTACAGGTGATTGTTGAGGATTTACCGTCTCCTGATGTGCTTAAAGAACGCCCATTACAAGTCTATCAGCGCAGGTCAAAGAACCACAATGCTTCTGAAGCCCCGGCCGAACCAAATCCTGCGTCTGCGGTTGATCCACCATCCACTGAGGTATTTTCTGACCTGGTTCTTCCTATCAGTTTACGGAAAGGCGTTCGATCATGTACTAAGCATCCTATCAGTCATTTTTGTTCATCTGACAATCTCTATGGTAGCTTTGCTTGCTTCAATTTTGTTTTGTCTGCTGTGACAATTCCTAAATCAGCCGAAGAAGCCCTTCATATTCCTGCCTAGAAACATGCTATAGAGCAAGAAATGCATGCACTCTGTGATCGTCACACCTGGGATCTAGTTGATCGTCCCTCTTCGTGCCATATCGTTGGCTGCCGCTGGATATTTATTATTAAATATCAACCGGATGGTACCATTGAACGCCTGAAAGCCAGATTAGTTGTAAAAGGTTACACACAGACATACGGTGTTGACTACTTTGAGACCTTTTCTCCAGTTGCACGCTTGAATTCTGTTCGTATTCTGATTTCTATTGTTGTAAATAAAGACTGGCCTCTGTATCAACTTGATGTCAAAAACACTTTTCTCTATGGAGATTTTCAGGAGGAGGTATACATGGAGCAACCACCGGGATTTGTTGCTCAGGGGGAGTCTGCCTTCAAAATATGTAAACTCAGAAAGGCCATCTATGGTCTTAAGCAGAGCCAACGTGCCTGGTTTGATAAACTCAGTCAGATCTTAATTACTTTTGGCTTTCAGCGATCACAATCTGATCATTCTGTATTTATTTGTAAGTCAGCAGCAGGGCTTGTTATTCTGATTGTATATGTAGATGATATTGTTTTATCTGGCAGTGATTCTGCGGGTATCCAGGCAACCAAACATTATTTGGCACAACACTTCATCACCAAGGATCTTGGCAAACTGTGATATTTTCCAAGTATTGAAGTTGCCAAATCATCTGTAGGAATCTGTCTTTCACAAAGAAAATATGTTCTGGATTTATTGCAGGAAACCGGCATGCTGGGCTGCAAGCCAGCCAACACTCCTCTAGATCCCAACATGGATTGGGATGATGATAGCTCTCCACCTTATGATGATCGTCACCAGTTTCGAAGGCTAGTAGGCAAGCTTATCTACTTGACGGTCACTAGGGCTGACCTAGTAGCTGTTGTGGGATTCATAAGCTACTACCTTGATAAACCCCGACAGTGCCACTGGGACGCTGTGTCACATCCTACGATATCTTAAAAGCTCGCCAGGGAAAGGTCTTCTGTATAAAAAGCATGGCCATTGCAATCTATCTGGATTTTCTGATTCTGACTATGTAGGAAGTCGATCTAATCGAAAGTCCACTTCTGGATACTGTACCTTGTGGGAGGCAACCTAGTCACCTGGCGGAGCAAAAAGCAAATTGTGGTTGCTAGATCCAGTGCCGAGGCCGAATATAGAGCCATGGCTCATACTGCATGTGAGCTTTTGTGGGTCCGTGGCCTTCTTCAAGAGTTTGACATTGCTTATTCTAGTCCCATTCCTATGTTCTGTGACAATAAAGCCTTGATTTTTATTGCAAGCAACCCACGTTTCATGAACGCACGAAGCATATTGAGGTTGATTGCCATTTTGTTCGGGAGAAAGTCATGTTTGGACATATCTGCACTCCATATATTGGCACTGACAAGCAGCTTGCGAATATCTTCACCAAGATCTTGCCTAAAGCTCGGTTTCAGACTCTGATTGACAAGCTGGGCTTGTTTGACATCTACGCTCCAGCTTGAGGGGGAGTATAGAGATATTGTGTTATTGTGCTATTTACTTGTTGTTTTACTGTTCTACTTTTAGTCCCATATTGCTCACTTGTACTTATGTCTCTACTCTCATTAGCTATATTAGAGACTATCCTGTAACCTGTTTTACTCACTGAAGAAACAATTCCCTTTCTCTTTAGACCACAAGCATGTCCACCACAATGATAAGATTTAGTAAATAACTGAAGATTGGAACGGGGCAGGTAGGGTATCAGGTAAAAGTGGGAGCATAGGACAACAATAGTAATTAATAGAAAAAGAATTTAAGAAAAGAACTGAGGAGGACCATGAGACTATTCAAAACATATGAAGATGAAACGGTATATACATGTGAACCCCAGTAGATTATCCTATTTAGATAAATCTGAATCCTGCGTGCACATCCATATAGCTAGAAGACGCAATTGAGAGAAAGTAATTTTATCTAGAACCTTGGGGGCCGTTCGGCCCCCGTAATTGTGACTCCTGCATTTCAGTACAGGTTACCCATGATTCTGGGACCACTTCGGCTTGAGTAGCAGACAAATTAGGCTGTCCGGAACATCAGAAGGGCATACGGAAACTTTAATTGCTAACTCGATACGTCCTTTTCAAATTCCTCCGCGCATGGCGTGATTTGAAATCTCGCCAAGTTTAGCGGTATGAATACCAGATCAAATGCTGCTTGGTATTCCGGCTATTAATCTGAATTGATATTTGTGTATAAATACGGTAATTCAAATGATAGCGGCCGAACGGCCCTTTGGTATAATTATTCTTCGAAATGTAAGGTAGTGATAAAGTGTGAAGAAAATTGGGAACAGTTCTGTCAAACCATTAGTTGTCTCACAAAACCAAAACCGCAGCACACACATAAAAACAATTGTAAGAATTAAGATTATCATTTGTCTAGAAACCAAAAGCAAGAAGGAACTTTTATGTGAAAAGATACCTCTTTAACTTCTTCCTTTACTCGTCTTAAGGAGTCAAGTGTGCCAGTATGAACAATTCTTCCATTTCGTCTAACCTTTATACCACAATCCTTAACCACTTTGCCTTCTGTTGTCATGCATCCAGCTACACGTCCACTACCACTGCTGAATACAGCTCGCACACCTGCTGCTCCTATAGGAATTTGCTCCTGCCAAGACATTGTAATGATAAGTGCAAGCATGAAAATAGAACGGAGGGACTTCGTGCAATACCAATATTTATCCAAAAAGAAAGTACATCATACCTCAACAGGATCTAGAAGACCTTCCATTGCATTCCTTAAATCGTCAATGAACTCATAAATAACTCTGTAAAGCCTGATTTCTACATTTTTCTTGTCAGCATGACTCTTAACTGAGCTAGGTGACTTGACATTGAAGCCAAATATGATGGCTTCACCAGCCGCTGCCAGATCGACATCGCTAGTGCTTACATCTCCAGGGGCTTGTAGCAGGAACTTTAGAGTAACATTATCCTGAGGAAGCACTTGAATAGCGTGTCTAATTGCCTCAATGGAGCCCTAAAACCATTGAAATACATCTGATAAGAAGAATGTCTGGTGAAAATACGAAACTAGTTAATTTGTATGTGTGTGTGAACACAAGCAGTAATGGCAGTAGCACCGTATAACAACAACAGTAGTAGAGCTTTTAAACCATGTTGGGATACACATTGGGTACGTTGACAACTCAATGGAAATCCCAAATATCCACAGTCAGAGCTCAGCAAAGTGGAAATCACCGCACAATCACATAGCACTAAATTGGATGATTTATTGGCTTCATAAATAATCTAATTAGGATTATTTTAACACAATTTGCATATGTTAGGCTAAGGTATCATGTTATTAGGTTTTTTTAGAACTGACTAGAACAGAATATCAATAGTCAATACTTATCAAATACCAAGAATATATGTGAAGAACTTAGTAGTTAGGTTAAAAAAGGTGAATGTGATAAAGCTTCTACATCTGTATGCAAAAAGGGACTTTATACTCAAATATACAAAATTCATGTGCCCTTGTTTCGCTTCGCTATAAAAACTTTTGGCATGATCCAACCATGTGGAGACGTTTACTATGCATATAAGTAGTGTTTACATATTTATTCAAACAGATACTGCAAGTCAGAACACCCTAATCATAAGATTATGTGCACATACATCAATTCTGACTTTAGAGCTAGCACTACCTTTCAGATGCCTTGGACGGGAACAAAAAATATGTAAAAGTGATTTTCATGATGCTTTGTCTACATCTAAAACAAACCATACCGAGCCATATAGATAGATTGCATAAAAGGCTCAATAGTCATTAAAAGATCAGAACATTTGCTATATCATAAAGGTGTAGACCCTCCACTGCGTAGATCATAATTCCCTTGTATTTTTCAGTTCGGGCTTTGTTAATTATTAGATAGATGTTTACTGATGTAATTCGATATGCCACTGTATTTGCAATTTTTAAACCTACTATCTCGTTGTACTTACTTTCTGTGCCAAAATCATGAGACATTGTACAAGAAATATCACAATAAGACCTAAATGGAGAATAGAGCGTACAAGATACCACGAGGAGGTGGTGATGTACACTTACCTGAACATCAACCTTCAAAATTAAATTTAGCTGGTGCATATCTAAGCCAGACCGTTTGCCAACTGAAACTCCTGATGCAATCGACGACAAAGTGACCTTTCCCTGACCAGTCTTCTCAGATATCCAAGCAGTTCTTAATCTCTCTGCGCAAATGTCAGCTCTCTCACGGGCAACTTCAAGAGAATCAACTGTCTCAAATTCATCACCAGCAACTGGTACATTGCTCAGTCCAATAACCTGTGTCAAAATAATGCAATCGTTAATACTACTAACAAAGGGAAGAAACAATAAGGACTCTGCATTAATGAAGCTCATTCACAAAACTATTATAGCAGAAAAGTTTAATAGAAAACAGACAGCTATAGATGAAAGTGGGGGCCCTTAGGGTGAGAACGGTTTTTACTAGAGAAATATTGCTTAATAGTAACCAAGTACAATTACTACAGTCATCAAAATCCAATGGAATTAGTCAAGTTCACTATTTACAATTTCATCTCACTAGCAATGGTGCGGACCTAGACAAGAAGTGTGGGCTTTTTTCAGGGGTTCAGCACCTGAGAGGGTGTCAAAATATCATTAGATTCCAGATTATAGAGACATTGAAACAATGAACAGTTATAGCGATCTAAAGCTTTTGTTTACAGAAATGTTGACAATTGACTTCTGCATTAGTCACAAATTTGACAAACCAATCGAACAATGCTAAACTTGTTAAAGTAAACTCGGAAACTTGTAAGACCATAGGATGTGATTCTGTAAAGGACAATGATGTTGCCAATTTACATGGACTGTAGCCCTATTTCCCTGCAGCAATTGAAGGCCATTAGCTAGTAAGGAGATTTTCTGGGTTCTGCACTATGCAAAACACTTTTGTGAAGTAGGTTCATAGAATTTGGTTCTCCTAGATATTTACACTTTAACGTGCAGATGAAGACCTTCAATTCAATGATTTCAAATTTATAAAGTGCTTGCCACCTACCATTTTGGCCCTTTTCATAACTCCTATCCAAGAAAATTTAACTCATATACTAGAAAATTTAGCTCAAATAATGTTCAAGGTAACATGAGAAACAATCGTAACATGCAGTAAGGACACTTCCTTGGACCAGACAGAATTACTGTCACAGGTGCTGCTTAACTACTTCATACTATACATACTAATGCCCGCAAAATAGTATCATCTGAACGATCAGGTGGAGGGAGAAAAAATGGCTAATGTTGCATTATTGAATACACAAAGGTTTAGCTAAGTAATCCGTATTCTAGATAGTTGGCAGTATTTCAAAGAAGTGATGTCGATATGATACTATGAATTTGCTGGGTCAGTACCTAGGCATAAGTATAGTTGAATATTAATTACAGTAATGTTTTGCACACCATGAACTAAAAACAATTAAATATGAATATTGATATATGAAGATGAATACCATGCACTTAGTATGAAAAAGCATGGCGACAATTTTCAAAATGTAGCCCATACAGAAAACCAATTAATTATGTATATGCCATAGTCGATAGATTAATAGTTATGAGGTCTTGTTCCTGCTTCCATGAAACCACCTTTTATCATGAGAAGCCCAGTTTCTGCAACTTACTACAGCATGGCCAACATATGCTAAAAAGATATCATAAAACACTCCCACAGGAGTATGTCTAGTCTGAATTGTATCGGTTAGAAAGTTAAGAGGTTCTTAAATATCTAGCAGAATATGTGCTTGTTGGGTTTGGGATAACGTTTTCAATAGAACTCTTTTTATGTCCAGTTGCTTCACTCTTTTTTATGGTATATACTGATGTAATAGAAGAAACCAGAGGGTACCAATGTCTGGAATGATCCAAAACAAATGATTTATATTTTCACTGAACAGCAAACACCTTGAACCATATCATTAGCAGAACATATTGTTAATATATGTCATTATATTCAGCTATATATTCTTTTTGTAATTTATATCCTGCTGGACCTCTATGTTATTTCTCCATATTCTCTGATTAATAAAAGGGAGAAGGCTCTTTGCCTCTCTACCCTACGTTGCGTACAACAGCCGACAACATGGTATCAGAGCGAACGCTCCTGGAGCCGTTCATCTCTGTCCGCTAAGCGCCCACTCCCCTTCCCTAGCCGCCGCCGCCAAAAGCAACAGCAGCGCCGCCGGCAGCCAGACGCAGAGGACAAGCCGCTGGCAGCCAGTGGCCGCCCAGCAGTCAGCGGTCGGCCCTCCACAGCCGCCGGCTAGAGCCAACAGCAGCGTCGGCGCCGGCTGCCAACAGTCGAGCAGCCTCCGGCCGCTCAAGGCCCTTAAGCGGCGGGTTGGCTTGATTAGTGACGCGGGGTCTTCGGATCTCCGAGACGGATTCTTAAAACATACTCAGGTCGAAGGGTCCGCGTCTACGCGAAGACTTCCTAATTGCATCTCCTCCATGTGTGATTAGGAAGTATTCGTTTGGGGGTTGCGGATGCATCAGAAACGCATCTTGCTCATCCTGAAGTGACATATATCTCTTCGTCACTCCTTTTGACCTGACGTGTATCTCTCCGTCACTCAAATCTTCCTGTGTCGGGTATCAATCTGTTACCCTTTTTCCCGTTGAATCATGGAAGAAACCAAGGCGTCTACCATCTATAGCGAGATGTCACCTATCCCCTCCATCAAGATGAACGTGAAGAATTATCTTTTGTGGATGAATGTTGTCCATACAGTGAGAGTCCCGAGACAAGGCTAAACATGTTATTTCTGATCCTCCTGCTTCTACTGACAAAGGCTATGCTGAATGGAAGCGTCATAATAGTCTGATGAAGACATGGATGTGGGGGAGCATGGAACCTGGGATTGCTGCTAGGTTCATGTTCTACACTACAGCCAAAGAGATATGGGATGCAGTAAAGAAACATTACTCTCAAGAAAAGAATGCGCTTCGTCAGTTTATGATATATGACCGCCTCTTTGCAGAACGACAGGGAGACAAGCCTTTAGAAGAATACTTTGGAGTGATCCAAGCTATTGCTCAAGAACTGAGCTTCTATCATCCAGTGACTGTCAAGGAACAAATCAAAGACAGAGATGACTTGATTACAACAAATTTTTATCCGGTCTGAGTTCTTCGTGCAGTTCAACCGGTAGTGTCATCCTAGCTTCTGACAAACTTCCCAGCTTGGAAGAAGCTTACTCAAGGATTTTACAGTCAAATTTTGAACATGTTGATCCTACAGCAATCTTGTCTCCTGGAGATTCCCATGCATCTGTAGCCGCTGCACAGAGAGGACGGACAGGTATGGGCCAAGGACGTGACACTCGTCCTAAGTGCACATTTTTTGTGACAAACCTGTACACAGTTGAGAAATGCTGGAAGAAGCATGGTAGACCTGCTGCACCACCTATGGGGGCAGCAAACTATGCTGCCACTATTGTGTCTTCTGAGCCTCCTGTTTCAAGTTCTGGTTCTTCTGGCATCACATTCACCAAGGAGGAATATGATAGATTTATTCTGGCTACCCAGCATCTGAGATTGGGATCATCTTCTTCAGCCAACCTGGCGTCTACTACTGGTAATCAGGCTACCTCTTTACTGGCTTTTGGTTCAACTTCTTCATGGGTGGTTGACTCTGGAGCGTCACAGCATATGACTGGTATGAGGAGATTGCTTCATTCCATTGACTCACATATTCCTCACCAATCTATGCCAATAGCAGATGGTTCAGTGAGGAGATTGTTAGCCAGTGGATCTGTTTCTCTGACTCCTAAAATTGATCTTAAATTTGTACATTATGTGCCTGCATTTCCATTTAATCTTCTCTTTGTTGCTAAACTGATTGATATTGTGAAATGCATGATGACATTTGGACCTTCTTGTTTTGTATTACAAGATCTCAAGAGTACAACGACGATTGGTGGGGGCCTAGGAAAGGTGATCTCTACCTCTTCCATGGTGACGGTCTGCCTCGCCAAGTATCTACTCCTGCTCCAGCTATCCTTTTGAGTAGTTCTCCCTTACTGTGGCACTACAAATATGGACATCCTTTGTTAGAGAGCCTGAGGAAGTTAGAACTTGAGTTGTCTCAAGTGTCTTCATTAGAGTGTCAGTCCTATCAACTGGGGAAACATCATAGAATGTCTTATCCCAGTCGTGTCAATAAACGGGCTTCTTGTCCTTTTGAGTTAGTCCAAAGTGATGTTTGGGGCCCTGTAAAAGAACATAGCCATAATGATTTTCGCTATTTTATTTCCTTTGTGGATGATTTTTCTCGCATGACATTGATTTATTTGTTGAAGAGTCGAGAGTAAAAGCTATCCATTGTCAAGCATTTTCATTAAGAAATAAAAGTTCAATTAGATTGCAATATTAAAAAATTTCAATTTGATAATGCCTTGGAATATGTTCAAAGCGCTATGGCTGATTTTTGTAGTTTTGTTGGGATGAATTATCGTACATCCTGTCCTCACACCCTTCAGCAAAATGGGATAGCAGAGAAAAAATTGTCACCTTCTTGATATTACCAAGACAATTATGTTTCGATCTAATGTTCCTAAGAGATTCTGGTCTGATGCTTTACTTACTGTCTGTTTCCTTATCAACATGCAACCCTCTTCTGTGCTCCAAGGATGTACTTCGTTCCCTGTCTTACGTCCCAAGGATCAGCCTTTCTTTATTCCCCTCAGAGTGTTTGGTTGTACTTCCTTTGTCCACAATTTTGATCCTAAGGCTGATAAGTTATCTCCTAGGTCAATTATAACTCTTTTTCTTGGGTACTCCAACACTAGCAAAGGGTACAAGTGTTATTATTCAAGTCTCTGTCGTATGTTTGTGTCTAGGGATGTGACTTTTCATGAAGAGAAGTTATGTGAGAGAGTGCCACCATCAGACATCAGTGAGAGAGTGACACCACCACATCAGAGTGAGAGAGTGCCACCACCACATCAAAGTGAGAGAGTGCCACCACCACATCAAAGTGAGAGAGTGCCACCTACCATTCCTGACTATACTATAGTTCAGGAAGAGTAGCCAGCATATGGTCCATTAATTCAGCAAAATTCACATGTTTACAGAAGACGAGGCAGACAAGATCCAGAGGAGGTAGCGACTCCAGTCTTTGAGCCTTCCCCATCTTCTTCAACGACTTCCTGAAGAACCATCTAACCTTGATGTTCCCATTGTTGTCCGCAAAGGTACTCGTTCCTATACTGTTCGACATCCTATTGCAAATGTGTGTTGTTTGTCCAAATTATCTAAGCAGGCCCGTTCATTTGCTCTAGGGATTGATTCTGTGGTCATTCCAAGAAATCATCTTGATGCCATGAAGGATATTGGTTGGAAACAGGCAATGCATGTGGAAATGTCTACTCTTCTACAAAACAACACATGGGAACTTATTGACTTACCTACAAATAAAAATGTTGTGGGGTGCAGTTGGGTATTAACAGTAAAACATAATCCAGATAGTTCAGTTGAGAGGTTGAAGCCTAGACTGGTGGCAAAAGGTTACACTCAGACATATGGGGTTGATTTCTTTGAGACCTTTTCACCAATGGCTCGTCTGAATTCTGTGCGGATTCTTATTTTTCAAGCTACTACCTTTGACTGGCCTCTATTTCAGCTAGATGTCAAGAATGCCTTTCTTCATGGTGATCTACAAGAAGAGGTATACATGGAGCAACCTTCTGGTTTTGTTGCTCAGGGGGAGTGTCAGAAGGTGTGTAGATTGAAGAAAGCCATCTATGGGTTGAAACAATCTCCTAGAGCTTGGTTTGACAAGTTCAATGATGTTGTGCTAAAGATGGGCTTTTCTCATTCTGTGACTGATCACTCCTTATTTTACTCTAGTTCTTCTGGTGGATCTATTATTATTGCTATAGATGTTGATGATATAGTTATCATTGGCAGTGACTCTACAGGCATATCATGTGTGAAAGAAGGCTAGCAGGGGCACTTTCATACAAAGGATCTGGGCAAACTGAGATATTTTTTTGGCATTGAAGTACTTAGATCTCATGCAGGTACCAATTTGTCTCAGAGGAAGTATGTGTTGGATTTACTACAGGAAGCAAGTTGAGTGAGTCCAAATCGGTGTCTACTCCTATGGATTATCACGTGAAGGAGATGACTGATGATACTGATTATTCAGATCCAAGATATTACAGAAAATTGTTGGTAAACTGATATATCTGACAGTTACCCGGCCTGACATTTTTTTTGTTGTAGGAGTGGTGAGTCAGCATATGAGATCACCACAACAGTCACATTGGGCGGCTGTCTGCCGTATTCTGAGATATCTAAAAGGTGCACCTGGTAAGGGAATCACCTATTATAGACCCAAGACCCCTGTATCTACTCTTGCTCTTACTGGTTATGCAGATGCAGATTGGGCTGGTAATCTGAATGACAGGCGGTCTACGTCTGGATATTGCATGTTTCTAGGAAATCATCTTATTACCTGGAAAAGAAAAAAGCAGAATGTTGTGGCAAGATCTAGCACGGAAGTTGAGTATTGAGCAATGGCGCATGCCTATTGCGAGTTGTAGTGGGTTCAATCTGTGCTTTCTGAATTAAAGATTCTTGTTTTGTCTCCCATAGAGCTCAGATGTGACAATCAAGTTGCTATCTATATTGCCAAGAACCCAGTCTTCCATGGACACACTAAACACATAGAGGTTGACTGCCACTTTATTAGAGATCAGATCAAGAATGGTACTGTTGTGACTCCGCACGTCAAATCTGAAGATCAACTTGCAGATGTTCTCACAAAGCCATTGGGTCCAGCAGCATTTCAGAGTTTTTACAACAAGCCAGCTTGAGGGGGAGTGTTAATATATGTCATTATATTCAGCTATATATTCTTTTTGTAATTTATATATCCGGTTGGACCTCTATGTAATTTCTCCATATTCTCTTATTAATAAAAGGGAGAAGGCTCTTTGCCTCTCTACCCTACGCTGCGTACAGTAGCGGACAACACATATCAAGCAATGCATATAACAAACGCTAGATGGGTCCAAATTGAAAATTATTCAATTCCAATAGCTTCCATGTTCAGTACATAGTGGCAGAAGGCCTTAGTACTGTATGATACGAAAAAGGAAATAAGCAGGCATAGTGGAGCATATGCATTAACAAATGTCCTACACAAGTCATTGCATTTCTGATTTCAACCAGCAATAAACTGAAACACTAATCAAGTTTGTAAATACAAAATCTTGAGATTTTGTTAGAAAGCTAAGTTTTTGTGAGTCCCACAAAGTAAAAAGGGTTTGGAAATACACATGGAAAGATTGTATTCAAAATTTGATGAAATATATGATGAGATGCATTTAACAGCCAAAACCAATGATCGGGCACATCTCATCAAGATTTTGATCCACAAGAGCATGAACTGCCAGGCAGAAATGACTTCAACAGCAAGCTTTGCAAAATTAAAATGTAATTCCGTCTGAAAAAAATACTATGCTATCTAAATCCGGCAACAAACTACCTGAACAGCTGAAGAAGGACCAGCTTCATCTACACGGCTTCCTCGGTCATCAAACATAGCTCGGATCTGCTCAGAGAAATTTTTATACCGATTAAACCGTATGTACGAACTAACTACTTAAGAGCCAGACAACTGAAATCTAAATCCGTCGAGATAGAGCAATAAACCTCGGCAAGATTCCCTACAAAGCTAACCTTTCCAAAGGCTTCCCCACAGACTACAATATCCCCCTTTTTAAGAGTGCCATTTTGCACGATAAATGTTGCCAAAGGCCCTCTTGATTTATCAAGTCCAGCTTCTATGGCAGTGCCTTTTGCATTCCTTTCTGGATTTGCTTTCAGCTCTTGCAGCTTATAGACAAAAAGGTGGAAATCAACAAATCGAGTAGATATCATATACTTGTTAACAAGCTGCCCAACATAGGACGTTGCTTACCTCAGCTACGAGCATGACAGTTTCCAACAAATCATCAACATTCTCCCCTTTAAGAGCACTGATCTGTTTGAGGTCATACAATGGAGAAGAGATGTTATTTAAGCAACGGTATAATTATAATTTTATATTGTGAAGAAAATATAAAGCTACTTTCTAATAAGCACCTTAATCATTGGAACATCACCACCCCAATCTTCTGGCATCAGACCAATGGTAGAAAGTTCTTGCATTACCCTTTCCGGATTGGCTCCGTCTTTATCTATCTGCAGAAAGATCGGAAATTGACATAAGCTCATAAGCAGCATAATGGTAAGAAATGGATGTTTTTCATGAAAATTAAACTAGCCTTGTTTATAGCCACCACGATTGGTACACCAGCGGCCTTGGCATGAGCAATGGCTTCACTTGTTTGAGGGCGAACCCCGTCATCAGCTGCGACAACTATGATACAAATATCTGTCACCCTCGCTCCACGTGCCCTCATTGCACCAAATGCCTGTGACAATCATTAGATCAGAAGGCACTGGGTCAAAATATGTTATATCAATCAGAGTAATTATTGGCCTTGGACAAAATAACATCAGATAGAGATTACCTCATGCCCTGGCGTGTCAAGAAATACACAGGATTGAGGCTTTCCGTCGATATCAACCTGTACCTTATAGGCTCCAATCCCTTGGGTTATACCACCAGCCTCGGAGGCCACCACCTGTAGAGGAAATATAGGACTGATTACAGCCGATTCCAGGTAACACTAGAAGAAGAAGAAAAAAGATGTTTCAAATCATACCCTGCTTTTCCGTATGTGATCCAGTAGAGTTGTCTGAGACATCAAAATAAATGACAAACGTAACATAAGGTTAATGAAACAGAAGAATCAACGTTAGCAACATATAGGGATGATATGGGTACCTTGCCGTGATCCACGTGACCCATGATTGTTATAACAGGAGGCCTTTCCACCAACTTATCTATGTCCTCATCATCTAGCATTTCCTTTTTCTTCGCCATATCTTCCACTTTGGTAGGCTCAGCATCAATTACCTCCACTTCGTACTCGTTACATATCATCTTAACCATGTCTTTATCTAATGTAGTTACAGTGTCAGTCTTGACTCCTCTTGAAAACAGATACGTGAGAATCTCTGCCTCAGAAATGGCTAAATGATAGGCCAACTCCTCAGTCAGCATCCCCTCTTCCGGAACCTCAAGGATCTCTACTTTAACAGGTTCTGCATCCCTGGCAGCCTGGAGCCTTGCTGCCTTACGGCTTGCCTTGCTCCACTTCCTTCCTTTCCTAGCACCTGTGGCTCCAGACATGCGCAGGCCTAGCTCTGAAACATCTTCATCAGGGATTCTCCCACTTTGACCTGCCAAACGTTTTTTCAATCCGCCAGCAGCGCCTTTTTTGCGCCACTCTTCCTTGAGTTTGGAAGGCGGTAGTGCCTTCCCTGGTTTCGTTGGGGTCAATACAGCCTGTGCAATGGCAGGAACCGCAGCTGCTTTCTTTGACGCAAACTTGTCTATTAAAATGGGCTTCCGCTCAGCAGGCTTCTTTGCTCCAGATGCTGATGGTGGCTGAGGAGGGGCTACTGCAGGCTTAGCCCGAAGAAGTGGTTCAGCCTTTTGAGAAGCCTGAGGACGGTAAGGGAGGCGAACTGGAGCTTCCTCTTTTGTCGCCTCCTCAGCTGCAGGAGAGCTTTGTCCCACCTCCTTGTCGATCTTTGAGACTTCTTTAACTACCTTCTGCACATTAGCCACTGGGTTGCCCTTTCTCCAAACACTCTTTAGCGTCTTCGACTTTCGCAGAGCTGCTGCTTGAGACGAATTTGATGCTTGTGCTTGATTCTGAGCTCGGGCAGCAGGCCTTGGGGCAGAATTTGCTTTATCGTCATTTTTCCTAACGTAGCCGTTATCCAATTTTACTGGCTTAGCGGTCTCTAGCATCTCGGCCTTCTCTAGCACCTCCCCTAGTGACTCCATAACATTCTCCCTCTCTGCTGTCTTGTCCCCCTCCTCTTCCTTGTTGGGTTTCGCAGGGGACCATTGCAAGGTGTTCACTGGATCAACAGTAATGGACGGCCGTAACTTCAACACGGGCTTTGGGGCGGGTCTAAGAATGGTGTCCGTATCGTCGGCATTGCCATTGCCAGCACTGCCGCTACTCCTGAAAGTAGACTCCGGCGTGAAAACATTCAACTTTTCCTCTATCAAATCGGTGGTGATCGTACACCTGCACACAAACCCGTCTGGCCTCGACCAGCGCCTCCCCGGGGTATATCCTCTGCAGCTAACCCTAGACACCACGCGGATCCTCCTCACGGCCACAACGGAATGGGAGCACTCGAATATCACCGACGGGCTTGCCCTGGCATTCCCCAGCGTGGCCAATGATGCAGGGGACGCCATGAATGGCACTTCACAGCAGAATCGCCGCAACTAGCATCAAGCGGGGGCGCGGAGTCGGAGGCCTGCACAGTGGGCACAGAGCAAAACACCACATTACGGCGGGAAACTACCAAAAATGGCGGCTAGGCAGGGCCAATCCACTACCGCGGCGGAAAAAACGAGAGCTACCCGGAAGATGGTATAATTCAGGGAAAGAAGCGGTGTTTCAGATGAAACTGCACAAGATAAAGTAGCCCAAAACCAAATTTTGAACGGCGAGGGAGAATCCTTATGGGACTGATCCTGGTTCACGGGAAGAATAAGCGAGCAAGAATTGGTACCTTATCTAGAGAAGAAGAAGAAGAGCTCCTGGTCCTGGTTCTGCCCCTGCTCAAGCAGCACCACAGTGCGGGAGGTGAAGGGAAGAAGAACAGAGACGGGAACGGATTGGATTTTCGGCTGCTCGCAACGGATGAAAGGTTGAGAGCTGGGATTCGACCGGGTAGCTTTTTTGCTAGACCGGCGATGGGAACTCGGTTTGTGGTTTCGATTTCGCCCTTTTATTACTTTCTGTGCTCGAGAGCATTTACGGATTGTCGACCAAAACTATAGTTTTTGGTTTTCTTTGTGGGCGCCGGGAGAGAAGCGCTCGGTGTGTGTGAGGTCTGGGTTTTGTTTGAGATCGTGGCAAATTGCGAGTATATGTGGCTGCCTCTGCTCCTGCCAAATTTTCCTTGCGATAAGGTTTCCGATAGAGCATGTGGCTTCAGATTGAAAGGCCGTAGGTGGCCGGAGGATTAACGATCTGGGGTCCATGTATCCGCAGATTTGAGGGGTCACCCCTCCAGACACACATGTAGGGGTTTCGATAATGAAATCAGGATTTAAATGTCGCCTCCAAATAGTTTAAGGTCAACCTTGATTGTAGATAAATTCTGTTAATTGAGCTTTGGAAAGCATACGCACCAAAAGTTCATTGCACCTAAATTTAGGTGCACTTTGTTTTCCATTATTTTCTACGTAAAAGAATTGATGTTTTTTCAAACTTTGAACCCATTTTAGAACTGCCAAACAAATAAAGTTGAAACAAGAAAGTAAATTAATGTTGTGACTATCATTTTATCCAAACCAAGCATGCTCTATGTATCAATCTCAAATTCTATCCTATTATGATCTCTAGGAAGTAAGATAATGCATTCAACATGATCAATCATTGTGCCAAATTTAAGGGATTGTGTGGATGAGTTTCTAGTTGTAGTGCTTTCCATGAAGACAATTTCATGATAGAATATCTCTAAATAGGAAATATAATTTGTAAAATAATTTGATAATCTGCAAAATTTTACTCAGCTCGGCGCTTATCCATCATGCTCTCCAATGTAGGTTAAAAGAGAATTTAAACAAACATTTACCATGTATTCTAATCAGGGTGGTTTAAGCGTGTGAAAAAGAACAAGAAGAAAATGTACGAAGAGTGTGTTTTGAAATGAAATTGGCCACTATATTTATTCTTCTATGCACATGGAGGATCATTGGTGATGCACAATCATTCATGACCTTCATATGTTGTCTTCCATAAGTAACCAGCATGACCGAAGGGAGTTCATATGAGCTTAAGTTTACTGCTCGAGTTGAGTTAGACATCATAGTGATGCTACGCCAATTGTGTTCTTTCCAGGTCTTTGACACAAAAAGAATCACTTGTAATTTTGTCTCAAGGGTCGAGGAGGTTGGTGTAGACATACATCAACCCATGCGACATCTCCCCTTAGTATCTACCACATGTATGTTAATACATGCCTTAGCCAAGTGAGATTGGAATGATGCAACTAAAAATGACCAAGTTCGTATTTAGGTGCAGATGCTACATTCTTGGTTGTGTGTGTGGATGATTGTTGTTTCTAATATTGACAATTCGGCAATTTTACTATACCCATGTTGAAATTATCGTGCCCATATATAAAGAATTAGATTCAAGTTTAAGTTTACAAATTCATTCTTGTTGTTTCATGTGACACATGCGACAACACGGAGGAGGCACGCACTATTGTTTCATCTAGAGAGGAAATAATTTGAGTGATCCATTCATCTTTAGAGATACCAAAGAAATGTATATTGTCACATATAGGTCGCCCTACTATTTTGATGTGAGCATAATCATGTAGGTGTTAAAGTTAAGTATCATCATCATTGTTGCATAATGAGCAAGTATGGGAAACTGTTGGATCCTAGATGGGTGATGAGATGCTCTAGAGGGGGGGGGTGAATAGAGTTATCCAATACAAAGAGTCTTCAACCTTATCAAGGACTTACCCACTTTGTAAGGAGTCTTCCGCCTTTTTCCAAGGACTTACCTACTCTTGCACAAGTCTTCAGCCTTGTAGGAATTATCCACTCTTCTTGGATCTTCCACCTTTGACTTCACCTTCACTCGGAGAAGCTTCCACCAAGGACTTACCCACTTGAGCAAGGAGTCTTCTGCCTTCACCAAGGGCTTACCCACTCTTGCTCCAAGTCTTCATCCTTGATCTTCACCAAAGGATGCCTTCCCTTGTCTTATTCACCTCTCTTAGCTAAGAGAGAGAACATTCATCTTCATGATTGAAAAGAGAGAAAGGGAGGTGGTGGAAGTGAAAGCCTCACAAGATGTACATGTAGGACTATCTGTCTTACAGATTTCCTACTCACTCTAATGGATGTAGCAAGTGATTAGGCTTAGAGAGAGAGGAGGTTGTAGGAAGCACTCAAATATAGAATAGGAACCTCACATAGAGTTTGCATTGAATGCTCAACCTTGGAATGAAGCCCAAGGGGTCCTATTTATAGCTGGGGATGCCTCTTAGCCTTTGGGAACACTTGAGAACGAAAACTAGTCATTTTGTGGCTTGCAATGGATATATTTTCACTTGTTGCAACTCCACAACGGCTAGAAGCACTTTTCTTGTCACACCCCGATCTCACACTAACCACTAATCACGAGATTAGGGCGCGACGGAGGGATTATCACATAAACAAATCACTGAGAACTTTTTCTATTTAAAACCTCGTAATGATATCCAGATTATTGTTGTAAACTAAAACATAATAAACTATTGCAGAAGCATTTCAATTAAACTGGCTAGAGTAAGCAAACAGAGTTTACAACATGTAACATTTTTTTTAACATAAAGTAAACATAACAGTTAATTTACATCTTTATACACATTCCACACACACTCTCTCTCACCCACGCCATGTCCCAAGGATCGAGGGGAAAGGACTAAGAGACCTCTAACTAGACTAACTACAAACCTTTTAATAACTAGGCGTTAGGATGAAACGATCCTTCTGATTCCTGCTGTTGGCGATAACCTGAAAATGTTTTGAGTAGAGGTATGAGCCTACTCGCTCAGTGAATAGCCTTTCATTTAGCTATCACTAAACAACTCATCAGATTTATAAAATTTAAATAACATGAATACAGTACAAACAGGGCAGTTCTAATGACATAGCAGATTACAGAATATAGTCGCATTTCTATGCAACAACAGGTAATTTAAACCAATAAACAGATATAATGAATTGGCACAAAAGTTCAGATATATTAATTTACTGTGATCCTATATGATTACATAATTATTTTATTATGCCCCAAACATATGCAGCACACTCTACATATGAAGATCTGTAGCGAACTACGATCCCACCGTACAAGACTTAGCGACACACCCGGGAAATGCTAAGTCTGACTGTCCGTCCTGGTCTGCACAGGACTCTCGGGCGCACAAGGGCCTGTCTGCACTAACTTCGAGTGCTCTGGACTCCTCCCACCCTGTAGTGCACAGTCGGAGGGTCTGGGTTACCACCGTGACACAAGCACGGATTAATGTTGAATAACCCCCATTTTTCTCCAGTGCCACCGTGACACAAGCACGTGTTGTTGTTGGACACTGTCTGTCTGCCCTCGTGCCACCGTGACACACGCACGGATTATTGTTGAACACGAGCCCGACCATCTAGGCACAAGGCTAGATCGATCGTTTCACCCCAAAGGTACAGACCGCGCAATGGGGTTCTACGGTGTTGGGGCACCTAAGTCTATTAACTGACTAACATATAACCATTTAAACAGGAAATTCACATTTACTGATTTCATATCAGATCACAATACACTGTCATTCTAAACCGGCAGAGCAATATATTTCGAATCATTGTAATTTCTGAGAAATTCTCATACCATGCATTCAGACAATTTAGAAATGCATAAATAACCCAACTTATTTCAATTTGGCACATACATAGCGAATTTACGCAATTGAACATCTTATTGCACAAAATTAAAGAAATTTACTTCACATTTGAGAATCATACTCAACAATTATCAATTATCTAAAATTCTCGAAAAACGTGCACATTCACCCTAATCCTGGTTTGTGCATCACTTAACTCAATTAAAAGTTAATTACCCATCAGAACACAATTTAATAACAATACTTGAGAATTTCTGGTAATAATTCAGAGAAATGTGCCATTTCATGTAAATATCAATTTACACATATTAACGTCAAAAGATATATGCAATTAGGGTTTTATTGCATATTTTTATTTACCATATCAACTTTGAAATCGTACATCTGATAATTTATCAGAAATCCTTATTGTCTGGGTTCATACCCAAACCATACCATTTCCAGACATGAATTTCTAATTTCAACATTCAAATAAGCAATTTAGGTTCCAATGAACCATATAAAATCTACCGATTCAATCCACACTGATCAAATGCTAAATTTAATCATATAACAGCGTCTAGAAGCAGTTTATGAAATAAAAAGCCGGGCGACGCCAAACGCTGCCCGACGCCTGATAACGCCTGTTATCAGCGTAATTCGCACACATAACTGGAAATATTCAAACGCCTGAGTTTATTAATGATAAATAAATGAAATCCTACTCACAGCGATTTGGTCTATCCGGATTCGTCCGGAGATGTGTCTAGGACCTGATTCCGGCAAAAACTGGTTGCCTTCAACCTTGGAATTTGCACTGTTCACGACTGCTTTGCACAGAACAAACCAATGCTTAATCCAAGTTGACGGAAGAGCTTTGATTGATGATTGGAACTTAACTAGAAGCTGTAAAATCTGCTGGAACCTCTGAATCGGAGTTCAAGGTAGCTCCTCAGCTGCTAGGTGCCCAAAACGGCGCCCTTCTACCCAAACTACAGCAGCCGTAACTGCTGCTCGCCGCAGGTCAAGATGCATAGCAACTTGCTAGGTGCTGAATCAGAGCTGGATGGTTGCATATTCGTGATTTGGACCTCAAGGATGAAGTCGGGGTGGTGAATCCACACTGCTTGCTAGCCTAATCGAGCTCTTGACTGTTGCCGTTGCAGCTGCAATTGCAGCTGGACGCTGCTGCTAGGAGGTATCGTGGACTGGTCTAGGTGCCGCGGGAGGGCGAGGGGAAAGGGAGGAGAAAGAGAGAAGGAGAAGGAGAGGAAGAAGAAGGTGGAAGGAGAGAAGGGGCCGACGTCGTTGAGTCGAGCCAAGAATCGTCCTGCTGCGATTTTCTCCTGCTTCTCAGTCGCGCTTTGTGCGCCGCCACAGAAACCCGCTTCAAGCGGTTCTGTAAACTATCGGGTGACGGTGGAGATAAGGGAAAGGGAAAAAGGATTAATAAGCCAGTAAAAATGGAAATTTTGCATTATAAACCCAAAGTTCTAGAAAATGTTGTAACTCTCGCCTCGAGTGTCCGATTGAGGTGATTTCTGTTGCAAACTTTCAAGCGCAAAATTCTCTACACCCTCAGTGCACGAATCATGCTAATTGGACTGTCTCACCTGATCGAAACACTATATGCATCAGTGAGTGATTAATTCAACTTAATTAATCATAATGATGCTATGATCACCATACTTATTAGTTCACTTAATTATGGGTCATAACAATCTCCCTCCCTTATAAGAATTTCGTCCCGAAATTCCTAAAAGAGAAAAGGAAATTGGTTACGCATCTCTGACTCAAACTCCCACGTGGTTTCTTCTAGGTTATGATTCCTCCACAAAACTTTTACTAAAGGTATCTCGCGATTCTTAAGTTTCTTGATTCTCTGATCAACTATCTGAACTGGTCCTTCCACATAGGACACATTTGTTCTGAGCTGTGCCGGTTCTGGGTCTACTATCTTCTCTGTACCAGGGTAACATTTCTTAAGCATAGACACATGAAACACATCATGAAGATTAGCTAACTCAGATGGCAAATCCAACTTATAGGCTACAGGTCCAATCCTCTCAATGATAGGATATGGGCCCATGAACCTAGGAGTCAGTTTGTCTCTCTTACCAAACCTCAACACTCCTTTCCACGGTGAAACCTTCAGATATACCTCGTCACCAACCTCAAACTCAAGAGGTCTACGTCGTCTCTCAGCATAACTCTTCTGCCTGTCCTGTGCAACTTTTAACTGTTCTTTGATCACAGTAATCTTTTCAGTGGTCAAATCTACTATCTCGGGTCCAAGAATCTGCTTTTCACCAACCTCATACCAACATATGGGTGATCTACACTTTTTACCATACAGAGCTTCATATAGGGCCATACCAAGACTGGAATGATGACTATTATTATATGCAAACTCTATAAGGCTCAAGTGTTCTTCCCAACTTCCACTGAAAAGCAAGACACATGCTCTCAGCATGTCCTCAAGAGTCTGAATGGTCCTCTCAAATTGACCATCTGTTTGTGGGTGAAAAGCTGTACTGAATCTCAACTTTGTGCCCAAAGCACGATGCAACTGATTTCAAAAATCTGGATGTGAACGTAGGATCTCTATCAGATATAATTGAAACTGGAATACCGTGCAACCTGACTATTTCATCCACGTATATCTTAGCCAACTTTGGGACATCAAAGGTTGACTTAATATGAAGAAAGCAAGCAGACTAAATTAGTCTATCCACAATCATTCATATCGATTCATAACCTCTAGGTGTCCTGGGTAACCCTACCACAAAAATCCATTGTAATATGTTCCCATTTCCATTCTGCTATAGGAAAAGATTGCAAAGTATTTGCATGTTTCTGGTGCTCAGCCTTAACCTGCTGACACACACTGCACCTAGTCATGAACTCATCTACATCCTCTTCATACTAGGCCACCAATACAACTCCTTGAGATTCCTAAACATCTTAGTGTTGCCTGGGTACATAGCATACATTGATGCATGTGCTTCCTCAAGAATCTATTCTTTCAAATCATTATCTCGAGATACATGCAACCTGTCATGCTAATACAACACAACATCATCTGAAAACTTGAACTCTGGTCTCTTCCCCCTGCCATGTCATGCATGGTCTGGTTTAACTCACTATCACCCTATTGTAGTTCCTTGATTTGATCATAAGAAGTAGGCTTGACTTGCATCTGTACAATCAAACCATTTAGCTATGTCACCCCTAAGTCTAAGTTCAACTTTCACATTTCCACTAGCATGTCTCTTTTCGAAACATGCCATGGAAAATACATCCACTGTTGAACTAGACTTCCTACTTAGGGCATCAACTACCACATTCACCTTCCCAAGTGACAATCTATCATCACATCATAAAGATAGTGACGCTGTGTCATAAGAGCATGAACTACAACAACTAACTTCAGATCATGTATCAGGTAGTACTCCTCATTCTATGCTACTTATTGTTACATTTCAAATTTATATCTTACTCTTTTCTACAAGTCATTTTCATATTGGTTATCTACCTTTAAACCCTAGATTTTATTAATTCTAGCTTACCTTTCATAGAACAAATCTCATGATCTTATTTTATAGGGATGCTAGTACTCAAGGTCAAATCACTATTGATATCCCTTGAACTACTACAACTCTA
Source organism: Alisma plantago-aquatica (assembly GCA_963693085.1). Lineage (NCBI taxonomy): Eukaryota > Viridiplantae > Streptophyta > Magnoliopsida > Alismatales > Alismataceae > Alisma > Alisma plantago-aquatica. Next base: position 99,199,040 of record OY856411.1, read on the forward strand.
AACATTCTAGGGTTTCTTCTTTATCAATAACATAGCGTTATTGTGATGTGACTATGTTCCCTTAGTTTGAAATTCAAACTTTAGATCTCATAAGTTTTACTAAATTCTTCCTTATCTTATCGCTGGAATTTCCTTTCTCTTATTTGTTCTGGACTTTGGTATTTTCATGATATCTCTTCAATTTAATGGAAGCTTATAACGTAACATGAATATCATTTCAAACTGGACAAGCCATATATTCAGGTATTGCAAATATCGAGAGATTCAACATAATAAGCATGCATGCAGATTTCAAATTTTTAAATCATCTAATTACGTGTCCACTTGTAATTTACTGAGAAATAAATATCAATATGCATGCAGGCAGACTGGAATTCTCAAATAAACAGAATGCATGTCAATTTGGCACTTTATACACTAAAATCGTGCAATTGAACTGTTAAGCATCACACATCTTATACTGAGAATTTTGATATCAAAATACTTGATTCATTGAACACCCTATCCTTAGGGTTTCTATTACCTCATTCACTTATTATATGGCAACACCCTATCCTTAGGGTTTCAGTTACCTCATTCATTTGATTGCAGTTCAAATCACAATATGATATCATTCTAGAACTGTCAGAATAGTGTACTTAAAATAATTGTAAATACTGAAAAATTCTTATATCATGCATTCATTTTTCTAAGTTATGTGTTTGTTCTTTATTTTAAAAACTAATTTGTTAGTCTATAGAGACTTAGAATCCAAAGGTAGTATGTATGAATGTATTTAACTTTATAATAAAGATATGCATTCCATACTCTCAATTATGTCTTGTAATTCTCGTTCCTTAATCAAAGTCATCATTTCTAGCATTTCTTTTGATTCAACTAAATTTCTTGTCTTGGTCTTATAATTTTCATAAGACTCTTTATTTCTATGTACTTAGTGTATACTTAACTCTTTTCTTCTATTTTCTATTTGCTTTGAAATACATAAACGTATTTTACTCTATTACATGATCCAATCCATGGTCGATTCTTACGTCTTAGCCATTACATACTTTTCTCATATCCTTTCCATACTCTTATTTTTAGAGTTCATATAATACAAATCATTGAATTTAATTTGAACCTTATATCATTTTCTTTTATTTCCAATTAAGGATTGCACATATGAGGCTCCAACATTGGCCTCTGATATCATTTCCAGCAAATTCTTAGCTGTTCTAATCTTTCTCTTACATCTCAACGTCTTATCGTATATACATTCTTACTATGATTCAGGTCTAAATCATCCAGAGTCTACTCTAATTATACTGTTAATAGGAGTCATTAGATCCCAGTAACGCATCTTGCCAGCCGGACCAGGCCAAACCTGTAGTCCTGAAGCCAAGAGCTACTCAGGATTAACCAACCCCTATTGATTTCAAACATGTGGAATGAATATCCATTTAAGGCAAACTCATTTAAACATAACTTTTGGTCTACTTGATACAAAGAATTCAAACAATAATTAAATCATTTCATGACATACAACAACATAAAAGAATCATGTTTACTTTACAAACTGAAAATCTAATTTCATGCATATAAGTGCATTTCTAGTGATTTTCAATCAAATAAGCAATATAAAGCAAAAATTGTATCACATCCTATGTTATACCTCTTATTCCTATATTAATTTCTTATCTCATAACCCTAAGATTTCTAGGGTTTTTCTCTGGCCTATCCTTCCTCTGCATACCTGGCCAGGATATTCAGAGAAGAATAGACAGAGTAGCTTGATACTGGTCAATCTAAGTACTCAGACACCTGGCCAAGGTATCTAAACACTCAGACCTTCCAGAGCTAAAGACACATCATTTCTTATCCATCTTAATTATAACTCTATCTTTTGATCCTAATGATCTCTGATAACTCAGCTTAAACTCTCAACTTGATTCTCGTGACCACGTCCTCTTCCTACCATCTGCAATACTATAACAGAACATTTCCTGTTATAAAATTGCAGTTAGAAGGAAGACACCTAAGTCCTAATCCTATTGGTCTCTTATCGTCTCCTGACCTTGACTTAGAGTATTCATATACTCAACCTATGCTCTGATACCAAGATGTCACACCCCGATCTCACACTAACCACTAATCACGAGATTAGGGCGCGACGGAGGGATTATCACATAAACAAATCACTGAGAACTTTTTCTATTTAAAACCTCGTAATGATATCCAGATTATTGTTGTAAACTAAAACATAATAAACTATTGCAGAAGCATTTCAATTAAACTGGCTAGAGTAAGCAAACAAAGTTTACAACATGTAACATTTTTTTTTAACATAAAGTAAACATAACAGTTAATTTACATCTTTATACACATTCCACATACACACTCTCTCTCACCCACGCCATGTCCCAAGGATCGAGGGGAAAGGACTAAGAGACCTCTAACTAGACTAACTACAAACCTTTTAATAACTAGGCGTTAGGATGAAACGATCCTTCTGATTCCTGCTGTTGGCGATAACCTGAAAATGTTTTGAGTAGAGGTATGAGCCTACTCGCTCAGTGAATAGCCTTTCATTTAGCTATCACTAAACAACTCATCAGATTTATAAAATTTAAATAACATGAATACAGTACAAACAGGGCAGTTCTAATGACATAGCAGATTACAGAATATAGTCGCATTTCTATGCAACAACAGGTAATTTAAACCAATAAACAAATATAATGAATTGGCACAAAAGTTCGGATATATTAATTTACTGTGATCCTATATGATTACATAATTATTTTATTATGCCCCAAACATATGCAGCGCACTCTACATATGAAGATCTGTAGCGAACTACGATCCCACCGTACAAGACTTAGCGACACACCCGGGAAATGCTAAGTCTGACTGTCCGTCCTGGTCTGCACAGGACTCTCGGGCGCACAAGGGCTTGTCTACACTAACTCCGAGTGCTCTGGACTCCTCCCACCCTGTAGTGCACAGTCGGAGGGTCTGGGTTACCACCGTGACACAAGCACGGATTAATGTTGAATAACCCCCATTTTTCTCCAGTGCCACCGTGACACAAGCACGTGTTGTTGTTGGACACTGTCTGTCTGCCCTCGTGCCACCGTGACACACGCACGGATTATTGTTGAACACGAGCCCGACCATCTAGGCACAAGGCTAGATCGATCGTTTCACCCCAAAGGTACAGACCGCGCAATGGGGTTCTACGGTGTTGGGGCACCTAAGTCTATTAACTGACTAACATATAACCATTTAAACAGGAAATTCACATTTACTGATTTCATATCAGATCACAATACACTGTCATTCTAAACCGGCAGAGCAATATATTTCGAATCATTGTAATTTCTGAGAAATTCTCATACCATGCATTCAGACAATTTAGAAATGCATAAATAACCCAACTTATTTCAATTTGGCACATACATAGCGAATTTACGCAATTGAACATCTTATTGCACAAAATTAAAGAAATTTACTTCACATTTGAGATTCATACTCAACAATTATCAATTATCTAAAATTCTCGAAAAACGTGCACATTCACCCTAATCCTGGTTTGTGCATCACTTAACTCAATTAAAAGTTAATTACCCATCAGAACACAATTTAATAACAATACTTGAGAATTTCTGGTAATAATTCAGAGAAATGTGCCATTTCATGTAAATATCAATTTACACATATTAACATCAAAAGATATATGCAATTAGGGTTTTATTGCATATTTTTATTTACCATATCAACTTTGAAATCGTACATCTGATAATTTATCAGAAATCCTTATTGTATGGGTTCATACCCAAACCATACCATTTCCAGACATGAATTTCTAATTTCAACATTCAAATAAGCAATTTAGGTTCCAATGAACCATATAAAATCTACCGATTCAATCCACACTGATCAAATGCTAAATTTAATCATATAACAGCGTCTAGAAGCAGTTTATGAAATAAAAAGTTGGGCGACGCCAAACGCTGCCCGACGCCTGATAATGCCTGTTATCAGCGTAATTCGCGCACATAACTGGAAATATTCAAATGCCTGAGTTTATTAATGATAAATAAATGAAATCCTACTCACAGCGATTTGGTCTATCCGGATTTGTCCGGAGATGTGTCTAGGACCTGATTCCGGGCAAAAACTGGTTGCCTTCAACCTTGGAATTTGCACTGTTCACGACTGCTTTGCACAGAACAAACCAATGCTTAATCCAAGTTGACGGAAGAGCTTTGATTGATGATTGGAACTTAACTAGAAGCTGTGAAATCTGCTGGAACCTCTGAATCGGAGCTCAAGGTAGCTCCTCAGCTGCTAGGTGCCCAAAACGGCGCCCTTCTGCCCAAACTACAGCAGCCGTAACTGCTGCTCGCCGCAGGTCAAGATGCATAGCAACTTGCTAGGTGCTGAATCAGAGCTGGATGGTTGCATATTCGTGATTTGGACCTCAAGGATGAAGTCGGGGTGGTGAATCCACACTGCTTGCTAGCCTAATCGAGCTCTTGACTGTTGTCGTTGTAGCTGCAATTGCAGCTGGACGCTGCTGCTAGGAGGTATCGTGGGCTGGTCTAGGTGCCGCGGGAGGGCGAGGGGAAAGGGAGGAGAAAGAGAGAAGGAGAAGGAGAGGAAGAAGAAGGTGGAAGGAGAGAAGGGGCCGACGTCGTTGAGTCGAGCCAAGAATCGCCCTGCTGCGATTTTCTCCTGCTTCTCAGTCGCGCTTTGTGCGCCGCCACAGAAACCCGCTTCAAGCAGTTCTGTAAACTATCGGGTGACGGTGGAGATAAGGGAAAGGGAAAAAGGATTAATAAGCCAGTAAAAATGGAAATTTTGCATTATAAACCCAAAGTTCCAGAAAATGTTGTAACTCTCACCTCGAGTGTCCGATTGAGGTGATTTCTGTTGCAAACTTTCAAGCGCAAAATTCTCTACACCCTCAGTGCACGAATCATGCTAATTGGACTGTCTCACCTGATCGAAACACTATATGCATCACTGAGTGATTAATTCAACTTAATTAATCATAATGATGCTATGATCACCATACTTATTAGTTCACTTAATTATGGGTCATAACATTTCTACACTTTTCCGCATTTTTCCGTACAGTGCAATCGGTTGAGTTTCTATAAGGGTAACTTGACCGATAGAGTAAAAGACAAAGCCGATATTCAGACCATCGGTCGAGTTTGTCCTGGGGAAACTCGACCGACCAATGGAAATCGAATTGGTCTGGTACTCCATCGGTCGAATTCTGTGTAGTGTAAACTCGACTGATCAAAAGTCATTTTCAAGATCCAATTAGGATCGGTCGAGTTTGCAACTCACAAAACTCGACCGATGAAGAACAGCCTGATGTGAATTTTAGAAAATGGCTTTTGAGTGCTTAAACATTCGATCTAAGTGGTCCTGATTTTTTTAAGCTTAATTACAAGTCATACAATCATTACAAGTGATTTACAACATGATTCTAATAGATTTACATCATATTACAAAAATGTGCACTTGTATTGACTTTGACTTGTCTTTTCTCCAATTTGAGATGCGCAAGTTAGGGTATTTGGAGTGTGTCTATACCTAATCTGAAATCACTCAAGTAGAGACGTTAGACACCAATATGTGGAATGGTTAGTCATCATCAAAACATGGGTTTAGTCAATTTAGACGTAAGTCAACATTGACCTAATTGACCTTGAGTCAACAATCTCCCCCTTTTTGAAGATGATAAACCATTTCATAAATGTATTGAAAGCTTTTAAGTAAAATCATACCTTTGGAGAAACCTAGGGGTTTCAAAAGGATTGAGCTCATATGCTCCCCCTCAATTGATGTTATTTCTCTTGCATGGTTAGCTTTCATAACATTTATTGAATACTATGTCTTCTACTCATATATGTTCTATACATATATGTCTTCTCCCAATTTAACTTCTCCCCTTTACATGGACATACTTCTCCTCTTCATGTAAGACATGCCTTCTTCCTCTTTTAAAAGAAGACATACCTTTCTCCCCCTTCGTCATTTCAAAAAGTGGGGTTATGAAGAAATAAGAAACATCACTTGTTAAAGAGAAAGGAGATAACACAAATATATATAAGGAGAGTAGAAGAGCACATATAGGGGCTTGTCTAAGCATAGAAAGAAAAACAAGTTAAAGAATATACTTGGACAACCCAAAAAGCTAGATAAAGTGTTGTAGAAATTAAACGCAATTTTGACCCTTAAGATGACAGAATTTGCCCAAAAAGTGACAGGGCTCATGGCATAGCGATGAGGCTTTCTCAGAATGTCGTTTCTGCATGAAAAACACTAGTCTTGCACCAAAAACTGAAACTGGAGCAAAATCTGCATAAAATCTAAAAATACTCCAATTTCTACATATAATGTAGATCTATGTACCATGCATCACAATGTTATGCAAGCAACTCAAGATAGTAGATATGCAATTCAAGGAACAAGCTTGAGCATGTATGAGACAAGATACAAGCATAGCATATAGATGAGCAAAGATGCCAACTATAAACAAGGTTAGAACTACATGTGTGTGAACTACTAGAAGATGTTATCACAAGTTAGGACTACTAGTAGGATCTAGATCATAGCAAGAGATACCAAAAGATACACAAGATAAAGCAAGCTATGAGTAGATGTAGAGATATATCCAAACAAAGAGATATGCAATTTTAGAAGCATGGAAGGATATAACTCACTAGATATGCATCCTTACCAAAAGATGATTACCACTAAGAACCTCAAGGTTGTATCAAAACAAGATATACACCTAGATAGATGTAGCAAGTTAGAGTACAACGGAAGCTATTTTAGACACAACTATGAGATCCAAAGAGATCATCATCAAAACTTGCAAAACAACTCAAAGCAAGTAATTGCAAGATATAGATATACCAATTTAGAGCAATTAAAGAGATAGAGTTGTGAGCAAGATAGGCAATATAGAACATGGCAATATGCATATATAAAGGTACCAAATGAGAGTGCCAAAGAATAAGGCTATTGGTTGAGAAAATCTAGTTGAGAGGGAAATTCTCACTCAATAAGCCAAATGTATATTCTGTGCACAGTGTTATCGGTCGAGTTCTGTGCATTGACAACTCGACCGATGATAGTTGTTGGCAACACCCATTGGTGCCTATCGGTCGAGTTTCAAATAGGGCAAACTCGACCGACAGAGCAGCTGTCAAAAAGCACATATATATCATGAAAACATATTTGAAGGCATGCTAAAAATACAAACCATATCCAAACATGTGCAAGCAAGCTAGTAATGCACTATAGAAGTATTAGAAATAGTTTTTGAGCAAGAGTGTGAAGAGAAGCACAAAATACCACTTTTGACTCAAAAACCATATGCATAGTGCACACTAACTTGACAAAAACAAGTTAGGACAGGTTATAAGCAAGAGAAACATTACCTTTGTGCTTACCATTCCTTTTTCCACTTGTTGTCACCCTCTACACATCTCACCTTTCTTCTTTCATGTGGATTGAGAAGTCAATTTGCAATTCAATAGCTCAAGTCAATCCATTTGCAAGTACCTACAAGAAGAAAGATGAAATGGTCCCCAATCATGTTTTTGGGTCCGGAGGGGTTAGTTTAGCAACCCAAGTCCTATTGCTCCTGGGTGCTTTCCTAAAAGGACAACAAGTAGAATAATGACCAATTTTGTTGCAATAGTTGCATGTGCCCATAGTCTTGGAACTAGAGGATTCTCCATAGAATATTGGAGGTCTTTTACCTTTGTTGTTCCTTTGACTACCATCATACCCCAAACCATGTCTACCAATTTGTTTAGTAGAATGGTGTAGGATGTCATTAAGACTCTTTTTACCAACTAAGAATCTTTACAAAGAAGATCTCAAACTATCATTATCATGCATAAGAGAGGTAATAGTAGAAGACAAATGATTGATATTATCTCTAGTATGCAGGAGATCATTTTCTAAGCAAAGAGATTTAGTTAAATAAGAATCTCTATCAATATGAAGAGAAGCAACATCATTCTCTCTACTAGTAGAACTAGAACAAGATTCGTGCACATTGATTTTAAAAAGTAAGGCAGCATTTTCTGTTTCTAATTCTTGCAAAACAAAATCTTTGTCCTTGTTTTCAGATTTAAGAACATCAATATCATGCATGAGAGAATCAACAATTAAAGTATGCTCTTCATTAGAATTAGGCATGAGAGGTTGAGCTTCTAGAAATCTAATCTTATCAAGCAAATTAGCATTTTCAAGTTTAAGAGAATCTACTTGACTAAGACAATCATTTTTATCATCAAGCAAACAAGAATTAGCATGTTCAAGATCATCTACTTCTACATGCAAATTATCAACAATTCTAGCAAGTTTTTTCCTTTTCCTTTTAGAAGACTTAAGAGAGGTACAAGTATCATGAATAATAGCAATCAAAGATTCTTTATCTAAAGAGTTTAGATTTACCTCACTTGAGTCCTTACTTGTTGATGCTATAAGAGAAAAATGGCATTCTCCTTCATCACTAGAGCTTGAGCTTAATCTTTCACTTGAATCTTCACTTGAGCTTGAGTTGGACGAGTCACTTGAGCTTGAGTGCCATTTCTCCTTCTTGTGAAGATGGGTCTTTTTGCCTTGTGGGCAATCTTTCTTGTAATGACCTTTCTTTCCACATGTGAAGCACCGGATGGAGGAGGACTTGCCTTTGTAGAATCTACCCTTAGAGTACATGGCATCTTCTTCAACTTGAGAGGATGGAGAGACTTGTTCCATGATAGCTTCAATATTAGCCTTCATTTCAACCTTCTTCATTCTCTTTAGCTCTTTCTTCTCTTGACTTTCAACTTCTTCTCTTTTGTCAAGTGTGACTTCATGTGCTTGTAGATTTCCAATGAGCTCTTCGATAGGAATATCCTTAAGAGACCTTGCTTCTTCAATGGAAGTCACCTTGGGTTCCCACCTCTTGGGAAGAGTTCTAAGGATTTTTGAGTTAATCTCTCCACTAGACATAGGATGTCCTAGAACAGCAAGGCCATTCACAATGGTGTTGATCCTTGAGTACATGTTGGCTATCCTATCCTCCTTACCCATATTGAAGTTCTCAAGCAGCCCTTTGAGCATGTAGACTTTGCTTTCCTTCACTTGATCTGTCCCTTCATAAATGATGCATAGCTTTCTCCATACCTCATAGGATGTTTCACATGAAGAAATCTGGTTGAACTCGGTGGGGGTCATGGAGGCATAAAGGATGTGCATGGCTCTAGCATTCAAGGTTGCTTTCTTCAAGGTAGCTTCCTCTCATTCTTCAATCTTTGTCTGTGGTAGCATGTATGGGTTGTTCACCATTTTCCACATCTCAAGACTTGATCCTTGGATGTAGAATTGAATCCTTCTTCTCCAATAGAGGAAATTGCTCCCATCAAAGATTGGTAGGCTGATCAAGTATCTCCCTCCTTGGTAGTCACCCATCTTCTCCTACTTGTTGAAGTATCCTTAGAGAAGCCTACTCTGATACCAATTGTTGGATCCTAGATGGGTGATGAGATGCTCTAGAGGGGGGGGGGTGAATAGAGCTATCCAATACAAAGAGTCTTCAACCTTACCAAGGACTTACCCACTTTGCAAGGAGTCTTCCGCCTTTTTCCAAGGACTTACCTACTCTTGCACAAGTCTTCAGCCTTGTAGGAATTACCCACTCTTCTTGGATCTTCCGCCTTTGACTTCACCTTCACTCGGAGAAGCTTCCACCAAGGACTTACCCACTTGAGCAAGGAGTCTTTTGCCTTCACCAAGGGCTTACCCACTCTTGCTCCAAGTCTTCAGCCTTGATCTTCACCAAAGGACGCCTTCCCTCATTCTTCTTTACCTCTCTTAGCTAAGAGAGAGAACCTTCATCTTCATGATTGAAAAGAGAGAAAGGGAGGTGGTGGAAGTGAAAGTCTCACAAGATGTACATGTAAGACTAGCTCTCTTACATATTTCCTACTCACTCTAATGGATGTAGCAAGTGATTAAGCTTAGAGAGAGAGAGGAGGCTGTAGGAAGCACTCAACTATAGAATAGGAACCTCACATAGAGTTTGCATTGAATGCTCAACCTTGGAATGAAGCCCAAGGGGTCCTATTTAAAGTTGGGGATGCCTCTTAGCCTTTGTGAATACTTGAGAATGAAAACTAGCAATTTTGTGGCTTGTAACGGATATATTTTCACTTATTGCAACTCCACAACAGCTAGAAGAACTTTTCTATACTTTTTCATACAGTGCAATCAGTCGAGTTTCTATAAGGGTAACTCGACTGATAGAGTAAAAGACAAAGCCGATATTCAGACCATCAGTCGAGTTTGTCCTGGGGAAACTCGACTGACCAATGAAAATCGAATTGGTATGGTACTCCATCGGTCAAGTTCTGTGTAGTGTAAACTCGACCGATCAAAAGTCATTTTCAAGATCCAATCAGGATCGGTCGAGTTTGCAACTCACAAAACTCGACCGATGAACATCCTGATGTGAATTTTGGAAAATGGCTTTTGAGTGCTTAAACATTCGATCTAAGTGATCCTGATTTTTTTAAGCTTAATTACAATTCATACAATCATTACAAGTGATTTACAACATGATTCTAATGGATTTACATCATATTACAAAAATGTGCACTTGTATTGACTTTGACTTGTCTTTACTCCAATTTGAGATGCGCAAGTTAGGGCATTTGGAGTGTGTCTATACCTAATCTGAAATCACTCAAGTAGAGACGTTAGACACCAATATGTGGAATGGCTAGTCATCATCAAAACACGGGTTTAGTCAATTTAGACGTGAGTCAACATTGACCTAATTGACCTTGAGTCAACAGAAACATCAATGTGATGTCTGCCTTTCCATGTTTGTTAGGATTAATTTGTGCTACAAGATTCAAATAAATACCCTCAGCCTTTCAAGAAGTTCAAACCTCCATATAGCCTTCCAGTTGCACTAAAATTGGAATTCCATGTCTAATATGGACCACCTATAAGGAGAAATTGCAAACATTGTTATGCATTTATCAAGCTTCCATGCATCATTGTCTTACCCTACATCATCATCAGGTGAGAGAACTGCACAAATGTCATGACAAGATTAACAAAGTATGTAACTTTTACCAAAATCCAATTCCCTCCATTGTCATGATGGGGAGATATTCTAGGAATGAAGGAATGGACATTTGGGATGAAGCTCGTTCATGGATTCATGTGTTTTGGGGATCCAGCCTTACATTAATACTCATATCATCATTGACCATCTTCTTATAGTTCAGTTTGAGCTCTTCAATTCAAAATCCCATGCCAAGGAACATAGCTTATTATCCAGGTTGCCTATGTGCACCCATTTCCTAGATGGAGTGTTGAGGAAGCTCCATACATTTCTTATCATGAGTGATTTGTTATGGTCATGGGCATCCTTACTTATTAGCCCTCCTACATCCTTATTTGATGTGCTATTCTTCTAGGAGACCAATGAGATTTTTTTTGCTCCATGTTTACAAACATGATGAATTTTTTATATGCAAGGTTATATGAAAAGATTGATTGTTTGCATCGTATATAATGGTAATGCATTCAAGAATGATCTTGCTAATGTAATGCGTCTAGCTAGTGAGAGACTTTTAACTATCCCACTTTTCATACAACTTTTAACGAATTCTTTCTTGTAGAATATGGTACTATATGTTTCAAAAGTGAAAAAGAAAGTGTAACAAAAAGGTCCCACTATACAAGTGCATAAGTGTTGTCAGCACTCAGATACTGCAGAAAGTATCCAACACCTACATGGGTCTACTCTAAAAAATCCCGAGGCAATCTTGTTAAATAATTCATCTTTACAATCATGGAGTTCTTTAGTCTAGTATTTCATTAGATATCAGTTTCTACTAGATTATATAATGTTTACATTATGTGATATTTTACTTGTTAATAGTAAATGCATTGGATTTTTTTGACTAATATATAAGAATTAGAAAGCATCAAAATATAATCCCACAAACATAATCGATAATTTTTTTGCATATATATGGTTGTGAATGCAGTCATGTGACAAAATTTCATTAGATAAATGTATCATATTGCAATGATTCTAATTTTATCTTTGAGCATGTCTTATAGGCCTTCCATTAAGACATGTTGAAATCATATTTTTTCTATAAGAGAAAATGTGTGTGGAAGAACAACATGAACTGGGTGCAAGTCAAAGGGACAATGGACCACAACATGACCACTGATCACATGGTAAAGTGATTTAGCACAAAGAACCACTTAAATAGAGCATAGACTACATAAGTTATTCTCAATATAACACCCTTTGAGTGTAATTATAAATTATAAAAAAATCTTGTAGTAGTATCAACCCACTTTCATTTACACATTTTTCAAAATTTCTCTAGGCATGTTTTCATGGTTAAACCTAATGTTTATCTATTATTCTTGTTATATTTTTAATATAAAATAAAATTGCATTTATGAAAAGTGTCAATAAGAAATGAATATATGGTTAGTGTTCCATGAATAACATCTATATACATATATATATATATATATATATATATATATATATATATATATATATATATATATATATATGTGTGTGTGTGTGTGTGTGTGTGTGTGTAGGTAGGTAGGTATATATATGTGTGTGTGTTGTGTGTGTGTTTATGTGTGTGTGTGTGTGTGTTGTGTGTGTGTTTATGTGTGTGTGTGTTGTGTGTTGTGTGTGTGTGTGTGTGTTGTGTGTTGTGTGTGTGTGTGTGTGTGTGTTTTAGGTTCATGAGCCTTAAGCATTGTAATCTTACCTAGTTACTTTATTTTTTGGAAGTGAAATGGGTTTCCCATTTGTCAACCTAGTGGATTATGAGAAAGAACCTAGATTGTGAAATCCCCATCTAAGCATACATTGTAAGGATTCATGGAGAGGTAGTGGGACCTCACATGCAGGGGATAGCCTGCAACTTCACTAACATCAACCTTCAAGTGTTAGACCTCATGTTTTGGACCAACATGTATTTCTTTATATATGACTAGATGAGTTATTACTTTGATGTGATGTATCATTTTTTGAACCATACATGTGTTGTTTTTAGGTAGATCTACTTTGTGATTAGGATAGGGGGAGGGTATTGTAGGTAGTAGGACATTTTACCCCTATGTTTTCATACATAACATACAAATAAGGGTAGTGTTGCAGTCCAAGAAATATCATGGACATATGGTGGGATACTTTGATTGATCCAAGTACTTATGGTATGATGAAGACATGTCATACTAATTAGGAGATGTAAGACATTCATTATCCCCAATAGTAGAAGATGTTATTGTATGTTTATTTCATTGTTAATATCTTTAATGTAGTGTAGTGATAAGAACATTTCATATCTACTTTTCCATTCTATTTATGTATTTATAGCTTCAATTCACATCCATTTCACCTCCATGTATGCCTTATATGTGTCTTTATATTTTGGTTGTTTGTTGCATGCCATGTCAAATTTGTATAGATTTAGCAATGGGAAGAAATGGACTTGGATGGATATGTGTCATCATGGAACCCACATCATCTAAAATCATTTTGAACTTCATCAACATTTTACACAGTGTGTAACTCAATTACACAGTTTGTAAGCAAGTTTCAACTCAATGTGTAATTTGAGACATTGTACATAATTCTGTCAAAATAATGATCGATGATAAAGTTTATGTGGAAATAATATCATTTAGGAATATGAAGTGATTTAAATTTACTCTAAAGAAGGGAAAATTGGACATGACTTATTTTATGCTTATGAATGGCGTTACAAAACCATGAAGGGGTCTAATTTTCATGGTAGGATGTGATGGTTGTTTAGGTTTCTCCTCTGACTCCTCCTTTGTCCATTTTTCTTTATAAGATGGTGTTAAACATAAAAATTATGAGGTCTCCCACACCATTCATCATATTCTTGTTCGTGGAAAAACACCATCAAGGGTCTAAGTTGTTTGATTGAATAGGGTGAGTGATGATGCCATGGTGGAGAGGGTGATGACTATAGATAATTGGTGCATGAATTTGTTAATGCAAGGAAATTTTGTTGGAGTTGGACTCTTTGTTGGAGGTAGTTCGGGAGGGGTAGACTGAAAGTCAAATGGGGGTACTTATTGCTTCCTCCATTATTGGAGATGATAGAATGAAGCATAGGAGAACAAGAGGAGTTGCAGCTCTTGTAGATCGCCGGGTGGTGGATCTTGTCTAAAGATTACACAATCCTTGGGTTGTTGGCTGCTTGGTGCAACATCTATATTGGTGGTTACTTCTATAAGAGGCAGTGGTGGTTGCTACCTCTAGCGGTATAGGTTGCATCTTGGTACAATGGTGGCTATAGTTGCTAGCGACAAGGGTTGTGGCTTGGTGTAGAGGTGGTCAACACAATGGTGGATAAGACAACTATGAGCTAGGGTTCAAACAACATATAGAGATTCTTCACCTTTGTCATTGGATATTATGAAAAATAAAATTAAAATGGAGGGAAAAGAAGGAAGATATTTTTTTGGGAGTATATCAGGGTATATACTACAAAGGTTATAAAAAAATCATCTAATCGTGTAGTTCATTTAAGTCAAACATGCACCAAAATTAGACACCATCTACTTCAATAATCATGTTGTGAATTATCTAATGTGATGTCTTCTTTTCTAAACCTCCATTTTATATGGTGACTTAGAAATTAGATTTTTGTGTAGTATTACTAATGTATTCATCTTCAACTTAAATTTCATCTCATATTTAGTTTAAATTTGCATTTTGTTCTGCCAATTTACCTTTAAAATGACTTAGACTATGATTTGCATAGTTTTATTTTATTTCATTGTGTTTTAATAGAAATGACTTACTCTTCATGCTTGAAATTCTCAAAGGAGTGAGATACATACTATGAACCTCTCCTTAGAGACATTTTATGACACATAGGTACATCACTCCCCAATTTCAATCAATTGGAGTTATGGTCCAAGTTTGTAGACTTTTTGTACTAGCCCAAGACTCCAACCAATCAACTAGAACCTCCATTCACTCAGTTGAAGGTAAGCCTTCATCAGACAATCATGCATCCAATGAGACAATTGGCTCATCCCTTCAGCTAATCAGCTCATAAGGACATGAAGCTACAAAATTATGCATGGTTCCTATCCAACTGATGAGATCGATAGTTGATCAACAAGGACCCCTCCTTAAAAAGCCATGGTAAGAGTGAGAAGACCTGCTCGTTACTTCAGACAGTCTACTACATATATTAGATGCACAAGGTCATAACCAACCCATCATCTCACCCCTTTAGAAGGTCATCTAGGACCAGATTATGAAGAATGCTATAGGTTATAGTATCGACTGGCCTTCCAACCAATTGCCTAATTTTCCTATCAAGACAAAATTACAATTCCCGTGAGCCACTTGACCCATATTTTGGTGGTCCTAGTAGTCTAAGTGTAAAAGACTTTAGAATAAATTTTGAAGGGTTTTGCTCCCTACCATTCGGAGATCATATGTGAACTAATACAAGAGGAAAGAGATGACAAAGGAGATGGTGAAGCTAAAGGTCCAAAACTATCTATTGTAGTTACATTGGATTTCCCATTTCCTCCAGGATAAAAGATTCGTTTTTGTAGATCACAACTTCCTCTCCCTCTCCTACTATGACCAAGATTGCCCCTTTCTTTATTGATTGTGTTTTTTCTTGCACTATGAGAAAATGCTTTCCTCACTGGGGTATACAGAGTATCTGTAACAAACTTGAATCTAGGTGCACAAATTAACCCTCCTCTTTTTTCTCCAGGCCTCTTTCTAATTATGATAAATATTGATTTTGTTTCCTCTTAGATAATTAAACTAGAGAGGTTTGGAATCTAAAATCACATCAAGATGATAAATATTCATTTACATCAGGTTTTGAGATAATTAAGTAGTTAACTATTTAGTCAAATTAATTATATAAATTCACTAACCAATAAGATTTAAATTTAATTTGGCACTCTAATATCTTTTTTGGATTTGAGTATGAAAGAAAATGAGAAAATGAGAAATATTATATCGAAATTGATTAAGAAAGGTAATAAAAACATTAATTAAGTACGTGTTGGAAAAATACAATCAGATCCTTGTCCGGGAGGTGGCTGATCGGAAGCAACATGCACATGTTGAATGGCTTCGTTATGGCGATGGCAATACACAGTTTTTTTTCAATACTTTGTTAAAGCAAGGATACATCATAACAAGATTAGCAAACTAAAAATGATGGTGGCGAGTGGATTACTGATCCTGGAGCCATTAGTAAGCACATAGAGATTTCTTTGTAGGCCTCCTGACGAGTTCGTTCAAACCTGAAGCTGGGAATGCTATTAGCTACTCGGGTCCATTTAAGTAGCATACTGGGATGGAATCTGTTTGCATCCAGTTGAGTCCCTCTCCTTAGGAAATTTGTGACGTCATGTTTATGATGGAACCATCCAAGGCCCCTGACCCTGATGAGGTGTATAACAAGTTTATTCAAAGCAATTGGGGGAAGTTTGTCCCTCCATTGTCAAGACAATCATGTATATTTTCATCTTTGGCATTGTGGACAACACCAAAGTAGATTCTTACATGGTATTGTTTCTGAAAATTAAAGCCCCCATCTGATGTGATGTCATGCGAACCATATCACTTAAAAATGGTTGCTTCAATTTGCTCTCTAAAATCATCATTAAATGTATCAAGCCACACCTCAATGATTGGATATCACCTCTCTAGTCCAATTTCATACATGACCGTAAAATCAGTGATAATGTACTTCTATTACAAGAGGTTATTCACTCTATGAAAACCAAAATATCCAAGAAGAAATGGGTTTGTATTAAGCTAGACCCGTCTAAAGCGTTCAACGAAATGAATAGGGATTTCATCAAAGATACACTTCGGACGATCGGTCTACCTTAAAATCTTGTCTGCCTCATAATGCAAATTATCACTATTGGTGAAACCTCCATCTTCTGGGGTGGTACACGTCTACAACCCTTCAAAGATATGCAAGGGGTGTGTCAAGGCGATCCGATTAGTCCATATCTTTTTGTGATTTACATGGAACATATTTCACAAGCCATTATAGAATCTATGGGAGCATGTTCATGGAAGTCGATAGTCCTTACTCGGGGTGGGACTCCACCAACCCATGTCTGTTTCATGGATGACATCCTCCACTTTGCTGAAGCATCCACTACACATGCTACCAATATCAACAACATCCTCGATAAATTTTCTAAGGTGTCAGGGCATATTGTCTCCAAAGAAAAATCCAAATGCTTCTTCTCTTATAATGTCACAAACGATAAGTGTCTCTTGATGAATAGGAAACTTGGTTTCCCATGGACTAATTACCTTGGGAAGTACCATGGGATACTGATTTTGAATCATATAATCAACAAGCAAACTATTTTTCATATCACCTACCTTATCAAATATCGTCTCAATGGTTGGGCCATGCACCATCTATCTCTAGCAGGGCACATTACTCTAACTAAAAGTACTCTACATGCTTTACTAACTTAAAAAATGCAAATTGTAAGGATTTCCCCATCACTCTGTGATGATATCAACAAGCACATCCACTCTTTTATCTGGTTAGGCTCAGGTGACCAAATATTGTCCCTAGTGGCTTGGAGGAAAGTCACCACCTCTAAGGATAGGGGAGGCCTTGGAATCAAGGATGCTCGTGATCAGAATAATTCTCTCATGCTCAAGAATGTATGGTCTTTTATTAATGAGCCGAATAAGCTACGGGTCAAAATATTCAAGGAGAAATACACCTCAAGCAACATGCTTCTTAATAAACCCTGCTTGTTTGCTTGGGGTTTCATCAAGCACAATATTGAAGGCATAAATTTTTTTGTGGGAGGGCCGTTAACAATGGCATGATAAGTGGATTAACAATATTTCAGTGAAGGAAATTTCCCATGCCATCAGTATACACCCATCCTTAGACTCACTCTTGGTGGAGTCGATGGTTCTGGATACTGGAGAATGGGACTGGGACTTCATTAGAGATTTTTTCCCAATGAAGTGTGGACCTTAATTGACAACATACCTCCACCCACTCCTACAATGGGGATGATCAATGGGTATGGCCCCTTAAGATCTCAGGGGAACTGAGTAGTCAATCGGCTTACAGATGACTCTGATCCTCGACTGAGATCCAAACTCCAGGTGACTGGAAGCACATATGGCAAGCTGATATTCTTGAGCAAATATGGATCTTCCTATGGTTGATGCAGCATAAAGCCTTGATCACTAACGCTGAAAAAATTCACAAGCACATGGATGTTAATCCTCTTTGCCCTATATGTAACAAAGAAAATGAAACTCTCATCCATGCTCTTAGGAACTGCCTTGACTGTAAGAAGACATGGAGAGAGGTACTTCATGACACTTCCCACTTCAACCTCATTGAGAACGAATGGATAACTTTTTGTTTGACACCAAACAACGACAATGACTCCAAGGCAGTGATATGTGCCGTCACATGCTAGCATAACTGGACTTTGAGAAACAAATACATCCATGAGCACAACATTGTCCCAATGAACAGTAAAGTGAAGTTCATTCTTGAAATTTCCCTCTCAATTCAAAAATCTCACATCACCACTCCTCTGAAGAACAGGCAACTAGGGTGCCCTTCAATTACCCACGACACTGAGCTCCTTGTGTTCATAGATGTGGCATACCAAATTCTTTCCCAATGTCCGGGCCTTGGCATTTTCATTTGTGATAGTCAAGGTAGATACAAAATGGTTGCAGGTCTTCCTTCTAAAGCATCCTCGAGCATGAAGGCAGAGGTGCATGCTATCATCAACGTTTCCCAATTTTGCAATGAACATGACTATCACACCTATTTTATTCTTACCGACTCTAAGCAAACAGTGGACTATCCCACTAAAGGCAATGATGTCCGTGCCAGATTCATGCCCTATCTTAGAATGTATAAAGTATTGCTGGAGGGTACAAAGATGCTTCAGTATATACCTAGAAATCTCAATTTGATTGCAGATTGTTTAACCAAGCAAGTACTTCGGTCTAGACATGATGTCTCTTCAGTTATGCAACCAACTTGGTTGAATTGTAATGCCCAAGAGGTGGTTTCAAACCTTCTTTCCCATACTAGGGATCGATATCAATAAGAAGTAACCCTAGTTTTGCAAAAAAAACATACAAGAAAATAAATAAATACACTTTTCAAAAGGAAAAGATAATGTACAAATTGGATACACTCTATCTTAGTTAGCTCAAATACCAATTTTCACTCTAATCATATGTTAATTGATCACCTAATTAAATTACTAAAGAAAAGGTGTTACTTGACCTAAGTCCATTTGATTAATTAAACACATTGATTTTCTGTTTCATTTATTTTCCCAGTAACATTTCTTGAGACACACATCTTCTTCTCTTTTGTGAATAGTTGTGTCATGTCTTCCCTCCTCACCAATAGATGTGCCTCATGTAAACAACACCTCCTTATTATCTAATTCTCTTCTTCTTCATCTTCTTCTTCCTCCCTTTAACTCCTCTCAGTATTCCACAGAACCCTAGTTGACATCTATCTCTCCTTGCCTCTTAAAGTTGCATTACAATCTTCTATATGTGAATCCTAATTACATAGGCTTATGAGTAGTCTGAGATGGTGCTCCAAGACTGTCACAGACACCCTAGCGCCATAGCTTTCCCCATAATCTCCTACCACCTCCCTTGATCTTGCCCTTGATTTTAACAACATTGGATCACTAGTGCAGGGTCACCGATGACCTTCTGCAAGTTATGAGATTAGGAAAGCCCAAGGATCCCTCAGCTAATGTCTGGGAAGGTTGAAATCTATTCCTATTTCCACAATGGCAGGTACCCCCTTTTAAAGTCATGTTGCTACTTCTCCATGTGTTTTGTTAGTCTTCCTCAATGATGAGCTCTGCCCGCCCCTTTGCTATGGCAAATCATCAGTCAAGCACTTTGTACTTCCCCTGAATTTGAAAACACTACCATAAACTCTTTTAGGCTGCTACATATATTGACATAGCATTTACAACTCTTACTCTGATCTTTTTTGCCATTTTGCATCTTCAACTTCACACGTTGATGATGACCACTGTCGACAACTTCCATCGCCTGTGACTTCAATCAACATACCAATCTCGTGGTTCTATGGCCCTAGAAAGGCTATGATTTAGTATACCAGACCATGAAGGAAGTTTCTCACGCCTTAGGTCATCCATTGATCCAAATCAAGATTATTCACAACTCTAGTTCTTTTCCACCCGGTTTCCCTCAACCCTTCAAGGTACCCTTTTACTTATTGGTTGATGTCCTAACCCCACTACCCTCCATCAATCTTAGTCGTGCCTTATTTTCTCACTAGGTAGCGTTCACTCATGTGGTTCCTAGATATCATTGTTGGGTAACCGTGGAGATAGAGACAAGGTGGTGTGCTAGAGCTCCTCAAGCCTGAACATAAGCTTATCATCTTCATCTCAAGTCTATGGATTCAAAGGGCTCTCTTCCTAGATTGCCTTGTGAGTAAGTCCATGGTTGTTGATCGTGATCAGAGTGACGACATGATCACTGACTAGTTTTGTATTGAAGAACTTTAAATGATCATGTTTAACCAATGAGCCTAATGTGATTTGATTTTGTCATGCCCTCAAAGGCATTTTTGAAATTTGACATGCTTTGCTTAGTTGAAGTCTCCCAAGTTTTGGATACAGGGCAATGACATATTTACCATGTTACATATAGTAGTTAATAATGGGATGTGAGTGTCACATCCCAATTTTCAAAGACAAATTAAAACTTAGAATGAAGTCTTTCCAAATAATAATAGTTGAGGGGATTTAATTCAAAATATCTATAATGGTTGTCCTTACATGAAAATAGGATAAGAAAATTTAAATTAAGACTCAATTTCATTTTTTTCTCTCACATATGTATTATGTATATCAATTAATTCATATTAATCCTCTTTCATTTTCTATCTCCTTCAAAATGACCATAAAACATGGGAAGAGGTTGAAGAGGTGACCATGTTGTTATTGATTGAGTAAAACTCAAAATGGTGTGAGACGGTCCAACTTATAAAACGTGAGGTAAACTTAGCAGAAGCAATTAATTAGCAGCGGAATTATGAAAAATCACTAAAAATTAAAACTTTTTGGAAAGAGATCTTTAAACCATAAACTCTTTTATAAGAAAACAAGGTAAACTTTTTACATCATAGCTTGACATTACATTTCTGTGATTACATACATCCATTGCCCTATTATCTGTACAAGGCAAGATACAAAATCTCAAGGCACTAAGCCAAAAACCTCAGACCTACTGACTCCTAGGACTTGAGAGTACAGAGACGACATAAGACATACTATCTACGAGACTCAACAGTCAGTATCTCCACCTGAGATTCACTGTTGCCCCTGGTGTTGTTGTTGCTACTAAAACTGCTCACCCTCAGATGGGTTCCTCCGTCCTCGGCGTCCACCTAAAAAGTCAAATCCCACAGGGGTGAGACAATTTGAATAATTGTCCCAGCGAGAGTTATAACTCTCCTCCAGAAGCTTTGTTATAGCAATAAAGGGTTAACATAAGCAATATAATCTTTAAGACATTCAACAGCAGATTTGGTATTAAGTAAGACAACATTTACTTTAGCAATTATTTCAATAATAAAAATGAAGAACATGTATACTAATCACATGGCTAGAATATTATAAACAATGTAACATCAATCATTGTTTCTCGTAGTTCAACCTAAGAAGTTATGCTACATGGTTGATTATGATTTTCAATCATTATTATGCCCTGCAGAGATGAGGTATACCACTCATACTCCAACCGACCATTATGAAATCGCATCGGTATCATACATAGGTCATCAAAAGAGCCAGATTATTATGACCTCATCTTCCTCAGTCAGTATGAGGATCAACATGCAGGACATCTCGTGTCTCTGCTACAATAGCTTTCCAGGGTATTCTGGCAACTTCGCTATTAGAGTCACAGTGGCATTCTGTACTCTCTTCGCCATCGAGGGATTTCTTGTTTATCTCTCATCGATGCGACATTAAAGATTCCCTCGGGAGATTAGTGAAACATCACCCCGACATAAACACATAATGAAGGATTGATGGATTAAAGTACATCCTACATCAATTCCTACATTGGGACGTAAGGATATTCACGTCCATAACCCCATCATACTCAAAAGTATGTTCTCCAGGAGTTCCCATAGGAAAACATGTTTCACCATCATTTAACTACTGATAATGATGGATCTATGATCAGGGCTCTACATGATATGATTAGACTTGGTTATTTAAGTACATTATAGCATTCTTTTGACATCAGGCATATTTTCAATCATTAATCATTAAAACAACTGCTAATAAGAAAGAATACTAAATGTATCAAGTTTAACTCACATCAGTTATCATATGAATATAATTTCTTAATCATTTCATCAATATGATTCAAGAGTAGGGGTGTTCAAACACTTAGATCACCATTGTTTTGTCTTGGTAATCCTCTTCAGAGGGTTAAGGGGTGCGCATATGATGTACCTAAAGTTTTGGAATCTCAATAGCAACAGAGTTTTTTTCCGACAAAAAAAAAACACTTAGATCACCATAAGTCATCTAACAACATGACCTTGATTGTAACAATGTGAATATTACTCAAGGCTTTTACAGCCCATCAATCTTATATATTGCCTCTTAAACCAGGCAACATAGTATGTAATTATTCATAAAGTTTATAACATGCTTTCAATGAATAAAACATCATAACCCTTACCTGGATATGATTACCTCTTGCTAACAACCTGCACGATTAGCATAATTGAAGACATTCATATATAACAATATCAGCACAATACCAATTCTTTTCAATTTATTCATAGAACACCACGGCCGTGCCACCTTGCACGGTTGTGCAAAGTAAAGCTACCACAGCCGTGTTACCTTGCACGGTCGTGCTACCGAAGATCACTACATGATTCATATTTATATATGAATTCTAATCTTTCATCCTTTCAACTTGATTAGGTCACATTAACTCTTCAATCAAGTACATACAACTATGATTTGTAGTGTATCAAGTTATTGATCCTATAAGCAATTAAGAATTCACCCTTTAATTGGTACTAATCACTTAGGTACTATTAAGGTTTCAACCTTTGTGCCTTCATTGATTATCATTACTAATCATCATTGGATCAATAGAACATTCATCATCTTAATTCTCAAAGATTCAATCACATTGGACCTCCATTACATAAGGTATCCAATGGAATTAGGGTTTCCAATGTTGATTCCTTCAATCATTAAATTCATGGAACCAATCATCAATTGGACCTATACTCATACTTCAAATGAGTTTAATAGGTCAACCTTAAACTGATTTGACCCTCAATTGACCCTCAATTGATCATCAATTAGGGTTTAAATCAATTGAATTAGGGTTTGGAATCAATAACCCTTCAACATATTTCAATGTGGGTCTAATTGAGTTGAACCCATTGAACCATCATTAAATTTGGACATGACCTGACCCCACACGGTCTTGGGATCGTTTGGATGACCTCCAAACGGTCTTGAGACCGTTTGCCCATCATATCATCAAAATCCAAGTCAACCAATTAAGGTTTGGATCATTGGATTGACCACCAAATCAGCAATTGATTACACTCCAACTTAGTATCATTGGATCATCAATTGCTTAACCATACTCACCCCTAGACCTCCAAACGGTCTTGGGTGACCTCCAAACGGTCTTGAGACCGTTTGGATCATCCAACCCTTGGATTCTAGTGAAAAATCATTAGGGTTTGAGCTATTGAGTTGATCATCAAATCAACACTTAATTGCAAAGTGATTTGGTACCTTTAGACCTTCAATTGGTCAACCATGCTTAACCCTAGACCTCCAAACGGTCTTGGGTGATCCCCAAACGGTCTTGAGACTGTTTGGGTGATTCCCAAATGGTCTTGAAACCGTTTGGGTCAATCAACCCAAAACATCAACTCATTTCAATGCAAAATCAGCACTTAGCCGATTAGGGTTAACACCATATCTTTTGTCCTTCAAACACTTAATCATATCCAAACATAGACCTCCAAACGGTCTTGGGTGATCCCCCAAACGGTCTTGAGACCGTTTGGGTAATCCCCAAACGGTTTTGAAACCGTTTGGGCTAAATAACCCAAAAAGTCAAATCAATCAAGTTGAAAAATCAGCACTTAATCCAATTAGGGTTTGCCTAATTGATTAGCCTTCAACTCATGATTCCTTGGGAGTTAACCTATCAAATTTGGTGAGTTATTAACCAACATAGTTATGAACAGGAATCTCAAACGGTCAACCCTTGGTCAACTCCCTCAAATGGTTTTGAAACCGTTTTCCCAAAAGGTCAAGTTAATCAGGTTGGAAATCAGCACTTAATCCAATTAGGTTTACCTAATTGATTAGCCTTCAAATCATGATTCCTTGGGAGTTAACCTATAAAATTTGGTGAGTTATTAACCAACATAATTATGAACAGGAATCTCAAACGGTCAACCGTTGGTCAACTCCCTCAAATGGTTTTGAAACCGTTTGCAAACCGTTTGGCCAAGGGGGGGGCAAGACCGTTTGCTAAAGTAACATTGGTATTCACGCCCCCTTCTTCTACCTCGAGATCAAGGTCTGTTCTTCATGGTTTTAGTTGCAAGAATGCATAGAAGGATGGAAGAAAGAAGAACTAGCAACATTTACAAGAAAAGAAGATGCATAATCAAAGCTTTAATGTTTAGAGTTATAAAACCCACCTTAGAACCAGCTCTAGAGCTCCAATCTTTGAAGATTTAATGGTGGATTGAGCTTCACAGGTCGTCCAAGGTTTCTTCTTCAAGAATTGGTTGGAAAGGATGGCTAGAAAGAAGAACTAAGTAAGAAAAACTAGCAAACCAACCTTGAATCATGATTTCCTCCATGAATCCGAGCTAGATAGTGGTTAAAGCTTACCCAACTCTTCTTAGTCATTCTCCTCTGCTCCTGAGCTCCTTCCTTAGTCGGCCACAGCAAGATATAAGTGAAGAGAGAAAGGGAAACGATCCCTTGGTTGTAAAAGAAAGGTGTGTATATATACTTTGGGCATGTTTTCAAGATAAGGACAATCTTTTCTTCTATTTCTCATATGGGTCCTTATCTCCTTCTTGGCCACACCCCTCCTTTCTATACTTAAGCAAAACTCCTTATTTAAGTAAGGTTTAGAGGAAAAGAAGCCAAACATCCTTCTAAGTTGCACACATAAAAGGGTCATTTTGCTTACAACTTAGTTATTTAATTACAAGGGTTTTCCTTCTTATTTGATTATTCAAATGAAGTGCCCTCTTCATCACTTTTACTCTAATTGATGCCAAGAGTCATAAAAGATACTCTAAAAGGTATATTTTACATGTTGCACCCCAGGTTTTGGGTAAATTGCACTTTTCACCAAAACTAGGGTTTTAAAGTACAAGGATTGCTCCACAAGTTGCATCTTGGTGCCCAAACTTGGAGAATCCATAACACTTCATCATATTCATTCTTATGATGTCTCATCATCAGAGGAACATCTAAACATGTGAAATTTGCAAGTTAACTCCTCTAATTGGGTAATTTGCACATAAGTCCCTATTAACAAAACAATATTATAACATTGTTTAAAAAGGGCAGAAATAGAAATATAAGTTCCTCAGAAGCTTTAATTACATACCAAAAGATAATCACAAGTTTCTAATTACATAATTAAGCAAAACACCTAGGGTTAGTTCATAACCCAGGTCAGGGATGTT
This sequence comes from Alisma plantago-aquatica, assembly GCA_963693085.1. Classification (NCBI taxonomy): domain Eukaryota; kingdom Viridiplantae; phylum Streptophyta; class Magnoliopsida; order Alismatales; family Alismataceae; genus Alisma; species Alisma plantago-aquatica. Next base: position 99,224,923 of record OY856411.1, read on the forward strand.
ACAAATTATCCACCCCTTACAAGGATTTCGTCCTCGAAATCAACAAAACATATTAAGAGAAAAGAGCAGGGTATTTCCTTCTCATTTCTTCCTCTAGTTCCCATGTGGCTTCTTCAATACCACAATGATTCCAGAGGACTTTCACAAGAATTATATCTTTCTTTTTCAACTTTTTAATTATGTTATCAAGGATTGACACTGGTCCTTCCTCGTATGACATATCGTCATTCAATTCTACTTCCATAGGTTGTAGAACTGACTTTGTATCAGGGTGACATTTCCTCAGCATAGAAACGTGAAACACAGGGTGTAACCTCTGTAACTCTGGTGGCAACTCTAGTTTATAGGCTACTTTTCCAATCTGTTCAATGATTGGATAAGACCCCATAAACCTAGGAGCTAACTTCCCTTTTCTTCCAAATCTCAGAACTCCCTTCCAAGGTGAAACTTTGAGATACACTCTATCTCCAACCTGGAACTCCAAAGGTCTACGACGCTTGTCAACATAAGATTTCTGCCTATCCTGTGCAGTCTTGATCTGTTGTTGTATTACTTTGATCTTTTCTGTGGTTTGCTATACAAGATCAGGACCTAACAGTTGATATTCACCGATTTCATACCAACATATGGGTGATCTACAACGTCTACCATATAAATCTTCATAAGGTGCCATGTCAATGCTATGTTGATATCTATTGTTGTAGGCAAACTCTATCAAGCTTAGGTGCAGATCCTAACTCCCTGTAAACTGAAGAACACATGCTCTCAGCAAGTCTTCCAAGGTCTGTATAGTCCTTTCTGACTATCCATTAGTATGAAGATGAAAGGCTGTACTAAATCTTAACTGGGTGCCTAAAGCTTTATGAAGTCGTTCCCAAAAATGACTCGTAAACTGGGGACCCCTGTCTGAAACTATAGTGACTGGAACTCCGTGCAGTCGCACTATCTCCTGAATATACAACTGTGCTAGCCTCTCAGCAGAATAGGTTGTTTTGACAGGTAAGAAATGCGATGTCTTTGTCAACCTATCAACTATTACCCAAATGGAATCATACCCTTTGCTTGTCCTAGGTAAGCCAACAACAAAGTCCATGGTTACATGATCCCACTTCCACTGTGGTATGGGCAAAGGTTGCATTGTCCCTGTAGGCTTCTGGTGTTTAGCTTTAACTTGCTGACACACAGGACACCGTATAACAAATTCAGCAACGTCCTTCTTCATTCCCGGCCACCAATACATATCTTTTAAGTTTCGATACATTTTGGTGCTTCATGGATGCATAGCATACATCGAAGAATGAGCTTCTTCCAGGACTAACTTCCTCAAGTTATCCACATCTGGCACTAACATCCTCCCATGATAACATGCTACTTGGTCATCAGAGTCATGGAAACCATCTCATTTCTCATCACCATACTCTGATCTAATCTGTTGAACTACAACATCGATTTGTTGTGCCTCTTTAATCTGCTCTCTCAGAGTAGGTTTTATATGCATCTCAGCTAACAACCCGACTAACAATGACACCTTCAACTGTACATTGTCTTGCCTTAAGGATATAAGCATATCTCTCTTAGAGCATACTAAAGAGTTTAGTTGTGCCCTATCTAAGGCTGGTGTTGCTGATTTCCTACTCAAAGCATCTGCAACTACATTGGCCTTCCCTGGATGGTAATTAATTGTACAATCGTAGTATTTGATTAACTCCATCCAACGACGTTGCCTCATGTTAAGTTCATGCTGAGAGAAGATATACTTAAGGTTCTTATGATCGGTGAAAATCTGGAATGTCTCTCCGTAGAGATAGTGTCTCCAGATCTTCAAGGCATGAACCACAACAGCTAGTTCTAGATCGTGTGTTGGATAATTCTCCTAGTGTTTCTTAAGCTGTCGAGAAGCAAAAGAAATCACTTGTTTATCCTGCATCAACACACATCCGAGTCCATTCTTGGAGGCGTCATAGAAAACTATGTATCCTTTGCCTTGCTCAGGTAACACAAGTACAAGTGCACTTGTCAGCCTCTCCTTCAGCAACTGGAAGGATTGCTGACACTTATCACTCCAAACAAAAGGAACATCCTTCCGGGTCAACTTAGTCAAAGGTAGGGCTATGGAACTGAAGTTATTAATGAACCTTCGGTAATAACCAGCCAACCCTAAGAAACTACATATTTCCGTCGGTGTCTTCGGCTGTTCCCATTGTAGGACAGATTCTACCTTTTTAGGGTTAACACGAATACCCGAGGCAGATATCACGTGTCCAAGGAAAGATACTTCCGGTAACCAGAACTCACACTTGCTAAACTTAGCATATAGCTTGTGTTCTCTTAGCAAAGTTAGAGCCTGACGAAGATGCTGTTCATGCTGCTGAGCATCTCTACTATAGATCAGAATGTCATCTATAAAGACAACAACACACTGATCGAGGAAAGGTTGGAAGATTCTATTCATGAGTTCCATAAATGTAGCTGGTGCATTAGTTAGTCCAAACTACATAACTGTGAACTCATAGTGACCATACCTCATTCTAAAGACAGACTTGGGTATGTCACTGTCCTTAATACGGAGTTGGTGATATCCCGATCTCAAATCTATCTTTGAGAAGATGGTTGCACCATGCAACTGGTCAAAAAGATCATCAATCCTCGACAGATGATACTTGTTATTTATTGTTACTTTGTTTAGTTGTCTGTAATCAATGCACAACCACATTGATCCATCTTTCTTCTTAACAAAGAGAACCAGAGCACCCCAAGGAGAAGTACTCGGTCGGATGAAACCCTTCTCAAGCAACTCATGCAGCTATTTCTTGAGTTCTGCCATCTCAGCAGGCGCCATCCTATATGGTGTTTGTGCTATAGGTTGTGTGTCTGGGATCAAATTGATTTCAAAATCAATCTCCTGAGGAGGTGGTACACCTGGAAGTTCTTCAGGAAATACATCTTCAAATTCCCTGACTACAGGAACTTCAGTAGGGTTAGGACTTTCCATGGTAGTATCTACCACATGGGCTAAGAATGCATAACATCCTTGCCTCATCAGCTTCTCAGCAACCATAGTTGATACAAGACAGGTGGGTATAATCTTTCTCTCTCCTTGAAAGATCCATGTGTCACTTTCATCAGCAAACACAGCTTGCTTAGATTCACAATCCAAAACAACCTTATACCTTTCCAAGGTATCCATCCCAAGGATTATGTCAAATCCTTGCATCTCAAGTGGTATAAGATCCACTTGAATGCGGTGTTCAGAAAAGAAAAGGATGCAGGAAGAGCATACCTCCTATAACACAGCAGACCCTCTCAATGGAGTCTCTAGCAACAGACTATTTGCTCTATGACTGACTGTCATATTGCAGTTATGAATCATCCTTCGAGTGATAAAGGAGTGCATAGCACCCAGATCAATCAAAACAGATACAACGCAGGATGTAGACATATCAGAATATAACAATTCCATCTGACCTGCCACAACCCGAGGGTTGATCACTGCATCAGGTGGATTCATTGCATAGAATCTTGTTGTTGCTTGTGGTTGATTCAGTGCTGACGATCCAGCTTGGGATGCTTGTCCACGTCCTCTAGCTCCTCTTAGAAACTGTCTCCTCTGCAATCCTTGCTGACCCTGCCTCTGTGGTTGGGTTACACTCACTGGTCTAGCTCTGCAGTCTTTCATCATATGCCCCATCTTCCCACATATATAACAACTTCTGTCTTGTTGTTGTGGTCTGGGTGGTCCTGTAGCCGACATAGATGCTGAACTACGAGCCCCTTGTAGTGGTAGGCTTCGTCCTCTACCTCTAATCGATGTCCATTGTGTCTGAGAACTGGGTCTAGGTGGTGGTGTAGGCGCAGAAAATCTAGGCTTCTTGAAGTCTCTGGATGAAGATCCTTGGAACTGAGGATACATCCTCTTGTTATGGGTTTGCCTCTTCTCTTCTACGGACCTCTCTATCCTTCTGACAGACTCTACGAAGCTAGGAAACCTTTCTCTGTTCTCTAGGGCAGATACAGGGGTAGTCAACTCAGCGTTTAACCCCTTCTCAAAATGCCTGATCCTTTCTTCATCTGTAGCAGCCATATGCGGACAGAACCGCAACAACTCCATGAACTTAGCCTCGTACTCGCTAATGTTCATGTTCATCGGACCTTGCCTTAACCTCTCGAACTGAGAGATTTTCTCGTCCAGGAATGTTTTAGGAAAATATCTATTGATAAATTCCCGTCGGAAGACTTCCCATGCAACCTACACACTAGGCCTCTTCTGCTCTTCCATGGTCCACCAATGCCCGACACTCCCTTTGAGAAGATAGACATCATGTCTAACCTTCTCAGCTTCTGGGATGTTTAGGATTCCAAAAGCTTTCTCTAGTTCGGTCAATCACAGGTTGGCATCTGCGGGATCAGCCGTTCTAAAGTACTCGGTTGCTCCAACTCGGTGAAGTCATTCAAACGTCTTGCCGATTCCTTGTCCTTCAGGTTGGGTAGGTGCCCTAGGTGCAGGCATGGGCACCCTATCTGTTATGTGTGTCATGGCAATCATAAACTTCCCAAACATGGTCTGGACGGCTGGATTCCCCATGTCAGTTGGATTGAACTGGGGTGGCTCAGGTACAGGTTGCTCTATCTCCGGGTTCCTTGCACCTTCTCGGGGTGCAGCAATGCTACTCTCTGCCATATATTCCTCATGTGGTCCAGACATCCTTAACTTATCTTCTTCTCTTGAGGAGCAGAAGACACTATTAGATATACTGGAAAACACTAAGAATAGACTCGACATCCTAAGTCCTATGTCTCTGTAGACTCAGTGAACTTAGAGCTCTGATACCACTAAACTGAGATGGTCCGACTTATAAAATGTGAGGTAAACTTAGCGGAAGCGATTAATTAGCAGCGGAATTATGAAAAATCACTAAAAATTAAAACTTTTTGGAAAGAGATCTTTAAACCATAAACTCTTTTATAAGAAAACAAGGTATATTGTTTACATCATAGCTTGACATTACATTTCTGTGATTACATACATCCATTGCCCTATTATCAGTACAAGGCAAGATACAAAATCTCAAGGCACTAAGCCAAAAACCTCAGACCTACTGACTCCTAGGACCTGAGAGTACATAGACGACATAAGACATACTATCTACGGGACTCGACAATCAGTATCTCCACATGAGATTCACTGCTGCCCCTGGTGTTGTTGTTGCTGCTGAAACTACTCACCCTCAGATGGGTTCCTCCGTCCTCGACGTCCACCTAAAAAGTCGAATCCCACGGGGGTGAGACAATTTGAACAATTGTCCCAGCGAGAGTTATAACTCTCCACCAGAAGCTTTGTTATAGCAATAAAGGGTTAACATAAGCAATATAATCTTTAAGACATTCAACAACAGATTTGGTATTAAGTAAGACAACATTTACTTTACCAATTATTTCAATACGAAAAATGAAGAACATGTATACTAATCACATGGATAGAATATTATAAACAATGTAACATCAATCATTGTTTCTCGTAGTTCAACCTAAGCAGTTATGCTACACGGCTGATTATGATTTTCAATCATTATTATGCCTTGCAAAGATGAGGTATACCGCTCATACTCCAACCGACCATTATGAAATCGCATCGGTATCATACATAGGTCATCAAAAGAGCCGGATTCTTATGACCTCATCTTCCTCAGTCAGTATGAGGATCAACATGCAGGACATCTCGTGTCTCTGCTACAATAGCTTTCCAGGGTATTCTGGCAACTTCTCTATTAGAGTCACAGTGACATTTTGTACTCTCTTCGCCATCAAAGGATTTCTTATTTATCTATCACCGATGCGGCATTAAAGATTCCCTCAGGAGATTAGTGATACATTACCCCGGCATAAACACATAATGAAGGATTGATGGATTAAAGTACATCCTACATCAATTCCTACATTGGGACGTAAGGATATTCACGTCCATAACCCCATCATACTCAAAAGTATGTTCTCCAGGAGTTCCCATAGGAAAACCTATTTCACCATCATTTAACTACTGACAATGATGGATCTATGATCATGGCTCTACATGATATGATTAGACTTGGTTATTTAAGTACATTATAACATTCTTTTGACATCAGGCATGTTTTCAATCATTAATCATTAAAACAACTACTATTAAGAAAGAATACTAAATGTATCAAGTTTAGCTCACATCAGTTATCATATGAATATCATTTCTTAACCATTTCATCAATATGATTCAAGAGTAGGGGTGTTCAAACACTTAGATCACCATAAGTCATCTAACAACATGACCTTGATTGTAACAATGTGAATATTACTCAAGGCTTTTACAACCCATCAATCTTATATATTGCCTCTTAAACCAGGCAACATAGTATGTCATTATTCATAAAGTTTATAACATGCTTTCAATGAATAAAACATCATAACCCTTACCTGTCTATGATTACCTCTTGGTAACAACCTGCATGATTAGCAAAGACATTCATATATAACAATATCAGCACAATACTAATTCTTTTCAATTTATTCATAGAACACCATGGCCGTGCCACCTTGCACGGTCGTGCAAAGTAAAGCTACCACGACCGTGCTACCTTGCACGGACGTCCTACCGAAGATCACTACATAATTCATATTTATATATGAATTCTAATCTTTCATCCTTTCAACTTGATTAGGTCACATCAACTCTTCAATCAAGTACATACAACTATGATTAACATAGTATATCAAGTTATTGATCCTATAAGCAATTAAGAATTCACCCTTTAATTGGTACTAATCACTTAGGTACTATTAAGGTTTCAACCTTTGTGCCTTCATTGATTATCATTACTAATCATAATTGGATCAATAGAACATTCATCATCTTAATTCTCAAAGATTCAATCACATTGGACCTCCATTACATAAGGTATCCAATGGAATTAGGGTTTCCAATGTTGATTCCTTCAATCATTGAATTCATGGAACCAATCATCAATTAGACCTATACTCATACTTCAAATGAGTTTAATAGGTCAACCTTCAACTAATTTGACCCTCAATTGACCCTCAATTGATCATCAATTAGGGTTTAAATCAATTGAATTAGGGTTTGGAATCAATAACCCTTCAACATATTTCAATGTGGGTCTAATTGATTTGAACCCATTGAACCATCATTAAATTTGGAAATGACCTGACCCCAAACGGTCTTGGGATCATTTGGATGATCTCTAAATGGTCTTGAGACCATTTTCCCATCATATCATCAAAATCCAAGTCAACCAATTAAGGTTTGAATCATTGGATTGACCACCAAATCAGCAATTGATTACACTCCAACTTAGTATCATTGGATCATCAATTGCTTAACCATACTCACCCCTAGACCTCCAAACGGTCTTGGGCGACCTCCAAACGGTCTTGAGACCGTTTGGATCATCCAACCCTTGGATTCTAGTGAAAAATCATTAGGGTTTGAGCTATTGAGTTGATCATCAAATCAACACTTAATTGCAAAGTGATTTGGTACCTTTAGACCTTAAATTGGTCAACCATGCTTAACCCTAGACCTCCAAACAGTCTTGGGTGATCCCCAAACGGTCTTGAGACCGTTTGGGTGATTCCCAAACGGTCTTGAAACCGTTTGGGTCAATCAACCCAAAACATCAACTCATTTCAATGCAAAATCAGCACTTAGCCGATTAGGGTTAACACCATATCTTTTGTCCTTCAAACACTTAATCATATCCAACCATAGACCTCCAAACGGTCTTGGGTGATCCCCCAAACTGTATTGAGACAGTTTGGGTAATCCCCAAATGGTTTTGAAACCGTTTGGGCTAAATAACCCAAAAAGTCAAATCAATCAAGTTGAAAAATCAGCACTTAATCCAATTAGGGTTTGCCCAATTGATTAGCCTTCAACTCATGATTCCTTGGGAGTTAACCTATAAAATTTGGTGAGTTATTAACCAACATAATTATAAACAGGAATCTCAAACGGTCAACCCTTGGTCAACTCCCTCAAACGGTTTTGAAACCGTTTGCCCAAAAAGGTCAAGTTAATCAGGTTGGAAATCAGCACTTAATCCAATTAGGTTTACCTAATTGATTAGCCTTCAAATCATGATTCCTTGGGATTTAACCTATAAAATTTGGTGAGTTATTTACCAACATAATTATGAACAGGAATCTCAAACGGTCATCCCTTGGTAAACTCCCTCAAACGGTTTTGAAACCGTTTGCCCCAAACGGTTTTGCAAACCGTTTGGCCAGGGGAGCAAGACCGTTTGCTAAAGTAACATTGGTATTCATGCCCCCTTCTTCTACCTCCAGATCAAGGTCTGTTCTTCATGGTTTTGGTTGCAAGAATGCATAGAAGGATGGAAGAAAGAAGAACTAGCAACATTTACAAGAAAAGAAGATGCATAATCAAAGCTTTAAGGTTTAGAGTTATAAAACCCGCCTTAGAACCAACTCTAGAGCTCCAAGCTTCGAAGCTTTAATGGTGGCTTGAGCTTCACAGGTCGTCTAAGGTTTCTTCTTCAAGAATTGGTTGGAAAGGATGGCTAGAAAGAAGAACTAAGTAAGAAAAACTAGCAAACCAACCTTGAATCATGATTTCCTCCATGAATCCGAGCTAGATAGTGGTTAAAGCTTACCCAACTCTTCTTGGTCATTCTCCTATGCTCCTGAGCTCCTTCCTTAGTCGGCCACAGCAAGAGATAAGTGAAGAGAGAAAGGGAAACAATCCCTTGGTTGTAAAAGAAAGGTGTGTATATATACTTTGGGAATGTTTTCAAGATAAGGACAATCTTTTCTTCTATTTCTCATATGGGTCCTTCTCTCCTTCTTGGCCACGCCCCTCCTTTATATAATTAAGAAAAACTCCTTATTTAACTAAGGTTTAGAGGAAAAGAAGCCAAACATCCTTCTAAGTTGCACACATAAAAGGGTCATTTTGCTTACAACTTAGTTATTTAATTACAAGGGTTTTCCTTCTTATTTTATTATTCAAATGAAGCGCCCTCTTCATCACTTTTACTCTAATTGATGCCAAGAGTCATAAAAGATACTCTAAAAGGTACATTTTACATGTTGCACCCCAGGTTTTGGGTAAATTGCACTTTTCACCAAAACTAGGGTTTTAAAGTACAAGGATTGCTCCACAAGTTGCATCTTGGTGCCCAAACTTGGAGAATCCATAACACTTCATCATATTCATTCTTATGATGTCTCATCATCATAGGAACATCTAAAAATGTGAAATTTGCAAGTTAACTCCTCTAATTGGGTAATGTGCACATAAGTCCCTATTAAGAAAACAATATTAAAACATTGTTTAAAAAGGGCAGAAATAGAAATATAAGTTCCTCGGAAGCTTTAATTAAATACCAAAAGATAACCACAAGTTTCTAATTGCATAATTAAGCAAAACACCTAGGGTTAGTTCATAACCCAGGTCAGGGATGTGACATGGTGACTCAAGGATTCAATAATAAAAGCCCTTTTCAAATTATCTCACTTTTAATGCATTTTAATTAAGGTTAATAGACAATATATGAGTTATGGACCATAATGTGTAAAAAATGAAATCTCATTCCATAGGAATATTCTAGACCTTCAAACAAGCCTATGGTTCAAATTTGAACTCATTTGACCCATGTTTGAACCCTCAAATGAATTAAATAAGTTTGAATATGGTTTGACTAAGAAAATATTTTAATTTATATTGATTGCATTCATTTTTCCTAAGATCTCAGTCATTTAATGTTGTAATGCATTACATAATTCTTTTTTCTCTTTTATGTTCCATCTGACGACCTAAATCTAAATAATCCATGATCCGACGGTCGATTTGGCATCCTCTTCCTCTTGCTTTATCCGCGAGACATAATGGTTCACTGTGGTTCATTCCTCGATCCCTCCCTCCCTCTTTACTCCATCATTTTGTGATATTTCTGATCCTCCATCTTTGTCTCTCTCGGCTGTTTTGAAAGAACCTTAACTCATCACCTATCTTCCTAAATTGACAAAACGCCCAACTTGGACCTAAAAACCCCTCTCCACAATGAATTCCTGGACCTGACCACGACCTTCTTAGCCCCTATTTAAGGGAGCCAAAAGCACCATAGGTCCTCAAAATCCCCTCCTCCACCTTCAATTAAACTTGTAGTGCCCCCAAATGCTCCAACCTACTCATTTTGATCTTTGGCAACCGTCGACTTGGCTTGACCACCTCCACTCTCTTCTACTTAATTGGTGAGAGAGTAAGTTTCCCCCACACCTTTACTTCACTTCTACATCACACTTTTTCTCTGAATATTCCCCGATTTATGTATACTATAGGGATGACATCATCTCTCACCGGAGCTTACCGCCTTGGCCTTCTTGTGATGTTCCGATCACAAAAGCACCCATTTTAAGTTTGACTCGCCCTTGTAATGGATTTCTAATCCTCAAGGAATCATTTTTCCTACTCTCCCATGATGGTTGGTTCTCAGTTTGGTTCCCCTATTTCCACCCATCTTTTTGGTACTTCTCGAGCTCCAGGGCACCTGAGAGCCTTTCTTCTGGCTCGTTGACTTTGTCTCAGTCCAGGGAAGTCGCAGACAACTTGAACTCCTTGTTTTTGTTTTTCCATCGCCCACTAGAGACATATCTCGAAGCTCCATGCTATTGTGGGAGAGCCATGGTTCACAGGGAAGATCCCTGATCAGTCAATGACCATGGGACCCCCACATTTTGATCAACCAATTAATATTGCAAGGGCAATGTCGGTATTTTAGCTTTTGATTTTGATTCTCACACACAATTTATAATTGGGTCTAAATGACTAGACTGTCCCCCCAATTTTAATTCATGTGTCACACATGTTTTGTTCATTGCTGACATTTCACAGTTTATTTACATCGGCTTCGATCGAGATTTAAATGATGCCACACTATTGTTTTCTTGATTCTGATTGGTCGATTTTATAATATTCATAATAAATCGTAGGATGCTCAGATAAATGCAAATAAATATTCATTGGAAAGGGTTTATTTTTAAGGAATCCAATTTTATGATTTTCAAGTCCTGACTTGCCTTTCCATTTTGATGTTTTATTAGAAACCCTAATTTGACCCATTGAAACCCTAACTATGTATTACATGTAATTAATATGAATAAAATCAGCCTAGTTTTCCTAATTTAATGATGGTGACCAGTGAGCCTAACCCTAATGTATTCAAACCCTAATTCGCCCTAGTTCAACCTAAGATCAATACAAGGTATTAGTTGATGATGTTTATGACCAGGTTTAAGAGACGATCAAGACAAGAGGAAGTTTGACCTAGTGTTGACTCAAAGATCAAGAGAGATCATATTAGACTCAAATTTTCTCCAAGGTAAATGGGTCATGATGCTGAGCACAAGTAATTATGATTGTCTGCATGTTAAGAAAAAAGTAGACATGATTATGGAAAGTTCAATGTTTTAATCATGATCACTCTATATTATTTCTTGATGATTGCTACATATGTTCGTTTACTATGATTAAAGCTTATGATTAATGACTCAAAAAATTTATGTTAATGATCAAGAGGGAGAAATCCCATCATGTTAAGACATCATGTTAAGAGGGAGAAATCCCATCATGTTAAGTTCAAAAATCACTACTACAGAAAATGCTTTTTACAGCAGTTCCTTTTCTCAATTTACAACATGTGTTAACCGTTGTATTAGATCGCATGGTCTTATGGAGGCTGCTTTACACAACATGTGATCACATGTTGTAATAGATGTATTTTATACAACAGTTGAAACATGTTGTCTTTTAAGGAATGGCATGTTGTAATATGGGTATTTTACACAACATGTGGTGCACCTGTTGTAATATATATTATACAATAGTTGAATGACGTTGTCTTTCACTAAACACACCCATTGTAATAGGGGTATTGTTTACAACATGTGGTTCACCCGTTGTAATATATATTATACAACAGTCGAAGCATGTTGTCTTTCACTAAACACACCCGTTGTAATAGGTAGGTATACTACAACATGCAGTGCACCTGTTGTAATATACATGTTTATACAACAGTTGGAGTATGTTGTCTTTCCATACATTTAACCGTTGTAATAGGATTGTTTAGACAACATGTTGTGTGTCTATTGTAATATAAACAATTTATACAACAGGTTATGCATGTTTTAGTTCACTAGAAACACCTGTTGTAATAGGTGTATTTTTTTCCCGACAAACATGTTGTAATAGGTGTGGATAACACAACATGTGTTGTTTGTTGCAGAATCATACATTTACAACATATCATTAAATGTTTTCTTTGATTAGAGTTTGACAGGTCATATATCGAACCAATTGTATTTATCAAATTAACCATATTATTAATAAATTATAATAGATATGCAATTATACTTTTTCATTTCACAAACAAACACATAGTTGAACAAAATTTCCATCAAACCTTGAAAGAAACTCGTACTAAATTTAATTAATATTAAATCATCCATACAACGATTCAATAATACAAAGTACTGAGTATCCACTCTAGAATCGAATTGAAAACTAACTAAAAAAGTTTCACACATTGGTCTATGCTAAAGAACAAATGTCTCCCCCACATGTCACATAATCTTATGTGTGCTCAAGAACACATGTCGCCCACTCGTTTTGTACCTCATCAATTTCTTCTTGGTTGAAGCAACAACCAATATACTTCGAATAATACTGCAATCATATGAAAAATATATCAACATATTGTGATTTTTTCAATTTATTTAGAAATTTGAACAAACTAAAAGAATATAATGTTAAGTAGCTTACACATTCAGGAATATTTCTATTTCTCGCATCAAAGATGTCTTTCATATACTTCAGCACATAATACCGCAATCTATATTGTTCGACTGCTTTGGACAGTGTACAAAATAAATATTAATTTGTTATCCAAATAATTGTGAGAACTTGTTAGCAAATAAGAGGATGGAAAGGTATAAATAGCCAGAAAACTTAATAAAAGGTATGTGTAAATAGAATAAAAAATGCTATAAGAGTGAAAAAGGCATGGTTTATTTATGAAGAAGGCGTGGTTTATATGCCATACTGGATGATGCAAAACTTGCTCTTGCAAGAGGGGGATTTTGTAAGAGTGAATAATGCCACCCTTCCAAAAGGAACATTTGTTAAACTGCAGCCTCACAACATTTAAATTCAATTCAAGTAGACCACTGTCAAGCAAACAGTCATTAAACTCCTGCATACATTAAGAAAATACTTGGTGGTTATGGAGAAGATGAAGAATAAGGTGTCTTGGAGATTGAGAGGGAAGAAAGGGAAGAGGAATAAATTTAAGTGCTACTTAAGATGCATGGATAAGAGAAGAGGAAGGGAGATGGAGATTTAGAGAAGCAAGAAAAGAGGAGGCATAAGGATGATTTGCTACTTTTGTTGGGAGAAAAAAATAAAGATGACAACACTTTTTCATTAAGTGAACATGTCAGAGGCATGTTCGTCGTGTGTCCAAGCATATCTATGAGGAAAACGTGTAAGATATAGACACGACAACCTCAGGGAAGTGTTTGTGCTTCAAAGATCCTATATTTAAATTTTTACTACTGATCTAAAAATGTGAAAGCATGCATGTTTTTTGTGAAATATTATCATAAGACTTGGTTTGCAAATATCTATTGCATGTATGAATAACAAGGCCTAAAACAAAGTTATGTTTCAAAATTTAGTTCACTATAACATATTTATAAAACAAAAAGGCCCAACATCTTCTAATTTAGTGAAGTTTATTCTGAACATCTAAAGATGTGACTTCTAATACAATGTATACAAGTCATAGGTACAATCAAGTGGGTTCAACATAGATTATTTTCATGTTTGAGTACTCAATACAAATTGTAAGACATAATTTGTATGTTTACTACAAATTGTCATATCTATTATATATATATATATATTTGGAATTGATGAAAAGTACTTACATTTGCACATTGAATATGTATAAAAAAAGAGTACTTACTTTTTCAATGCCCATGTTTGATTTTTCTTGCACCAAAGAAATGAGGTGCTCATAGAAGTGAAGAACGTATAGAAGAAGAAAGACATATATAGTCCAGTCCCACAACTACGTGCAACATATCATGTTAATATCAATTGTCAAATGAGAACCTACAAAAGAAAGTTCAATATATTAGAAACACAATACATGAAATGCACATATCTCCGGATGTGCGTCAGACACATAAAGCCGAATGTGCAATGAACACATATCTCCGAATGTGCAACAGACACATTTTCCGCATGTGCTACAGGGCATATTTTCCATATGGTCACTCGAAAACCAAAAAAACATATACATTGAGCGTTGAAAAACAAAACGACATGCGTTTAGAAATTGAGGGGATAGAGAGAGTTTTCCAAGAAGTGTTTCAGTACAAGACTTCACTTAATCTTTTCCAGGTAAGATCAACAAAAAAAGCCTGAAGATGCAAAGAAACATATGAAAATATACTTAAAAAACTACAAATCTATAGATAAAAGAAAAAAATGAGTTAGTTCATGATTGAAAACTTACTTATTTGTAATAGAAGGCCAAATCCAATCAAGCATGTATGGTATATTCATATTTTGTATACGGAAAGAATTTCTTTAACAAGTGATCACTCCTTTAAAGTAATGTTAGATATGGATAAGGAAGTCTTTTGAGTGAATAATGCATTATGGATTCCCATATTTTCAATATGATGTAATTCAAACTCATCAACTTGAATAACCTAAATTTAAAACAAAACATATAAAGATGAGGACGGTACAAAAAGAACAATCTTCAACAACTTAAATAAATTTGATTCCATCTATAGAAGGAAGAAATTAATGTGGGTTTGTTAAAGGTGTAAGACGTACCTCTTTACAATAGAAGAACAAATCTGCTTTATTCGAGATTCACATCATGGTATATTCATATACATATATTGTTCTCAAATTGCTTTGTTTAATAGGAAAAAGATTCACCTTCATGTGTTGCCACTCCTCTAAAGCAATGTTGACAAATATTGGCTCATTCTAAGAAGACCATAACAAACTTATGATATGGAAGTCCATAATAGTTAAATTTTTTGTTGCATGTAAGGTGTCCTGCAAAAGGTAATTTTCAAAATAAGTGATAAAGTTGTAGTTACATGTAATGTCTTACTACTCTCATCATTATGTAAATAAATGCATATGTAATTTTCCCACATATAATAGACAAATTATAATACCACTAAAAACTCTATATAAGTAAAATTAGACATATGAAAGATAGCATTCAAATGGCATACTATATCACAAAGGAACCTATATCAATGCTAACAAAGTATTAATTGTGTTATATGAAATGTGTTACTACTCTCATCCATTGTGTAAATAAATATATATATATATGTTCCCGACATATAACAGACAAATTATAATACCTCCATGATGGTGTGCCTTCACAACGGCCTAGGTCGTTCTTGCCTTCCACTACAGCCTGGCACTGGTTAGTGTCGGTAGTGTTCCTTCACTAGGCTTGCTCCGTCATCAAGGAGTCATGAAGAGACCTTACTCCGCCTTCCAGGAGTCATGCAAGATGTTGTTCCACGGCAAGGTTCAGATTGGGTGCAAGTGTGGCAAGACAACCATTCAGAGTAGCGGTGTATGTGGGAGACTAAGGAGGCAGCACCAGAGGCTGTGAGGCCGTACCGGAGAAGCTAAGGATGTATAAATCATGCCCATGCATCACACCAAAAATGCTGACAAGAGAGGGGATGACGAGTTCGGTGATGTCTCATCATCTACACCGGTGACGAAGCCTATTTCTGGCGGCGACAATGGTATGGATTGCCGCCAGCGACAACAGTACCGGTTGCCGAAAGTGGCGACAGCTCCCCACTATCGGCAACAATAGTTTTAGTTGCTTCACCTTCTTTGATATACATAGTGAAACTTGCTTCACAAGTTTTATTGTTCAGTTCCTGCACCCCACTGTTAGCATGGACGGTGTTTGTTGATTAACTGATCGGCGGTGGTATGAGCAAGTCAGAGATGATGAGTGGTCGTACCGTATGTTGCTTTTTTTAGTAAAAAGATGATGGTTTATCTGGGAGTCCATGGATCTCTGTCCGTGGGTATCCAGTCACGGGTGTCCAGAAATCTAATCGGGTGGCTCTATTTTCTGAAGCTGACGACTTCGGCGGTAACAGTGAATGGATGGACCAAGGACGGCCCATTGCCATCCCTAATATGTTGTTAAGCTAGTAACAACTAGGTAAGTCCAAATAAGGATTGAAGATCCCTGTGCGTACTCGTGAAACAAATATTATGGGTTCGCACTGGGTTTCGACCACATCCCGAACAATACACAAGAGAGATGTTTTTTTTCAAAGGTACATGTAGATATATATTTTCTTATCAAGTCAAACAAACAAATCTAAGATTATGTTTAAATTTAGAAAGTTGTAGACAACTTTGTTTTATATCAAATGCACAATTATACAAATGGTATTTAATTTATACATACATATAATATATGATACAAATGCATTTGGTTTATTTACATTGGTTTTACCTTGCTCCGAGCCTAGCCAGTATACAAATCAGGAATTTATTTTGGTTTATTTAGATATGTATTTTGGTCAAATCCATCCATATAAGTTATGTGTTGGAATATGTAGATCGAGACCATCGTCCCAGTTTGATTTGAATCCCTTACTTTTTAAGGACTATTATTAAAATGTTAGTGTGTGACCAACCTATTTTAAACGTTACAAACTAGTGCAAACAACATACTAACTATATAAATCTGAAACAAACCAAAAGTTTTGAGAACTAATATGTATTTATGTTTAGGCCAACATGTATTCATGTGTTACGTAGTATACATTATATAAGTAGCAGACACAAGTAACCAATGTCATTCTATTTAATATAGACACAAGTTGGTTCAGACAATTCTACAAGCAGTTCATGAGCATGATCATTCAACCGAAAAGTTCACCCATGATATGTGTGTGACTTGGCCAACTAACATACATGATGAGACAAACAAGGCCAGCTAGCAATGATGTCACAAAGGAAAGAAGAAAAGTGAATATGGCGCATGCAACAAGCTCGAAAAGAGGGCAACTAGGTATATGTTCTACTGAATGGAAATAAAATAAAGTAACCTTGTAAGAAGCAGCTAGATGGAACATCATCGATACACATAAATCCCTAGCGCAAGATGGCAAATGAGTTGTATGCCTCAGATTCAGCTGATGTGTGGCAAACAATCCACGCTGGGAATGAAGGAAGAAAGGGGTATGTTCATGTATATTGAAAAGAAGAAGAAAACCATGCATATAATAAACAATGGTCAAGGGGGGAACTACAGACTCCAATCTTCCATGAACTACTTCCTAGGATACCAACACCTGTGAATAGTCATCATCATGCTGAAACTCGTCATTGTTTTGGGCAGTTGAATTTTATGTGAATCACAAAATCCACTCAGGAGGAAAGTAAAATTTTATATGATGGCTACAATGTTAGCTATGTTGTATGGTTGTAAATGTTGAGTATTTGAAGAAGCAAAGAGTTTAGGAGAGAAATATAACAAGAACGAGAATGCTAATAAAAAAGATGTACGAGAAGACGGTGAAGATCGCATTGGAAATGATATATAATATACATCATGGGAGCAGATAGTATCGAGGACAAACTATGAGAGGGTTGTCTCAAATGGTCTGGGCATGTAAAACGTAGGTCGACTAATAAAACTATTTTGGAGTAAGATTATCGAGTCGATACACAACTAGGGGATGAAGTAGACCCAAAACAACTTGGTATGAGCTAAGGAGGGATTCAGATTCATTATATTTTACTGAGAATATAACCCAAAGAGAGTAGAATGAAAAGAAAAATCCATGCAACCAACCTCAAAATGGTTGAGATTAATGTTTGAATAATGGTGATGATGATGTGATAACAGAAGAAAAGTACATCTACTATAGAGAATAATCTCAATGGCTTTTTATGTATAATATACTTAGTAACAATTATATCACTATAATGCTAAAATGTAAAGGTAGCCGATTCATAGTCATCAAGTAATTACAATGCATAGATCATGCATATGATATTATTGTGGTCAAATATAAAAGTCATTTTCATACATGTTCTTTGTTTTTGCTTTGAACACGACTAGTAATCTCAAAATTTTGTTTAGTCAAAGGAAATAATATTCATAAGATATACAAATAAATGATAGCATACCAGTTTACAGACCAATCAATTGAATCGCTCTACCTTCTCAACTTGACAAAATGCGCTGAAGAAATTTTCTTCCTCCTGGCGTGTCTAAGCAGCCCACTGGCGGGTTGGTTTTTTTGCTGTGGGCATTTTCCATTAGTCGATGTAAACCTGTTGTGTTTGACCATTAACTTGAAATAGAAATGAAGAGGCTGAACCTGACTTGTCAGGACTTTTAGCAACGGTAGGGAGTGGAACAGCATGATCATCTTTGTCTTGTACCACAGACAAGGACAGATGTTTTTTATTATCCATAACTCACCCACTACTTCAGATCTAGTTCATATGGTTTAATTACGTACAAAGTTCATTACATGAAGCACGTGCATAAGCACCTTGCAGTCCTACACCTAAGTAACAAAAATTATCAGGGATACATTCAGACACATTTGTACCAACTAGATTAACTACAAAGTAGGTGATAAAATGACTTTCTGATGGCTGAAGATTGGTATAGGTGGACCAATAACACTTCTTAGATATTGTCAAAGTGACAGAAGCTAAGAAGTATTGTGATAGTACCTTATATGGTAATCGAGGTAATTGTTCCAAATCTTTAAAATACTATTGTGTGTTACATATAAGTGTACCTGTGTTGCTGTCTTGGCTTAGTTTCCTCTTCCAAATGTAAGCACCCAAAGCGGCTATACAGCCCAAAGAGAGGCCAGAAACAAATCTTGCAATCAGAGCCATGCGTTTTATTTTCGAGGAAGCAAACCTTGGTAGGCAATTACTGACACTGGGTTTGAAGTCTGAGTTATAGATGAGTCAGTATAAAAGAATATTACTGACTGAATAAAATTCATATAACAGGAAAAGTGGCATACTAGGAAAGACGTCGATCCCTGAAATACGTGGTCCATGTTCTAATTCGGGAATGGCATACACATTGCTAATTACTACAAATCAGATTGTAACAATCATAGAAACATTAGAGCAATCCACGCCTCACATACAGATATCAAGTTTCCTCTAATAGTCCAACCAAAGGATGGTAATCTACTATGTCTGAGAATTGGGGTCTCGTGACAGAGCAAAGTGTAGTGGCCAACTCCAGGTATTGGGGTGAGCTGGCCCATAGGCGCAGTGCAGGGGGAACAGGGGAATTAAAATCCAGACTTCCTCAAAACCAGTGAATAGAAATTACATGATAGATTGCACCTCAAATACGTAGGAAACAATTACAACAAACCAGTAGTGCCCTAGATGAAATCCTTAAGGATTCCCAGGTGAGTAATAGAGGATGAGATTAGAAGAGAGCATGAGAACACAGATGCAATCATTAACCATTTAAAGAAAAATTGAAAAAATGGAGTAAGAACTCACCGTAAGGCCTGCCTTATCGAGGCAGCATGAGGGGCAAAGGATGTTATTCTTAGCATCAAGAAGTAAATTAGGATCCTCCGACATGTGCATCTTCAGCGCCAGCTGCCGGAAAGAAAAGGGGGGAAGGGTTAGGGCACGTAGAAAGGAGGAAGTAGGAAGACCACGCGGGGTGGGTGGTGTGAAAAGTAATCGTGGGCTGGGCAATAGAAAAAAAACTAACACGTTGTTTCCATCCTACGCTCCTCATTACTGTATCCATACTTTTAAAAATGGAAGAAATGATCTTGTGAACTGTTGTAAAATACACATATTATTTGTGTAATCTGTGATATTTTTATACAAAATATACAATTTAGAAATGATGTTTATTGGGTTTAAATGAAAAGAGGATAAGAGTTTTAATGGCGGAAAGGTAGTACAATTTGCGTCAGGAGATTATTTTGGTCGTTATTGACTATGCCGGTAACGGCAAGAAAAATTGTTTGTCACGTTTGGTATAGTTATTATGACGAGAAAACAATGTGGTCATAAATCTTGACGTTAATACACCAGTTTCTTATAGTGAGAGATGAGATTTAAAAGATGCACCTTTTAACACTATCTAGGTAGATTAGCCGAGGATAATGGTTCCTGGTATAGGTACAAATATAATTTTAGTATACAAGGAACAATCTAATAGTCGGAGAAGACACTCACCAGAAGTAGAGACAAAAATAGATTGACTTATCCAACATCGGAGCAGAATGGATAAGGAACAATCTAATGCCCGGAGAAGGCACCCACTAGATAATGGCATATCCAACATCACCGGTTACCAGATTAGGCCTGGCCGCAGTAGACAAACCACACCGAAGACTCCTTGCAGAAACAATCGTAGACTTTTGATGGCTAATACAGAGGCAAAACAGATTAAATCCTGATGAAGAAGACCAGACAGAAGAAAACTTGTAACGATACAAGGAGAGGGAGTGCTTGTTCTGGTTTTGGAGGTGGGACTTTGGCGTTGTTCTATTTCTGGAGCGGGAGCGAGAGCGAGAGCGAGGGTTTGGCGCCGTTATTTTATTTTCAGAGCGGTAGATATAGAAAGGAAGGGAGGCATGTATTGGAAAGTAATCCACCGTCTAAATGAATTAGGATTCAACAAGGTACAAAAAAGGAAATTGCAATTGTTGTTTAAAATCAACGACTGATCCGTTTAAACAATTATGATTATCTAAAAGGAAAAGGATAAATGTCCACAATCAAATGGACTCTTGACGGAAGTAAAAGAGATAATGATTGGTTTAATATAGTTAATATTGGTTAGGAAAAAAGTTGAGGGTTAGGAGCAATCCTTGGGTAAATTAAATAATAATATGGGATACATTTCCAAAGGTCAGGGATAAGCCTTTGGGAAAATTTAATATACTCGTCAAGGATAGCATCACAAGGGTCAGGGATAAGCCTTCAGAAAAATTAATACACTTGTCAGGGATTATGTCCTTGAGGAAAAATCCTTCGGCCTTGTTGAGTTTTGTAGTAGTGATTGAGGGGAAATAGTCTTTAGAAAATATTGAAACATTAAACAATACTAAGTGAGTATTTTTTTAAATAATTTGGAAATAAATTGTTTTGTTTAGGATAATACGTAAAAATGCATAAATGACGAATAAAACACGAATAATTCATAAAATTTGGGGAAAATACAGGTTTAATACGAAATTCAGGTGTACCATATGTCTAATAAAAAATTCACATATTATATGCGAATAATTGAAAAATTCAAAGAATTATGTGAATATGACGTATTGTTTAACTATGATCTTTTACAATATGTAGCTAGTACAACAGGTGATATCATGTTATGTAATAATAGTATATTACAATGGTTTAGTTTACGTTGTGTAATGGAGGTCTATTACAACGATGTTTTATGTGTGGATATTACAACATGTTACAACATGTTGTGTAATTATAATATATAACAACAGGTTGGAGTCTGTTGTCTCATGTTGGGATATAACAACGAGTTTCAATATGTTGTATTATGGTGGTCTATTACAACATGTACCAAATACAACATGTAAAGGCCTGTTGTATAATTAATACATACTACAACGGGTGAGTCTGCGTTGTGTAATGATGGTCTATTACAACATGTGACTATTACAACGGGTCAAAATATGTTGTGTAAATAACATCTTTTATAACGGTTTTGAATATGTTGTGATACTACAACCTATTACAACACTTTAGCAGTTGTTGTAGTATCCCCCTATATTACAACATGTTTGGCATGTTGTAAATGACTTGTGTTGTATAAAATATACAATATACAACACAAAAATGGGCTTGTTGTGATAAGTATGCTAACTACAACACAATCATCAGAACTGTTGTCTATCTCCTGTTGTAAAAAGCATTTTCTGTAGTAGTGAATCATGATTATGTTATGTTAATGTTAATGTCATGTTAATGATCAAGTTAATTGGATTTGAACTAGTTTTTATATGCTCCTGAATCATGGACCACAAGGGGTCATTAAGGGCTTTCGTAGCATTAAGGGCTTTCCTAGGAATCATGTGCTCCTAAGGGGGCGTTATAGAGGTATGCATACATTTTCTATTCAATTCTCTATGTTAAAAATGATTCAAGAATTCTATAGTTAATTCATGTCAAGTTTTCTTACATGTCAAGTATATTTACTTGGCTCATATTATAAAGTGTCAGTACCAGTTACTGATGTGTTGTTTTCCCCTTTGCATGGTTGGGGATGCGATGTCCCCAGAAGTTGGAGCAAGTAAGGACTCAAGAGGAGCAAGCAAGCACTAGAAGACCTCCAAGAGCTAACTGGTGGGGTGCCATCCATACTAGGTGATCAAATCATGTTTACCTTTATGTATAGTTTCCATGATTAGAAATGTTTAGACATGTTACAACACTCAATTATAGTTTCTTATTCAAAAGAACAATGTATGAATTTCAATGGTGAATTATGTTTATTTGTTATGATTTCATAAATGTGACACCCCCTTCAAGATGAAAGTTTTTCCTAAGTTATGTTGAATATCATAAGGAGGGGTGTTACAGTGAGTGCCTATTGGTCATTCTGGCATTTGCTTTATTAAATATACATGAACATGAATTTAATTTGTAAAAATGATATTAAATTATTTGATCATTAGAAAATATTGATATATATATATATATATATATATAAATCAAGAAAGTTAGCTTGACCTTTTTGTGTGGGTTTTAAAGTCTGATCAAAGTTTTTCAGAATGTCATTTATTGGGTTTTAACTAATTATGAATCTCAATATTAATAAAAATGTTATAATATTACAATTAGGTGACAAGTGGCATGATCCCTGACTCTATGCGTACTTTTGGATTTTAAGTATAATTGGTAAGGTATGCGCTTTCTCTCCACATTTTATTTGGGCATTCAGTGACTAGATCCTAATTTTTCAATTTTGAGGCATAATTATGTTGACACTTATCTTTTTGAACATCATTTGAACTCCCTTTTTGAATATTGAACATTGTCCACTGAGTTCTTCACTATCAAATATTGGAAGCATATTGTCCTCTTATATGATCCATGTGACTCCATTTTTCATATTTTGGTTCTTCTTATCCCTCTGTTACATGAATATTATTTGGACTGCACTATGATCTTGCCTATTCTATTTGCATGTTAGATTCAGACTAGTAATGCCTATTAGTAGTGTAATCATGTTTTAGGCACTGGATATTATTCCCCTACCATGAATGGATTCCATTCCCTAAAAGCCCTTGAGAATTGATTGGGATGCCCCCTTGTTTTTGAAACCAATTGGATCAATGGGTTTGACAACTACAACTGGCTATAGATCTTGAATGTCTTTAAAACCTCAACATTTGATTCCGCTATTAGGCTGTATTCCCCAAGTTTCATAAGGTGCGATGTGTACCATGCAATCAATCCAAGGCGCTCTATTAGGCTCTAATAGAGAATGGGAGTCACATTCAATAAGGTCGAGGAGTAAGGAAGGGCCAAAAAATGCACCCTTTATGGTTATGATATAGAATGCCATGTCTACAAGAAGGAAAGGAGTTTCCTTACCACATCTACCTTCTCATATAGGGAGAGGGGGTGGGGCATAAACATAGTACAAAATCTACTGGAGCGGAAATCCCCACACATAGAGATTTCCCACAAAGGAACCGAAATCTCGCTATTCCCACTTACTTGTCCATGACTAGAGAAGTCATAGTAGTAGGTGTCAGACTAAGATTAGTTGGAGTCAGGGGATTAGTAAGTGGTGCTAGCCTTTGTTGGTGAATGCCTATCTGGTCTGACTATTTATATACAAGTTCAATTAAGCCATATTCCTCTAAAACAATTATAGACACTGGGGTTTATTCCCCTACCATTAATGGATTTTATTCCCCTATCATGTTTTATATATGGGCGATGAGGTTTTGTCCTGTTGTCATGGCTAGTGGTTTGTGACTCCCTAGCCATACTTTAGTTTTTTCTAGTCTAATCTAAAAGCACTTTCATTTGTTGTTAATGGTGGTTAAAGGCAATAATTTCTTTATTTCATGAAATTATTTCTCTTAGTTGATAATTCCTTAAGTTGTTGATCATTTCTAGGTTAGTCATTCTTTTTATAAAATCTTATTTTGAACTTGCTAAATGCAATTATCCCCCTCTTTGTATGGGAACATCCTTATTATGCTCATGATCTTTATAATGTCCTAACTATTGTTTATATGCACATACTCAATGGTTATTTCCACATTATTGTTCCATGTTTTTTCTGGGTGTTATTCTCAAACCACCCAGGTGTACATACCTTATAAGACCAAGACTGAGAAAGATTGTATAGAAGTTGAGGAGCGTGAGGATAGCTAGAAGCGGCTGGGTTACCCTCTACTACTGACCTTATTTATAGATAGTTCAAGTTTAATTTTGTAATACCACCTTTTCTGTGAGGAACAATTGTATAATGATACACTATGTAACTTTGTAATTGTTACTTTTCCCCTATTTTATTCTTATATGTATCTTTTTATTATACCAATTGAGTGGACCCCATTAGGTCCTACTCTTTAAAATTTGTTATCAAATCCTAAGAAGTTGGGTGCTTGACTACTTCAAATTATTCGATGTTGTTCTTTAATTAGGTAGTTAGAAATGCTATTTAGGTTGATGATATGCCTACCATTGAGTTGTGAAATAAGAACTAGGGTTTCAATACCAGACCAATTTGGTCACTTCCACTCTCCAAAGTACCTATGTGCTTGGAACTCAATCTTTAGTAACCTAATCACCCATGCCTTCTTTATGGAGGTGGAAATGTCATCACATTGGAGTTAAATTTATTGATGACTAATTTGTATGTCCTACTTTTTGGGACGCTATCTAGACAAAAATGGAGTGTATGTTGACCTAGATAGTCATATCTAAGATTAAATCTAGTTCCCCTCTTCAATCTCTCCCTTGTTTCTTTTCTAACATGCCTTCAAATACATCCACGATGAATATTGGGCATGCATAGATTTCTAACATATAATCATTATGAGAGTTTTAGAGTTACAATAATTCCCTTAATGATAAATGATAACCTAAACTAGTTTTGTCATGGTTAGGCATGCCTTGCATTAAAACATGGAGTTATATCAACTTAGAGTTGGATCTAATGATAGGCTCTAGAGGGAGGGTGAATAGAGATTAAAAAAAACACTTAAACAAAATTCATTAGACTTTCAATGTATATCACAATATAAGGTTTCTTATATGAAATTTGAGTGCAATTAAACATACATAGTGTAAGGACCCTGACCTCAGTTTAGGGATTACCCTGTTTGCTTTGCTTAACCCTGGTGCTGTGTTGCTTGCTAATCACCTTTGGTGGTGATTGGGGGTTGGTTGTGTTTTGTGGAAAGTTGGAGGTGCTACTTGAAATTAACCCAAGTCTAGGGTTTGTGGGCAAGTTTGTCACCTCGTGAGGTGTTCCTCCCTCTCCTTGCTTCCTCTAGTGTTGAGAGGAAGGTTTGGGCCCGTTGCTTGAGTTCCTTTGGGCTTGGTTGAGCTTGTTGGGCTTTGTTGAGTGTTGCCTTTGCTTCTTTGTGCCCTGTGTCAGGCAAGGGCATGGGTGTGTCGCCCAGTTGTGTCGCCCTTGGACCTTTGACCATCTTTGACCTCGTTTGTGTCACCACTAGTGGACACTTGGTGCTTGGTGCTTGCATGTGGCAATGGCTTTGGCCATGTGCTTTGGGCATGATAGAGTGGTGGCTTTTGCACATGGACAAGTGTCCCTAGGTGGGCGACACCTTGCCTTGCT
Source organism: Alisma plantago-aquatica (assembly GCA_963693085.1). Taxonomy (NCBI): domain Eukaryota; kingdom Viridiplantae; phylum Streptophyta; class Magnoliopsida; order Alismatales; family Alismataceae; genus Alisma; species Alisma plantago-aquatica. The sequence continues at coordinate 99,250,884 of OY856411.1, forward strand.
CTACCTTGTTTTCTCCTCCATCCCCTTCTATATATGCATTTCCCTTTCTTTTCTAAGGATCCTTTAGTCTCCCTCTGCTTGTTGCACGACACCCTTCCTCCTTGTTATCTTGGTGGCCGATCCTTCCTTGGAGTCTTCTTCTTCCTTGGTGGTGCGTGGAGCTTGGAGCTAGGAACTTGGAGCTTGCTTAAGGTGGGTTACATAACTCCTAACCCTAACTACATCACCATCTTCTATGTTCTTATTGCTTAAGATCGGTTGTACATGATAGTAGTTTAGTTTCTTGTTTAGTATCTCCTTGTTGGCCGAACCTATGTTCTTGGGTTTCTTGGTGAGCAATACTCTCTTCTCTCCTAGGTCTTGAGGAGTGAGCTTGAGTTATAGCACTATGAGCAACACTCCTCTCTCATTTAAGTTGAGAGGTGAGCTTGTGTTCTAGTAGCTTGAGCAACACCCTCCCCTCACCATGGACTTGAAGGGTGAGCTTGGTGGTAGTTGTAGACCTTGTTAGGGTCTGGTACCCTTGTGCTTGAGTTTGGTGACAACCCTTTGGAGTTCCATCTTGACCTTGAGGTTTGTGTTGCCCGACATCCCTCTTATTCTTGAGGCTTGGACGACACTTGAAGAGACTGTGACGGGCGCCACCCATGGTCCCTGCTTTGTGTGTGTCGGGCATCACCTTGATAAGTAACATACCCGATACATATGTGATGGTTGTCATCGTTGTGCGTTGTAGTAGGGAGCTCGTTAGTTAGTAGTGGTGTTGTGTCAGGCGTCATGCTCTTGGTGGCTGCCCCTTTGTGTGTCGGGTGTCACGACAGGCCCTAGCTGCCCGATACACCTGGGTTGGGGTGATAGCCTAGTGGACGTTATGTCCTGGACGATATGGAGATGTGGTTAGCTTGGTGCTGGGCGTCGTGGTATAGTGATGATGTCCGAGATAGTAAGCCGTAGTAACCCTAACCATTGCTCGAGGCAAGTGTGCACAACACACCATGGCACGACGCATCGTTGCATGCTATGCCTGGGTTGCACGCCTGGATCAGATGGAAGCATAACGATGGTTACACCTTAGATGGCCGACGGGGTGTCACGCGACAGGTGCTGGTTTGCTTGGATGGCGTGAGTAGAGTATCAGTCGATAGGGGTAGTACCCTGCCCGATACCACCTTTGGTAAGGGTGGTAAGTGCTTCTAGTGAGGGTTCCGTCCCTCATAGAAAACCGATATGGTGGATAACGTTCTTGTTAATGCATTGGTGACCCTTGATATGCTTAATGATAATTGTTATGGAAAAGCTTGTCCATGTAACTTATCATGACTTGACATCTGCTCATAATCACCTTGAATCCCCTATATGATGCTAAGAGAAATAATATGCTCATGATCATAAGTTGAAGCATGATTGATAAAGTATATAATCATTAATGTCACTCTATATTGATAGCATTGTCATTCTGTTAAACCTATGATTATTGTGTACACTAACCTTGCAGGTGATGCATAGACAAGAAAAAGGACTATGAGAGATATATGATGAGTAACATTGCTTTGATAATTACTCTTATTGGTGAGATAACATGTATGATGTGTTTGGCTAAATACTTGGGATTGCTATTCCATGATGATGATGATGTAAGCCTTGAGAGGTAGTGACACTATGTGATGAGGGATTTAGATCCCATGGCAATGTGATGATCCTTGAGATGGATCTAGATGATTGGCAAGAGGCCAAGTGATAACATGTGATGTTGGATCCTTGTGATAGATCAGGATGAGGTTGATTACAATAAAAGCATAATAATGAGTTTCATGTTGTTTATTCTTGTTATAGTTGCATGTTATACAACTTGGTTGAATCTTGCAATCCACATAAAATATACTAATTAATCACAGTGGAATATATCATGTAGTTTGCTCTGGCCATAGATCCATCATCGTCAGGAATTGGTGATGGTGAAACGAGTTCTCCTGGGGGTTAACCCGGAGCGCATATTGTTTAATATGCGAGGTTTCTCCTAGCCTAAAGTGAGGAGGTAAGAGCGCAACTTCAGTTGTAGACTCCAGGGTGCAGATTCAGGCCCGTAGCCCAAGTATGATACGAGCATGGTGAACATGCCCATGGCTCAGGATATGTGATATGGGAGCATGAATGCGTTCATGGCTCAGAGCACGGTGATAGGCCCGTGGCTCAGTTTCACTAGCGCCGATACCTATACCGAGGCGGTCTAGGCAGAGGGTAGCCTGACCCTGTGGTAGAGGCCACTTAAGCAAGAGACTACGGTCCTACTTGTGTTGTACTCGTGCACTGACCACGAGGTGGGAGGTCATGGAGTCCGACTCTTCCATTGACCTTGTACGACACCAGCTTCGGGTTTCACAGCCATCGGTTGGATCTGAGCGGTACGGCTCACTTCCTCAGGGCATAATAATACGTAATCCAGCCGAGTAGTATTTACTTCTTAAGACAAACATGAAACATTGGTTGAAGCCTTGCTTGTGTAGATAATCATGTTATATCTTGCAGTTGCTCATATGTTCCTCATATGTGGTAAGACCTTATAAATCTTATCTTGTTAATCATGTTCCATAAAGAAGTACTTTGGTATGTGACTTCTGTACAACCTGGTAAGAATAGCTTGTTTATATAGACTGCTCTTGTTAAATACCTTTTATCAGTTATCTGCTTTATCTTTCTGAGGTTTTGTAGTTTCGGCGGGGAGTTATGTTTCTCGCTGGGACTGTGTGTCTCACCCCACTGGTTTACACCCTTTTTAGGTGGTCGAGCTAGATGTGGTGGTGGTCACGGAGTTGCGGCCGAGCAGCAAGAAGAGCAGTAGAAGGCAAGCGATGGATATGCTGTTGTTTGGATGTTTTGTAGTAAGAGTCTAGAGTCATCCATATACTCTCAGGTCCTTGGAGGTGTTTTTTCATTGTTTCACAACGCACAACTGTTTATGTTTTGTATATCCAGCTGCTGGGCAGATGTGGGCCTTTATGTACATATAAACAGGCGATGAACTCATGTGATGACAAGACAGCTGTTCCTTTAAGATGTGGACACGTATCGAGGCTTTTATATGTTTATATAACTTGTTTCCTTGCAGGATGGGGACTTAAATGTAATAGTTTCTCAGCTTATCAGTTTTCCACAATTAGTTTTAATTAACTCGTATTTCGGTAATATGTGGTTATGGTGATTTCTGCACGTTTTCGCGTAACACCTCGCTGTCTGTGTGATAGTGGGATGTGTTGCCACAAGTTTGGTATTAGAGCTCTAGGTTCGTTGAGTCTACAGGGATTTAGGACTAGGTTGTGTCTATTCTTGTGCATTTTCCTGATTTTCTCACAATCATCTTATGCCCTCAGTGGAAGAAAAGCCAAGATGTCTGGAAACCATGAAGAACATGCTGCTGAGCACAGCGATGCTGCATCAGTTGATGGAGCTATAGGGAAGGCACATGAAGATCGGGTGCCTGAGGTCCCCCCAACCTGACCCAGCCATTCTTGAACATCCTTCCTATCAACAACTTATGGGGCAGATAATGGATACGATAAATCTCATGGTAGAGAGATTGCCAGTGCCTCCGCCGAGAGCATAGGCTCCCCATGGTGAATCATCGGGTATTGGGAAGACCTTTGAGAGGCTTCGCAGAGTCGAAGCTTCAGACTATGCTGGAATGAATGATCCAGCGGATGCAAATATGTAGCTTACAAGCCTCGAGAAGGCTTTCCGGATCCTCGATATCCCCGAAGCAGACAAAGTAAAGCACGTTGTCTACCTTATGAAAGGTAGTGCTCATTACTGATGGACCATCGAGGAGGAGAAGCGGCCTGGTGAGGTGATCTGTTGGGAGGTTTTCCGGCGTGAGTTCATCATCAGATACTTCCCAAAGACGTATCTAGATGAGAAGATCAGTCAGTTCGAGAGCCTGCAACAAGGAACGATGAACATCACCGAGTACGAGGCCAAGTTTATGGATCTGTTGAGGTTTTGTCCTCACATGGCAGCAACAGATGAAGAGCGGATTAGACACTTTGAGAAGGGTCTGTGTTTTGAGATAACAACACCTGTGTCTGTGTTGGAGAACCGTGAGCGGTTTTCTAGGTTTGTGGAATCCGTCTGGAGGATCGAACGATCAGTAAGGGAGAAAATAGAATCTATGTCTAAGAAGAGACCTGCTCCGTTTCAGGGACAGAGGTTCGGTGGCTTCAAGAAGTCAAGGTTTGCAGCACCGTCAGTGATGAGAGGTTCCAGTGTACCGTCTCAGTGGTCTCCAAGTAAAGTAAGAGGTTATGTTTCCTCACCATCAAAGGCTTACAGTACAGCTTCTGTGGCAGTGTCAGGGCTAGCCAAACCACAGTTTGAGGATAGGTCATGCCATCTTTGTGGACAGATCAGGCATTTCAGGCTCAACTGCCCAAATAGGGATGTTGAAGTGATGCAACAGTCGAGGCAGAACCAACAAGGGTCAGATAGGCAACAGCCCAGTGGTAGCAGAGGGCGAGGATGTGGTCAAACGTCACAAGCAGGTTCGTCTGCTCAAGGAAGCAGAGGACGTGGATAGCAAGCAATGACTCGATTCTATGCTATGAGTCAGCCGGAGGCGATAGTCAACCCGCGAGTAGTGACAAGTCAGATGGAGTTATTTCATTCTGATATGTCTTCTTCTTGCTTTATATTTGTGCTGGTTGACCCGGGTGCTACACACTCTTTTATCGCCTATAGTATGCTTGAGAACTGTCGCTTACCTCTTAGTTGTAAGAAAGATAGTTTGTTGTTAGAAACCCCTCTTGCTGGTTCCTCGATACTTAGAGAGGAGTGTCCATCTTGTGTCTTGTCTTTCTCGGGACACAACATCCAAGTGGATCTTATACCACTTGATATGCATGGTTTTGATGTTATCCTTGGGATGGATACCTTGGAGAAGTATAAGGTTGTTTTGGACTGTGGTTCCAAGCAAGCTGTGTTTGATGACGATGGAGAGAAGTGGATCTTCCAGGGAGATAGGAATATTCTTACGACGTGTCTGGTATCAGCTATGGTGGCAGACAAGTTGCTACGATAGGGATGTGAGGCATTCTTAGCTCACATGGTGGATACCGTTGTGGAGACCAAGGCGAAAGGCCCTAGTCTTGAGGAAGTGTTGGTTGTTCGAGAGTTTTCCGATGTGTTTCCTAATGAGTTTCCTGGTGTTCCCCCACCCCGAGAGATTGATTTTGAGATCAATCTGGTCCCAGGTACGTAGCCAGTTGCACAGACATCGTACAACATGGCTCCAGTAGAGATGGCAGAGATTAAGAAACAGTTGCAAGAACTGTTGGAGAAGGTTTCATCCGACCAAGCACGTCGCCTTGGGGTGCTCCAGTGTTGTTCGTTAAGAAGAAGGATGGGTCGATGTGGTTGTGTATAGATTACCGACAGTTGAACAAGGTTACGATCAAGAACAAGTACCCGTTGCCGAGGATAGATGATCTGTTCGATCAGTTGCGTGGTGCTATAGTGTTTTCAAAAATCGACCTACTATCTGGTTATCATCAGTTGAGGATTAAGGCGGATGACATACCAAAGTCAGCTTTTCGAATGAGGTATGGTCATTTTGAGTTTGTGGTTATGCCGTTTGGGCTAACCAATGCACCCGCTGTTTTCATGGACTTGATGAACAGAGTGCTCCATCCGTTCCTAGATCAGTTTATTGTAGTCTTTATAGATGACATCTTGATCTACAGTCGGGACAGCCAAGAGCATGAGCAACATCTTCGACAATGGTTGACTCTTCTCCACCAATATCAGCTTTATGCCAAGTTCAGTAAGTGTGAGTTCTGGTTAGAAGAAGTGACTTTCTTGGGCCATGTGATATCTATAGAAGGAGTAAAAGTAGATCCAAAGAAGGTGGAGTCCATTACAGAATGGGAACAACCGAAGACGCCGACAGAAGTTTGTAGTTTCCTTGGTTTAGCAGGATACTACCGGAGGTTTATCAAGAACTTCAGTGCGATTGCGTTGCCGATGACGAAGTTGACTAGAAAGGATGTACCTTTTGTCTGGGATGATTGTTGTCAGCAAGCTTTCCAAAGTTTGAAGGAGAAGTTGACCAGTGCTCCAGTATTAATCTTGCCAGAGCCTGGGAAGGGCTATGTTGTTTTCTGTGATGCTTCCAAGAAAGGTTTGGGTTGTGTGCTGATGCAGGAAGATCATGTGGTTTCTTTTGCTTCGTGATAGCTTAAGAAACATGAGAACTGTCCGACTCATGATTTGGAGTTGGCCGTAGTGATTCATGCGTTAAAGATTTGGAGACACTATCTTTACGAGGAAGAGTGTCAAATCTTTATGGATCATAAGAATATGAAGTACATCTTTTCACAACATGAGTTGAACATGTGACAACGTCGATGGATGGAGTTAATCAATGATTACAACTGAACCATCGAGTATCATCCTAGTAAGGCGAATGTGGTAGCTGATGCGCTTAGCTGAAAGTCTTCTTCTTCTTCTTCTTCTTCTTCTTCTTCTTCAAAGAAGGCACAGTTGAGTTCTCTGGTATGCCATAGGCGGGATATGTTTGTTTCCTTATGATAGATGAATGTGCAGATGGAAGTTTCCTTGTTAGCTGGACTTTTAGTGCAAATGCAAGTCAAGCCTATGCTAAAACAGCAGATCAAAGATGAACAACAAACAGATGATGCGGTACAGTTGATCATATCAGAGTTCGGTAGCGAAAAGCGTGATGGGTTCCATGAGTCCGAGGATGGACTAGTCTGCTATCATGACAGGATGGTAGTCCCCAATGTTGATGATCTGAGGAAGTTAGTGCTCGAGGAAGCACACACATCGATGTATGCTATGCATCCAGGGGTCACCAAGATGTATCATAGTCTAAAGGACTTAGATTGGTGGCCCGACTTGAAGAAAGATGTAGCTGAGTTTGTGGCTAGGTGTGCGGTATGTCAGCAAGTCAAGGCTGAGCATCAAAAGCCGGCAGGTGCGTTGCAACCCTTACCGATACCACAGTGGAAATGAGATCATATAATCATGGATTTCATAGTTGGTCTACCCAGGACAACTAGGAATCATGATTCCATTTGGATTATAGTGGACAGATTGACGAAGTCTACCCATTTCATACCTATGAAGATGACGTATACAGCAGAAAAGCTCGCTCGAGTATATGTGGATGAGATAGTACGTTTGCATGGTGTGCCATCGACGATAGTTTCTGACAGAGGTCCTCAGTTCACGAGTCATTTTTGGGAACAGTTGCACAAAGTGTTAAGAACACATTTGAGGTTCAGTATCGCTTTCCACCCGCAGACAGATGGACAATCTAAGAGGACTATTTAGATTTTGGAGGAACTCCTTCGAGCTTGTGTTTTGCAGTTCCTAGGTAGTTGGGACATGCATCTCAGTTTGATCGAGTTTGCCTACAACAATAGTTATCAGCGGAGCATTGACATGGATCCTTATGAGGCCTTGTATGGAAGGAAGTGCAGATCTCCTTTGTGTTGGTATGAGTCCAGTGAATATCAGCTTTTGGGTCCTGAGTTAGTGCAGCAGATGACAGAAAAGATCAAGGTGATACAACAACAGTTGAAGGCGGCACAGGACATGATGAAGTCTTATGCAGACAATCGCCGATGACCTTTGGAGTTCCATGTAGGATACAAAGTGTATCTTAAAGTCTCGCCATGGAAAGGTGTGCTAAGGTTTGGCCGGAAGGGTAAACTAGCACCCAGATATATGGGGCCATACCCGGTCACAACACGTGTTGGTAAGGTAGCTTACGATTTAGAGATGCCGCCAGAGTTGCACATGTTACATCCAGTGTTCCATGTCAGTATGCTGAAGAAAAGTCATCCGGATTCAGGAACAGTGATACAGCTAGTTGAAGTTGAGCTTGATGAAGATGTGACCTACGAGGAAGGTCCCATGACGATTCTTGACAGAAGAGTTAAGAAGCTGAAGAAGAAAGATCTGGTTCTTGTGAGGTTCTTTGGCATCATCATGGTGTTGAAGAAGCCACATGGGAGCTTGAGGAAGAGATGAGGAGGAAGTATCCCTCGCTTTTCTCTTCGGATTTCGGGGACGAAATCCCTTTGTAGGGGGTTATCTTGTAAGGACCCTGACCTCCATTTAGGGTTTATCCTGTTTGCTTTGCTTAACCCTGGTGCTATGTTGCTTGCTAATCACCTTTGGTGGTGATTGGGGGTTGGTTGTGTTTTGTGGAGAGTTGAAGGTGCTACTTGCAATTAACCCAAGTCTAGGGTTTGTGGGCAAGTTTGTCACCTTATGAGGTGTTCCTCCCTCTCCTTGCTTCCTCTAGTGTTGAGAGGAAGGTTTGGGCCCGTTGCTTGAGTTCCTTTGGGATTGGTTGAGCTTGTTGGGCTTTGTTGAGTGTTACCTTTGCTTCTTTGTGCCCTGTGTCGGTTAAGGGCATGGGTGGGTCGCCCAGGGTGTGTCGCCCAGCTGTGTTGCCCTTGGACCTTTGACCATATTTGACCTCGTTTGTGTCACCACTAGTGGACACTTGGTGCTTGGTGCTTGCATGTGGCAATGGCTTTGGACATGTGCTTTGGGCATGATAGAGTGGTGGCTTTTGCACATGGACAAGTGTCCCTAGGTGGGCGACACCTTGCCTTGCTCTACCTTGTTTTCTCCTCCATCCCCTTCTATATATGCATTTCCCTTTCTTTGCTAAGGATGCTTTAGTCTCCCTCTCCTTGTTGCACGACACCCTTCCTCCTTGTTAGCTTGGTGGCCGATCCTTCCTTGGAGTCTTCTTCTTCCTTGGTGGTGCGTGGAGCTTGGAGCTTGCTTAAGGCGAGTTACATAACTCCTAACCCTAATTACATCACCATCTTCTATGTTCTTGTTGCTTAAGATCAGTTGTGCATGATAGTAGTTTAGTTTCTTATTTATTATCTCCTTGTTGGCCGAACCTATGCTCTTGGGTTTCTTGGTGAGCAATACTATGAGCAACACTCCTCTCTCATTTAAGTTGAGAGGTGAGCTTGTGTTCTATTAACTCGAGCAACACCCTCCCCTCACCATGGACTTGAAGGGTGAGCTTGGTGGTAGTTGTAGACCTTATTAGGGTCTGGTACCCTTGTGCTTGAGTTTGGTGACGACCCTTTGGAGTTGCATCTTGACCTTGAGGTCTGTGTTGCCCGACATCCCTCTTATTCTTGAGCCTTGGATGACACTTGAAGAGACTGTGACGGGCGCCACCCATGGTCCCTGCTTTGTGTGTGTCAGGCGTCACCTTGATAAGTAACCTGCCCGATACATATGTGATGGTTGTCGTCGTTGTGCATTGTAGTAGGGAGCTCGTTAGTTAGTAGTAGTGTTGTGTCGGGCATCATGCTCTTGGTGGCTTCCCCTTTGTGTGTCGGGTGTCACGACAGGCCCTAGCTGCCCGATACACCTGGGTTGGGGTGATAGCCTAGTGGCCTTTATGTCCTGGACGATATGGAGATGTGGTTAGCTTGGTGCTGGGCGTCGTGGTATAGTGATGATGTCCAAGATAGTAAGCCGTAGTAACCCTAACCGTTGCTCGAGGCAAGTGTGCACAACACACCATGGCACGACACATCGTTGCATGCTATGCCTGGGTTGCACGCCTGGATCAGATGGAAGCATAACGATTGTTACACCTTAGATGGCCGATGGGGTGTCGCACGACATGTGCTGGTTTGCTTGGATGGCGTGAGTAGAGTATCGGGCGATAGGGGTAGTACCCTGCCCGATACCACCTTTGGTAAGGGTGGTGAGTGCTTCTAGTGAGGGTTTCGTCCCTCATAGAAAACCGATATGGTGGATAACGTTCTTGTTAATGCGTTGGTGACCCTTGATATGCTTAATGATAATCGTTATGGCAAAGCTTGTCCATGTAACTTATCATGACTTGACATCTGCTCATAATCACCTTGAATCCCGTATATGATGCTAAGAGAATTAATAAGCATGTAATATGGTTTGCTTAATAATGTGCCTTGTGCTCATGATCATAAGTTGAAGCATGATTGATAAAGTATATAATCATTAATGTCACTCTATATTGATAGCATTTCCATTCTGTTAAACCTATGATTATTGTGTACACTAACCTTGGAGGTGATGCATAGCCAAGAAAAAGGGCTATGAGAGATATATGATGAGTAACATTGCTTTGATAATTACTCTTGTTGGTGAGATAACATGTATGATGTGTTTGGCTAAATACTTGGGATTGCTATTCCATGATGATGATGTAAGCCTTGAGAGGCAGTGACACTATGTGATGAGGGATTTAGATCCCATGGCAATGTGATGATCCTTGAGATGGATCTAGATGATTGGCAAGAGGCCAAGTGATAACATGTGATGTTGGATCCTTGTGATAGACTAGGATGATGTTGATTACAATAACATCATAATAATGAGTTTCATGTTGTTTATTCTTATTATAGTTGCATGTTATACAACTTGGTTGAATCTTGCAATCCACATAAAATATACTAATTAATCACAGTGGAATATATCATGTAGTTTTCCCTGGCCATAGATCCATCATCGTTAGGAATTGGTGATGGTGAAACATGTTCTCTTGCGGGTTAACCCGGAGCGCATATTGTTGAATATGCGAGGTTTCTCCTAGCCTAAAGTGAGGAGGTAATAGTGCAACTTCAGTTGTAGACTCCAGGGTGCGGATTCAGGCCCGTAGCCCAAGTATGATACGAGCATGGTGAACAGGCCCATGGCTCAGGATATGTGATATGGGAGCATGAATGCGTTCATGGCTCAGAGCACGGTGAATATGCCTGTGGCTCAGTTTCACTAGCACCGATACCTGTACCGAGGCAGGCTAGGCAGAGGGTAGCCTGACCCTGTGGCAGAGGCCACTTAAGCAAGAGACTGCGGTCCTGCTTGTGTTGTACTTGTGCACTGACCACGAGGTGGGAGGTCGTGGAGTCTGGCTCTTCCATTGACCTTGTATGGCACCGGCTCCGGGTTTCGCAACCGTCGGTTGGATCTGAGTGGTACGACTCACTTCCTCAGGGCATAGTAATATGTAATCCAGCCGAGTAGTATTTACTACTTAAGACAAACACGAAACATTGGTTGAAGCCTTGCTTGTGTAGATAATCCTGTTATATCTTGCAGTTGCTCATATGTTCCTCATATGTGGTAAGACCTTATAAATCTTATCTTGTTAATCATGTTCCATAAAGAAGTACTTTGGTATGTGACTTCTGTACAGCCTGGTAAGAATAGCTTGTTTATATAGACTACTCTTGTTAAATACCTTTTATCAGTTATCTGCTTTATCTTTCTGAGGTTTTGTAGTTTCGGCGGGGAGTTATGTTTCTCGCTGGGACTGTGTGTCTCACCCCGCTGGTTTACACCCTTTTTAGGTGGTCGAGCTAGACGTGGTGGTGGTCACGGAGTTGCGGCCGAGCAGCAAGAAGAGCAGTAGAAGGCAAGCGATGGATATGCTGTTGTTTGGATGTTTTGTAGTAAGAGTCTAGAGTCATCCCTGTACTCTCAGGTTCTTGGAGGTATTTTGTCATTGTTTCATGACGCACAACTGTTGACGTTTTGTATATCCTGCTGCTGGCCAGATGTGGGCCTTTATGTACATATAAACAGGTGATGAACTCATGTGATGACAAGACAACTGTTCCTTTAAGCTGTGGACACGTATCGAGGCTTGTATATGTTTATATAACATGTTTCCTTGCAGGATGGGGACTTAAATGTAATAGTTTCTTATCTAATCAATTTTCCGCAATCGGTTTTAATTAACTCGTATTTCGGTAATCTGTGGTTATGGTGATTTCTGCACGTTTTTGCATAACACCTCACTGTCTGTGTGATAGTGGGATGTGTTGCCACACATAGCAAGGATGAGAGATCTTGGATAAGAACAAGAACACAAGATATGTATAGTGGTTCCAAACTCCAAACTAGGACAGTGTACATCCACTACTTAGATAGGTAAACCTCTAGGATTTTTCAACTCTGTGTCACTCCTTATATTCCATTATATAAGTTACAATGACCTTCCTTTTTTGGGATAAGGATACCCAACCTTTTCTTTGAGGAAAAGGGAGCCAACCTCATAAAGGACATACCCATCCATGACCAAGAGTCTTCTACCTCACCAAGGACTTACCCAATTCTAAAATGAGTCTTCCACCTTCACCAATGACTTACCCACTCTTGCAACAAGTCTTATGCCTTGAAGGAATTAACCACTCTTGAATTGGACCTTCCGCCTTTGACTTCTCCTTCACTAAGGAGAATCTTTCACCAAGAGAGTCCTTCCCATCTTCTTCACCTCTATTAGATAAGAGAGAGAACCTTCATCTTCATGGTATAAAGAGAGATTAAGAGGTGGAGGAAGTGAGAGTCTCACAAGATATACATGTAGGACTAGCTCTCTTACAAATCTTCTACTCACTCTAATGGATGTAGCAAGTGATTAAGCTTAAGAGTGTAAGGAGGCTCTTGGAGGCACTCAACTATAATATAGGGACCTTCATAGTGCTTGGCTAACCACGGGTGAAGCCCAATGGGTCCTATTTATAGTTGAGGATGCCTCCTAGCCAGTAGAAGCACTTACGGATAAATTCTAGTTGTTTGAGGTGTTGCAATAGATATATTTATGAGTTTTGCAACACTGCAATAGTTAGAAACACTTTTTCTGCACATTTTGTGTTGTGTAGTCGATTGAGTTTCAATAAAGGTAACTCGATCAATGAAATTATGTGACAAATCAATTTTGAGTTGTCGGTGAAGTTTATCTTGGATGAAACTCGGCCAATGGCTTAAAACTGATTTGCCTGTGTAGGGGTGTCATTCGAGTTTGTCTTGGGTAAACTCAGCCAATCTTGGCAGTTCTCGAGATCCATCAAGGGTGTACATCAAGTGTATCCTAGACGAAACACGTTTGACAATAGTCCTTGTGATGATTTTTGGAAAATTCCAAAAAAGTGCTTAAATATCTAATTTATGTGCTCTTGATTTTTTCTAAGCTTAATTACAAGTCATACAATCGTTACAAGTGATTTACAACATGATTCTAATATATTTGAGGCCTTTTCCACAAAAGTGCACTTGCATTGATTTTGACTTGTCTTTCTCCAAGTTAGGATGCACACATTTAGGCATTTGGAGTGTGTCTATACCTAATATGAAATCACTCAAGTAGAAACATTAGACCCAAATAAGTGAAATGGCTAGTCATAATCAAAATAATGGTTTAGTGAATCAGACTTTGAGTTGACATTCTCCCCCTTTTGAAAGATGACAAACCATTTCATAAATGTATTGAAACAATTAAGTACCTTTGTAAAAACCTAGGGGTTTGAATAGAATTGAGTTTGTATGCTCCCCCTCAATTGATGCTAATGGAGTTTACATACTCTCCCTCAATGAATGCTATTTCTCCTGCATAGTTAGCTTTCATAACATTTATCAGAACCATGTCTTCCACTCATATATGTGTTCTCCCCTTTACATAAGACATGTCTTATCCCACTTTGTCATTCCAAAAAGTGAGGGGTTTGAAGATCTAAAACACAACTGGTTAGTAAAAGGAGATACCAAAAGATAGAATGGAGAGTAGGAGAGAAAAAAACTATGGGCTTGTTCAACAAAAATAAATAAATCAAATCAAGACATACATTTGAACAACCCATGATGTATTCTAGCAAATATCAAGGCAATGCAATGCAAGCAAGTAACTCTAGATAGTAGATATGTAGGTCAAGGAACAAGTTTGAGTATGTATGGAATAAAATACAAGCATAGCATAAGTTGAATACCAATTGATGTGTTAGATATCAAAAGATGAACAAGGCTAGAACCACATGTAGATGGAATACTAGTAGATGATATCACAATTTAGGAGTACTGGTGGGATCTAGATCATAGCAAAAGATAATCAAGTTAAAGAACAAGCTATGAGTAGAAGTAGTGGAATATCCAAACAAATAGATATGCAATTTTAGAAGCATGGAAGGATATTACTCACTAGCAAGTATGCATCAATACCAAAGGCTGATTTTCACTAAGAAACTCAAGGTTGCATCTAAACAAGATATACAACTAGATATATGTAGAAAGTTAGACAATAATGGAAGCATTTTAAGTCACAACAAGGAGATCCAAAAATATCATCGTCAAAACATGCATAACAACTCAAGAAATATGTACACCAATTTATATCAACTAAAAACATAGAGTTGTATGCAAAATAGGCAAATTAAAGTAAGGTAGAGTGAATATCATATAAAGGTAGTAAGGAGAGTACCATAGAATAAGGCTATTGGTTGAGAAAGTCTAGTTGAGAGGGAAATTCTATTCCAAAAATACATATGTAGTCTATGCACAATGTTGTTGGTCAAGTATTTGGGTTGAACTTCTTAACCAAAAATAGTTGTTAACAACACCCATTGGTGCTTTTCAATCCAGTTTTCTCAGGACACACTCGACCAACAACTATTATAAAAAGTACATATATTTTAGAAAATCATATCTAAAGGCATGATAAAAGTATAAACCATATCCAAACATATATTAGCAAGTTAATAATGTACTATGAAAGCATGAAGAACACTTTTTGAGCAAGAAAGTGATGAGAATCACAATATACCAACTTTGACTGAAAAACCATATGTATAGTGCATACTAACTTGGAAAAAGCACACTATGATTGGATACGAGCAAGAATAACATTACCTTTGTTCTTACCATTTCTTTTCTACTTGTTGCCATCACATACACATCTCACCTTTCTTCTTTAATGTGGATTGAGAAACTAATTTGCAAATCAATAGCTTATATCAATCCATTGCAAGTGACCTATGACCGACCTAAATCGCGCGTCCAAAAGTGGAGCGGATTTGAAGTAGTCAGCCTTTTACATTTATAACCCGAAACCTTCTAGGCCCCCGCAACTTTGCTTACGGGGTCGAACACAGGGACACAGGTGGTAGTGTTGAGAACACGGAATCGACACGTTACACTCTGGTAAGGGAAAGGAGATGATAAAATTCCCCAAGGGGACAACAGGATAGGATCCATAAAACAAAAGAAAACTATCTCCAAATGGAGCTACGAGGAAAAATAAGGTTTTAAGCATTTATCAATTTTTAGGGGTTTTCGTGCAACGGAAACAGAGAGATAATACTAATGCTATAGTAAGGAACGAAGGAGAAAGCTTCGGTAAAACAAGTGGTATCAGAAACATCCTGTACCCCTCCTCTCGAAGCGGCTACCTCTAACCAAGCGTCAACACCCCTCTCGAGGTTACTGGACTTAAGTTAGAGTGGGAAGGTCACTAAAGCAGCTCCAATTCTGGGCACTCTCGTACTCCAGTATCAGACCAAACAATAGAGCCACAACACCTCTCTCAAGGCTGTTGCAATGGGAAAACGCGATTCGGTAGCTAATTGAAACACAATCCAAGCGTACAGGCTAGAGTTCAGATGTTAAACATAGCAATCATCCACAAAAGGTACCAAACATAAAGCAGCAGATAATTAAAACTCTTCTGATTCCATTAACATATAAGGGTCTGATTACATTACATAAATAAAGGAAGTAAATGACTGAAATAAGGAAGACAAGTGTCGCCTTCTTGATTTAGAAGGACGACAGACAACAACAAACTTTCTAACCCGATAGCGGGTAGGGGCCTTGCCCGATACACATGTGTCGGGCGGCACACCCTCTTGGGCGACACACTCACGACGGGCGGATGTATCGCACGGGGCGCCCTGGACCGATACGATCATATCAGGCGGCACCCTCTTGGGCGACACGCCGCGACTGGCGATGCGTATCGGGGTTCAGTATCGTTCCGGGCTAGAGTGTTGCTTCCAGGTATCAGGTACTCCTATCGGGTGTTCTTGTTGGCCGATATCGGCTTGCAGTGATGCTCAGGCCGATCCTAAGTGAACCATTCCCTCCCTCTCGGGATGAGGAAGTGCTCACCTAGAATTGCCCGGCACACCTCTGAGGCACGACACACGAACTCCAGATG
This sequence comes from Alisma plantago-aquatica, assembly GCA_963693085.1. Lineage (NCBI taxonomy): Eukaryota > Viridiplantae > Streptophyta > Magnoliopsida > Alismatales > Alismataceae > Alisma > Alisma plantago-aquatica. The sequence goes on from OY856411.1 coordinate 99,266,911, forward strand.
CTTTCCTTGGATGGGTTTTTGAGAATTTCCGAACCGTCTTTTTGGCTCCCTGTAGCTGCTATTTATAGGCAGCGGTTGGGGGAAGTTATGGTTCTCCAGACGCCACATGTCCTCCTTCAGCTCCATTATTGTGGCTTCAGGGGTGCCCGATATGCGTGTCACCCGACACAAAGATGTTGGGCTGTTGGTCGTCGTGACGAGTGTCGCCTGCTGGCGGGTGGCCTGTATCGCGCGACATGCTTCGGCAGTCGTGGCGGGTCCGGCTCCCTATCGGGTAGAAGGTGTGTCACTCATCTGCTTCCTGTTACGCGGCGCCCTCATGTTGCACGGCAGTGTATCAGACTACCCTATCGGGCAGTGACCGTATCGGCCGGCTGGTTGGTAAGGAGGCTGATGCATGTTGAATGTGTTCGTGGGCCGGGCCGGGCCTTTTTGCCGGTAAATGTGTTAAAACCGAGGAAAACTCTGCAAAAGATGACAAAATTGAGTTAATAGCGTCGCGTGGCCTGTTTATTTAAAAACACTATAAAAAGGAGAGGAAAATAGTTTAAAAGGGTAGTTTTGATAACAAAATAAGGGCCAAAAACATCACAAAATTTGGTGTTATCAACTCCCCCAAACTTAGCATTTTGATTGTCCTCGATCAATCTTTAAACTTTGTTTTGTGATGCTTCTTCTTAACTGGTATAGTTTCCAGACCATGGGTTTGAGCGAGCATTGAGATGTCTCACAGAGAAAGCGGCTCGACCACGAACAACCGACTTTATTTCCCCTGCCTTATTAAGCAAAAATTTTCTCCACAACTTCGGTGAGACTTAGGTGCGTGATTTCGAAGTTAGCTTACACACCAAACAGCTTTTGGGGGCAGAAAGTTGTGTGTTTGGGTAGGCTTAAGGTTTTTTGGGTTTTTCTTGTTTCCCATCAGTCCATCCAGGTATGGGTCCGTTAGCGGGCGAGTGGTCCCTGCAGTCCAAGCCAGTTGGATTTAGAGTAGTGATTTCACATCCTACGTACCACTGCCCCAGATCTACCATGCCTAAAGATGGGTACTTTTGGAAAACAAGTGTGTATATATATTTTTTTGTTTTTCATTTGGCACAACTCTCATGCTTTTATTCACTCTCATAAGGTTATTCTCTCTTTTTGGGATTTTTGTTGGGTAAGGGAAAACAAGAGGAATTTTTTTGCTGTTTGGGCAGCTTTTTCCTTCTGCATATACATCTCTTTAGCTGTTGCGAGATTATTTTTCGAATTTTTTTGCGTTGAGAGTCGTAGTCTTTTGTTGTTTGAGGCTACATTATCAGAAAGACATAACAAAACTGGCATCTCCTTGGGAATGTAGAAAATAAACCGACAAGAAGTCGTATCAAGTTTTTACTATATAGTGTCTTTGTACATATGTAAGGAGACAAATTAAGCAAAAAAAATCAAAATTTTTCAAAAATTTTGTATTAGGAAATGATATGTACATATGTACACATGATATGGGAAAGGAACAATCATAACAAAAAAAAGGGGTGAAGTTTGAAGAAATTTTTTTATACCTCCCTCACTGGTACATGGTATCCCCCCAAACTTGCTCCACACTCTGTCCCAGAGGTGTGAAGTAGATAAGGTAGGGTAATGCTTAACCTAGTGAGGGTTAGCAGGTGAGCGCGCCTGCGCTAGATAGAAGCTCCCACACATATTCTCTTTGTTTGCTGTGGTAGTCGATGTGGTGGAGTTGGTCAGGCGTCACTTTATTTGATATCACTTCAAGGACGAAGATGCTGCAGTCAGTTGTACCAAAAGGCAAATTGAGGGATCAAAATTGCAAGATTCAACGAGCTCGGACATGCGCTTTTACTATTTGGCATTCCCTTAAACCAGGTAGACTTTTTAAGATACTTCCATTGAGAACATGAACAAAAGGACTGATCATCAATCTCAGTTTCTTTAAACTTTCATCATCCATTGAACTAGTCAGAGAAGTCTACTTATCTCTTCCAATACTTTTTCTTAATTTGGTAGCCCCAAGAGAGGTCCATTTCCTTATCATAGTCTGTCTTCTGCGGTGATTTAGGGCCATATCCAAAAGAGAAAATCAGTGGAAGTCTTTCTCCAGTGGCTTCTGAATTGAATGTGGGTATTTTGGGTTCATAAGTTATAAGGCCACCTTCTTCATGGGGGGTATCTTCTTTGGATATAGTATCCACAAGTGTTTTCAAGAGCTCTCTGTCTTCCATAGGCCAGTTATCATTGTCATAATCTACACGAGCCTTGCATTTGCTCTGGATGCATCATCTGGGAAAGAAAACAGACTCTTTTCTTGAGAGGTTTGCACTTGTTCTGGCTGCATCCTCTGGAAAAATAAATGGACTAGTTACTTCTTCTGTCCTTGCTCTCTTCTCAGTGGTTGATGGCCCAGCTACCTCAGGATTCTGACATTTCTGCCCGACCGTTGTTGCTTCAGCTGTGGCTTCAGTGTCTATTCTTCTGTTGCGTTTGTTGACTCGAACGGTGGTCTGCTTTGTTCGGGCCATATCTGTTATCATTAAAAGAAAAAAAGAACTGATTGCACGATAGAATTCAGCCTGATACAAAGTCCGGTTGTCGTTCAACACTGGGTGATACGGAGAAAACTGCGCGTCACACGTGTTGCCCGATACAGGTGTGTCAGGTGATACGATCGCGTGAAACAAACTGCCCGATAGGGATTTCTCTGTGAGAGAAAAATGTGTCGCCTGATAATAAGAACAAGCGATGCGGCACAAGAATGGGCGACATAGTTATCGCTCGATGCGGCGTATCGGGCGAATGCGTATGAAAAATATATTACGCGTCACGCGTGTCGGGCGATACAAGGAAAATCAACTAAAGTCATCCACCCGATACGCTACGCGCGATAAGGAGCTCGTGTCGGGCAAACATGCTGTCGGGCTTTACCTTTGCTATTTGAAGCTACCCAGGATGACACAAGAGCAAAGGGAGAAATTACTAAATGATACATGTAGCTAGAAGAGCAAAAGTAATACCCCGACACGGTAAAACCTGGGTAAATCTGGGACATGTGTCGTCCGTTGAGATAAGCCATTCCCGAGACAGACGGTTCATCCGTCTAATCAAGGGTAATTACACATCTTGACCGATACGGGAGCCTGCCGCCCGGGTGTGTCGTCCGACACGACTTATGCGACGCCCGATATACCGCCGCCCGATATGGGTGCGTTCTGCGTGCCAGTTGAGTTGCCACCCGATACGAAGATTCAGGATAAAAACTAGAAGAAAGACTTAAAGGCAAAGCGAAGGACAGTTGAGGGGTAAAACATCATTGGCCTAAGGTTAAATTCCCAGCCTCAGATTGTATTACTCATCAAGGTCTATGAAACAGAGCGGTGGCCCATAAAATAGAAGAGTCAACGCGCGTTGTGCGTGCGCTGACTCGGGCCTTATTACAGTCCAAATGTTCTTAATGTTCGCTTTGTAGGAAAGTAAATAACATCCTAGTCTAGGAAAAGTAGAAAGCTCGGGCTACCTCCCGAGGAGCGCTGGAGTTTGCATCGCCAGCTCGACCGCTTTAGGCCCCTCACATCTCGCCTTCAGCAATATCCATGTCTTGTAGGCTGATCTCTGCCCTCCTAACAAAAGCTTTGTCTTCGTAGTACCTTTTCACCCTGTGCCCGTTTACTTGAAAAACCTTGGTCGGGTCATCTTTGTCATATAGCTCCATCATTCCGGATGGGTATATCTTTGATACAGTGAACGATCCCGACCATCTTGTTTGTAACTTTCCTGGAAAAAGACGAATGGATGATTTAAATAATAAAACTTTATCACCTTCACTTACGTCCTTTCTCCTCAGGTGGGCATCATGCCACACCTTCGTCCTTTTTTTATAAATTTTTGCATTCTCATAAGCATGCATCCTTAATTCTTCAAGCTCTTGTAACTGCAAATATCTCTTTTCTCCCACTTTCTCTAGATCCATATTCAAGAATTTAATTGCCCAAAGGGCCTTGTGTTCCAGCTCAAGTGGTAGATGACATGACTTTCCATAGATCAACTTATAGGGGGTGGTTCCAATGGGCATTTTATAGGCCGTCATGTAGGCCCAAAGTACGTCGTCAAGTTTCATTGACCAATCCTTCCTCGTCCGGCTGACAGTCTTTTCCAGAATCTGCTTGATTTGTCTATTCGAAACCTCTACCTGCCCAGAAGTCTGTGGGTGGTAGGGTGTAGCGATCTTGTGCTTAACTCCATCATTTTGTAGGAGTGCTTCAAACTGTCTTTCTCCAAAATGTGACCCACCGTCGCTTATTACAGTGCGTGGTACACCGAACCGAGGGAAAATTGTTTTCTCGAAAAGCTTGATCACTGACTTAGCATCGCACGTTTGGGTCGCAACAACTTCTACCCATTTTGATACATAATCTACTGCCACTAGAATGTACTGATATCCCCATGATGGGGGAAACGGTCCCATGGAATCAATCCCCCATACATCGAAGATCTCTACTTCAATCCAGTGTGCCATTTGCATCTCGTTCCTTCGCCCTATATTGCCTGTTGATTGGCACTCTTTACAGACCTTTACAAAATGTGCAACATCTTTAAATAAAGAGGGCCAGTAAAAACCTGATTGTAGCACCTTGGCAGCAGTCGTTTCGCTGCCCAGATGGCCTCCATAAGGGGAGGCGTGGAACTCTTTCAAAATGTTCATGGTTTCTTCTTTGGGAATGCATTTCCGGTACAAGTTATCAACACATCTTCTGAAAAGGAGAGGATCATCCCAATAGTAATTTTTTACGTCCGCGAACAGCTTTTTCTTCTGGTTATAGGCGATGTCAGGGGGCAGTTCTCCACAGGCAAGATAGTTAGAGATATCTGCGAACCAGGGTAAGTCCTCTTCCTCGGTTTCAATCAACATTAAAGATTCGTCGGCATAGTTGTCATTAATGGGCGGTTCCCCCTGTCCTTCGGCAACGATCCTTGATAAGTGGTCAGCGACCACATTTTCTGCACCCTTTTTATCGATAATCTCATGGTCGAACTCTTGTAGCAACAAGGCCCACCTCAACAGTCTGGGCTTTGTGTCTTTCTTTTACATGAGATATCTTATGGCCCCGTGATCTGTGTATACCTTGACCTTTGCCCCAATGAGGTATGACCTGAACTTATCAAAAGCGAAGATGATTGTGAGCATTTATTTTTCCGTAGTTGTATAATTTACCTAAGCTTCGTCCAACGTGCAACTAGCGTAGCAGATCACGTGGTGCTTTTTATCCTTTTTCTGCCCCAGGACCGCTCCTACTGCATAGTCGTTGGCGTCGCACATAAGCTCGAATGGTAAATCCCAGTCTGGATCTTGGAGGATGGGTGATGAGATAAGAGCGTTCTTCAAAGCCTGAAAAGCAGTTAGACAGTCATTAGAGAAAACAAATTCAACATCTTTTACCAGCAGATTGGACAATGGTTTTGAAATCTTTGAGAAGTCCTTTATGAATCTTCGGTAATATCCGGCGTGTTCGAGGAAGCTCCTCACTCCCATCACGGACTTCGGTGGAGGAAGCTTGGATATGGCTTTGACCTTGCCAATGTCCACCTCGATGCCACGCCTTGAAACTTTATGTCCCAGAACGATGCCTTCTCGTACCATAAAATGGCACTTTTCCCAGTTTAAAAACAAACTCTTCTCCTCACATCTTTGTAGAACCAAAGAGAGGTTTTTTAGGCAGGTATCAAAGTCCTTTCCATAGATAGAGAAATCGTCCATGAAAACCTCCACGATATCTTCCAGAAAATCCGAGAACATTGATATCATGCAGTGTTGAAACATAGCGGGAGCGTTGCAGAGGCCGAAGGGCATCCTTCTGAAAGCATAGGTGCCGTAGAGGCAGGTAAAGGTTGTCTTCTATTGGTCGTCTGGCAGGACGGGAACCTGATAAAATCTTGAAAAACCATCCAAAAAATAGAAAAAGTCATGATGCGCTAATCTTTCAAGAACTTGATCAATAAAAGGTAGCGGAAAATGATCCTTTTTTGTAGCTTGGTTCAGCATCCTGTAATCAATGCACATTCTCCATCGTGTGATGGTCCTAACCGCCACCTCATCGCCTTTATCTCCTTTTACTACTATCATACCACCCTTCTTGGGTACTACGTGGATCGGGCTTACCCAGTTACTATCGCTGATCGGGTAAATGATCCCCGCATCCCTCAACTTGATTACCTCTTTCTTGACGACTTCTTTTAGCATCTGATTCAACTTTCACTGGGGTTGAGCCAGAGGCTTGATAGATTCCTCCAGATTGATGCGATGCATACATAAAGTAGGGCTAAGGCCTTTGATGTCTTCTACTGAGTATCCTATAGCCCGCCGGTGGAGTCTTAACTCCTCAAGAAGTCTGTCCAACTTATCTTCTGTAAGATTGGCGTTGATGATGACAGGGTTCTTTTCTTCTTGATCTAGGAATTCATATTTCAACCTTTCAGGTAACAGCTTCAATTTGGGCTTGGCCCTGGCCGTCTTTTCTTGTGGCGCCCCCTCAAGAGAGGCATACTTGACAAATTCCACCACCTCATCCTCGTTGCTCAAATCTTCTTCGGACAGGGTAAGAAAGTTGAGACACTCCGCAACTTTTGGACCTTCAAAGTTAGAATCCTGACTGCTTATCGCCCTCGCAAGGGGGTCTATCATTCAGATGTATTCTCCTATCTCCTCACAGAACTGGTCGTAGCCGTTCGCAAAGCAAGCGAACTCTGACAGGGAAGGTCCTCTCATCGCATCCTTCACCTTGAAATCTAAGTGGTCATTTCTGACCCTCAGAGTGATTATCCCCTCAGAAACATCAATCAACACCCTTCCTGTAGCCAGGAAAGGACGTCCAAAGATGATAGGACAGTGGGGGTCCTCCATGGTGTCAATGATGACTATATCACACGGAATGAAGAAATCACCTACTCGGATTGGCACATCTTCAACAACGCCGAAGGGTCTTTCGAAGGTATGATCTGCTAGTTCAATTCTCATATTGGTTCTAACCATATTGGTTAAACCTAATCTCTGCGCAAAGCTTAGGGGCATAAGGCTGATGCGAGCCCCTAAGTCGGAAAGACCTTTCCATTCGACGTTAACTCCATGGCGAAAGGGATTGTGAAAGCCCAAGGATATTTCTTTTTTATTGGGCAGATCCAGTTTTATGAAAGCAGAGGACACAGCCGCTAGATGCACTGTTTCAATTCTTCCTCCTCTTCTTTTCTTAGTAATCAGATCCTTGAGAAACTTGGCGTAAGTTGGCATCTCTTCTAAGGCGTCCAAAAAGGGAACTTCAAGATAAAGTTTCTTGATTGTTTCCATAAACTTCTCGTGGCGCTTCTTCATGTTTTCCTTTGTCAGCTTTTATGGAAAAGGTAGCCTGGGAGCGTAAGGGCTTCTCCCACCAGGTAGCTCCTCAAAGGATCTTTGTTCAGGCTCTCTGGCATCATCTTGTCGATTTTCATCTTCGGCAGGATTCACACCCACAATCCTCGATTCAGGTCCCGGTCTGACCTCCTCATTACGCTCCACCATCCTCCTAGATCTTAGCATTGCCATTCAGGCGGATTCAGGGCTGGAGAGCATCTTTCTCGAAGGGTTCTTCATCAAGTCGGCCATCTGGACCAACTGTTGGTCGATTTGTCATTGGCACGTCTGCATATTTGCCATCTGGAACTGCATAGAGTTTAGAACTCCTGGATTGGGGAGCGCACTCTGCGCCAGCTGGTTAATGATTGTATCTTGTCTCTTTATAAAAGCAAATAACTGTCCAACCAAGGTTGGTTGGCATGAAACCTCGTCTTGGCCTTGACTGGTGTTCGAGAGCGGTCTAGCTCTCCCTTGGCGTTCACCTTCAGAAAGAGGTTGTTCAACGTGAGGTGGCATGCTTGATGATGTTGGCGCTCAGGTTAGCTGAAGGTCTTCCCTCTGATCACCTGAATAGCATGCAAAATTAAGTTAGAAAAATATGTATCAATAATATGAATTACTTATTGCAGGTTTTAATAATAATTATTAATAATAAAAAGGGAAAAATATAGTGTTGTCAAGCTTATTTCTAAGCTTGAGGCACTGGAGTGTAGTTAGTGGATTCGGGTTCGTCAACAATACCGTTTTGCCTTGTCCCCGACAACTGCGCCAAAAAGTTGACCGGCCTAAATCGTGCGTCCAAAAGTGGAGCGGATTTGAAGTAGTTGGACTTTTACATTTATAACCCGAAACCTTCTAGGCCCCCACAACTTTGCTTATGGGGTCGAATACAGGGACAAGGGTGGTAGTGTTGAGAACACAGAATCGACATGTTACAACCGAGGAAATGTGTTAAAAACCGAGGAAAACTCTACAAAAGATGACAAAATTGAGTTAATAGCGTCGCATGGCCTGTTTATTCAAAAACACTATAAAAGGAGAGGAAAACAGTTTAAAAGGGCAGTTTTGATAACAAAATAAGGGCCAAAAACATCACAAAATTTGGTGTTATCAACCTACAAGAAGAAAAATGAAACGGTCCCCAATCATATTTTTGGGTCCGGAGGGGTTAGCTTAGCATCCCAAGTCCTATTACTCTTGGGTTCTTTCCTAAAAGGGAAATATGTAGAATAATGATCAATTTCATTGCAAAGATTATATGATTTAATAGGTTTGGAACTAGATGATTTTTCACTAAAATTGAAGGTTCTTTGTCTTTATTTTACCTTTGGCTACTATCAAGTCCAATACCATTTTCGTCCATTTGTTTTGTAGTATGATCTAGGATTTTATTAAGATTCTTTTTTTCATATAAGAATATTTGCATAGAGGGTCTCAAATTATAATTATCATGCATAAGAGAAGCAATAGTAGAATGCAATTGATTCATATCATTTCTAGCATGCAAAAGATCAGTTTCTAAGCAAAGAACTTTGGTCATATAAGAATATTTTTTCAATATGAAGAGTAGCAACATTATTCTCTATATTAGTAGAACTAAAATAAGATTCAAAGATATTGATTTTAGAAAGTAAGGAAGCATTTTCTTTTTCAAACAAAGCAATCTTAGAAAGACAGACACTATTTTCAGGCTACTCCTTGTAAAAAAAAATGTATCCTCATTTTTAGTTCTAAGGATATCAATATAAAGCATGAGAAATTTCACAAGATTACTATTCTCTTCATTAGATTTAGGCATAAGAGGTTGAGCTTCTAGAAATGTTATCTTATCAAGTAAGTTGGCATTTTCAAGTTTAAGAGAGTCTACTTGACTAAGATAAGCATTATTTTCAATCTCAACACTACTGAATTTCAATTCTTTTTCAAAAAAGGACTTTTGAAGATTGTCAACATCATTTTGCAAGCAAATTTTAGCATGAACAAGATTATGCAAGTTACCAACAATTCTAACAAGCATTTTTTTTTATTTTTAGTAGACGTAAAAGAGTCATAAGTAGCATGAATAATGGAAATTAAAGATTCTTTATCTAATGAGTTTGGATTTACCTCATTTGAGTCTTCATTTGAACTGGCCATGAGTGAAAAGTGGAATTCTCCATCTTCACTAGAGCTTGAGCTACATCCTCCACTATATTCTTCACTTGAGCATATTTGGAGGATTCACCAGATATTTTGTGCCATTTCTCTTTCTTCTTGTGCTTCTCTTCTCTTCTCTTGTGATGATGGGTCTTTTTTTCTCTTGTGGATAATCTTCCTTGAAGTGACCCTTCTTTCCACATTTGAAGCAATGGATGGAGGAGGAAGACTTGTATTTGTGAAGTCTACCTTTTTAGTACATGGCATCTTCTTCAACTTGAGATGATGGATAATATTAACTAATAATAGCTTCAATTTGGTCTTTGATTTCATCTTTCTTCATTCTCTTGAGCTCTTTCTCTTCTTCTCTTTCTTCATCTTCTTGCTTGTCAAGTTTAACTTCATGGGCTTGTAGATTTCCTATGAGCTCTTCAATAGGAATATCACCAAAAGACTTTGTTTCTTCAATGTAGGTGACTTTGGATTGCCACTTCTTGGGGAGAGTTCTAAGGATCTTTGAATTTATCTCTCCTTGATCCATAGGATGACCTAGAATGACAAGACCATTCACAATGGTGTTGTCTTGGCTACCTTCTCCTCCTTTCCCATCTTGAAGTTTTTAAGGGGGCCTTTGAGCATATAGACTTTGGTTTCCTTCACTTTCTTAGTCCCCTCATAAGTGACACATGGCTTTCTCCATACTTCATAGGCTGTCTTACAAGAAGAAATACGGTTGAACTAGGTGGGGACAGAGAGGCATAGAGAATGTTGATGTCTCTTGCATTCAAGGTTGCTTTATTCTAAGTAACTTCATCTCATTATTCTATCTTTGTCTCTTATATCTTGTATGGAATATCCACCATTCTCCATAGCTAAAAGCTTGATCCTTGGATTTAGTAATGCAACCTTCTCTTCCAATAGAGGAAGTTGCTTCCACAAAGATTTGAATGTTGATGAGGTATCTCCCACCTTGATAATTGCCCATATTCTCCTACTTGTAGAATTATTTCTTAGATAAGACCCACTCTGATACTAATTAGTGAATCATATGATGGGCTCTATAAGAAGGTGAATAGAGCTAAAAACCACTTAAACAAGATTCATTAGACCTTCACGGTATCTCATAAGATAAGGTTGTGTGACATCTCAACTTTTCTCTCTCCTCTATTGTACTCTTTCTCTCTCATAAAGTGACCTTCTTACTTAGTTGAATATCAAATTTATACTTAAGTGTGGTGACACTCCATATTGGTCACTTCAATGATCAATTTTAACAATATGTGACTTCAATGACACTTTTGATTTAAGTTTTGTGCCTTAATAACTAACCATATTGCAACTAAAATTGAACCTCATAAATATGATAGTGTTTGTCTCCAAGATATTTAATGTGGTATAATTTTCAATTTGAAATTGAATGGCATAAATTTCACCTCAATCCAACCTTCGATGCTCAAAATATGAACTTGCAAAGCTGCCCTATGTTTTTCCCTTGTTTTATTTCTTTTCCTCCCTTGTTACCTGACTTGGGCCGGCCTATGGCCTCTCTAGGCCAGCCAACCCTTTCCCCTTCCCCCCTTTGGGAAATGATCGTGAAGCTAGCAGGTTGTCTTGCACCTCTATCAAAATTGAGAAAGGAAATGAAGATCCCACTGTGGATGAAGAAAACCAAAACCCTAGCCATCATGTTGCTTTATAAAGCCACATTTGTTAGTCGTCGTCCCTCTTCTTCTTCTTCTCTCATTCTTCCTTGCTTTGCCTTTGTCTACCTATTCCTTCGACTACTGGTGCCCACACAAGCTCCTCCTGCCTTCACCAATTCTCACCACCTCGGCGATGGAGGTTTGTGATGAGATCTGGGAGTATTAGGATCATCGACGACGCTCCCTGGACCCCAACTTCCTGGGATGGCCATATTCCGGGCTCTCCAACTGCCAGCAAGTGATGGGAGCGACCTTCCCCTATTTATCCTATATTCTCACGGGAAGAATAGGGATTGCATGAAGTGGGATTGTGGACCAAAAGTGTGGTGGTTAGCAGGGAGTCCTGACCTCCCAGTTGCGGTTGGAGGCGTCTCCAAGCGGTGAGCAGTCTGAAGCGATCGCTAGTGGAGCAATGCAAAGCGGTCAGCAGTGGCGCAAGCGAGCCCAGACCAGCGGTGGTACGGTGATGAGCAACCAGGATTGTGCGCGCCACCTGGGCTATAGATCCCTGATCCAAGAGTGCTGTCACATGAGAAATAATTAAGGGTATGTTATTCCAATTTTCATATAGTTCTCTTTTGGAAACTTTAAAAATGCACAATTCCCTCATCCCTTGGCCAAATATAGTGAAATTACATACCAAATTGATAAGCTCGATGAGACCTACACAATGGGCATAGTATCAGGTCCTAATTCGAACGTTTTCTCTCTTGATTTATAAAAAAATGACAACTTTAGTCATGTTGAGTACATTTAATGCACTTTTATGATCAAGCTTGGAACTTTGGTGAACTTCCACCCTCTTAGTCATGAAATCAGTAATCTTGTGCATGTTTTGTCTACAAGAGGATCCTAATCACCTCTATTTCCCCTCATTGACTGTAATTGTACATCTATGCCTTGTTTTGGACCTTAATAATGTACTTTTCCCTAACTTGATAACCATGATTCTTATTATGATCTAATGCTAATCTATTTTTAAGATTAGTAAAATATGTCATACCTCATGACACTTATATCATTCCTTTATCTCCTTTTGCTTTGGTGGTCACATATCACACTAAGTATTCTTGGTTGTGGACATACTATGATGATATATGTTGCACTTGATTCAAAATGGTGATGTTGGCCCCTTTGTGGTAGTAAACTATATTAGATTCTTCAAATCAGTAATCTCATGATTCCTAGTGACTCTAAGGCCTAATGATCAACCCTCTTTATTCTGATTACAGTGTTTGTGGCCTTTAACCACCCATGTTGACTTCATGTGTGACTAAATGATTTGTTTGTCTTTCTTGTGCCCCAATCATGATATGGATATATTTTTCTTATGTACTCCCTTCTCAATTAAGGGATTTACCTCATCTTAGTGACCCCTTTCTATGTGTATGGTTCACCTAAGTCACATGTGAAATCTATAAGCTATGTATGTTGGAATGTTAAATATAATGATGACCCTTATGAGGCTAGACCTAGGTGACCATCCACCCATGTTGAGATTGCTAATATTATTTGTACCTTGATGTTCTAAACCATCATCTATGCTTGGTCCTCATGTCTTGATGAATCTTGACCATGTTTACCCTATTGTGAGTCTTGTGACCTAGTCATGTACATAAGGGACTTGAATATTGAAATACACATATAATGTGAATGGAACGTAAAAATGACTTGAAACTTGAACCACACCTTCATGATGACCTCTAAAGAAGTTAAAGATCATCTAATGTACGAATGTGCAACTTTAAAGCTAACTTGGCCAAAAACCCTAAAATGGAACTAGTAGGGTAACTATGAGAATCTAATACATGTTTACAATCTTGTACCTAATCAAGTGTTTCTTGTAGATAGATGGTCAACGAAGTAAGTTATGAATCTCTGAATCAGGTACAGGCTTTAAATAATTATATGACTATGGCTTTCTTGCTTGAAATGTGATACATATGTATGCTTGTTTACTTGCTCAAATATTTCCATGTAGCATTCTAGTATGTACTCAATGTTTGTCTTGTATCGTGGTTTAATAACTTGCAAACATAATATAGAAACTCCATTATATAATGTTGAAACAGGGTTATCTCTTGGAAATGGCCTCGAGGTCCCTCACGTTTAGAAGGGTTAGCTAATATTGAGCACCCTTAAGGATCCTTCCAATGGGGAGTTGATCAAAGGCCTTATGATTACATCATATGATGGTATAATTGGAGTAAAATGACATAAAACATGGGTGCTCGCTTCGATAAGCACTTAACATGTTATCTTTTCTTGCTCATTTACTTATGCAAATCTTTTCAAACTATGCAAAGCTTATGTATATGTATCTTTTAGCCTTATACTCAACACCTCGTGTGCTTGAACTGCCTTATTTCACATATTTTATAGGTTCAGAGATGGCTAGGAGTTGATGGGCTTGGTGAGCTATGTCAGGTGTTCTTGTTGTAAGATCCCTAGTGTACATGAGCAGACTTATGCAAATTGTACTCTCAAATTGTAACTGAAATCTTGAAGTAAAAGGATGTTGCTTAATAATATTTTTGAATGTTGAGATTATGTTGGTGCATTTATCTTGTTATATGTTCATGTATGCTAAGAATTTCACACTTCTGCATGTTGTCTTTGTATTCATTTGGTTCAGGGGATTGGGATTCCGGTTCCATGACAGGTTGCTTATATGAAATTTGAGTGCAACTAAACATACATAGCAAGGATGAGAGAGATCTAATAAGAGAAAGAATACAAGCTATGTATAGTGGTTACAAACTCCAAACTAGGAGAGTGTACATCCACTACCTAGATAGGTCAACCTCTAGGATTTTTCAACCATGTCTCACTCCTTATATTCCATTATAAGAGTTACAACATATGACCTTCCTTTTTAGGGATAAGGATACCCAACCTTCCCTTTGAGTACAAGGGAGACAATAAACTCACAAAGTACTTACCCATACATGACCAAGAGTCTTCTACCTTACCAAGTACTTACCCACTTTTACAACAAGTCATCTGGTTTCACCAAGGACTTACCTGTTGACTCAAGGTCAATTAGGTCAATGTTGACTGACGTCTAAATTGACTAAACCTGTGTTTTGATGATGACTAACCATTCCACATATTGGTGTCTAATGTCTCTACTTGAGTGATTTCAGATTGGGTATAGACACACTCCAATTGCCCTAACTTGCACATATCAAATTGGAGAAAAGACAAGTCAAAGTCAATACAAGTGCACATTTTTGTAATATGATGTAAATCCATTAGAATCATGTTGTAAATCACTTGTAATGATTGTATGACTTGTAATTAAGCTTAGAAAAAATTAGGAGCACTTAGATCAAATGTTTAAGCACTCAAAAGCCATTTTCCAAAATTCACATCAGGCTATTCATCGGTCGAGTTTTGTGAGTTGCAAACATGACTGATCCTGATTGGATCTTGAAAATGACTTTTGATCGGTCGAGTTTACACTTTATAGAACTCGACCGAAGGAGTACTAGACCAATTTGATTTTCATCGGTCAGTCGAGTTTCCCCAGGACAAACTCGACCGATGGTCTGAATATCGGCTTTGTCTTTTACTCAATCGGTCGAGTTACCCTTATAGAAACTCGACCAATTGCACTATACAGAAAAGTGTAGAAAAGTGCTTCTAACCATTCTAGAGTTGCAACAAGTGAAAATATATCCGTTGCAAGCCACAAAACAGCTAGTTTTCATTCTCAAGTGTTCCCAAAGGCTAAGAGTCATCCCCAGCTATAAATAGGACCCCTTGGGCTTCATTTCAAGGTTAAGCATTCAATGCAAACTCTATGTGAGGTTCCTATTCTATAGTTGAGTGCTTCCTACGTCCTCCTCTCTCTCGCTAAGCTTAATCACTTGCTACATCCATTAGATGTAAGAGAGCTCGTCCTACATGTATATCTTGTGAGGTTCTCACTTCCACCAACTCCCTATCTCTCATTTCAACCATGAAGATGAAGGTTCTCTCTCTTGGCTAAGAGAGGTAAAGAAGAACAAGGGAAGGCATCCCTTGGTGAAGATCAAGGCTGAAGATTTGGAGAAAAAGTGGGTAAGCCCTTAGTGAAGGCTGAAGACTCCTTGCTCAAGTGGGTAAGTCCTTGGTGGCAGCTTCTCCGAGTGAAGGTGAAGTCAAAGGCGGAAGATCCAAGAACAGTGGGTAATTCCTTGAAGGCTGAAGACTTGTGTAAGAGTAGGTAAGTCCTTGGAAGAGGGTAGAAGACTCTTGCAAAGTGGGTAAGTCCTCGGTACGGTTGAAGACTCTTTGTATTGGATAGGTAAGTCCTTTGGTTGGTCATGTATTGTAAGTCTTATGAATGAATATAAGAATGCAATGGTTAGGAAATCCTAGAGGCTGACCTCTCTAGGTCAGTGGACTGACTCACTTCTAGTTTGAAGTGAGGAACCACTCTAAATAGCTTGTCTCTTGGTGTATGTTCAATCTCTCTCTCCCTTGCTATGAATGTTTTAGTTGCACTCAAATTTCCTATTTAGCAACCTTATCTTGTGATATATCTTGAAGGTCTAATGAATTTTGTTTAAGTGCATTCAGCTCTATTCACCCCCCCTGTAGAGCATCTAATCACCCATCTAGGATCCAACATTACCCACTCTTGCAACAAGTCTTCCACCTTAAAGGAATTACCCACTCTTGACTTGGCTCTTCTGCCTTTGACTTCACCTTCACCAAGGAGAATCTTTCACCAAATGACTCATTCCCTTCTTCTTATTCACCTCTCTTAGACAAGAGAGACAACCTTCATATTCATGGTAGAAAGAGAGATTGGGAGGTGGAGGAAGTCAGAGCCTCATAAGATATACATGTAGAACTATCTCTCTTACAAATATCCTACTCACTCTAATGGATGTAGCAAGTGATTAAGATTAAGAGTTGAAGGAGGCTCTTGGAGACACTCAACTATATTTAGGGACCTTCATAGTGCTTGTCTAACCATGGGATAAACCCCATGGGGTACTATTTATAGTTGGGGATGCCTCCTAGCTAGTAGAAGCACTTAAGGATGAATTTTAGCTGTTTGGGGGTGTTGCAACAGATATATTTTCGAGTTTTGCAACACTCCAATGGTTAGAAACACTTTTTCTATTCATCTCCTATAGTGTGGTCGGTCAAGTTTCAATAAAACTCGACCAATGGCACGATGTGACAAATCAATTTTGAGTTGTTAATCGAGTTTATTCTGGATGAATCTCGACCGATGGATTAAAATTTATTTCCCTGTGTAGGAGTGTCTGTCGAGTTTGTCATGAGAAAACTCGACTGACCCTGTAAGTTCCCAAGATTCATCAAGGGTATCGGTCGAGTTTATCCTAGATGAAACTCAGTCAAAAAAAGTCCATGTGATGGTTTTGGAAAATGCCATAAAAGTGCTTAAATATTCGATTTAAGTGCTCTTCGTTTATTCTAAGCTTAATTTCAAGTCATATAATAATTACAATTGATTTACAACATGGTATTAATAGATTTGAGGCCTTTTCCACAAAAGTCCACTTGCATTGATTTTGACTTGTCTTTCTCCATGTTAGGATGCATACGTTTAGACATTTGGAGTGTGTCTATACCTAATCTAAAATTACTCAAGTAGAAGTATTAGACACAAATAAGTGGAATGGTTAGTCATATTCAAAACAACGGTTTAGTCAATAAGACTTTGAGAGTCAATTATACTTTGAGTCAACACTTAGTCTTGTTAGTTCTCCACTATCTTGGGGCTAAATACTACCCTAGTTACACTTGAAATGCCTCATATATAATGATTTGTTGAAGATATGAATTTCCGTAGGTCTTCCTAAGAGATCACCTCTCTCATCTCCTTTGTATAATTAGATTAACTACTGATTGAGATGATCAATGATATGTCTTTATTGTTCATATTGCCTTGTGATGGCACAATGGGTGTAAACCAGGAAGTGACATGAAACTCTAATTTCTTCCTTTACTCATTGGGAAATCTATGAATACCCTATGTCTTGGAATTATGTAGTGTAATCTAACAATTAAACATAAGCGAGTAATGGTCGATTTTTTTCCTTCAAAAGATATGATAGAAATTGACTATGTAAAATAGGAAGCCTTTCCTATTAGTTAAAGAAGCTTTTGGTTGGTCCTATCTAATGTTTGTTGCAGTATACTCATTTGGTAGAATGAGGTGATAGTAGGATAATAGTATATTTTCAGTGTGGTGAAGTTATGGAAGACTTGGTTCTCAGATCAACTTTGGCACCTTTTTTGGATTTCCATCGTGAAGTTTTAATCAAGAAATTTATTTTCGCTATTAAACTATATTTACAAAAAAAAGCTTTCAAATATTATTGAAGATTTTTGGAACCAAGTCATCACCACAAGGAAGGTTATAAGTACTGTATACTCCGTTTAGAAAAGAAAATTATAACTGGTTAGGTCTACCTTTTTACCTACACCTAAGTGAGAATTGGTAAGTATGAAGAATAAGAATTGGGATATGTATGACCTAGTTGACCCACTCTTGCTATATCTCTAGGCGATTAATTAGATTGTTGGATAACCCTTTTAAAGGGGGTATTCTTGTATGCTTTATTTATTAAGTATGCAACTTAACTTAGGGGCTATATGAACTTAATATATAAGTAATTCTTGGGTAATGTCCAAGAAAATGAAACAACCACCTAATGAACATAAATGGATAAACCTTGCTATACATGAAAACTTTGAATCAATAGTGGAATAATTGATATTATTTATAAAATAAACATTTAGTCATCTAAATGATGAAAATAAGGAAGGCTAGTTTCAAAAGCAGGTAAAATAATAATAATAATAATAATAATAATAATAAATATTGATAATAGTAATAATAATAACAATAATAATAATTTGGATGATTAATTGCTAAAGTTATGTACTTGAATCCCATATATGCCAACTTGATTTAAAAAATTAATATAAAACTTTAATAAAAACCAAGTTAAACAGATAAAAGTGTTAGACGGAGAATGTAAACACTTGCTCCATGTGAGAACAACAAACTAAAGTGAAGAGAGATTAATTATAACATGATACTTTTAACGTGTGTGCTAAGGTCATATATGACTAGCTCAATGAGTTACATGTGTTATGTTGTAAAACAAAGCATAGTAGTTTATGAATGGGTGGATTTCAGAGACAAAATCCTCTTTCAGGATGGAGTATTATAACATACCCTAATGTAGGTGCATATGTTAACCCTCCATTCTTTTTTGTAGGACTCTTTTCAATTATAAGCAATATCAAGTTTCTTTCCCCTAATTTAATCAAAATGGAGAAGTTCAGAATCCAAAATCATATTATGATGATAATTATTTTTTCACATGAGGTATTATGATCAATTAAGTAATTAACTATTAAGTTGGGGTTAATTATATAAATTCACTGTTCAATAGGATTTAACCTAAATTTATCACTCTAAAATCTTATTAGGATTTGAGTATGAAGGAATATGAGAAATATTATATCCAAATTGATTAAGAAATGTAATAAATGCATCTATTAAGTACTTAACATACAAGCAAATAAATAAAATACAAATCTTTTCAAAGGAAAAAGTGAATGTCAAAATTATATGCACCCTATCTTAATTAGCTTGAATATCAATTTTAACCCTAATCATAAGTTAGTTGATCCCCCGATTAAATTATTAAAGAAAAGGTATTACTTGATCTAAGTTCATATTATTAACTAAACACATTGATTTTCTATTCCATTTATTTCCCTGGTAATGCCTTTGTTTCTCTTTTACGAGCCATGCATATTCTTCTCTCTAGTGAAAAAATGAGTCACATCTTCCCTTCCACCAAGTGACACACCTCCTTCTCTCTCTCTCTTCTTCTTCTTCTTCTTCTTACTCCATTTGACTCCACTCAACTTTCCACAAAATTCTAGTTGTCATCTATCTCTCCTTACCTCTGAAAGTTGCAACACAACCTTCTATTTGTGAAGCCTAGCTATTGAGGTTTACAAGTAGTATGTCGCGATGTTCTAATAGTGTCACAGACACCCTAGTAGCTCCATAACTTTCCCCAAAATCTCCTACCACCTTCTTTGATCTTCTCCCTAATTGCGATGACATTGGATAATTAGTGCAAGGTCACCGATGACCTGCTAGAAGTTGTGATCTTGGGAAAGCCCATGGATCATTTGATTGATGTCTGAGAAGTTCGAACTCTATTCCTATTTTTGGAATGGTAGGTACCCCCATTATTAGTCATGTTGCTACTTCCATGTGCATTTTGTCACTCTACCTCGATGACGAGCTCCGCCCGCCCACTGTTGTGATAAATCATTGGTCAAGCACTTTGTGCTTCCCCTAGCTTTGAAAACCCTACCATCAACTCTGTGAGGTCTTGATAGAGATCAACACAGTATTTGCAATTCTAAATCTAATATGTATCATCATTTTGGCTCTTAAACTTCACATGTTTGATGTTGGACATTGTCGGTGACTTCCACCATCTGTGATTTCCACCACCAGACCACTCTAGTGGTTCTTTTAACCTATAAAGTCCATTATCTAGTCTGTCAGACCCTAAAGGAAGTTTCACATGCTTAGGTCCTCCGTTGATCTTGATTAAGATGATTCACAACTCCAATTATTTTCCATTTGGTTTTTGTCGACCCTTCGAAGAATTCTAGGGACCGCATCCCCCTTTTACTTGTCGGTTGATGTCCTGGCCCCACTAGACTCCAACAATCTTAATTGTGCCGTATTTTCTTGTTGGGGGGTGTAAACTCTTATAGTTCTTAGATACCACTACCAGCTATCCACAAATGCAATAAAAAGGTGGCATGCCCAAGCTCATAGAGACCGAGCATAGACTCTTTGTCTTCAACCCAAGTCTATGGATTCAAAGGGGTCGCTCCCTGGATCACTTTGTGAACAAGTCCAGGGCTATTGATCTTGATTTGATCCATAACATGATTTATGACAGGTCTGTATCGAACAACTTTGGATGATAATTATTACCAATGGGCCCAATGAGATTTGATTTTGTCACGCTCTCAAAGGCATTTTTGTAATTCGACATGCTTCGCTTAGTTGAAGTCGCTCAAGTTTTGGACGCAATGCAATGCCATATTCACCATGTCACATCTAGTTAGTAAATAATGGAATGAAAATGTGCATCGGTCATTGTGGCATTTGCTTTATTAAATATGCATGAAAATGGATTTAATTTGCATAAATAAATAAATTATTTGATCATGAGAAAATATAATTTTTTTTGAAACCAAGAGAATTAGCTTGACCTTCTGGTGTGGTTTTCAGAGTCTAATTTTAGTTTTTCAAAAAATAATTTCTTTGGTTTTAACTAATTATAAAGATCAAGATCAATCTAAATGTCTTAATTTTTACAATTATGTGACAATGGCCCGATTCTTAACTCTAGGAGTATTGTTGGATGTTTCAGTTTAATTTATAAGGTATGTGTTTTCTCTCTCAATTTTATTTGGGCATTTAGTGACTAAATCCTAATTTACTATTTTTGAGGCATAATTCTATTGACACTTATCCTTTTGAATATCATTTAAATCCCTTTTTGAATATTGCACAATATCCACTTAATTCTCCATTATTGATTATTGGAAGAATATTATACTCTTATATATGAGTAATGTAATTCCATTTGTCATATTTTAGATGTTCTCATCCCTTCAATACATGAATATTAATTGGATTTTACTATGATCTTGCCTATTCTATTTGCATGTTAGATTCAAACCAGTAATAACTCTTAGTAGTGCAACCATGTTTTAGGCACTGGGTTTTATTCCCATGCCATGCACAATGATTTATTCCCCTACAATGTTATAATTATAGGCATTGGATTTTATTCCCCTATCACTTTTACATGTTATTAACGGTGGTTAAAGGCAATAATTTCTTTATTTCATGAGATTATTTCTCTTAGTTGATAATACCTCATTTTTATTGCTTATTTATTGGCTACTCATTCTTTTTATAAAACGTTCTCTTAAACTTAGTCAAATGCAACTAGCCCCTTCTTTGTATTGGAACATCCTTATTATGCTATGATCTTTATAATGCCCTAACTATTGTTTATGTGATGCCCCGACGTACCACAAAGTGAGATTACTCAAAACAAAGTGCAGAACTATTACTAATCAACTAGGTTACCAGAAACACATGATTCTCATAAGCACAAGATCTGCAACTTATTGCATCAGAGTCCACATGAAGTCGCCTATATTATACATAATATTCCACAAGATGATACACTTATCATTATTTACTGGTTCACAGGCCATAACCTATTACAAGAGGACATGTTCACACACACACACACACAGATATATATATATATATATATATATATATATATATATATATTCAATGCCTACGCAGGTAGCTATCCACTCCTATTTTAGTTACTTTTTGGGGGTTTCTTACTTTAGACATGTAGAGGGTTACTTTACCTTACAAACGGTTACTTTTCATGCATAGATAGTTACATTTGTACCAGCTATAACAATATACAATTACACATTTATTCCAGAATTTTTGCTGTGTATTTTACATGGTTTTACTTTTTGAGTCGAATTCTTACTTTTTGATCAATATAGTTACTTTTTTGTCGACTGAGTTACTTTTCTGACCAAATATTCACTTTTTTGGATGTACATGTAGTGAATTATAGGCTACCCACACGGGTATTAAAGACAAAACCTATGTATATGTAGACACACACATGCCATATTTTTACAACTATGGCCTACTGCCAAAACTCGTGTCAATGTACAAACTACAAACAAAACTCCACCCTAAGTACCAGAGAGTATAGGGACGACACATATGACTCTACTACAAAACACTAGCAGCATATCCAACCTTTCAACAACTACTGCTCCTCTTGCTGTTCAACCTCAGTGACACAATCTCTAGCTCATCGTGTACGACCACCTAAAAAATGTGGAAAC
The DNA here is from genome assembly GCA_963693085.1 of Alisma plantago-aquatica. Taxonomy (NCBI): domain Eukaryota; kingdom Viridiplantae; phylum Streptophyta; class Magnoliopsida; order Alismatales; family Alismataceae; genus Alisma; species Alisma plantago-aquatica. The sequence goes on from OY856411.1 coordinate 99,289,114, forward strand.
CCAAGGGGTGAGACCAAACATCCCATTAAAAGATATATCTCTCTGCCACAACTATTATAAACAAGGGAAGATAACATACATAACAGGTTGAACAAATTCATCTAAATGATATGTATTAAACTGATACAGAAGATTAAGCAAGTAAGGTAGTTACCATTGAGCAGTAGAACAATTAATACTTTAAGAAGGAATATGAAGAACAATTATAACATTTGATTTCTTTTACTTCATTATAATTCAAGAAATCAGTACAAAGATAGGGCAAAGGGATCATCCAATGTGAATCATATTTTGACCCTAGGCAATTGTACTACATGGTTGTATTACATCTTTTAATTATTGCCTTGAGGATTTGAGTCGTACCACTCAAATCCAACTGACCACTGCGAAGTCGAAGTCCGTGTCATACAAGGTCAATGGAACAGATGGAATCCATGACCTCTTCAACACCTCTTGGTCAGTACCAGAGAAAAACCACAGAGACATATCATTCAACTACAAACAATGACATATAGTCAAGCTGAAGGATTGGCTCATACATAACCATCTATATGAAAACACCTAGCCCGCCTTGGTACATGTCATGGAACTAGAAGAACAAGCTCACACATGGCCGTTTACACACAATCTGGAATTGTGGATGCAAGGAGATACTCGATTTGCACCCCCCCTCAAAAATATGCTTTCTGAGTTTCCTATAGGAAAGACTTGTTTCACCATCTAGCAATAAAACTGACACTGGAATGGATCTATGGCACATGTCACCTACATGATTAGGGTTTCACTTGATTAATTAAGCCAATTAGGTATCTTTTAGCATCAATCAAATTACAACATACAAACCCAAAACAAACTCTACAAGGATAAAGAAATATTATAACTCCAGAAGATATAAAATGTATAAGGTGTGAACTTGTCACATCATCACATGATACTTGTCACACTGCCATTGATAAGGCCATCAACATTATCACATCACTAGGGGATATCAATCCTTCATCACATCACTGGAGGATATCACCTCAAATGAGCCTTAAAGCCTCTGCATGGTCATAATACCCATTATACAATTCATGTATATCACCATCATCTCATCATGCCTTAACAAGGCTCACATTTATCACCATGTGTCTCATAGCATCACCGTAGCATTCTCTAGCTATGAAATTCACTCAACCTGTAAGGTTAGATTGAGACAAGTAGGATAAACAAAACATCATCATAATGCTACCTACTTTAAGTAGGTACAATAATCACATAATACTTTAGGGAGTAGGGTTAGGGCTTCAACAACACATCCGTTTAGGGTTTTATATCCCAACATGATCATAAAACCCTAGGTATCACCCCTTCCGACATTCTTGAAACATGTGGGCCAAACATCACTAAAATCACTCCTTTATTACACCAAGGGACACAAAGTCCAAGAAAAACCATTAACTCAAGAAGGTAAGAGATGAAGAGGATAGGTGGTTGATGAGCATCCATCATGATGGTCGAAGGTCATGGCCAAGACCAACGACCATTCATCACCACTACATTCAAAAAGTTGAAGGCATCATTAGATCATAAAGCCATGCGATCGAAGAAGGTAATACAACATGATCATGAGTACATCAACGACCAAGTCCAGTGACCAAAACTATCGACCAAAGCTCAAACCAAATAGTCGTAGGAAACCCTAGGTCGTAGGCTACACCAATGACCAAGGCACAAACCATCAAAGCGGTCAAAGGAAGACCAAAATCCAAATGGTCAAAAGGAATCCACCATCTTATGCGACCAAAGAGGAAAAGGTTGTTCAAGCAACCAAGGTCAAGGTAACCAACCAAGAGACAAAACATCACCTATAGGTCTTCAACAACTTAGAACATAGCATGAAGATCATCTTAGAGAGGGAAAACCTCTAGAAAAATAGGAATAAAACATGTGATTAACCACATGAAACCATCCTCCAAAGGGTGATGCAAAAACTTAAGGAAAACATCATCCAAACCCTAGAATCATGTACCACATGTGATCAACATGGAAACGATGCATTGAGGGATGAAAACCCATGATCAAGCACATGAAAACAGAACCAAAACTCCATCTCATCCAAGATATCCAAACCAAAATTAAGTTCCATAAATCCAAGATTTAGTTGCATGCAAGACTATTATCATTTCCGTCATTTAAATTTCGGGTGGTTGAATTAGGGTTTAGATAAGGGAACAAGATACATGCATGATCTTTATAGAAACATAACCGTAATCAAGATATCATTGTCAACAACAATAAATAACGTTTTAGAGAGATATGCATGTAGGATTAAAGTGCTATAATAGATATGGAAGAGAGTTATATAACCCGCCTTAGATGATGATGCAACTTTCTCCAAGCAAAAGCTCCAAAAGCAACTGAGAAACCTAGCCTTGATCTTCACCATGACCAAGTTAGCAACCACCTCAAAAGAGAAGATAAAGAACCATAGGTCAAAGTCCAAGGAGGAGAAAACCAAGCCCAGGCTGAAAGAAAAGGAAGGAAGAATAAAATCTTCATCTCACTTAGTGACTACCATGGAGAACCATGGATTCGGCCTCTATTGAGAGAAGTTTATCAAAATAGACACCATGGATGATCCATAGTCTATGGCCAAGGAAGGAGAGGAAGGAGATAGCATTTTGTAAGAAAACAAAATTAAGAGGTGGAATCACTTACCAAAGTTCAAGGAATCACCAAAGATCACCAAGGAAGAGTAGCTCCAAGCTTTGGATCACCACATGCAAGTGATCTCATCCACCAAGCACCAAAGATGAGCTTCTCCTCACCACCAAGCACACTAGGGTTGAGAACAAGATGTAAGAGATAAAGAGGAAGGCTAAAAGTGATACTTCCAAGTGTAGGAGAGAGGTTATATACTTAAGAGTATGAGATACATGGAAGGGTTGATGTGTCATGCACAAAGGTGCTACATGTCCACCAAAGAACCAACATGCACCCACTAAAACCATGCATGCAAGAAAGGTCATGAAAAACTAGGTAAATCAACAACTTCATGTGGTCCTAAATGACCATCATTTGAAGAGTACCATGGCCAAAAAGGCATGTGGTCACAGAAAAACCAAGCGACCCACTTCAAGCGACCAACACAATCCAAACGACCAAACCCTAGGTCAAGGACTCAACAGAAGACTCCACACCTTATGCAATTGTAGGGATATCAAGGCTTCAAGAAAAACTCATGCAAATCATAGAGAAAACACCAAGGGACAAGAAATATGGTCGTTGAAGGACCCAAAACCAAACGGTCAACACAAGGGTCAACACAAAGCTAGGGCATCAAAACAACCCTAGAAACCACTCTCAACATGTCACCACTTCTCTCCTCAACAAACCAAAGCATAACAAGGAACCCTAAGGCACCATCCTCTCTTTCATGATGCCAAGGTAAAAAAGGTGCTTTCTACATGTGAGAAATTGCAAGATAACTGCTCAACATGGGTAAATTGCAACTAGGTCCAAACAAGCACATATATAGCGCAACTAGCTCAAACATTATTCAAACATGACCAAACTAAAAACATAAGTTTGTCACATGTTATTAAGGCATCTAAAAATATTTTATTAAGGTTTAAGCATATTATTAAGCAAAGAAAACCCTATCAAGCACTAAGCTAGGTCAGGGGTCTTACAACCATAAACCCCTAACAAGGATTTCACCCTCGAAATCCTATGCGAAAAGAGACATGTACTTCCTACGCATCTCTTCCTTAAGCTCCCATGTGGATTCCTCAATGCCATGATGATGCCACAAAACCTTAACCAGAATGATGTCCTTCTTCTTCAATTTCTTGATCCTATTATCTAGGATCAACATATGACCTTCCACATAATATATATCCTCATCCAAATCTACCTCCAATGACTATAACACCAACTCTGTGTTAGGGTGACACTTCCTCAGCATCAAAACATGAAACACCAGATGCAACCTATGCAACTTAGGTGGAAACTCCAACTTGTAATCCACCTTACCAACACATGCCACCATAGGGTATGGTCCCATATACCTGGGATCCAACTTACCCTTCTTCCCAAACCTCAAAAAACCTTTCTAAGGAGATACCTTGAGGTACAATCTATCTCTCACTTGGAACTAGAATGACCTACACCAGTTATCAACATAGGACTTCTACCTGTTCTGGGCTACCTTCAACTACTATTGAATCACTTTGATCTTTTATGTCGTCTGCTGCACAAGCTCAGGACCCAGAAGTTGATATTCACCAGTCTCATACCAACATAACGGAGATCTACAAAGTCTCCCATATAAAGCCTCATAAGGTGCCATATCAATGCTCCTCTAATAGCTATTATTGAAGGCAAACTCTATCAAACTGAGGTGCACATACCAACTGCCCAAAAACTACAAAAACACACTCTCAACATATCCCTAAGGTCTGTATCGTCCTTTCAGACTGTCCATCTATCTATGGGTGAAACAATGTACTGAACTTCAAGTGCATACTCATAGCTGCATGCAGACACTCCCAAAAGTGACTTGTGAAATAAGGACCTCTATCAGATATGATGTAGCTGAGATACCACACAAACAAACTATCTCATAAGCATAGATCCAAGCAAGCTTCTCTGCTATGTACGCCGTCTTCACGGGTAAAAAGTGTGCTGCCTTTATCAACCTATCAACGATTACCTAGATGGAGTCATCACCTTTGGCTATCATAGGGAGACCAACCACAAAGTCTATTGTAACATGATCCCATTTCCAATGTGGTGTAGGTAATAGTTGCAAAGTCCCTACAGGCTTATGATGCTCTGCCTTAACCTCCTGACACACATGATACTTTGCCACAAATTCAACCACATCACGCTTCAAACTGGGCCACCATCAAAAATCCTTAAGATTATGGTACATCTTGGTGCTACCTGGATGAATAGCGTACATCAAAGAGTGAGCCTCTTCCAAGACCATCTTCCTCATATTAGCTATGTCTGGAATGACTGCTCTACCGTGGTAACACATTGTCCCATCATCTGACTTATGGAAGCCATCACGCTTCTTGCTGCCAAACTCTGATTGGATCTCCTATATCACAATATAATCACATTGTGCATCATGAATCTACTACCTCAACATAGGCTTCACCTCTAACTGTACCAATAGTCCTTCTAATAAGGACACATCCAACTTTACATTCATTTGATGCAAGGAGACCAACATATCTCTCTTATTGCATACAAAGGAACATAATTGTACCCTATCAACAGATAATGACAGAGAAGACTTCTTGCTTAATGCATCTTCCATGATGTTTGCCTTCCTTGGATGGTAATCGTAGTGCAGTCATAGTCTTTGATTAACTCCATCCAGCGCCATTGTCTCAAATTCAGCTCTTGTTGTGAGAAAATGTACTTCGAGTTCCTATGATCTGTGAAAATCTGACACTTCTTGCCTTAAAGGTAGTGTCTCCATATCTTCAAGGCATGGACCACTGTAGCTAGCTCTAGATCATGAGTTGGGTAGTTATCCTCATGTTTCTTAAGCTGTCATGATGCAAAAGAAATCACATTCTTGTCTTGCATCAACACACAACCCAAACCATTCCTTGACACATCACAAAAGATGATATATCCTTTCCCTAGCTCAGGCAGAACTAACACTGGCACACTAGTCAGCTTCTCCTTTAACAACTAGAAGGCATGCTGACAGTTATCATCCTAGACAAAAGGCACATCTTTCCTTGTCAACTTTGTTGGGGGTAACACTATAGCACTAAAAGTTCTTAATGAACCTCCTGTAGTAGCTTTCCAAACCCAGAAAACTACAAACTTCTATCGGTATCTTTGGCTATTCCCACTCTATCACAGACTCAACCTTCTTGGAGTCCACTAGAAAACCCTCAACAGATATCTCATGCCCAAGGAAGGACACCTCCTTTAGCTAAAATTTGCACTTTTTGAACTTTGCATACAACTGATCCTATATCAACAAAGTCAACGCCCGACGTAGATGTTATTCATGCTTCTGGCTATCTTAACTATATATCAGGATATCATCTATGAATACCACCACAAATTGATCCATATAGGGTCTGAACACCTTGTTCATCAAGTCCATGAATGTTGTTGGTGCATTGGTTAGCCCAAACAACATAACCACAAACTCATAGTGACCATACCTCATCCGTAAAGCTGAATTTGGTATGTCATCGGTCTTGATCCACAACTGGTGATATCCAAACCTTAGGTATATCTTTGAAAACACTACAACACCTGGTAACTGGTCAAATAGATCATCAATCCATGATAAGGGATATTTGTTCTTTATCGTCACCTTGTTCAACTATTTTTAATTGATGCAAAACCTCATGGTTCCATCCTTCTTCTTAACAAACAACATGGGAGAATGCCAAGGTGAAGTACTCGATCTGATAAAACCTTTCTCAAGTAGTTCTTGCAACTATTTCTTCAACTCGGCCATCTCAACTAGTGCCATCTTGAATGGTGTCTGAGCTATCGGCTGCGTACCTGGGACTATATTGATCTCAAAACCAACCTCTCTGACTAGAGGAACACCTGGAAACTCTTTGGGGAACACTTCCTCAAACTTAGAAATAATTGGCACATCCTGGATACTAGGACTCCTCACCTTAGATTCCACCACATGTGCCAAGAATGCCTTCCAACATTGCCTCATCAACATCTCTGCTACCATTGCAGACACTAGACAAGTCAGAAGAATCTCCCTATCTCCTTGGAAGATCCACGTCACACCACCATAAAAAAATGTCACCACTTTGGAGCTACAGTCCAAGAGCACATGATACTTCTCCAAGGTGTCCATTCCAAGGATCACATTAAATCCATGCATGTCAAGTGGTATGAGATCCACTTGAATGTTGTGCCCTGAGAAAGAAAAGACGCACCTCCCACAACTCAAGGAACCAACCAACAGGGTTTCTAAACGAAGACTATCATGTCTATGACTAACATGCAAAGAACAACTAGCAATCACTTCTCGAGTGATGAAAGAGTGTGTCACACCCGAGTCAACCAAAATATATATAAAGCAAGTAGAAGACAAATTAGAATAAAATAACTCCATCTGACTTGTCACAACTCGTGGGTTTGACCACTCCTTATAGCTGACTCGTGGTGTAGAATCAAGCCATTTCCTATTGTCATCCCCTAGCTTGTCTAGAGGAATCAACTTGTGATGCATGTCCGCATCCTTAGCCTTCACTACTGCTAAACTACTACCACTACTAGCCCTACTGACTCTGTCTGGGCTATCGGGTCACCTCATCATCCTTCATTGGGAAATACAACTTTGTATGCCAGATCCGTCTACACTTATAACATGTCCTGTTCTCATACCATGTCCTAGATGGACCTATTACCGATACTGACACCATGTTGTGGGCTCCTACATGTGAAAAACTCTAGCCTCTACTTCTACTTGGTGACCACTGTGACCTCTGGTGAGACTGCGGTGCCGAAGACCTAGGCTTCTTGAAGCCTCCAGAGGACTGCCCTTGGTACAGTTCCAGTCTCTTCTTGGCATTCACATCATGTTTCTCCACCACTGACCGCTCAATCCTTCTGACTGATTCCACAAATGCGGCAAACCTCTCACAGTTCTCCAAGGCTAACACTGGTGTAGTCAACTTTGTGCTCAAGCCTTTCTCAAAATGTTTGATCCTCTCCTGATCTGTCACTGCCATGTGAGGATAAAACCTTAACATCTCCATAAAATTTGCCTCATACTCATTGATTGATATAGATCCCTACCAGATTTTCTAGAACTACGAGATCTTCTCGTCGAGGTAGGTCTGAGGAAAGTACCAACTCACAAAATCATGTCAAAACTCCTCCCAACTGATAGCAACACCAGGTTTCTTATCCTCCTCGATGGGATACCAATGGCCAACACTCCCTTCCAAAAGATACATGACATGCTTCACTTTGTCTGTTTTGGGAATGTTGAGAATCTTAAAGGCCTTCTCTGACTCTGTCAACCATATTCAGCATCTACTGGATCTGTCATACCAGCATACTCAACTGCCCGTACATGCCTCAACCTATCAAAGGTTTTCCTAGAGTTCAAAGATTCCGCATTGGGGACCTCTTCCCTAGCTTGGGGTGCGGGCATTCTATCCGCCATGCGCGTCATCATAGCCATGAATTGTCCAAACAAGGATTGCAAAGTGGGGTTTTCCATCATGGTTGGGTCAAACTGGGGTACTTAGGTGCTCACTAGTCTCTAGCCTACCTCCTTGGACTACCTCCAGGTGTAGTAACACTACTCTCAGCAACATGTTCTTTATGTTCTCCAGACATCTTTTCTTCTCTTCTTCTTCTTCTTCTTCTTCTTTTGCATGAGCATAAGTTACCATAAGAGATACTAGAGGCCACTAGAACAGACACAAACCCTAGTCCTATGTCCATGTAGACTCATCAAACCTAAAGCTCAGAAACCAACCAAACAACGATGCCCTGATGCACCACAAAGCCAGATTATTCAAAACAAAACATGGAACTATTACTAATCAACCAAGTTACCAGAAAACACAGGACCTTAAAACCAATTTCTCATAAGCATAAGATTTGTAACTTATTACATATGAGTCCACATGAAGTCACTTGTATTATACATAACATGACACAACATGATACACATCACTATTTACTGGATCACATGCTACAACCTGTTACAAGAGTAACATGTTCACACACACACACCATATCTATACAACTATGTCCTACTGCCAAAACTTGTAGCGATGTACAAACTACAAACAAAAAACCTCCCCAAGGATGTGAGAGTACATGGATGACACATAGGACTATACTACAAAACACTAGCATCATATCCAACCTTTCAATAGCTACTGCTCCTCTTGCTCCTCAACCTCAGCTGCACGGTCTCTACCTTGTCCTGCACGACCGCCTAAAAGATGTGGAAACCCATGAGGCGAGACCAAACATCCCAGTGAGAGATATAAATCTCTGCTGTAACTTATAAACATACAAAGATAACACACTTAATGGGTTGAGAAGATTCAACTAAATGATATACATTAAACTGATATGGTAGATTAAGCAAGCTAGACAGTTACCATTGTGCAGTAGAAGAATTAATACTTCAAGAAGGAATATGAAGAACATTGATAACATTTGATTTCTCTTACCGCATTATAATTCAAGAAATCAGTACAAAGATAGGGAAAATGGGTCGTCTAATGTGAAGCGTATTATGACCCTAGGCAATTATACTACATGATTGTATTACATCTTTTAATTATTTCCCTAAGGATTTCAGTTGTACCACTCAAATCCAACCGATCACTGCGAAGTCGAAATTGGTTCCATACAAGGTCAATGGAAGAGTTGGAATCCACGACCTCTCCAAAACCTCTTGGTCATTACAAGAGAAACACCACATAGACATATTAGTCAACTACAAACAAAGATATATAATCAAGCTGAAGGATTGACTCACACATGGCCATCCATATGAAAACACCTAGCCCAACTTGGTACATGTCACAAATCTAGAAGAACAGGTTCATGCATGGTTGTTCACACACCACTTGGAATTGTGGATGCAAGGATATACTCGACTTGCACCCCCACATATTCAAAAATATGCACTCCTAGTTTCGGATAGGAATGACTTGTTTCACCATCGTGCAATAAAATTAACAATGGAATGGATCTATGGCACATGACACTAATTAAGCCAATTAGGTATCTTTTAGCATAAATCAAGTTACAACGTACAAACTGAAACAAAATCTATAAGGATAAGGAAATAATACAACTCCAGAAGATATGAAACATATCAGGTGTGAACTTGTCACATCATCACATGATACTTGTTGTACTGCCATTCACAAGGCCATCAACATTATCAAATCCTTAGGGGATATCAATCCCTCATCACACCACTGGAGTATATCACCTCAAATTAGGCTTAAAGCCTATGCATGATCATAATACCCATTACACAATTCATGTATATCACCGTCATCTCATACTGCCTTAACAAGGCTCACATTTATCACCTCGTGTCTCATGGAATCACCATATCATTCTCTAGCTATGAAATTCACTCAATCTTCAAGGTTAGATTGAGACGAGTAGGATAAAGAAAACATCATAATAATGGTACTTACTTTAAGTAGGTATAGTAAGTGCATCACACATTAGGGATTAGGGTTAGGGTTTCAACAACACATTCATTTAGGGTTTTATGTCCCAACATGATCATCAAACCCTAGGTAGCACCCCTTCCCACATTCTTGGAACATGTGGGTCAACCATCACTAAAATCACTCATTTATCACACCAAGGGACACCAAGTCCAATAAAAACCATCAACTAAAGAAGGTAAGGGATGAGGAGGTTAGGTGGTTGACGAGCATCCATCATGACGGTCGAAGGCCATGGCCAAGACCAACGACCATTCATCACCACTACATTCAAGTGGTCAAAGGCATCATCAGATCATAAAGCTATGTGATTGAAGAGGGCAATACAACATGATCAAGAGTACATCAATGACCAAGGCTAACAACCAAAACCATCGACCAAAGTTCAAAACAAATGGTCATAGGAAACCCTAGGTCACAGGCTGCACCAATGACCAAGTCACCAACCATTCAAGCGATCAAAGGAAGACTAAGATCCAAGCGGTCACAAGGAATCCACCATCTTATATGACCAAAGAGGAAAACGTTGTTCAAGTGACCAAGGTCAAGGTAACCAACCAAGAGACCAAACATCACCTCTAGGTCTTCAACAACTTAGAACATAGCATGAACATCATCTTAGAGAGGGAAAATCTCTTGCAAAATAGGAGTGAAATAGGTGATTAACCACATGAAACCTTCCTCCAAAGGGTGATGCAAAAACGTAAGGAAAACATCATCCAAACTGTAGAATGATGTACCATATGTGATCAACATGGAGTCATGTGGTCAACATGGAATCTATGTGTTGAGGGATGAAAACCCATGATCAAGCACATGAAAACAGAACCAAAATTCATCCAAGGAATCCAAAACTAAACTAAGATCCATAAAACCAAGATTTATTTGCATGCAAAACCATCATCATTTCCATCAATTAAATTTTGGTGGTTGAATTAGGGTTTGAGAAGGGAACAATATACATGCATGATCATTATAGAAACATAACCCTAATCAAGATATCATTATAAACAACAAGAAATCATGTTTTAGAATGATGCATGTAGGACTAAAGTGCTATAATAGAGAGGGAAGAGAGTTATATAACCCACCTTAGATGATGATGCAGCTTTCTCCAAGCAAAACTCCAAAAGTAAGAGAGAAACGTAGCCTTGATCTTCACCACGAACGAGATAGAAACCACCTCAAAAGAGAAGAGAAAGAAACCTAGATCAAAGAACAAGGAATAGAAAACCAATCCCTAGGTCAAAAGGAAAGGAAGGAAGAAGAAAATCTTCATCTCACTCAGGTACTACTGTGGTGAACCATTGGATTTGACCTCTATGGAGAGAAGTTTCTCAAAATAGCCACCATGGATGAACCATAGTCTATGGACAAGAAAGGAGAATAAGGAGATATGGTTTTGCAAGAATACGAAATCAAGAGGTGAAATCACTTACCAAAGTTCAAGGAATAACTTATGATCACCAAGTAAGAGTAGCTCCAAGCTTGGATCACCACATGCAAGGGATCTCGGCCACCAATCACCAAAGATGAGCTTCTCCTCACCACCATGCACACTAGGGCCAAGTAAAAGATGGAGGAGAGAAAGAGGAAGGCTAAAAGAGATACTTTCATGTGTAGGAGAGAGGTTATATACTTAAGAGTATGAGAGAGATGGAAGGGTTGAGGTGTCATGCACATAGGTGCCACATGTCCACCAAAGAACCAACATGCAGCCACTAAAACCATGCATGCAAGATAGGTCATGAAAAACTAGGTAAACCAAAAACCTCATGTGGTCCTAAATTACCATCACTCAAAGAAGACCATGGCCACAAAGGCACATGGTCACAGAGAAACCAAGTGACCCACTTCAAGCGACTGACACAATCCAATCGACCAAAACATAGGTCAAGGGTCCCAAGAGAAGACTCCACACCTTATGCGATCGTAGGGATCTCAAGGTATCAACCAAAACTCATGATACCATGGAGAAAACACCAAGGGACAACAAAGATGGCCGTTGAAAGACCCAAAACCAAACGGTCAACACAAGGGTCAACACAAAGCTAGGACATCAAAGCAACCCTAGAAACCACTCTCAACATGTCACCACTTCTCTCCTCAAGAAACCAAAGCATAACAAGGTTCACCAAGTCACCATACTCTCTCTCAAGATGCCAAGGTAACAAAGGTACACTCTACATGTGACAAATTTCAAGATAACCCCTCAATATGGGTAAATTGCAACTAGGTCCAAACCTAGCTCAAACATTATTCAAACATGACCAAACTGAAAAGATAAAATTGTCATATGTCATTACGACATATCAAAAGATTATATTAAGGTTTAAGAATCATATTAAGAAAAGCAAGCTCTATCAAGCACTTATCTAGGTCAAGGGTCTTACAATTTATATGCACATGCTCTGTGGTTACTGGCACATATCATTTTCCTTGCCTATTTTTGGGTATTGTTCTCATATCACCCAGTTGTAGGTACCTTAGAGGACCAATGCTGAGGAAGATCATGTAAATGTTTAGTAACATGAGGATATCTTGGAGTGGGTGGGTTACCCTCTACTGCTAGCCTTATATGTAGACAATTCAAGTTTATTTTGCAATACCACCTTTTCTAGTTAGAAACAATCGTAGAATGATACACTTCATAACTTTGCAATAGTTATTTCACTGCTACTTCATTATTATATGTCTCTTTACGTTATACCAATATGGACCCTATCAAATCCCACTCACTACAGTATCCACGTTCATGTATTTGTGAACTTGCATCCATTTAAATTTTCAATTGCGATTTGATTCTGATGAATCGATATGTGGTGATAGGAGAGAATATTGGTAGCAATGATGATAGTATTCCACCTAGTCCTTGCCTTATATAATCAAAACCAACTTTCAATCAATTACTTTGATTCTTACATTTATTTTAATAACCAATCCCAACCATTGACACTTTATAATTTTTCTAATTAAAATTATGTTGATTAGCCAAATTCTTAAAATAATTGTCACTTGATATTGAATCCTTATTTGTAACACAATAAGGTCTGTATACATGTGGGTATAAGTCTAGCTATGTAAATCTAGGGTTCATAACTCTGGTGAATTTGAAGCGTGGTAACTTTTATATCAAATATTGAACTTTTTTGTTGAGAAAAACGAAATTCTTAATGTTAAAATCAATTAGGTTAGTGTAAGATTTTTATTTATCAATTGTTAATATTGAATATTTTCTCATATTGAATTTCTCTTATCTTCTATTTGACCTGAGTTAACTTTTTTCTCCCATATACCATGTGTACTGTATGCAATTATCTACTCATAATGATGCCACGCCAAGCTTTGATCCTAAGATCAAGAGGCCCTATTGAAGGTAAAAGCTTAGAAAATAGAGCAAGAATGGATGAGGCAGAGATGCAACATAGAGTGGAACATGCATTGACCGCATAAAGGGACATGTTTCTCAATGAAGCCAATGATATCAATCAAGAAAATATTTGGGCAACTTAAGAGGAAGAAAATCAAATAAGATACTAGGGACTTTTATATTCCTATGGCTATTGGTGTCTATAATTCTATATTCCACATGACTATTACAACACTCTCATTTGAAATCAAGAATCCGTGGGTGTAGATGATGCATAAGTATTCGTTTGTTGGCATATTGGTGTATATGCACAATATGACTTGTAGAAATTCACAGACCTCTGTGCCATGACTAAGCAATGGGGTGTAGTAGATGAAGCTATCAAATTTTAGTTGCTCTAATATTATCTCACTAACAAAGCTAGAGACTAGTTTGACTTTCTATAAGGTGACAACATCACCACATGGGATGAGCTACAAATATAATTTTGAAGAAGTTTTACCCTCCCTCACTCACTTAACAAATTTGGGGGTATATTACCTAGTTCACATAACTCCTAGGAAATATCTCTATGAAGCTTGAAACCATACAAGTATCTTCTACAATGATGCTCTCATCATGGCATCTCTTATGTGCATATCATTGAAATTTTTTCAAAGGTGTAGATGATGATATCAAAAAGTCTCAGGAGGTCACTTTTTGAGACAAAGTTATGATAATAAATAGAAGGTTGTAAGATTGGGATTAGAGAAAAAAGCTAATTGGGTTAAAGAAAGTGAAAAAGGAGTTCTTGAAGTGACAATGACATAATGTCATTTATAGTTTAAATCTATTGATAAGATGCTAAAGAAGCTTGCACTGAAGCAAGGCATTTTAGAGTCCTCATTCAATTCATATGAGAGGAGAATCCATACCCCTCACCAAGACAAAATGATCAAAGAAGTTTGCGAAGTCTACAAGGAATAAGGGAACACAAGCATTTCATGAAGTTTACTTTGCCAGTTAGTCATGAACATGAAACCGTGCATGTTAGACAAGGAAGACACACAGGAACTTAACGCCATCAACACTATTTCTAGGAAGGGTCTAGAAACCCCAATCACAAGACCAACCACCACATGTTGCACTTAGGGAATCATGTAGGAGCTGAAAAGTCACAATTATTGCAGCAAAGACTACACCAAAATCAAGTATGTTCATCCAAGTTTCCACAAGCCTAACCAATAGAATTATAGGCAAGGGAACTCCAATCAAAATCAAAACATGAATAATTTCTACTCCATCAATTATTAAAACCAAGGACCGAATCAAAGAAAAACAAGGCCAAAAACTCTTGAACATGTACCATGGCCAAAACAACTGACAAAACAATTATCATAATAGTATAAACCCTTGATAAGAAGGTTGAATCTATGGATAAAATGCTTTCATACCAACAAGCATACAATAAATATATGAAGGCACATATGAAACAAATTTACACTACACTTTGCCTTCCACCAGGCTCTTTTGAAGGTCATCCTAAGAACAATCCAAAGCATGCAAAGAAGTAGAAGTAGATCCAAGAAGTAAGGTTTGTTCTACTAAAGATAGTGATTTGAGTCACACACATAATGATTGTTGATACAAAGGATGATAAAGAGGTCATTCATGTGACGTAATGGTTGATACTAAAGAGTAGAGCAGGGTTGATGATATTGTGATTGTAATAGATGCCTCACTGAATACAGTCACACCAATTGTTCCAGAGTACATACCATGCCCTCCCTGCCAAAGTCAGCTAGTAAAAGCACGACTTGACTCAAGGTTCATGAAATTCAAATAGGAGATGAAGCAACTTCATATGGACATTTCTTTCCTAGTTTCCTTTGCTAAAATTCCTTCTCGGCCCAAGTTCTTTTAGGCACTCCACATGCACAAATACCCAAGAGAGGAGTATGATATCCTAAATTGGCTCACCAAAGATCATACAGAATAAGATGTCACACCAAGCTCATAGACCCGCAATCCATTAATACCTCATACTTAGTTTGAGACCTCCTTTCAGAAAGTGCTAGCCTACCTAGGACCTAGCATCTCCATTATACCCATTAGCCTATGAAATAGGTTGGGATTCACTCATAAATTTCCTAGTAGGATTGTGATAACTTGTAGATTATTGAATGACTACACTTGTATAGATTGTGGAGGATGTTCATGTTAGAGTAGAGAAAAACCCTTATATTCCATGTGACTTTGTGGTGGTGGACATAAAGGAGGATCTTTACTATCCTCTTATCTTTTGCGGCCCATTATTAGCCATATCCAAATCTTTAATTTATGCAGAGGGGGTACCATGACATTAAGTTTGGGTAAAGATTTTCTTGATTTCAAAGTACTTGATAGCTTGAAGGGTATGTCGTATAAGAGGAGGTTTTTGGGTAGGATGTATTGACGAGATGACAAAATTATAGCAACAAATACCTATGTCCAATGTTTCATTAAGGATGTAATCAATTGAACCAAGGGCCTATGAGTCTACATAAGAATAGATAGATCAATTTCTTCTTCACATAGACACCATAGAAAAGGACTCATAGGTAGAGTTTGAAGGGATGGAATCAATATATATTGGTTAAAGTGGGATCGAAGAACTCACAACACCAAAGATGAATCCTCTACTTGAGGGGATAAAATATGTGTTTCTTCATGAGCATAAGGTGTTGTTGGTGACTACTTATTGCATATCTGATGTCTGAGAAGGAGGAAAAACTTTTTACTGAGTTGAGAAATGACATGTTGCATTTGGGGTACAAGACCACTAATGTGATAGGGGTGATCCTAGTTGTAAGCATGGACTGCATTAACATGGTGAATGACTACAAACCTTTTGTTGACCCTCAATTATGGTTGAACCTAAACATGAAGTGGTGTACATTGAGGTCATTAAACGTATACTATTAAGGATTATATTTATAACTCACCATGGGTTAGCCACATTCAAGTTGTGCTTAAGAATGGACGCACCAAAATGGTTCTCAATGAGAAGAGCGAGCTAATCCCCACTTGCACTTACTTGGTGTATATACATTGATTATAGAAACCACAATATGATGTCCGAGAAGGGTCATTTCCCTCTGCCATTCTACTATAAGATCTTAGAGAGGTTGTGCATCAAGAATTCTTCTAGTATCTAGAAAACTACTCATGCTTCTACTAATACCAAATCATCCCAGTGATTAAGAAAAATCCAAATTAGGGAGATATACGTGTTGAATTTCGATTAGCCTATGTAATGTGCTTTCTAATTTCAAACATTGTATGGATGTTATCTTTGTTGGGTTTGCTGAGACTATCATGGGGGTCTTCATCTATGATGTCTCTATACATGGAGACTCATTATAATCCTACTTTCCTCACTTCTGCATGGTCGTGGGGAGATGCGACAAAGCTTATATGGATCTCAACTAGGAAAAGTTACACTTTATGGGGAAGGAGGGCATTGTTCTAATACACAAGGTAAGAAATAAGGTTTTGAGGTTGTACATGAAAAAAATTGATGTGATAGACAAGCTTGATGTGCAATCTAATGTCAGAGAGGTCAGGAAATTGTTTAGGCCATATGATTCTATAGAAGATTCATACACATCTTCTCAAAATAGTAAACCATTTGAAGAATCTCCTCCTCAATGATGCATATTTCCACTTTAAGTTGTCACTGTGAAAACCTTTCAGATAAGAAGCCATATTTTATTTCCACTACCACTATTTAGGCACCAGACTTGAGTCTCCCATTTTAGATCATGTGTGGCATACGTGACTATGTTGTCGAGCCATCTTGGGGAAGTGGGTTGACAAGATACATCACATTTTTTACTACACCTCAAAGATATAGGTTGATGCCCAAAGGAACTATGCCATGATAAAAAAATTCTTGATATAGTGTATGCTTTTTATAAGTTTCAATCTTATTTAGTGGGGTAATAGGTCATCATTTGACAAACCCCACTTGTATTAGATATCTATTATCTAAGAGAGACTTGAAGCCCATACTAATCTAGTAGACACTCCTATAAAATTTGATATAAAAATTTGATATAAGGGAGGCAATAAAAACATAGTTGATGACCACCTTAGTTGCTTTCACGTTCATGACAACAATCATGTTCCAATTACTGATTCTTTGCTTGACAATTATCTAATGGAAGTATATGCATTCAACCCTTGGTATGTAAATTTTTTGAATTAATTAGAAGCAGACATCCAACATCCTGATTACACAGGAAACATCAAGAAGAAATTCATGTCAGATATTTGACATTATTTATGGGATAAGTCATACCTATTCCTACTACGACCATAAGGGTTGTACCTAAAATGTGTATATGAGGAGCAAGAACATCTCATCCTAGAGCAATATCATTTGGGACAAACTAGGGGCCACATGAACTCACATAAGACCACATACAAAGTATTTCAATGCAATTTTTTCTATGCTACAATCTTTAAGGATGTCTATCATTTTGTGAAGCATGTGATTAATGTCAAAGGACAAGCAATATATCCATGAGGTATGACATGACCTTGTATGTGGAATGAGGTAGAGACTTTTTATATGTCAGGAGTGGTCTACATGGGTCCATTTCCCTATTCTTGTGGTTTCTCCTACATGTTAGTTGATATGAATATGTTTCTAAATTGATGATGACTATACTCACTATACCTAGTAATTCCAACCATGTTAGAAAGTTGTTCAAAGACATCATTTATCCATGCATTCAGGTCCCTTGTATTCTCACATCATATGAGGGATCCCACCTCCTCAAGCACAATGTTGAAGCTCAACTCAAGAGATATGATGTCTCACACCATGTTGCCACTCCACACCACCCAGAAATGAGTGAATAGGTGGAGGGATCCAACCATCAAATAAAATCCATCTCGTAGAATACAACCAACCAACCAAATATGCTTAATGATGCACTCTGGGCCTATAGAAGATCCTTTAATACTCCCAACGAGCACAACCGTCCAGATTGATTTTTGGTAAAAATTACCATCTTTATATATAACATAAACATAAAGCTTGGTGAGTCATCAAGCATCTAAACTTTTAACTTCAATCAATAGGGAACAGAAGACAACCACAATCGTAAGAATTAGAGGAGCTTCGACTGTATACACGAATGCACAAATTTATTAGGAAAGAGTGAATATGTGGCACACCAACCACTTGAGGAGAAAAGACTAGTTGGTTAGAGATCAAGTGGAGGAAAAAAATCACGTATTCGACTCTTTTTGAGGAAATATAGGACAATATGGCCGAGGCCCGCATCTAGCCTCACATATCATTTATTGTTTAGAGTGATAAGTTAGGGAAATTCATAGTTAATGGACAACATCTTTGCAAATATTTCATCATGATGACATGAGATATAATCATCCACTCCCTCTTCATCCCCCTCCTTATTATGAAATATGATATGTACTCATCAACCCAACTACGTAAAATAAGGTCCTTGTTGGGTGGCAACCAACTTTCCTTTGTTTTCGTATATGATTTTTTGTTCAAGTGCATTTACTTTCAATCATCACATGCATTGTAGTGTTAGATAGTTCAATATGTGGTCAGGGTCTTAGTCAACTTAAATTATTGTTTGTAGTAGGAATATTACAAAATTTGAGCAAGCATTGATGATCCCAAAAAGATCCCAGTCAATTGACTGGATCATCCATCTAGTCACATGACCCTAGTAAGGAGTGCATGATGCTAAGGCATGTGAGTGACAAACATTTCATCTCAAACAATGAGCTAGTCAGATGAATTTCTTCAAAGCAACATCAATTTTCAATGAAATGAGATGATCAACTACTTACCTAGCTCATCACTCACCTATAACATCACAAATATATCTAGAGACTTTGTCTCCCTCAACAAGTTAGTTGCTAACATTATTTCCTTATAATAGGAGACATGGCCATGCAATCAATCAACTCACCAATAGCTTCATCAACTCTTCACCATGATTAACCAATCAACCCATTCAGTGAGTCTATTGGTTAAGTTATTGCTTTGTCATAGGATGATGATTGTATCATTCTTGACCTAGATGATTATTTTTCTTCATAATCAATTGTCTTAGAAGTGAAATTTATGTATTTTTGCCAACTTTAGTTGACTGACTCACACTCCAGTTAGATGTCACAACCAGAATAAAGCACCTTGTTTCCCTTCAGTCGATCAAATCAGATCCTTATCCAATCGATTTACAAATCTAGTTGATTGTTTCAATAGTTGAGACAATCTATCAAGTATTTAGTGAATACTATTGTCTTTGTGAAACTCTACACTTCTTCTCCATGACGCCTCACATCGGGGAGATCTCTTCTCCACCACTTAAAAGATCAAGAGTATTTTCATAGCTCAATTTTTTTTATAAGTATTCACGTGAATGTCAGTTGCGCTAAGAGAAAATTTAATAAGGTAGATTAGGAAAAATGGGCCATGTTCCACATGTTTTAGTCCATTTTGGAGGCCTTTTATGCGTATATAAAACCCAAGGAAATTTTGGTGATTTGGCCCTCATGGGATGCTAGAAGGGTGATAAGAAAATATAGGGTATATTAATATGATGATAGTAAGTTTTGTCTAGAGTATGAAGATAATATGATGATCAATAAATTATATAAAATACCTAAGGGTACTTTAGGCTTTTTGCAAAATTAGGATCTCAAACACATGTAGTGATGAAACTTAAGACTAATATCATGTTCCTGATGATATATATTAGAAGTGGTACGAATTGGTGATTTAAAGTTAAATTGGTGATCCAATTTGTTGATCTAGGTCATAGGAGAAGTGAAATTACATCCACTATACTAGAGTAGTCTAGGTAGTAAAATAGGTTGTTAGAAAATAATAATTTTAGGAGGTTTTGGTCAAATTTTAGGACTAATCGAGATTGAGGAATATCCTATATATATTTTAGAAGAAATTGGAAGGAATATATCATTTTTAAAGCCTATGGAGAAATGAACCAAGAAGATGGGACCCTTGGTTTATTGTCCACCCAACAGATCAATTGAGCGGGTCCAGTCTAGTGAAGAGGAGCACAACATTAAAAGAGAGATAGAGAGAGTTGGGACCTCTTGGTATTCCCAAATAGGGATACAATGGGAGTCAAATTAGGATGTGGTTTCCTTGTAAGATTAAGAATCAATGGTTTATAAAAGCTCCCATTGTTCTTTCTATAAAAGAGGGCATCTACTAGGGTTCTGGATCAAAGTCAAGAGAGAAAGAAGAGATGAGAATAGGGCAACATGGTTGGCGATGGACAAGAGAGGGTTCACTCAAGGACCTTTGATTTTGAAGCTAGGAGCTGTGAATTAGTATCGTTCATGACATGGACATGAGGCCAAAGTTGGAGGAGCACTCCCCTCATGATCGAGCGACCACGAGGGAGAGATCTAGCTCACTAGAGAAACTCCTCATGATGACACTCTACTTTTGGGCATGAGCAGGCGAGCGATATCTACTGTGCATGCGTTAGTGTGGCACTAGAGAGTTACAAGGGTGGGAAATAGTGCTAACATGACCCAAGATCTTAGCGATATATCCTGGCTTTATGGCTAGCCACCATTTTCCCGTCGAGACATCAGAAATCTATTTTATAGAGTAAACAGAGGCGTCATGCCCATGAGGACAATGAGTAGGTTCAGGTTGTTGGATTTCCTCTAATACGGATCAAGCCGAAGATCCAGCTAGGACATCTAGAACAAAAAGGGAGTGAACATGCCAATCTCAACCCTTTGATCGAGTGGGAAGGGTTCAAATCACCCTAAAAGGCATTTTCTTTCAAAATACATATCTTTTGATTCATAGTATGGATTCAAACATGTAAGGTACCTAATGAAAGCTACTAAAGTCTAGCATGTTATGCATTCGCTTTAGTGCATGAAGTGAATATTGTTTGAATGAGAAATAATGCATGAGTATAATGATAAATTATTCACGATGTATGATAAACATGAGCTATTAAATCTTAGGAGGTTTATACATGCTCTTAGTGATGTCTAGTATTGATCTATTTCATTTGATCATGATTTCTGGTACAAGCTTCACCTACTTATGTGGATGATAGTTGAATTAATGGTAGTAACCATAATCTAATTTAAGGAAATATGGTAATGTTTACTAAATACCCTAAACATCACCATATTATTAGTTGAACATATGAAACATGTTAGAAACCTTTTTATCAGTATAGATGTGTGTGTGAAATGAATGTAGGTCTATACTCATTCACATCTAAGGTGAGACATGGACCCTAATTAGACCTAAGAGGAATGCATTTTGGGTTAATGGATATTCATGAATTGTTCATGATATTTTCAGGAGCTAGAGTTTTGACTTAAAGATTCAGGAACTAACCTTAGGTTGCTGCAACAGAGGTAAGTGGGTCGTGTCCATTGAATTTTATTATTATTATGGTTCATCCTACACCTTCCTACAAAGTAACTTAGATATTGAGTTACTTTCAGATATTCAATTATTGATGTTTAGCTCATATCCAATAATACTTTTAGTAATCAGACTTTATTTAGAAGAAGTTCTGTTGTGAGGATACCATATTATAAATTTTTGGTATTTAAACTACTTTCAGATACTTAATATTTAATTATCCAATTTAGTTTATTTCTCAAGCCTTTAGACACAAATGTCATATATTTGATATAAACATCAAATTAAGTCATCCTCTTAAATCAAAGTTTTGATTAACAATTATCTGAATAATAATAATAATACCAGACTTAGATTCAATTCGGAATTTAAGAGCAAAGATTCAGGTTAAGAATTCTATTTAGTAAGATTTTAGTTCCTAATAGAATAATTTCAATGCATCAGTCATGTAAGACAAATTTTCTAAGATATTCAGATTAGATTCAGACTTAGATTTACGTTCAAAATTTGGTTAATATTCAGTTATCAGTATTCAATTTTAGTATAAGATAAGTTCAGATTTAAAACTTAGTAAGTTCAGATTTAAGATAATTAAGTCATAACCTTCACATAAGACATTATATGATAAGTCCTCATTCAGTTAGTCCCAAGATGATTCAGAGGCATTTGTTTCCAATTCATAGGAGTGTTTACTCCAATTCTGGGCATAGCCACACCAATTCAGAGACACCTCTGTGTCATTCAGAGGCATATACTACCAATTCAGAGGTACTTCAGTACCAATTTAGGGCATAGATACACCAATTTAAGAGGACATATTGAATAATGGTGGCCACAATCAGATAAAAGACATAAATAAAAGACATATTGATTCGTTATAAGTTTTCAACTTTCAGATATATTTTTAGTAAATTCATGTTTATTTTATTAGAAATTCAATGCCACTTACTCTAACCTAGGTTTTCCTTTGTGTATGGCTGGGGGAAGATGTCTGTTGTGAATAATACTCAGGAAGATCAGTCAAGATCGAGGATTTTCTTGGTGGGGTGCCATCTACACGATCTAGGATATTAAGATAGAGTACATGTTTTAGCATGATGTATATAGACTTTAATATTAAGTTTGATGTGAGTAAGTTTTTTTTTGAGAATATGATAAAAGTTTACTTCATGCACATTCTGTAATACTTCTTATCTGCCATTATTATAAATGCATATTATGTTAGTAACACTCCCCAGTTGAAAAGAGAAAGTTATCTTCCGCTTAGTATAAGAAAATCGGGGTGTTACAAGTGTAATCCCATGAATGGTTAAAAGGAAGGAAATAGTAAAAAGAAGACATCATAGAAGAAGTTTTGAGTCTTATGAATTTTGAGTCTTTCTCCTGGAACACGTGGTAGAAGACTCCTCACACCAAATACCCATTAGTCTCAATTAAATAAGTGGACGAATATGACTGCTTAGTGGGTAGGTGTCAGGATCAATGCCCTACAACCCTAAGAATCTCCTCATAGTGCTTGATCTATATTTCCCAATGGATTTCCTAATCAACTAGGAAAATGTCTTCTATGGTGGATGCACATGACTTCAAGTTCATATTTGGATGCTGATTTCTATATATTGGTAAGAAGAAATTTTCCAAATCTACAAGGAATGAGTAAGGGAATGATAAAAAAACTCAGGGAATCAACATTCATATATGAATTTTTAGTCTTATGAATCTTCCATAAATATGTTTTGCTAGTGGATGAGGCAATCCATAGGGAAATATAGATCAAGGATTGTGAGGAGATTATCAGGGCTATATGACACTCATCCTCACACCTAGCTAATGAGCAGTCATATTAGTCCATTTAAATGAGACTATTGAGCCATGAACTTGCTCCCCTACCCACAAGTATCATACAACACTAATATCCAAAAATACAAGGTGTTAGTTATGTTTGAGAAAAAGAAAAATTACAAGCCAATGTTTGTGCTAGGTGTCCAAATTCCATGAGAGGCATGTAGTGACACACTACATAAACTTGGCATATGCCAATATTCGAAGGGCACATTCATGGAAGAATGGATCCTTACTTCTTGAGTCTGCCTGGACTACAAGATACTCACCCTAAAGTTCATGGTTACATATGTAAGGGTGAGGGGAGATGATGAATCTATCAAATTCCATTTTAGATAGTGTAGCGAGGAACATATTTTGGAGTCTAGTGACCTGTGAACCATTTTATTTGATGTTGATGATGATATGATAGAGTTGTATGATGGCAGTAGTCCTAACCATGAGCATTCCAAGTATGTATAGGGAAAATTGGGGGCATCTATATCATACCTAATATCCTCCCTCAAGAATGGAACCAAAGTAAGCTACATCCAAAACCAAGTTGTGTGCTATAATGCCACATTGAATCCTATACAATCCTAATTCATATATCCTCACATGGTGTGGTAACTAGCCATGATATTTACTATGCATGGTGTATTATTTAGCAAAATCCGTACAATTGTGGACACCTGATCTAGATCAATTTCACAATGCCATCCCCAAAACATACCACTCACAGTTCACACAGGGTGAGCTCGATACTACCACTTGACACCTACCCGGTCATTTACCTTTTTTGGTTATGATTTTTAGAAATTTGATTGATGTTTTGTTCTTTCGTGACGTCAATTACATTTGCAAGTTCATAGATAAGGACAACTACTTTGTACTATCATTGACAGACTAGACACACTATCCCTTCCAATACATGGTCATTTTGAAGTGGGAAATATTACTTATTATATCATTGACCTTTCAATGCATATCAAGAACTATCAGATTGAGTGCCCACCTACTAAGGTTGAAGTACAAGATAATTTGATCAGTGGAAGATGTAGTGCGTTCATGGAGGCTAATGATGATACACTTGATCCAGATACAACAACACTATCTAGGATACCAAGAGGCAAATGTCTACCATTGTATCTCTACTGACTTTTGAAGGCACCTTAGACTTGGACTTGAGCCCCATGGAGGCCCACTTTGTTGACCTAAGTGTTATCCATTGGCCATATTTTGATGACGACTTAACCATTCCATTCACATGTATCTAATATGTCTATTTGAGATTGATTTCAGGCATTGGATACATGAAAAGGATCAATGCAATCAAGCCCTAGCTTGATCTAGTTCAAGTCAAAATCAACACAAATGCACTTCTGTTGAAATAGCCCTAAACGACTTAGGACAATTTTTGTAATATTTTTTATTGATGCTATGACTTGTAACTAATATGATAAAAAATCAGGAGCACCTAATTCAAACATTTAGTCACTTTAATGATGATTTCTAAAATTCATCACAGAGTGCCTGTTCGATCGAGTTTCATCATTGATAAACTCGATTGACACCCTTGATGAATTTGGAAATGTCTAGGTTCAACCAAGTTTATCTCAGAATAAACTCGATCGATACCCTATATTGGAAAATCATACTTAAGCGATTGACCGAGTTTCACCCAGGATAAAATCGATTACTTCTTCAAATTTGCTTTATCACATAGTGAAATTGATCGAGTTACCTTGATTGAAACTTGACCGACTGCACTGTTCGTAATGTGTAGAAAATGTGATTCTACCTACTGGAGTGTTGCAAACATAAAAAATAGATATGATGCAACACACCAAATGAATAGAAATCGTTCCTAAGTGCTTTTAGTGACTAGAGGACATCCCCAACTATAGATAGTCATGGAGTTCATCCCAAGGTTTCTCCTTCATTCTATTCAATCTCCTATCTATAGTTGAGTACATTTAGTCCACTAGAGCCCCCTTATCTCTCTTTATTACACTTAAAAACATCCATATGAGTGCAATAGACTATGTGTGAGAGAGTTAATCCATTGTAGTCTTATAAATATCTAAAATCTTCCCTTTCTGAACCCCTTTCTTCAAGTGCAAAAGTTGGTGAAAGCTTCTTCAAGGTGAAGGAGAAGGTGCAAAGCTTCTCCAAGTTGAAGGCGAAGGTGAAGGTTGAAGATCCTTGAGTAGAGTGGCTAATTCCTTCAAGCCGGAAGACTCATTTTAAGAAGGAGAGCTCCTTGGTGAAGGTCTCTAGCTACTTGCAAGAGTGGGTAAGGCCTTGTAGAGGTTGAAGACTCTATCTCAAAGGATAGGTAAGTCTGCTCCTTTTGGTCCTTAAAAAAGAAGGTTAGGTATCCTTGCCCTGTAAAAGGAAGGTCTAATTGTATGTATTATAATGGAATATAAGTATGAAATGGTTGCAAAATCCTAAATCTTGAGCTATCTAGGTAGTGGACCGACTTTCTCCTAGTTTGGAAATGGACCTTGTTGGATCTAGGGCTCTAGAGGGGGGGTGAATCGAGCTTCAAAACTTGCACAAGAATAGTTAGACATTCAAATTACATCAATCGAAACCAAATTTTAAAAGAGAATTTGAAGTCCTATCTAAACAAGCATAGTAGGAATGAGAGAGATTGAAACAAACACTTGGACAAGGTGTTTAGAGTGGTTCCAATCTCTAAACTAGGAGACCATCAATCCACATCCTAGAGAGGTCAACCTCTAGGACTTTGCAACCCATGTATACTTATATTCCATTATAAGAGATACAAGATGACCACTTTACATCCAAGGGCTTATCTATCCAATAACTAGTCTTCTACCTCAAAGTAGGTCATACCCACTCTTGCAAGTAGTTCGATTCCTTCCTAGGACATCTCCTCCTTGCAACAAGTCTTCAACCTTGAGGATTTACCCACCAAGCTCCTTGGATCTTCCACCTTGTCCTTCTCCTTCACTTGAAGAATATCTTCACACCTTCTTCAGCCTTGAAGAAGAACATAAACTCCTCCTTCACTCAGAGAAGATCACTTCAGCCTTTGCTCTTTGAGAAAGGGGATTGAGAAGTGGAGAGATGGAGAGAGTTACAAGGTAACAAAGAGGTATCTCTCTTACAACATTCCTAACTCACTCATAATCACGAAATGCTTTTTAAATGAGAGAGAGAGAGAAAGGGGCTCAAAGGGGTTAAGCACACTCAACTATAGCAAGGACGAAGGATAACATGAATGAGCAATTTTGGAATGAACTCCAAGAGGTCCTATTTATAGCTGGGGGTATTCCTTTGAGTGTAGGGTCACTTAAGAACAAAAAATAGCCATTTTACAACTTTCAACAGATTTATTTTCATTTCTAAAAACTCTCCAAAGGTTGGAATCACTTTTTTTTTCATTTTCCACACAATGTATTCAGTTGAGTTTCAATAAAGGTAACTCGACTGATCCATTATTTGATAAATCCAATTTTCAAACTATTAGTCGAGTTTGTCCCGGGGTAACTCGACTAATCAACCAAAATCAACTTTGGATAGAAAGTTGGTTGGTCAAGTTCTATGTGTGTACAAATCGACCGATCCAATCATTTCCAAAAATCCATCACTGATCGGTCAAGATTCAAACTCGATCGATTAAGTTGCTGTGGCAAATTTTCCAAAATGATTTTTAAGTGATCAAATCATGGAATTAAGTGTCCCTGATTTTTTCTCATCTTAGTTACAAGTCATATCATGAATACAAATGATTACAAAAATATTCTAAGGTGGTTTGGAGTGTTTTCCACAAAAGTGCATTTGCATTTCTTTTGACTTAAACTTGGACAAGCTAGGGCTTGAGGAATTTGATCCTTTTCATGTACCTAATGCCTGAAATCAATATCAAACAAACATATTAGATACATATGACTGGAATGGTTAAGTCATTATCAAAACATGGACAACGTATAACTCTCAAGTCAACATTCTCCTTTTTTTGACAATGACAAACCATTCCTCAACATAGTGAAAGGGATGCGTAAAGCTATACATTGGCCTTGTAAATTGCAAAGGGATTCATAATTTTAACAATGTGAATTGCTCCCCCTCAATTTGTGCTCACTCTTACCTACATAGTCAGTCTTTGTACACAAATCTATATAATATGTATACTACATGGACCTTTAGCAAGTCACATGATAAAACATATGTTTAGACAAGAAAAGGATCACATAGACAAAAAAAGCAATATTGTTGAGATTCAAAATATCAAACTTCTCTCCCCCCTTTTGATATTATCTAAAAGTAGGGGAGTAGAAGAGCATAAAACATATCTTCTCCTAGCACCACCAAAAACATGTAACCAAGAAATGAAACATGCAACCACAACACACATCAAAACAGAGTCGAGTACAACGAGAGAAACAAGCAACCTGTGTCATAATTAAAATATGGAGAGCATATCAATAAATCATACAATAGAGCATATGTAGAGTTATGATACATAGGATTAAGATTACAACACATAAGCATGTTCTAAAAAATAAATAGTTAGAGATGAAAGCAACATGATGATAGAAATAGTATAATTCATATACCGTGTCGAGATGTCTTTAGCACAAAATAGTCGAGAAAGATATATACGATTAACATCTAAGAGCTAAAAAATAAAACATCTAAATGTCTAAGCTATGTACATCTAGAGGTTCATCATCAGTAGCATCAACCTCACGCTCATAGTCCTCAACACTGTCTGAAGCTGAAGCAGTGACATCAACATTACCTTTCTTCGTCAAAACACCAACAAAGCCATCATCACCAGAACCATCCTCAGGTCCATCATCCTCAGTGGTCTCCTCATCATCTTCAGCCTCCTCATCAGCTTGGTCAGACATCTCTTCATCAACAGAAGGGCCGAAACCACAACTGGGCCAAAGCACATTCTTCTCATCCCAAGACATGCCATGTTCATGGATCTCCTTGGCCTAAGGGAAAGTGGGAGCAGAAGTACCAAGGCCGACAAATAGGGTAGTTATGGGGTCAACATGCCGAGGAAGCCGTGACGTCCCCAAATTTTCTAAAATTTAATCTGATGTGTGTGACGTCTAAATTGAAACCCTCATCTCAGCGAGAATCCCAATTTAAACACCCCACACTAGGCTAAGAAGAAGAAAATTAGAGGAAGTCAGAAGGAAACAATAGTAGTGCATGCACATGAATAATAATAAAACCATACAACACATGTTCAACATTCAACATATAATTACATAATAAATTGTTACAACATTTGGTATTACATATTGAATAGCAAACTTTTACATATACATGTACTACCACTAAACAACATGATCTTAATACAACATGTCCACCTGTACATAAGCTTGCCACACAACTCCCAACTATCATGGTTCTTCAAGATCACATGTCCACAACCTAAACAAAATATTACATGTCGTACACGTCAGCACAATATTCAAGAATATTATATAGAGTACTCCAACATGTATTTTTATATACCTCTCATTACTAAGGCTTGGCAATAAGATAAAACTAATACTTGCACAAAGATGTTCATTAATAAAAGAGAACACATATTTTAGGCACATTTTCCATTATATGTAAAGTTGATCAACCACATGCACTATTCGAACAAAGATAATTAGTGCTCACATGTACTATTCTTCCAAAGATATTTAGCACTTTTATAAATGCACTATTGTGCCAAAGAGATTTAGTGATCACATGTACTATTCTACCAAAGAGATTTAGTACTTCCATCAATACACTATTCTACCAAAGAGATTTAGTGCTATCATATAATGGATCAGATATCTTATGTTTCATATTTTCATAGACATATAAATATGAAAGATCAAGCAAGATATCATATAAGAACAACCATTTCATCCAATACCATATGCCAAGTATTTTGCTACACTTATAATACAAACATATTGTATAATAAGACAAGTAAGAGGTAATGGTGTAACTTGATCATATATATACTAATCACATTCTTGATGTCATCTATATCTTTGTCAAACCTTGATCAAGACAAGATCATATGTACTACCATCATATTCTTCATTACTTTATACCTTGTCTAAACCCTAATTATGTCCATTTTAGGGTTTAGTATAGTTCGTGAGGATATTCTTATTGTTATTTCTTATCTTACTCTTCTTGGTATTTAGGATTGATGTTACTGATGTTGTATTTTAGATTAGGATCAATAATTTGATTATTCAGTGGTATATAATTATGTGCACATATTAACCCTAGGTTACATGCATTAACCCAAACTGGGGTTTTCTCATCATTGTAGGATCATTTAACATGTAACATGATTTATATGCATAGTTATGATCTCAGATTTACATATTAGCTTCCACTTATTGATATGAGCTTATACTGAATATTCCATCATTTATTGACCACATCTGTATTTTCTACATTTTATTTAGGGTTATTATCCCTCAATAGCCATATTAAGAAAATTACATAATTTCATGCATCAACATTATAATTACTAACATTAAATAGATTACAAACATGGTTATGGATTCACTAACATGTTATCATAATTTTAGGCCATCATTTGATATTTATAACACATGATATAAGCATTTCACAACTTACATGATAACACCAAGGTTTGTGCATCAAAAGATTGATATTATGGTTTCATGGGGTTTACTCATTTTTCTAAACATTTTGGTATCTTATTTGTATTTTTCTGATAATCAAGCTGTTTACTACGAATTACCAAAAGACTATAATTTTTTGAGTATTTTACCTTTTCTGGCCAATCGCCAGCCGCCATGTGGCAACTCACTTACTCAGCTAGGCAGCGACCCGCCCGAGCTTGAACCGGCTGAGACCACGATTAAATTGGGCAGTCTGATTTGGCATTGATCTATTCACGGCTGTTGGACCTAGTCCATCCCTTTTTCCTTTCTCATGCTTCTCGCGTACATAACACAAACACCCGTTCTCCTACGTTCTCCTTTTAGCAGGATGTCGTTGCAAGGAAAGGCCTCTGATGATCAATCAACAGCGTGAAAGTGCACAATGTTAATCCATCAGGCCATTGATAGATCTGGGCATGTCGACCACACCTCCACGACTTCACAACTCCTTAGCTCTACCTTTAGAGGTTTGCTTCCACAAGCTCACCGTCATTGGTGCTGCTACGGTAGAGCAGAAGAGGCATCCTACCTATGCTCACTCTCACATCAATCTAAAGCTTCTAAAAGCTTCACAAGACCTCCACAAACACCTCTAATCCCTCCGATATCGGTGAGCATCTCTCTCGACATGCCTCTGACATCCACCTTGTCCTCCAACAAACTGTATGTCGTCAGCCACGGGGACCTTCACGATAACCACCAAAAATGCCAATTCCTTCTCCTTCAACCTCACCCTTTATTTTCTACTCCTCATATTCTCCTGGTCTCTGTCCTACCTTTACTTCCTTCTTCGTACCCAAGCTTTTGGCCGTAATGGAGAAGCAAAGAAGAGGGAGTGGTCATTCTCTCCCGTTTGCTCTTGCAACAAGGTATGAGAGGGGTCGAGATGTAGGGTTGGTCAAGGCGAAGAGACATGCCCACTTCCTATCCTTCATTGAGCCACAAACACAATGTGGGGGGTGATGGGGAGGTTGTGTCACCTATCTGTCCACTCCCTTGCTCTAACCGCAAGGTAGGAGACAACACAAGCACCCTCGATCTAACATCCTAGGGTCTTAAATCACCTGTCACTCAAAGCAATCTGTGGCTCCTCTCCAGACAACCTGCAACCACCAGATCAAGCATCCATGGTGCACAAGAAGCCACATAGCCACCACTTAAATGGGGCACGTGACACATCTAGCAAAACAAAACATTAGGCTAAATAATCAATTTTTTGGTAAACCCATACACCAATATTCACATTATTTCATGTTATTCAAACCTAACTAACTTCCTATAGGATACTCCAATTTCCACCATGTTTTAATTATAGCTTTACTACCTCTCAAGTTACATTATACTCAAATTTGGTGACAAAACTCAGCTATTTGATCATCCAATTTAATACTCCAAAAGGCATGAACATAGGGATCCTAATCATGATATCAACCTCAATCAACCATCAAACTTTACCAAAACATATGGAACTCTCAAATAACTCAAAATATGGATTCCAATATGTCATTAAGCATTCAAACAATTCCAAAAGTTCACTCCATCACATTCTACACACCTTAAAAGATATTTTGTCCTCAAAATTAAGACAGAAATCCAGTCCATCATAGAAGCACTCCTGGTGTAAGTGCAGGGGCAGGTCCACCAACAACAAAGGGTGTGGCAGTAGAAGCAGTAGGTGGAGGGACTGAGTAGAAGTTATTATATGAATAGGAAGCATAATCACCACCTACGTAGGGATGGTAGATAGGGTAAGGTTGGACACATGATAGGTTCATGGTTGACATGATCTACCAGAGATCCTGATGCATGTGCTCTTGAACCTGTAAGTTTTACGCCTACTGATACACCATGTAACCCATGAGGGATTCATTAGATACACGAAATGAGGTGTGGGGAGGTCGGTATGGAGGTGGAGGTGCCTGGGTGAGGGTATAGGCTCTAGGTGTGGTGGAAGAAAATGTAGGAAAAAATGTTTTCTTGATTGTGGTCTCACTGTACATACTCCTTTCTAGAGGGTTTGTAACGAAGATCAAGAAAAAGAGACTTCTCAGTCACAAAGGTGAAGAGAGCATAGATTAGGGCTGGGTAGGGTGGGTGGGTGTCTCGGGTATTCTTCCCAAAGTCAAAGCATGTCATGTGGTGGAGAATGTATCTAGACCATTTGACTCCAATGTTCTTCAAAAGACAATACATAATTGCTGCAGTATTCTCTACGATTTTAGTTTGATTCTTCTTGGGGTGAATATCACTGTTGACTACCAGAGCAAGTATGCGATTTTTGAGACCCAAGGAAGAGGATGGGATGGTTAACTTCTTCCTATAGGGTGTCTAAGGCTTGTTCAAGAATTTATGGATATCAGGGAGAGTAAGTCCATAATGCTTGTAGAAGGACTCAGGGTCAAGCAAGTCAAAATACTCAGGATAATCTTTCCTCCACGTGTCGGTTACCTCATTACCATTGAGAAACATATTCATGGCATCTTTTGAGATAGTGAATTTCTTACCAGCAATCATGGAAGTGATAATCACTTGAGTATTAGGAGGGGGTACAAGAGTGTCATAGTTCCATAAAAGATTGGTGCAAAATCCATGGACCGTGTAACACCCCTGACTTGGGTTTTTGAATAACCCTAGAAGTTTTGCTTAAGTAAGTTGCTTAGAACCTTGTCTTAATCTTTTAAAAAGTAATTAAGACTTGAGAAGAGTTTATTTTTTAATTTTGAACTTACTTGCAAATTGTTTGTTCCTTATATGATAACTTTGGTAAGAATTGCAATTCACCCAAATAAAGGATTTATGTGCAATCTATCACCTCTAGAATGTTCCTTATCTCTCTTAGTATCAATTTGAGTAAAGAGAAAGAAGGGGGCGCCTTGTTTGAGTCTTGGTTGAATGATAACATTCTTTGAGGTGAAAGAACCAAAGAAGTGTTGAGTGTCTTAGGTTGTATCAAGTTTTGAAGTGTATATGGGAGTTCTTATCAGATTGGAAGCCATAGAGGAGGTCCCATATTGATTTGCTGAACTTTGAAGGTGTTAATTATGGGCTAAGCACCTCAATTAGGTGAAACCTAATGGTTTGCATTTTCAAGAAAGATACACAAATAGTCGATATCATGCCTATGGGTTATCCTCAAGAGTAATGCATGGAAAGATAATTATGGTTGCATGAAGTCACCATGCAGGGACACATGTCACTTAAGCGCACATAGTGTTGACACCTTATACACACTCTCTTTCATGAACCTCAACTATATATACCTCTCTTTTCAACTCTTAGTAAACCATTTGACTCCTTTACTACTTCTTGCTTGGAGGACGATCCTAGGAGCTCAAGGAACAAAGAGAAGACCGAGCATCTTTCCTAAGGTGAAGCCACGATCGTCTTCAACCTTTGAAAGACTATTCTTCTTGGATCATGATTCTTTCCTTCTCTTCTTTCTTCACCAAATTCCTAACTATGGTATTTTCTTTCATATAGAAGTGTTGTGATTGAGTCTTAGATTTTTGATAAATCATCTTCAACCTTGGAACGTAGAGCTTTGAAGCTTGAATCTCTTGAGTTGATCTTGAGGCAGGTTATATAACTTGAACCCAATTTTATTATTATTCACCTTCTATCATGCAATACTTGGTGATTCCTTTTCTACTTTGATTTTCTTATTTGAATGATGGTTCGATGAGTTCTAATGAATATATAGGGCTATTTGTCCATGAACTAGAGTAGTTATGGATGAAGAGTTTGAGCTTGAAGATGATGAAACCGATATGCACAAACCGATATTGGTTTGTGGGAAACCCTAACCCGATACAAGGGCATAAGTATGGAAAGCGATACATATGAACTCCTATCCTTTTGGGTTGATTTCTTGAGTAGGACTATTGTTCTCTTAAGTATTTAACCTTTCACCTAAATGTTAAGAATATGGCAGGCTGATATCTATAAGATATCCAAGTTGACACGTGTTTGCACCATAACATTGATCGCCGAAATGACTTGTGATGCTTTAAAGAAATATGTTGTTGTTAGGTTGATATGTTAGTTGTTCTAAAAATGATATGCTATAAAGGCATTAGCTTGTCATGACCAAGAGATTTCTAGTGAAGATAGAATATCAAATGGTGATACTTTGGTTGAGTGTAGAGACTGACATGGTCTACTCTAATCCTAAATCATATATACTCACAAACTGATACATCTTTTTGCCCAATGCATGTGTGATGGAAGATACCCTTAGCCTGAATACTTTGTGAAAGTATAGACCATGCTTTATTAGAAGCCTTGTCCAATACACAAAGTAGTGTTGAGGCTGATAGGTGCAAAAGCTAAGGTGTTGAATGAGGGTTCTAACAGTACAATATAAACCCTAGAGGTTGATATCCCACGGTGAGCAATGGCTGATACTCAAAGGGATAACAAGGTCGATACCTTAGTTGATGTTGAGTGGTCGATACTCTAAGTTTAAGGGGTGGCCGATACCTTAGTTGATGTTGAGTGGCTGATACCCTAAGTTAATGAAGAGGCTGATACCCTAGTTGAAGGTGAGGGCGATATATAAGGGGTTGAAGTGGACAATACCCTAGTTGTTGATGAGTCCGATACATAAGTTGATGGTGTGGTTGATACCCTAGTTGTTGTGGGTTGGCTGATACACTAGTTGGTTGAGGTGGCTGATATACAACATGATGGTATGGTCGATACACACAAGAATACTTTATGGTCGATACACCTCAATCACCATACGAACGATACCACTCTAAGCATATCTAAAATGATAGAATTTGATATGCTTTGATCGACACAAGTAGATGTGTCTTGGCCGACTCAAATATATGTGTCTAGGCTGACACAAGTGATGTGTCTAGGCCGATACAAAGTTTGGAATGAAGGTTGATACACCTTGATGAGTGGAGGCCGATACACTTTGATGAGTGTAGGCCGATAAGTCACGAATACAATCAATGAATACATCATGAAAATAATGAGATGAATACACTTTAATAAGTGTAGGTTGATTACCCTAAAAGAAGGTGAAATCAATATAATAAGTATGTTGAAGTCAATATCCTAGTAAGGATGAGAAAGAAACTTGTATCTCATGTTGATAAACAATTGATGATATTTGATAAAGTATCCTTAAACATTTATGGAAATTAAATAGCTTTTATAATGTGAATAAGGGTTTGATTGATAAATATGCACTTGGAAACCCTAAATTAGTTACAAGGGAAAACCCTAACCCTAATTATGAGAGGGTTGCAATTTGAATAATTCTCTTTATGGCATGGTCATGATATTTTATTGATATTGCATTTGCTATGAAATCCTAATCATGCAAGTGTTATGAGATGATTAACATAGCCATGTATGAGCTATGATGATTTGGTATAATACATATTATATAAGGCCTTGCGATCCATGTAATATACTTATACAACAAGTATGATTTATATATGGGTCTGATGGCCTAGAGTTGGTTATTTCCTAATGAGAGGTGATACTGTTCAATAATGAACTGATGGTTTGATACCCAAGCATATGATCGTGATAATGATGATGGTGAAGGGATGAGATTCTGAATAAAGTATTCAGGGGGACTGAGATCCCATGATAAGTGTAATAAGATATGTACCAATTGATATAAGATCTCTTGAAAATATTACACTTTTATTTATAGCATTTATCTATAACTGATGTTTGTAACTTGATTGATGCTAAAAGATGATGTAATGAACTTAATATATAAAGTAAACTAAAAATGTAGTTGCCCTGAACATATAATCATTCAGTGTCAAGATCTGCTATGATGAAATGAGTTTTACTCCGAGCATATATTTTTGAATATGCGAGGGTGCAAGATGAGTATTACCTTGATTCTTTCAAACCCCAGGATTCGGCCTTGAGCCATTTTCCTAAAAAGAGTGTGGTTGTTGGCTGTAGCTCTATTGTAACATCGGGACTGGCAGTAAATCCATATCCCCAGAAGAGAATGGATGTAGGACATGACTGAATATATATAGAAGAAGGATTGACTGAAGGTCATACTCTGGATAGAGAACATTCTACGCGATGTATCTCTATAGCAAAGAGCCTCTATATGCCATGATAGCTAAAATGCAAAATGACTCATAATGTCATTGCCACTCTCGTACTAACCAAGAAAGTTGAGGTTGTGGATTCTGGCTCTTCCATATACCTATATGGTACTGATGCTAGCTTATCAGTGGTCAGTTGGAGATGGAAGGTATATTCCCATCTCCACATGGCATAATAAGATGGAATGTTTAAAGATGTAATCAGCCGTGTAACATATTTGTTTAAGGACCAAATACAGAAACATTGGTTGATGCCTTGCTTTGGTTTTATACTATTTAGTTGATAAAAGTTATACATGTTCTTCATATTATTTTTATAAGTAATTAAACTATGTATTGCTTAGTTGTAGATTCTTGAACTAATAACATATTGAGACTACTCTTCTCTACACATTATCAACAATTATATTGTTTAATTCAATATAGGTTGCTTCTGCTCTCATTCATAAAAGTTTAATTGTGATAATAATCATGTTGGTAGAGAGTTATATCTCTCACTGGAACAAGTTGTCTCATCTCATGGGTTCCACAACTTTTTAGGTGGACGTACACGAGGGAATAGAGACCGTGTTGCAGAAGGCTGGCATCAACAACAAGGACAATAGTAGCAACTCAGGTTGAGTGTGCTGCAATGTGTCTTGTAGATATAAAGTCCTATGTGTCATCCCTGTACTCTCAGGTCCTTTGGGAGATAGTACGAAAGAGTTTTATAATCCATTTGAGATTTTGGCTAGTACACCTCGATGCATGATGTTGCTTTTGTGTATGTTTTGGTAAAGCAACTATTATCTCAAATCCTTGCAAGGTGATGGAACATTATATGTACAAGTAAACCATGATGTATATATATGGTTTCATTCTTTCTAATAAGAGTTTCCTGGTAGTGTATCTCTTGGAAAAAAGGTTTTAATTTTTAGTGATTTTTGGTAATATGCAGTTAATGATTAATTCCGCATTGTTTTGTGCGATTAAGCTGTCGATTTGATAGCGATCATCACAATTTTTGGTATCAGAGCCTTAGATTTGTTGAGTCTATAGGGACATAGGATTAAGGTCATTGAGTATGTTCTAGTATCCTCCATTTTATCTTATTGTGACTTCTGCTTATATAGAAGAAGTAAAGCTCAAAGATGTCTAGAGAACATGAAGAACATGTTGCCGAGAGCAACATTGCTACACCAGGAAGAGGTGCAAGGGAACTTGTGAGAGAAGAACAAGTGCCTGAGAATCCCCAAGTGGACCAGACTATGCTAGAGAACCCTAATTTCCATGTTATGTTTGGGAAATTTATGATGACAATAACACATATGGCGGATAGGATACCAGTACCACCCCCTAGGGCACCAGTTCATAATGAAGCTTTGAGTTCTAGTAAGACTTTTGAACAGCTACGCCATATGGGAGCCATAAAATATGCTGGAACAACTAACCCAGCAAATGTAGATCTATGGTTCATTGAGTTAGAAAAAGCCTTTAAGATCCTTAGAATCCCAGAAATTGATAAAGTTAGGCATGCTATGTACTTGTTAAAGGGAAGTGCTGGCCACTAGTGGGCCATTGAAGAAGAGAAAAGGCCTAATGTTGAGGTCAAATGGGAGGAATTTTGACATGAGTTCACCCATAAGTAATTTCCTCATACGTACCTAGATGAAAAAATCTCACAGTTTGAACAGATTAGGCAAGGGCCTATGAAGATTAATGAGTATGAAGCTAAGTTCATAGAGCTTTTGCGGTTTTGTTTGCACATGGCTACTACAGACTAGGAGAGGATTCAACATTTTGAAAAGGGTTTGAACTCTGAATTGACTATACATGCAGCTGATCTAGAGAATAGAGAGAGCTTTGATACATTTGTGGAATCAGTTAGAAGGATATAGAGATCAGTAGCTGATAAACGTGAGGCCAATTTAAAGAAAGGATCTACCCAGTTCCAGGGACAAAGGTCTAGAAGCTATAAGAAACTAAGGTTTTCTGCACCATGAACACCACAAATGTTCAGTGCTCAGACACAATGGACGTCAAGTAAGGGTATAGGCCGTAATTTTCCACTTTCTGGAGCCTAAAGTATGACATCAATTTTAGTGATAGGGCCATTTAGGCTATAGTAGGAGACAAGAATCTTCTACAAGTGTGGGAAGACAGGAGATCTAAAGATAGAGTGTCTAGTAAGAAATATTGAGGTAACTCAACAATCAAGGCAGAGCCAACAAGGCTCTCAGAGGCAACCGTTCAGTAGTGGTGCAAGAGGACAAGGACGTGGACATGTGTCTCAAGTAGGTTCATCTGCACAAGGTAACAAAGGATGTGGTCGGCAACATGCAACAATGAAATTCTATGGTATGAGTCATCCGGAAGCAGTGGTTAACCCACAAGTCATGACATGTCAGATGGAATTATTTCATTCTAATATGTCTTCATCTTGCTTCATATCTATTTTTATTGACCCGAGTGCTACACATTTCTTTATCACTCAAGAAGTGATTCATAACTATCTTTTTCCTGTTAGTCATTGAACATATAACTTACTATTAGAAACTCTGTTAGTTGGTTCCGCAGTGTTACAAGAGGTATGCTCTCCCTGTGTTCTTTCTTTATTGGAACACAACATTCAAGTGGATATTATACCACTTGAGATGCATGGATATGATGTAATCCTTGGGATGGAGACCTTGTAAAAGTATAAAGTAGTCTTGGATTGTGGTTCCAAGAAAGGTATGTTCACATATGGTGGTAAGACATGGATCTTTCAGGGAGATAGGAAGATTCTTTCAACATGTCTAGTATTAGCAATGATAGATGAGAGATTTTTGCAACATGGGTGTGAGGAATTCTTAGCACATGTTGTGGATACCAAGGTAGAAAGTCCTAGTATTCTAGAAGTACCAGTTGTCAAGGAGTTTAAGGATGTGTTTCCTGAGGAATTTCCTGATGTTCCTCCACCGTGAGAGATTGATTTCAAGATCAATCTAGTTCCCAGTATGCAATAGATAGGTCAAACACCTTATAGGATGACACCTTCTGAGATGGCATAATTAAAGAAACAATTGCAAGAGTTACTTGACAAAGGTTTTATACGACCAAGTACATCGCCGTGGGGTGCTCCAGTACTTTTTGTAAAGAAAAAAGGATGGGTCTATGAGGCTATGTACAAACTATAGACAATTGAATAAGGTGACAATAAAGAACAAATATCCTCTACTAAGCATAGATGATTTATTTGACCAGTTTTGAGGTGCAACGATGTTTTGTAAGATAGACCTGAGATCAGGATATCACCAGTTATGAATTAAGGAAGATGACATACCCAAGTCAGCATTTAGGATAAGGTATGGTCATTATGAGTTCATAGTTATGTTGTTTAGACTAACTAATGCACCAACAACATTTATGGATCTAACGAATAGAGAGTTCCAACCATTCCTTGATCAGTTCATAGTAGTCTTCATAGATGACATTCTAATATACAGTCGAGATAGCCAACAACATGAACAACATCTTCGACAAGCATTGACCTTGTTGAGACAACACAAACTATATGCTTTAGCAAATGTGAGTTTTGGATGTCAGAAGTATCATTCCTAGGACATATTATATTTTTTAAAGGTATTTGTGTTGATCCTAAAAAGGTAGAATCTATTCTAGAATGGGAACAATCCAAGACACCAATAGAAATTCACAATTTCCTAGGATTGGTAGGTTACTACAGAAGATTTATCAAAGACTTCAGTTATGTAGCATTACCCCTAACTAGGTTAACTAGGAAGGATGTTCCTTTTGTCTAAAATGACAAGTGTCAACGCTCTTTCCAGTTGTTGAAGATAAAAATTGACCAGTGCACCAGTGTTAGTGTTACCTGAGCAAGGGAAAGGATACATTGTCTTTTGTGATGCTTCAAAGAATGGTTTGGGATGTGTGTTGATGCAGGATAAACGAGTGGTTTCTTTTGCCTCTTGACAGATTAAGAAACATGAGGAGAATTATCCTACACACAATTTGGAATTAGCTACAGTGACTCATGCCTTGAAAATCTGGAGACATTACCTGTAGGGGAGAAGTGTCCAATTTTCAGAGACCATAAGAATCTAAAGTACATATTTTCACAACAAGAATTAAACTTGAGATATCATCACCGGATGGAACTAATCAAAGATTACGATTGTATGATTCATTATCATCCATGAAAAGATAATATGGTGACAGATGCGCTAAGCAGAAAGTCATCATCTTCATTCACAAATAGAGCACAGTTCAACTCTTTGGTATGTCATAAGAGGGACATGCTAGTTTCCTTAAGATAGATGAATGTACAGCTAGAAGTATCTTTGCTTGCTAGATTGTTGGCAAAGATGCAAGTTAAACCTACATTGAGACAACAAATTAAAGAAGCACAACAAGCTAATATTGTGGTTTAGCAGATCATATCAAAATATGGCAGTGAGAAGCGGGATGGTTTTCATGAGTTAGAAGATGGAACAATTTGTTACTATGGTAGAATCATGGTATCTGATATTAATGACTTAGGAAAGATAATTATGGAATAAGCTCACTCATCTATGTATGCTATGCATCTAGGAAGTACCAAGATGTATCACAATCTAAAGGATATGTATTGGTGGCCTAGTTTGAAGAAGGATGTAGTTGAGTTCGTTATGCAGTGTCCACTGTGTCAGCAAGTTAAGGTTGAGCACCAGAAGCCAGCATGAACATTACAACCATTACCTATACCAAAGTGGAAGTGGGATCACGTGACAATGGGTTTGTAGTTGGGTTGCCTAGAACAACCTAGGGTTATGATTCCATTTGGGTGATTGTTGATAGGTTGACAAAATCTACACATTTTCTTACTATTAAGACAAAATACACCGATGAGAAACTTGCATAGGTTTATGTAGATGAGATAGTGCGGTTGCATGGAGTTCCAACAATTATTGTGTCAGACAGAGGTCCACAATTTACAAGTCACTTTTGGGAGTGATTACACACAACTTTGGGTACATAGTTAAAGTTTAGCACTGCTTTCCACCCTCAGACAGATGGACAATCTAAAAGGACTATATAGACTTTGGAAGACTTGCTTAGGACATGCATTCTTCGGTTTGTAGTTGGGATATACATTTGAGCTTGATAGAGTTTGATTATAATAACAGTTATGAGAACAACATTGACATGGCAACATACAAAGCATTATATGGTAGACGTTGTAGATCTCCATTATGCTGGTATGAAATGGGAGAATACCAACTTCTTGGTCCTAAACTTATGCAACAGACAACAGAAAAGATTAAAGTAATGCAACAACAATTGAAATCTACATAGGATAGATAGAAATCATATGTTGATAATCACCGTAGACCTTTATAATTCCAAATCAGAGACAGAGTGTATCTCAATGTCTCTCCTTGGAAAGGTATTCTCAAATTTGGGAAGAAGGGTAAGTTGGCTCCTAGATTTATGGGACCTTATCTGATGATAGAACATGTTGGAAAGCTATCCTATAAGTTGGAATTTCCACGTGAGTTGCATATAATACATCTAGTGTTTCATGCATCTATGTTGAAAAAATGTCACCCTGATACAAAGCTTGTATTACAACATGTAGAGGTAGAATTGGATGAGGATATATCCTATGTGGAAGGTACAGTGTTGATTCTTGATAGAAGAATCAAGAAGTTGAAAATGAAAGACGTAGTGCTTGTGAAAGTTCTTTGTCATCATCATGGCATTGAAGAAGCCACATGGGTATTGGAGGAAGATACGAGGAGGAAGAACCCTTCTCTTTTCTCTTGAGATTTTGGGGACAAAATCCTTGTTAGGGGTTGATAACTTGTAACACCCCTAACCTGGGTTTTAGATAACCCTAGAAGCTTTGCTTAAGTAAGTTTCTTAGAACCTTGTCTTAATCTTTTGAAAAGTAATTAAGACTTGAAAAGAGTTCATTTCTCAATTTTGAACTTATTTGCAAATTGTTTGTGCCTTATATGATAACTTTGGTAAGAATTGCAATTCACCCAAATAAAGGGTTTATGTGCAATCTATCACCTCTAGAATGTTCCTTCTCTCTCTTAGTATCAACTAGAGGAAAAAGAAAGAAGGGGGTGCCTTGTTTGAGTCTTGGTTGAATGATAACACTCTTTGAGGTGAAAGAACCAAAGAAGTGTTGAGTGTCTTAGGTTGTATCGAGTTTTGAAGTGTATATGGGAGTTCCTACCAGCTTGGAAGACATAGAGGAGGTCCCATATCAATTTGCTAAACTTTGAAGGCGTTCATGATAGGCTAATAACCTCAAGTAGGTGAAACCTAATGGTTTGCATGTTCCTTGTAAAAGTGTTATTGGTTTGAACATAAAGCAA
The DNA here is from genome assembly GCA_963693085.1 of Alisma plantago-aquatica. Classification (NCBI taxonomy): domain Eukaryota; kingdom Viridiplantae; phylum Streptophyta; class Magnoliopsida; order Alismatales; family Alismataceae; genus Alisma; species Alisma plantago-aquatica. The sequence goes on from OY856411.1 coordinate 99,332,090, forward strand.
GATTGAGTGATGATATCTTATCAAGCAAGATACCCAAATGGTCGATATCATGCCTATGGATTATCCTCAAGAGTTTTACATGGCAAGATAATTATGGTTGCATGAAGTCATCATGCATGGACATGTGTCACTTAAGTGTACATAGTGATGACATCTTATACACACTCTCTTTCATGAACCTTAACTATATATACCTCTCTTTTCACCTCTTAGTAAACCTTTCGACTCCTTTACTTCTTGATTGGAGGATGATCCTAGGAGCTCAAGGAAAAAAGAGAAGACCAAGCATCTTACCTAAGGTGAAGCCATGATCGTCTTCAACCTTGGAAAGACTATGCTTCTTGGATCATGATTCTTTCCTTCTCTTCTTTCTTCATAAAATTCCTAACTATGGTATCTTCTTTCATAGAGAAGTGTTGTGATTGAGTCTTGGACTTTTTATAAATCATCTTCAACCTTGGAACATGGATCTTTTGATCTTGAATCTCTTGAGTTGATCTTGAGGCAAGTTATATAACCTGAACCCAATTTTATTATTATTCACCTTCTATCATGTAATACTTGGTAATTCCTTTTGTACTTCGATTTTCTTGTTTGAATGAGGGCTCTATGAGTTCTAATGAATATATAGGGCTGTTTTCCATGAACTAGAGTAGTTATGAATGAAGAGTTTGAGCTTGAAGATGATGAAATTGATATGCACAAACTGATATTTGTTTGTGGGAAACCCTAACCCAATACAAGGGCATAAGTATGGAAAATGATACATATGAACTTCTATCCTTTTGGGTTGATTTGTTGAGTAGGACTACTGTTCTCTTAATTGTTTAACCTTTCACCTAAAATTTAAAAATATGACAGGCTGATATCTATAAGATATCCAAGTTGACACATGTGTTTGTACCATAACATTGATGGCCGATATGACTTGTGATGCTTTAAAGCAATATGTTGTTGTTAGGTCGATATGTTAGTTGTTCTTAAAATGATATGCCTCAAAGGAATTAGCTTGTCATGACCAAGAGATTTCTAGTGAAGGTGTAGAATATCAAATGGTGATACTTTGGTTGAGTGTAGAGGCCGACAAGATCTACTCTAATCCTAAATCCGATATACTCACAAACCGATACTCCTTTTTGCCCAATGCATGTGTGATGGGCGATACCCTTAGCCCGACATACTTTGTGAAAGTATAGACCATGTTTTCTTAGAATCCTTGGCCGATACACAAAGTAGTGTTGAGGTGGATAGGTGCAAAAGATAAGGTGTTGAATGAGGGTTCATCTAATACAATATAAACCCTAGAGGTCGATATCCCATAGTGAACAATAGCCGATACTCAAAGGGATAGAAAGACCGATACCTTAGTTGATGTTGAGTGGTCGATACTCTAAGTTGAAGGGGTGGCCGATACCTTAGTTTATGTTGAGTGGCCGATACCCTAAGTTGATGAAGAGGCTGATACCCTAGTGGAAGGTGAGGCTGATATACAAGGGGTTAAAGTGGCCAATGTCCTAGTTGTTGGCGAGGCTGATACATAAGTTGATGATGTGGCTGATACCCTAGTTGTTATTGGGTGTATGATACACTAGTTGGTTGAGGTGGCTGATATACAACATGATGGTATGGCCGACACACACAAGAATACTTTATGGCCGATACACCTCAAGCACCATACAAATGATACCACTCTAAGCATATCTAAAATGTTGGCATTTGACATGATTTGACATACACAAGTAAATGTGTCTTGGTCGACACAAGTTGATGTGTCTTGGCCGACACAATTATATGTGTCGAGGATGACACAAGTGATGTGTCTAGGCCAATACAAATATTTGAATGAAGGTTGATACACCTTGATGAGTGGAGGCCGATACACCTTGATGAGTGTAGGCTGATACATCTTGAATACAATCAATGAATACATCACGAAAATAATGAGATGAATACACTTTAATAAGTGTAGGTTGATAACCCTAAAAGAAGGTGAAATCAATATAATAAGTATGTTGAAGTCGATATCCTAGTAAGGATGAGAAAGAAACTTGTACCTCATGTTGATAAACAATTGATGATATATGATAAAGTGTGCTTGAACATTTATGGCAATTAAATAGCTCTTATAATGTGAATAAGGGTTTGATTGATAAATATGCACTTGGAAACCCTAAATTAGTTACAAGGGAAAACCCTAACCCTAATTATGAGAGGGTTGCGATTTGAATAATTCTCTTTATGGCATGGTCATGATATTTGCTTGATATTGCATTTGCTATGAAATCCTAATCATGCAGGTGTTAAGAGATGATGAACATAGCCAGGTATGAGATATGATGATTTAATATAATATAGATTATATAAGTCCTTGTAAGGCATGTGATATACTTATATACAAGTATTATTTATATATGGGTCTGATGGCCTAGAGTTGGTTATTGCCTAATGAGAGGTGATACTGTTCAATAATGAACGGAGGGTTTGATACCCAAGTATATGATCATGATAATGATGATGGTGAAGGGATGTGATTCCCAATAAAGTATTCAGGGGATGGACATCCCAGGATAAGTGTAATAAGATATGTACCAATTGATATAAGATCTCTTGAAAATATATTACACTTTTCTATATAGAATTTATCTATAATTGACTCTTGTAACTTGATTGATGCTAAAAGATGTTGTAATGCACTTAATATATCAAGTAAACTAAAAATGTAGTTGCACTGACCATAGAATCATTCAGTGTTAGGATCTGCTGAATGATGAAATGAGTTTTACTCATAGCACATATTTTTGAATATGCAAGGGTGCAAGACGAGTATTACCTTGCTTCACTCAAACCCCAAGATTTGGCATTGAGCCATTTTCCTAAAAAGAGTGCGGTTGTTGACTGTAGCTCTATTGCAACATCAGTATTGGTGGTAAAGCCATATCTCTAAAAGAGTATGGTTGCATGCCATGACTCAATATATATAAGCAGGATTGACTATAGGTCATACCTTGGATAGAGAACATGCTACACATTGTATCTCTATAGAGAAGAGCCTCTATATGCTAGGCTAGCTAAAATGCATAATGACTCATAATGTCACTGCCACTCTCATAATCACCGAGAAAGGAGAGGTCATGGATTCTGATTCTTCCATAGACCTATATGGTACTGATGATAGCTTCATAGTGGTTAGTTGGAAATGGAAGGTATATTCCCATCTCCACATGGCATAATAAGATGGAATGTTTAAAATGTAATCAGTCGTGCAGCGTATTTGTTTAAGGACCAAATACAGAAACATTGGTTGATGCCTTGCTTTGGTTTTATATTGTTTACTTAATAACAATTATACATGTTCTTCATATTCATTTTATAAATAATTAAATGATCTATTTCTCAGTTGTATATTCTTGAACTAATAAGATATTAATACTACTCTTCTCTGCACATAATCAATAGTTATATTTTTTTAATTCAATATAGGTTGCTTCTGCTCTTATTCATAAAAGTTTAATTGTGATAATAATACTGGGACAAGTTGTCTCACCCCGTGGGTTCCAAAAATTTTTAGGTGGAGGTGCACGAGGGAATAGAGACCATGCTGCAGAAGGCGGGCAACAACAACAAGGACAATAGTAACAACTCAGGTTGCGTGCGCTGCTATGTGTCTTGTAGATATAAAGTCCTACATGTTATCCATGTACTCTCAGGTCTTTTGGGAGATAGTGCGTAAAGAGTTTTATAATCGATTTGAGATTTTGGCTAGTATGCCTCGATGCATAATGTTTCTTTTGTGCATGTTTTGTTAAAGCAACTGTTATCTAAAATCCTTGCAAGGTGATGGACCATTGTATGTACAAGTAAACAATGATGTATATATATGGTTTGGTTCTTTCTGATAATAGTTTGCTGGTAGTGGATCTCTTGGCAAAAAGGTTTTAATTTTTAGTGATTTTCGGTAATCTACTGTTAATGATTAATTATGCATAGTTTTGGTACAATTAAGCTGTCATTTTTACAGAGGTCGTCACAAAATACCCTGGTGCTTGTAATGGAACTATGAAAGCACTAACATTCAACACTCAGAGCTTCTAGATGATGGTCCTAAAGCAACTCAGCTATGTCATCTATCAATTCTTATTTACGCGGACGAGTCTCAAACAAGGCACAAAAAGTAAAAGGGTTCCTAGGAAGGAGCTCCTTGTACCTATTTAGAGCTTTGGTTGAAACAAAGAAGGTGTCATCATAAGGAATGAGGTGCGAGTTAGAGGATGATGATGGTTCTCTAGTAGGTGCGACCCTCTTTCTTCTATTTGAGGCAATGGAGGCGAAATGGAGAAGATTGAGAGACCAAATAAGAGAGAAACACCACCAAAGGCCATCTAACCACCTAGGAAAGATAGGAAAAGATCCTAGGTAGGTCAAACAAAGGCTTGATAGGGCTAGGAGAGGGAAGGTCAGGGCTAGGGTTGAGAGCTTGAGAGAGTTGGAGTGAGGATTGGTCAACTTTTCTCTAGTTGAGAGGGAGAATAGTTGGCCGAAACCTACTTAAGGAATGGTCCATCCTGGCCATCATTCGAGTCTTGTGAGAAAGAAACTCGACCGAATGGCTTTTTACAAAAGCCCTCGGCCACCAATCGGTCGAGTTGGCAACTCAGTTCACAAAAATTCTGTCCCAACTTTAGAAATTTTACTTTCTAGACATTTGAGTGCTAATTAAATTTATATTTTGGTCCATTTTGCATTTTATACATACTTAGGAACATATCACTCATCATTATGTACTATTTAGTAGTAAAACAATCATTTGCGAGAAATACCCAAAATAAGCGAAAAACAAGGCATAAGAACATGAAATTTTAGCACTTTAGCAAGCAAGGGTGATCAAGACATGAGAAAAGCACACAAGATAGATAGAAACTAGCTAGATGGAAGATTAGTATCATCCAAAGTAGTTATGAGTAGTTTAGATCTAATAAATTAAATTTCTCTCTACCTAGAGGTTTAGTAAAAATGTCCGCCAACTGATTTTCTGTGTCCACATGCATGATATAAATATCCTTTTTGGCAATGTGTCATGAAGAAAATGATGAAGAACCTCTATATGCTTGGCTCTACTTTGCAATATAGGATTGTAATATAAATTGGTTGCACTATTATTGTCATAAAAGATAGGAAAAGCATCAAAATAAATGTTAAAGTCTTGGAGCATTTGCTTCACCCATAGAACCTGGGCACAACAACTCTCGGCTGCAATGTATTCAGCCTCGATAGTTGATAGTGCCACTGTGCTCTGTTTCTTGGAATACTAAGACACCAAACATGGTTTTAGGAGGAAGTAAGTGCCACTTATGCACTTTCTATCAATCAAACATCCTACATAATCATCATCACTATAAGTAGTAAGAGTAAAGTCCCTTGACTTAGGATACCATAGTCTAAAATTTTGGGTTTTGGCTAAGTACCTTAAAATCCTCTTAACAGTTATAAAATTTGATTTCTTAGGATTTTATTGAAAGCGAGCACACAAGCCAACACTAAACATTATGTCAGGTCTATAGGTAGTTAAATAAAGTAAACTTCCAATCATACCTCTATAGAGCTTCTCATCCACTTTCTGACCTTCTTCATCTCTATCAAGTTTGGTGGTGTTTGACATGGGGGTGTCCATCGACTTGGTGTTCTCCATATCAAAGCACTTAAGTAGCTCACTTGTGCACTTGCCTTGGTTGATGAAGTTCCCATATTTAGTTTGCTTCATTTGAAAGCCGAGGAAGAATGTAAGTTCACCCATCATGCTCATCTCAAACTCACTCTGCATAAGATCAGTAAACTCCTTGCAAAGATCAAGATTAGTTCTGCCAAAAATGATACCATCAACATAAATTTGAATGATTAGAGAATTGTAGAAGTGTGTTTAAGGAACAAGGTAAAATCATTTTTTCCCATGATATAACCATAATCTAATGAAAAGTTCTTTAATTTCTCATACCAAGCTCGAGGTGCTTCTTTGAGTCCATAGAGAGCATTTTGTAATAAATAGACATGATTTGGAAAACTATCATGTTCAAAGTTTGGAGGTTGAGAAACATATACTTCCTTCTCAATTGTACTGTTCAAAAATGCACTTTTAACATCCATTTGATATATAAGAAAGTTCTTATAAACAGCAAAATCAAGCAACATTCTGATGGACTCAAGTCTAGCTACATGTGTATATGTTTTATTAAAATCAGTGGTGGACCCAGAAACTTGAGGGAGGTGAGGCCATGCCACGTTATATTCTTTTTCTATCTACACTCCATCAATAGATAAAAAACAAAATGTTAATATACAATCAAAATTTGTGAAAAATGAAATTATGGTTCATATTTAGAGAAAATTGATATAAATGTTATGTCTTAAAATCAATATAAATTCAGAATGACCAAACTTCAAATACTATGGCATTTGAGAATTTTAGATTAGGTTTACTTTTTTTTCTTCATATGAAGTGGATGCACGCATCTAGTGTGTATGCATCCCTATTGGCTTCTCAGTTTGACACCATATGATACGATAAAGTGGTTACAAAAGAAGCTCAATAACTTCCGTACTTCTCTCGTTGCATATAATGTGAGATTGCCTCGCCCATAATATCAAAAGAGAGATGTACATATAGGAAACTTGTAGAGCATATCTAGAAAACTTTTTCCTTTTGGTATTTGTGTTAAACTATATTTCTAAAAAATAAGACAGGCCGTATTTTATAAGTATCTTTATGGGATGTTTCTTAAGAAACTTCTATAAGTATCTATCAATCAAACAAAAGAGTAAAAAAACACCCCTATTACAAACCCACAATTCTCTACTTAGATAACTAATATTTTATGATCATTGAAAAATAATTTTTATTATCATACTTCATTAGAACTGAGGAATACATAACTCCATATTACATATCTTTCCCAAGGCTCGTATCTCTATTCTTTTTTCATACAATCTATCTCTTTTGGCCCCCTTATTTCATGATTTTAATTCCCTATATCAGGATTATATTACCTCTTCGACTCCCCCCCACCCACCACTACTCCTATACTCTTTCCTCTCGGTCATTCACTCTTTACTTTTTCATTATACAACGTTTCTACATGTGCTTTTATTCACATAACGGTATGGCAGATGTGCCTAATCAACTTCTTCATGCACATTAATTCATGGACCAGTGCAACAACTCAGCCTGGTCAAGCGGCCAAAGTGGGAAACATGTGAGGCCAGGAATTTTTTTTGCCTTCTAATCAGTAAATCTGGATGCACACCGGTGAGGCCATGACCTCAGGTGGCCTGGCTATGCATCCGCCACTGATCAAAATCTATACCTTCATGTTGATTGTAGCCTTGAGCCCCTAACCTTGCTTTGTTTCTTACCACCTTGCCACTTTCATCTAACTTGTTGTGGTAGACCCACTTGCTACCAAAGATCTTTCTATCACATGGTCTTGGTCTAAGAGTCCACACTTTGTTCTTCTCAAATTTCTCTAGTTCTTCCTGCATGGCTAGGATCCACTCATCTCCCCAAGAGCTTCTTTGACATTCTTTGGCTTGAGTTGTGAGATGAAGGCACTGTTGGCTTGTTCTTTGTTGTAGGAAGCATGTGTCTTCACTCTTTCAAAGGAGTCACATATGATTATCTCTTTAGGATGATTCTTTGCAAAGCAGGGAGTTGGATCCTTCTTTTCTTCATCTATTTCTTATTCTTGAGTGGCCACCTCCTTTCCTTTTCAGGTTATGTTGAGTTCTTTAAAGATATGAATTACTTCATCTTTTACTTTACCTTTCTTGTTGTCCCCAAAAGTAATCGATCCTCCTTTCTTCTTTATGAAATTGTTGAAAATGACTTATATCACCTATCATGTGCTTAGTGCAACAACTATCAACAATCGATTTTCCTTTTTCCTACAGGAAAGGAGAATGTCAGTTTCCAACTCAAGCTTTGGGATTTGGTGTTATCTTGGGGACCCACTTCATCTTTGGATTGGTCCCCTCAGGCTTATACAGATAATAAGTAGAATAATGATCATCACTCTTGCAATGAGAAGAAATCATAGGGTTCTTTGAGCCAGAAGACTCCCCTTGGAAGAAAGGAGTTTCCTTACTCTTATTCTTACCTTTGGCATTACTCTTGCCCTTACGAGCTTCCCCTACAAATCCTAAACCACTATTACCACTTTGTTTGGTAGAGTGATCAAGGATTTCATTTAGGGAGTTATTCACTTTCAGGAATTTCTATAGAGAGGCTTAAAGTCTATGATTGTCATCCGTAACAGAGATAACAGTTGAAGACAAACTAGCAAGATCATCTCTAGAATATACAAGGTCAACTTCTAAATAGAGGGCTTTAGTCAAATAAGTATCCTTTTCAAGAGTAATAGAAGCAACATCATTACTAGGAAAAATAGGTCTAGAAGATAAACCATTAACTTGAACAAGTAACCTAGCATTTCACATTTAATCAACTGAATTTCTTTGGTATAAACATCTCTCATATCTTTGTGAGCATCACTAACAATCTGAAGTTCATAATTTTCAATTTTAAGTAACTCAAACTCATTAAGGCACTTTTTGTTATCTTCCTTAAGAGATGCAATATTCTTAAGATAGAAACCATTCTCTACTTCAACTCCATTGTATTGGAGTTCAAGATTAAGAAATTGGCCTTGAAAGGACTCAATGCTCTCAAGATGAATTTTCTCATTTTTATCAAGAATATCAAGCTTAGCATACAAGTCATCAATAATTTTACCTAATCTCTTATTTTTGGATTTACAACCTGAATAAGAAGAATGAGTAACATTAAGCATGTCAATAAGAGTTTCTTTAGCTAACTCATGCATGCTTTCCTCACTTGCCTCACTTATCTCACCAATGTCTTCACTTGTGGAGGCCATGAGTGCAAGGTGGCATTCTCCACCTTCATTGGAGCTTGAGTTAATAGAGGATGAACCTTCCCAAGCAGCATGAGAAACATCTTTGTGCCTCTTCTCCTTCTTATCCTTCCTTTTGTATTTGCTAGCTTTATTGTAGTCTTCCTCCCTCTTAGAGATGCTCTTGTGGTGTGACTTTCTAGCCTTAGGACATTCACTCTTGTAGAATCCTTTTGACCACACTTGTAGCACCTTGGAGTAGATGAATAAGATTACTTCCCTTTCAAGTGCTTTCCCTTGGAGAAGTTGGCTTCATGCTCACTAGGGCCATAATCTCACTAGAGGAGGAGGGAGAGGTCCGACAAGCAAGTTGTTGTTGAAGAAAGAAACAACATTCACCATGATTATCACATTGGCAAGGTGAAAATCACCTACCCAACCCCTAAAGATGTGAAGATACCTTCTGATTGAGCTTGTCGGGATCCTCTTTGGATCTTTCCCAACTGGCCAACCAAAGATGACTCCAAAACTATGGCTCATAAAGCTATGGAAGAGGATCACAGAGTTTTGTGGGCTGATTACGAAGATGCCTAGAACATGATTGAAGGGTGGGTCATCAATGCAATCTACAACACAAAATCTACAAAATACATACAATTGCTCATCCACCACATGAAGAATGTGGATGAGATCTAAAATTGGTGTGTAGATGACAACAACATCGCGAAAACTAGTTCATCTCACAAACCCAAAAAAAGCCCATTAGAAGAGAGGCACCCGAATGTGGTATAGGTACCATAATGGCTATTCAGTGAAAATTTACCAAAACCATGTTCCCCCAAAAAATCCTTAGAATATGCAAAATCTACAAAATTCCAAAAAAATTACAAAATTAAAAAAAAACTTAAAAATAGTTGAAGACAAGATGGACCTCTAATTAAGGGTGTGCTGACTACCTATCATGCTAGTATCTATATCTACAATGATGAAGACACTAAGTTCAAAGACATCCCCATCTCATAGTATATGACAAAGGAGCATAACACTTTTCATATTAATGAAAAGATGAAGACAATGAATGCCAGCTCAGACCGGGAGCAACACAAAGTCAAAATAGAGATACATCTACCTCATAATATCAAATAACAGTCGATAAAGCTTCTATACCACTACATGGATGTGTTTGCATGGAGCTACTTAAAAACTCTTAGGTTGGATGAAGAGATCATAGTTCACTGACCGTCTATCATCCTCATTCACCCTATCAAGCAAAAGGCTACATGAATGCAGCTTGAGAAGAGCCTCAAGACTAGGGAAGAAGTTCACAAGAAGTACAATGCTAGTTTTTTTTGAGCCAGTCGACTATCCTATATGGCTCACTGATATTGTAACATTACCAAAGAAATATGAGAAAGTACAAATGTGTGTGGACTATCACTATCTCAACAAGGAATCCCCTAAGGATGACTTTTCACTTCCAGACATAGACATACTCATTAACAATACAACCGACCATGCACTCCTCTGCTTCATGTATAGGTTCACTGATTAGAACCAGATTAAGATGGACCACAAAGATGAAGAGAAGGAATTCTTCATCATAGAGTGGGGATATTTTTGTTATCTGGTCATGCCATTCAACCGTCAAGAATACTGGAGCTACATATTAAAGAGCGACGATCACTCTCTTTTGTGGTTTGATGCACATGAAGGTGGAGGTCTATGTGGATGACATGATAGCCAAATCTAAAAACCTAGAGGACCACATTGAAAATATAACTATGAGGATTCTCTCTATGATTGAATCCAAGCAAGTACACCTTTGGGGTTGTATCATGTAACCTATTTCATTATTTTTGAAAGTAAGATGAATCAAAGTTGACCCTAGAAGGCACATGCTATTTGGCAAATGTCATCCCACATTATAGATAAGGAATAATTAGGGCTACTCAATCACCTTTAGTACATCATCCTCTTCATCACCAAGCTTACACCTATACGTGATCCTATTTTGCAAGCTATTGAAGAAGAACTCTGACTCCAGATAGAATGAGAAATGTGAAGGGGTGCTTTAGAAACTAAAAGACTACCTTTCCAATGCACCACTTTTGAGGCTGACAGTGCCAGGGTACCCTCTTGACCTTCAATTATCAATCTATGAAACATTGTTGGGAGGAGTCCTGAGATAATCAATTACTAAGGGATAACACGCCATCTACTATCTATATAAGAAATTCAATGATACTAAGGCCCACTACAATACAATTGAGAAGTATTGCTATTCCTTTATACATGCAACAAGAAAGTTGTGTCATTATTTGATGATGTATCCATCACAAATGATCGCCAAGCATGATCCTCTCTATTATTTGTGAGATCTCCCTACTCTTAATAGAAGATTCACCAAGTGGCAAGTAATGCTTTTATAGTTTGACATCACTGATCTATCAATTGAACAAAGTCAAAGCACAAGTTATGGCTGATCAACTAGTCGATACACAACTCCTAGAAGATGTGACATGTGACTATGAATCCCAAATGAAGACATAGGGATGATCATCCCACCAGATGTAGTTATTTTTCTAGTTATAGACATGTGGAAAATCTACCTTGATGTAGTTGTTAATTGTAAAGGAGACAAAATAGTAATAGTAACCCTTCAGAACCCCTGGGGAGAACAAATTCCATTAGTAAGATGGAATTTCAATGTATCTAACAATGTGAAAGAGCACAAATCTTGCATTTTGGGACTCTAGATTGGTACACAACAAGGGGAACATCACCTAGAGGTCTATGGGGGCTCCCTTCTTGTGATGTCTCATGTCCAAAAATATTAGCAGACATACCATCAGAATCTGGTTCCATATCAGGAACATATGTGCTCTTTGGATTGAGACTTCAAGCATGTCTCCTTTGAGTGTATCAGATTGGAACACAATGCATTGGCAATCCTTGCTTCCTAGATCCACATTCAAGGAGACCAACCCTTATATTTTAGAGAACAAACACTCTCTCAACCTGCCTACCGCATGGCCATCGACAATGCACCTAATGAAAAAGAGAAATCTTAGTTTCATGAAATCAAAGCATATCTAAAGAGTCAATCCATCCCTCACAACCTCTCTTAAAGAGCGCAACACATATTCAAATGACATTCCATGCAATACGTCCTAGGGATAGGACATTTGTATTGTTGGTCCTATAACTTGACCCTCATTAGATGTGTTGAGAAGGTGGAAGAATAAAATTCATAAAAGAAGTTCACAAAGCTTTATGTGACATACATATGAGTTGAGTCATGCTTGCCAAGAAAATACAAATTCTGGGGTATTATTAGAACACTATGGATGCTTATACATATGTAAGTAGTGAGTCCCCTATATCCATGGTGACTACTTCCACACGCCCACTAATCATTTATACAACATGACCATTCCTAGTTCATTTTCTTCCCAGGGATTCAACATGATCGGTAAGATCAATCCTGAATCATCAAATAGGAGCTTCTTCATTCTAGTCACAATAGACTACTTGGAAAAGTTGGGGAAGCAGTGTCCATCACCAACACATCAGCTCATCAAGTTATCAAGGTCTTCAAAAACAACATTATAATCTGATACACCACACAAGATTATCTCTGACAACAGTACAAACTTCTTAGCTAAAACCATCAAAGAGTATCTAAGCTATTTAGGAACTAAACATCGTCAATGTCACCCTACCAACCCTAGGTGAATAGAGCCATAGAAGTTGCCAACAAGAACCTAATAAAGATTCTAAATAAGACAATTAGATCTCTAGGCATACCTAAATCCTATCAAAACTTCCACGGGATATACCCCATATTAGTTGGTATGATGAATGAACGGATGTTTCCAATTGAGGTTCAAATCCTTTATCTCATCATACTACAAGAAGCATACTTTCCCAAGGCCATTATGCCTTTAAGATCAAATCTACTGCCTCAACACACTTGAAGAACAATAAATGAGAGTTCTGCATCATGGACAATGCTATCAAGCTAGAACAACTTGCACATTCAACAAGAAAGTTTGTCCCTACAATTTCCTAGAAGGGTGACATGGTACTATGTGTCATTCACAATGCTAACTCTAGGGGCAAGTTCAACCCTAATGGGAAGGGCCCTACATCATCCATGACTTCTATGAATGGGACATCCTACACTTAAAAACACAGATGGAAATATTCATCTTCACCATACAAATGCCTACCTCATAAAATGCTACTACTACTCGATCAAGATTCAACGACTGCAAGTCTCTAGTGAGGAGCCTTGTAAGGGAGCCATAAGTCCAACCCTTCTGAAAAACCTAAAATATACTTAAGTACCTAGTTGCCTACCTTCGTGCACCCTAAAGTGAAAAGGTCAAAGTAGACACTAGGTCCTAGGATGGAATGAGAACTATCGTTATCCCGAGGCCCCAATCGTTTTCCAATCTAAAATAATAGGTCAATCTTAATAAAACATCTCAAAATGTTCATGATTGTAGTGAAAGTGAAGCCCTGTAATCGTTATTATAAAAGGATTGCATAAGCTATGAGTCCCCTAAGGAGATATTGATCTGAACCTCACAATCAATGATCCTTGATACCTACATCCAATTAAGATATCATGATATTGACATATGTTGGGGTTGACATAAAAGGTGAATTACTAGAGGTTGTAGTCAAAAAGTTGAAATTCCTTATAGCTGCCCACACCTCATCTCTAAAAAAGGGATGAGACCAACCACAACTTGGTCTAGACCAGGAACGAGTTGGGAAACCTTCACTAGGAAAACCCTATTCATTACTCACAGAAACATAAGATCTCATGCTAATACCCTAAACATCAATGTCCATTCAAAAAATCCAATGAAAATATCCATGACAAGTGGACACCTAACCAAGAAATCATCAAGTAGTCCTTTAACTAGGCAGACACATGCTTGTGGTGGATTTCCACACTAAAAATTGTTGGGAGTGAAGCCTATGGGTGTGTCTGTGATGATTGAATCCTTTGTCAGACTAGGTAGGGAGTTGTCAATGATACACCGTTTATGTGGCATGACTTTAATGCTTAATGTGACACCCAAGCCCAATAGAGCCCTAATCCATCTTCTCCACTTGAACGAAGGTCCCCCTAGTATCAATCAGGACACTAATAGCTAGAGGGAGTTACCATCTACCTAGGGATGTCAATGGGTAAGGGTAAACCCATTTACCCTTTATCCAAACCTGTATTGGAAGGGTAAGGGTAAAGGATTTTCTTACCCTTTACCCGCATATCGTATACCCTCTAACTTGCTAACTTAGTGGGTAAGGGTAAGGGTAAGCCATTACCCATACCCTCTTACTCGTTACCCACCAATATTTATGTATAATACATTAAATATATATATTTATGGTGGTGTTTAACTCTATGGACCATTCAATATTATGTGGTCATAATTTAATACAACACATGCTATTATTATCTACTTCTTATTTTACTAATGTTTAGTGTATACAACACCATTTTGGAGGTGCAAGACTCACATGTACGAAATAACATATTTTATAGTTTGCACACCATTTTATTCCATTTTATGTGGTATTTTCTACTTCTTTTCAGACATATCTAATCGGGTATGCTACAAAACTTGAATATGTAGGATACATATGTGTATAATAATGAAAAAGATTTAAGCATTATGTTACCACCTGATACATGTTTTTAGTGGTATTATCTACTTCATCCATTCTTTTGTTTCTTGCATACAAAAATCTTTTGGATGGTATAAGATATGTATCTTTGCAACATTAATATTTTGTGACCAATTGTCATTTAGTATCATTTTATTGTAGAAGTTCTTTTTCTTTTGGGGGTGAATTATTTGTTCATACAAAAAGGTTAGGAATACAACTATTTGTATATGAAACAACCATTGCCTTGATAATATATTTTCATTATGACAAACCATTTGTATAATATTGTAGAAGGCTACTTTGAATCATTTTAAGTAGTTAATATACATTATAGATAAGTTTGACATGTCATTCAAAAATATGAAAAATATTAGATAGGTAATTATTATTATTATTATTATTATTATTATTAACACAAAATTTTAGAAGACAGAGAAATTCCATACTTCACCCTTACCCTCCTTGTTTATCTTGTGGATAAGAGGGTAAGGGTAAGGGGAGGGTAAAGTAATATGTAGATTATCACACTAACAAATTTACTAGGAATAATATTCTTAGTGTTTACCAAAACAAACATGCAATGGTGTCTCTCACAAGCGAACATGTCTTATTGTATCATAATTGAGGATCAAATATCAAGGGATACTTTTTAAGAAGATTCTAGTTTGTATCTAGTTGAACTAAGACTAATATTTAAAATTAAGATTTTATTTCTATTGAGTTAAGCTGATTGTAGGAATAGTAAAAGCTTACACAAAGTTGGATCAAGATTAATAATGGAAAACATTGGGGTGGAATTGGATTTCACCACCACTATCTAAATCTGTGAATTCATTCAAATCCATACTTCTACAAAAAGATAATTGGAGCTATCCAAGTTTCCCCTTAGTGTTAGAAACTTGTATGAACAAAAATCACCATAAGCTCGATGCCTCGATGCTTACATATTACATGTCTACTACTTCAAAGACTTCCCATCATAAGTTCTTGTCACGACATCAGCCAAAACCAATTGATAATCAAATCTTAAATGTTGAAGTTCGAGTGGCCTAAGATTATAATAAGTTACATAGAGCAGGTGATGAATCCAAAAAATGGGCATTAAACGTTTGATGATGAATTAAATGAGTTCATACAAGAGTTGGAATAAGAATGAAATTATAAGAAATCGGTAGCAGGGCTAGTCCCCACACTCCAGTGAAAGGACTACTCACTACTCATGGTAAGATTTTTATAACCACTAGCAGTAGAGGGGGAATCTTAGACATCATTGAAGGCAGGAAAAGTTGGTCAGGGAAATGATAGGAGATTGATTGACCCGCTAGGCTGAAGGTCGATCATTTTTAGTCAATGAAGGTGTACGAACAACAACTTGACCAAGAGGTCAATCTATATGGAGGTTGTTCATCCTTGACTTGTAAAGGTTGATAACCATAGATTGATTTACTAACATATCGATCACCTAAAGGTAAATAGTTGTGGAGTTGCTGGAGATCGATCATTGCTGAAATGTCTAGAGGTCGATAGCTCCTTTGGTTGGGAGGTCGATAGATCCTTTGGTTGGGAGGTCGATAGCTCATGGAAAGTAGGTAGGTTGATCTCTCAAGAACCTGGAGAGGTCAATAACTCTAACTAGAGAGGTCAATCACTTTCATAAATAATAGGCTAAAGACTTATCCTCTCGGGGTAGCATGGCTCTTGGCCAAGACTACCACGAGCAAGAATATGCAGAGTTTTGGGGGTATGGGTTTGGCAGCCTTAACGTACAGTATCTGGCAGGAGAGAAACAGACACATCCATGGAGGGGGAGAAGTTGATAAATTTAAATGCTTTGACTCTCTTGTGGAGAATTTGAACATGGCTTGTAAGGCTAAACCTATGATTTATAAGGGTTTAGACCAGGTATCGAGTTTACAATGGGGGTTTTTGTAGTTAACTCAACCCTTGTTTAGCAGTGTCCTTAGTTCTTTGGGGTTGTTTGTGTTATCAGAACCTTTTGCAGTGGGGTTTTTGTAGATAAACCTCACTCTGTATAGTATAGGCTGACCTATACTTGTTTTGCTTTAATACAATATTTTACCCGATAAAAAAAAAGACTTATCCTCTCATGGAGAAAAAATTCCAATTTGACTAGTGTGGTATCTGAGAGACCTCCTTTGGTGTTGTTCTATTAGTATTTATAGGCTTCCGTACATGGGTGTTAGTAGATGGATTTACAACATGTGGATAGTGAAGATCATTTTCTTCACAAAAAAGGAATCTGGGTGAGATTGATAGCTTGGAACTCGACCAATGAAGCTTGATTGTCATAGGATGATTAGATGGACATCAAGCTCTAGCTATCAACCTGAGAGTTTGATAGATCGAAGGCCATTCAAAAGAGGTTGATAGTCTAGAGCTTGATCTTTGGTCATCCATCTATTGGGCCATTGACCTTGAAGGTTGATGGGATGCCTGAGCATTGAGGTCGATGGTACTCTTGGAAGCTTGGTGAAGGTAGATTGATCTAGAGTGTCGGCTCTGATCTCCAAAATTCGAGATGAACACATGAACTTCGAAGTATACATAGCGGAAGCGATTCGTTTAGCAGCGGAATACCAAAAATCGGCAGAAATTAAAACTTTTTGAGATAAGACATTGAAACCATAAAAATTCCTTTCATAGATTCAAGATAAACTATTTACATCTCTGTTAATTACTTCTTGAGTAATTATACACAGTATGCTACAAAATCTCAAGAGATGAAATCAAAACTCAGACCATGACTCCAAGGACCTGGGAGTACAGAGGACGCATAGGACTGACTATCTATCTATATAACTCAGCAGTCTGAATCTCCACCTGAGATTTACTGCTGCTCCGGGTGCTGCTGCTGCTGATACTGGTCACATGGAGATTGGTCCCTTCGTCCTTGGCGACAACCTAAAAAGTTGAAATCTACGGGGTGAGACAATTTTAAATAATTGTCCCAGCGGGAGTTATAACCCTTCGCCAGAAACATGATTATTACAGAATAAGAGAATAACAGTACACAAAGAAGTCATATATATATTTTAGGAGTAGTTAGAACAATGTTTCACAGATTGTAATCTATTCCTCCTACTAGAAGTAAAGCATCTCTAAGATAAACCCACATATCACTTTTCTTTTAGAAATAAAAGGACATGTATTACATCTATTTATTATAAATCCATCATCACCACACTGGCTCTCTTCAGGCTTATATCATATATCCATCACCTATCATTATAATAAGGGATATCATGGCCTATAGCCATACCCTTTTCTACAAGTGTTAGGATTCCAAAACCACAACATACTTGTATGATTAGTACACATGAAATCATACTTAACCATACTCAAGTGACACAAGGATTATTTAAATTCATCACCCATAAGTCTACAGTTAAGCCTTTCATAGGATTATTTTGTAATAGAATTTCAGATAGTAACACTCTATATTAGGATCACATTTCATAATTTAACATAGGGATATCAATCCCTAAACATCTCATCACTAAGAATCCGGAAAGTGAGAGTCCAAACCCCTGGACTAATTATAACATTTATTACCAACAACATATTATTTTATCTGGTCATCTAAATAATATGACCTTTGATGATTATCAGCGCATATTACTCATGACTCATTCAACCAATCAAACTCATAAGTTATCACTTATCAGATAACATACATGTTCTTGAATATTAAACATTAGCATAGCAGCTAAGAAAGAAGGATACTAAATGTAACAAGTCTAACTTACATCAATTACCATTTCTCAATTCTCTCATCACAAGTCATCTATTAAGCATGACCTTGATGGTACTCATGGCTCTCACAACCCATCAATCTCATAAGATGCCACTAACAAGGCACCAGGATATATCACTATTCATAAAGCTAACAACATGCTTTCAATGAATATATCATCATCATCCATACCTGGATATGATCATCCTCATATAGGAACCTGCATAGTCAAATCAACTGATAACAATAAATAACTCATTTAAAGAAGTTGTATCTCCCTACTCTTACAAGAGCTAGGTTTCCCTGGTTTTCATCAAATAGTGTTTTAAGGCACACATTACATGCCCTCACCCTAGAATCAGGGTTTACTATTCACATTACATGTCATGACCCTTGAATTAGGGTTTACTATTCACATTACATGTCATCACCCTTGAATTAGGGTTTACTATTCACATTACATGTCATCACCCTTAAAGTTAGGGTTTACTATTCACATTACATGTCATCACCCTTGAATCAGGGTTTACTATTCACATTACATGTCATCACCCTTAAAGTTAGGGTTTACTATTCACATTACATGTCATCACCCTTGAATCAGGGTTTACTATTCACATTACATGTCATCACCCTTGAATTAGGGTTTACTATTCACATTACATGAATTGAACTCATATCATCATCATGTATGAGAAAACATCACCTTTTGTGCTCTCAGGTTAGGTTAAGATTCATCAATTATCATAGTTAGGGTTTCCATGATTTCACATAGTGGATCATACCCTATTCATGCACATTCATGTATATTGAAGGTATTTTACTTGAGTTTCCACCATAATTGGTACCTTCTCTCTCCTCTAACTAGTAGATGGTGATTACACCACTCTAGATTAGGTTGGGTTAAGTCCTCATTGACTAACACAAGTCAACACATCACCATCATGTGATTAGGGTTTGATTAAAACAAGGTATCACTCAAATGAACCCATTTAAGTTGAAACGAGTGTGAACCCATTTGAATTGAAACGAGTGTGAACCCATTTGAGTTGAAACGGGTGTCAACTCGTTTGAGTTGACACAGGTGTGAACCCATTTGGATTGAAATGGGTGTGGACTCGTTTGAGTTGAAACGGGTGTGAACCCATTTGGATTGAAACGGGTGTGGACTCGTTTGAGTTGAAACGTGTGTGAACCCATTTGGATTGAAACGGGTGTGGACTCATTTGAGTTGAAACGGGTGTGAACCCATTTGGATTGAAACGGGTGTGGACTCATTTGAGTTGAAACGGGTGTGAACCCATTTGGATTGAAACAGGTGTGGACTCGTTTGAGTTGAAACGGGTGTGAACCCATTTGAGCCTAAACAAGTGTGGTCATGAAAGGTGACAAAAATGTTATGATAGAATAGGATATCCTATGTTGAAGCCTTCAATTGGCCCAAGCCATGTTAACCACTTACAAATTGAGTCAAATAGGATGAGCCTCAAACAATTGGACACCAATTTGACCTTCAATTGGAAGCCAATTAGAGTTAAGTCTAACTCAAATAAGGTTTCCAATCGGCTAATCATCAATTTTCAACAATGTGAATCAAATCAAGGTTGAACCTATCAATTGAACTCCAATTGGACCCAAACTTGGCCCAAACGGTCTTGAGATCGTTTGGATGACCTACAAACGATCTTGAGACCGTTTTCCCAAAGTTTGACAAAAAACCAATTCGGTTGGATTAGGGTTGTACTTGAATTAGGTCTAAAATCAGCATTTTTATCGATTCATCAACTTATTACAATTGGACCCTCAACCCATCAAATTACCTCAACTTTAGACCTTAAAACGGTCTTGAGTTGTGCCCAAACGGTCTTGAGACCGTTTTGAGGAACCCCCAAACGATCTTGAGACCGTTTGGGTCCTTCAACCCAAAACTCAACAAAATCTATATATGAAAACAACAATTTCAGCCCGATTAGGGTTAGGATGTTGAAGTGCCTTCAACTCTCAATTGGTTAAGAATTTAACTTTGATTCTTTGCAGGAATGAAATTCAACATATTATGAACAGGAATCTCAAACGGTCAATGCTTGGTCAACTCACTCAAACGGGTTGAACCCGTTTTCCCAAAAAATTTAAGTTAATCAGTTTGGAAAAATCAGCACTTAATTCAATTCGATTGCCTAATTGATTGGCCTTCAACCTACGATTCCTTTGGAGTTAACCCCTAAAATTTGGTGGGTCATTAGCCTACATGATTATGAACAGGAATCCCAAACGGTCAATGCTTGGTCAACGCCCTCAAACTGGTTGAACCCGTTTGCTCCAACCGACCATGTGAACCCGTTTGCCCTTCAAACGGTTTGGTCAGAGGGGGGAAAACAGGACCGTTTGATAAAGTAACTTTGGTAATCACGCCCACCTTCTTCAACCTCTGTCAAGGTCGGTTATACCACCATTTTTCTTGCAAAAGTGCAAGGAAGAAGGGAGGTAGAAGAAGAACTAAATGCTAAAACTTGCAAGAATAAGAAATGCATATAAAGCAAAGAGTTTAGAATTATAAAACCCGCCTTAAGGTTGTTCCTTGAGCTCAAAGCTTCCAAGATTCAAGTATTTAATGGTGTCTTGAGCTCCACAGGTCGGCCAAGGGTGTTTCTACAAGGAAAAGGTGGGGATGATCGGCTAAAACAAGGAATCTAAGTGAGTTATCTACAAAACCAAGCTTGCATGATGAATTCACCCAAGAATCCGAGCTTGAAGATGGTTCTTCTCACCTTAGAACTACTTGGTCGCCTCCCTGAGCTCCATAGCTCGCCTTAGACATTTTGAGAAAGAAGAGAAGTGAAGAGAAATGAAGGATCGTTCACTTGGTTTACAAGGAAAAGGGCTTATATACTTTAGGCCATTTTACACCATAAGGACCTCTAAAGCATGGGATTTTCATCTAAGTCCCTCCTTGCTCCTTAGGCACGTCCAAGCCATATAAACTTAAACCAAGTTTATCAAAGCTCAAGATTTAAGGGTAGAAAAGATCAACTTTCAACTAGGGTACACATATGAAGGTCTTCATACACATACATGGTGAATTTTATGCACAAAGATTACTTTTCTTATCTGATTATTTATTGATGCATCTCTTTCATCATTTCTACTCTAAATGATGCCAAGAGTCATATAAGATGCTCTAGAAGGTGTAATTTACAAGTTTCACCCATAATTTGGGTAAATTGCACTTTACTCCAAATTAGGGTTTTTAAGCACCAGGATCATTCCACAAGCTGCATCTGAATGCCCAAGCTTGGAAAATCCATCATGCCTCATCAGATTCACTCTTATGATGTTTCATCATCAAAGGTACATCTTAACCTGTGAACTCTGCAAGTTAAACCTCTTAACTGAATAATTGCACATAGGTCCATGCATTGCAAAACAATACTACAACATTGTTCCTAGGGGACAGGAATGGAAACATATGTTCCTTAGGAGCTTTTATTACCTGCTAAAAGATAATTACAAGTGTTTAATTACATATTTAGGCAAAACTTCTAGGGTTAGGTTATAACCCAGGTCAGGGATGTTACAAATTATAAACCCCTAACAAGGATTTCATCCTCGAAATCCCAGGGAAAGGAAGAACATATTAGTCATTATGATGATATTATGGGTCTGTAATTCACACAAAGTCCTTTTCATTAATTATCCCTTATCACTATTTATGCTCGTGTAAAGCATAAACCCCTAACATAATGTGTCCATACTTTTGAAAGGAAAAATCATAAAAGAACATTCTTCCCATATCACTCAAGAATTCTTACCAACAGAGGAGTATACATACCTTAACACAGATAATTTACTCCGTATATTGTCTCAAGGGCTTCACTGAAGGAGTTCATTGAGAAAGGCTTACTAAGTAGTTACTGAGGAAATTCACCAAGTATATTCACTAAGTTTGTTCACTGAGGAAATTCACTAAGTATATTCACTAAGCATTCACTGAGTATGTTCACTGAGCATATTCACTAAGTATTCACTGAGTATATTCACTGAGCATATTCACTAAGTATTCACTGAGTATATTCACTGAGCATATTCACTAAGTATTCACTGAGTATATTCACTGAGCATATTCACTAAGTATTCACTGAGTATATTCACTAAGCATATTCACTGAGTATATTCACTAAGCACATTCACTAAGTATTCACTGAGTATGTTCACTGAGCATATTCACTAAGTATTCACTGAGTATATTCACTAAGCATATTCACTGAGTATATTCACTAAGCATATTCACTAAGTATTCACTGAGTATATTCACTGAGCATATTCACTAAGTATTCACTGAGTATATTCACTAAGCATATTCACTGAGTATATTCACTAAGCATATTCACTAAGTATTCACTGATTATATTCACTAAGTATCCACTGAGTATATTCACTGAGCATATTCACTAAGTATTCACTTAGCTTTTCTCATTTAATTTTTCCTTATACTCTCTAGATTGTTATAGAATAATTACTTGATCAGAGTAATCAAAAGATAACAATCTAGTAGTTTCATACTTGCCTTATCTACAATAACTATATACCTGGCCAGGGTATATAAGTATTGAGATTAGGTAGTATGTATTTTACTTATCAACATATTCCTCATTCTTCATATCATTATACACACAGAATTTACCATACTAGATTATTCTTCAGGTATCACATCTATATTTCATCCTTTTCATACACAGTTAAGGGAGATTATAAATTGTTTTAGAGAATACTGAGTAAGATACAAGTTCTTATCTCCCTTGTGTTCTTCCAGGACCTAGTCAAGGAATTCAGAAGCAGCAAAATTACATTTTTTTAACACATAGCATCCTGATATGTAATATTAAAACAAAACTTATTTCATCTGACCTGTATGGGACGTTTGTCCACATCCTCTATAATAATAGAGCCTCCCTTGTGAGCCCTGCAGACTCTGTCCTTGGGGTTGAGTCATTATTGTATTCCTGTCTGGACAATCCTTTGCCAGGTGTCCTGGTTGTCTACATAGGTAACAGATCCTGGGTGCAAAGTGTCTATACGATCTGGTTACCGATGTTGATGCTATGTCAGAAGATCCTCTTGGAATACTACTATGATTCCTACTTCCACTTGACACCCATTGTGTCTGGGTAGGAAATCCTGACATTGCTGATGGTATAGAAAATCTTGGTTTCTTAAAGCTTTCAGGCCTTTGTTCTTGAGGCTGGGTGTACATCTTCTTACTACTTGTCTTTTGTTTTATGGTTTCCGACCTCTCTATCCTTCTCAATGACTCCACAAAGGTGGAAAACCTTTCTCTATTCTCTAGAGCAGACACAGGAGTGGTTAGTTCAGAGTTCAATCTTTTTCGAAACGCCGAATTCTTTCTTCATCACTAATTGCCATCTGTGGACAGAACCGTAGTAACTCCATGAACTTAGCTTCATACTCGCTAACGTTCATATGTCCTTGTGTGATCTTCTCAAATTGAGAGATCTTCTCATCTAGATACGTCTTAGGGAAGTATCTATTGACGAATTCTCGTCAGAAAACCTCCCATCCTATTTCTTCGCCTGGTCTCTTGTCCTCCTCTATCATCCACCAATTACCAGCACTCCCTTTTAGGAGGTATACCGCATGTTTTACCTTTTCAGCTTTAGGAATATCAAGGATCCTGAAAGCCTTTTCCATCTCTGTCAACCATAGATCATCATCTGCTGGGTCAGATGTACCAGCATAGTCTATGGCTCCCACCCGGCAAAGTCTCTCGAAAGTCTTGCCAGCTCCATAACCTTCCTGATGGGCTGGTACCCTAGGTGCAGATGGTGGCACCCTATCTGCTATGTGTGTTATGGCTGTCAGAAACTTATCAAATAAGGCATGGACAGCTGGGTTTTCTATCTCAGCTGGGTCAAACTGGGGTGGCTCCCTGGGTTGCTCAGGTAAGGGTTGCTCCATTTCTGGGTGCCTTGCACCTCCCTGTGGTGCAGCAACGCTACTTTCCGCCACGTACTCTTCATGTGGCTCGGACATCCTTATATATCTTCTCCTCCTGAGGAGCAGAAGGTTCTATTAGATAAGGAAGGAACACTAAGGATAGACTCGACATCCTAAGTCCTATGTCTCTGTAGACTCAGCGAACCTAGAGCTCTGATACCACTAATTGTGGGCTCTCATCTCCAAAATTCGAGATGAACACATGAACTTCGAAGTAAACATAGCGGAAGCGATTCGTTTAGCAGCGGAATACCAAAAATCGGTGGAAATTAAAACTTTTTGAGATAAGACATTGAAACCATAAAAATTCCTTTCATAGATTCAAGATAAACTGTTTACATCTCTGTTAATTACTTCTTGAGTAATTATACACAGTATGCTACAAAATCTCAAGAGACGAAATCAAAACTCAGACCATGACTCCAAGGACCTGGGAGTACAGAGGATGCATAGGACTGACTATCTATCTATATAACTCACCAGTCTGAATCTCCACCTGAGATTTACTGCTGCTCCGGGTGCTGCTGCTGCTGATACTGGTCACCTGAAGATTGGTCCCTTCATCCTTGGTGACCACCTAAAAAGTTGAAATCTACGGGGTGAGACAATTTTAAACAATTGTCCCAGCGGGAGTTATAACCCTTCGCCAGAAACATGATTATTACAGAATAAGAGAATAACAGTACACAAAGAAGTCATATATATATTTTAGGAGTAGTTAGAACAATGTTTCACAGATTGTAATCTATTCCTCCTACTAGAAGTAAAACATCTCTAAGATAAACCCACATATCACTTTTCTTTTAGAAATAAAAGGACATGTATTACATTTATTTATTATAGATCCATCATCACCACACTGGCTCTCTTCAGGCTTATATCATATATCCACCACCTGGCATTATAATAAGGGATATCATGGCCTATAGCCATACCCTTTTCTACAAGTGTTAGGATTCCAAAACCACAACATAACTGTATGATTAGTACACATGAAATCATACTTAACCATACTCAAGTGACACAAGGGTTATTTACATTCATCACCCATAAGTCTACAGTTAAGCCTTTCATAGGATTATTTTGTAATAGAATTTCACATAGTAACACTCTATATTAGGATCACATTTCATAATTTAACATAGGGATATCAATCCCTAAACATCTCATCACTAAGAATCCGGAAAGTGAGAGTCCAAACCCCTGGACTAATTATAACATTTATTACCAACAACATATTATTTTATCTGGTCATCTAAATAATATGACCTTTGATGATTATCCCCGCATATTACTCATGACTCATTCAACCTATCAAACTCATAAGTTATCACTTATCAGATAACATACATGTTCTTGAATATTAAACACTAGCATAGCAGCTAAGAAAGAAGGATACTAAATGTAACAAGTCTAACTTACTTCAATTACCATTTCTCAATTCTCTCATCACAAGTCATCTGTTAAGCATGACCTTGATGGTACTCATGGCTCTCACAGCCCATCAATCTCATAAGATGCCACTAACAAGGCACCAGGATATATCACTATTCATAAAGCTAACAACATGCTTTCAATGAATATAGCATCATCATCCATACCTGGATATGATCATCCTCATATAGGAACCTGCATAGTCAAATCAACTGATAACAATAAATAACTCATTTAAAGAATTTGTATCTCCCTACTCTTACAAGAGCTAGGTTTCCCTGGTTTTCATCAAATAGTGTTTTAAGGCACACATTACCTGCCCTCACCCTAGAATCAGGGTTTACTATTCACATTACATGTCATCACCCTTGAATTAGGGTTTACTATTCACATTACATGTCATCACCCTTGAATTAGGGTTTACTATTCACATTACATGTCATCACCCTTGAATTAGGGTTTACTATTCATATTACATGTCATCACCCTTAAAGTTAGGGTTTACTATTCACATTACATGTCATCACCCTTGAATCAGGGTTTACTATTCACATTACATGTCATCACCCTTAAAGTTAGGGTGTACTATTCACATTACATGTCATCACCCTTGAATCAGGGTTTACTATTCACATTACATGTCATCACCCTTGAATTAGGGTTTACTATTCACATTACATGAATTGAACTCATATCATCATCATGTATGAGAAAACATCACCTTTGGTGCTCTCATGTTAGGTTAAGATTCATCAATTATCATAGTTAGGGTTTCCATGATTTCACATAGTGGATCATACCCTATTCATGCACATTCATGTATATTGAAGGTATTTTACTTGAGTTTCCACCATAATTGGTACCTTCTCTCTCCTCTAACTAGTAGATGGTGATTACACCACTCTAGATTAGGTTGGGTTAAGTCCTCATTGACTAACACAAGTCAACACATCACCATCATGTTATTAGGGTTTGATT
Source organism: Alisma plantago-aquatica (assembly GCA_963693085.1). Classification (NCBI taxonomy): domain Eukaryota; kingdom Viridiplantae; phylum Streptophyta; class Magnoliopsida; order Alismatales; family Alismataceae; genus Alisma; species Alisma plantago-aquatica. Next base: position 99,358,856 of record OY856411.1, read on the forward strand.
AAAACAAGGTATCACTCAAATGAACCCATTTAAGTTGAAACGAGTGTGAACCCATTTGAATTGAAACGAGTGTGAACCCATTTGAGTTGAAACGGGTGTGGACTCGTTTGAGTTGACACAGGTGTGAACCCATTTGGATTGAAATGGGTGTGGACTCGTTTGAGTTGAAACGGGTGTGAACCCATTTGGATTGAAACGGGTGTGGACTCGTTTGAGTTGAAACGAGTGTGAACCCATTTGGATTGAAACGGGTGTGGACTCGTTTGAGTTGAAACGGGTGTGAACCCATTTGGATTGAAACGGGTGTGGACTCGTTTGAGTTGAAACGGGTGTGAACCCATTTGAGCCTAAACGAGTGTGGTCATGAAAGGTGACAAAAAGGTTATGATAGAATAGGATATCCTATGTTGAAGCCTTCAATTGGCCCAAGCCATGTTAACCACTTACAAATTGAGTCAAATAGGATGAGCCTCAAACAATTGGACACCAATTTGACCTTCAATTGGAAGCCAATTAGAGTTAAGTCTAACTCAAATAAGGTTTCCAATCGGCTAATCGTCAATTTTCAACAATGTGAATCAAATCAAGGTTGAACCTATCATTTGAACTCCAATTGGACCCAAAATTGGCCCAAACGGTCTTGAGATCATTTGGATGACCTCCAAACGATCTTGAGACCGTTTTCCCAAAGTTTGACCAAAAACCAAGTCGGTTGGATTAGGGCTGTACTTGAATTAGGTCTAAAATCAGCATTTTTATCGATTCATCAACTTATTACAATTGGACCCTCAACCCATCAAATTACCTCAACTTTAGACCTTCAAACGGTCTTGAGTTGTTCCCAAACGGTCTTGAGACCGTTTGGAGGAACCCCCAAATGATCTTGAGACCGTTTGGGTCCTTCAACCCAAAACTCAACAAAATCTATATATGAAAACAACAATTTCAGCCCGATTAGGGTTAGGATGTTGAAGTGCCTTCAACTCTCAATTGGTTAAGAATTTAACTTTGATTCTTTGCAGGAATGAAATTAAACATATTATGAACAGGAATCTCAAACGGTCAATGCTTGGTCAACTCACTCAAACGGGTTGAACCCGTTTGCCCAAAAAGTTCAAGTTAATCAGTTTGAAAAAATCAGCACTTAATTCAATTCGATTGCCTAATTGATTGGACTTCAACCTACGATTCCTTTGGAGTTAACCCCTAAAATTTGGTGGGTCATTAGCCTACATGATTATGAACAGGAATCCCAAACGGTCAATGCTTGGGAAATGCCCTCAAACGGGTTGAACCCGTTTGCTCCAACCGACCATGTGAACCCGTTTGCCCTTCAAACGGTTTGGTCAGAGGGGGGGAAAACAAGACCGTTTGATAAAGTAACTTTGGTAATCACGCCCACCTTCTTCAACCTCTGTCGAGGTCGGTTATACCACCGTTTTTCTTGCAAAAGTGCAAGTAAGAAGGGAGGTAGAAGAAGAACTAAATGCTAAAACTTGCAAGAACAAGAAATGCATATAAAGCAAAGAGTTTAGAATTATAAAACCCGCCTTAAGGTCGTTCCTTGAGCTCCAATCTTCCAAGCTTCAAGTATTTAATGGTGTCTTGAGATCCACAGGTCGGCCAAGGGTGTTTCTACAAGGAAAAGGTGGGGATGATCGGCTAAAACAAGGAATCTAAGTGAGTTATCTACAAAACCAAACTTGCATGATGAATTCACCCAAGAATCCGAGCTTGAAGATGGTTCTTCTCACCTTAGAACTACTTGGTCGCCTCCCTTAGCTCCAAAGCTTGCCTTAGACGTTTTGAGAAAGAAGAGAAGTGAAGAGAAATGAAGGATCGTTCACTTGGTTTACAAGGAAAAGGGCTTATATACTTTAGGCCATTTTACACCATAAGGACCTCTAAAGCATGGGATTTTCATCTAAGTCCCTCCTTGCTTCTTAGGCACGTCCAAGCCATCTAAACTTAAACCAAGTTTATCAAAGATCAAGATTTAAGGGTAGAAAAGATCAACTTTAAACTAGGGTACACATATGAAGGTCTTCATACACATACATGGTGAATTTTATGCACAAAGATTACTTTTCTTATCTGATTATTTATTGATGCATCTCTTTCATCATTTATACTCTAAATGATGCCAAGAGTCATATAAGATGCTCTAGAAGGTGTACTTTACAAGTTTCACCCATAATTTGGGTAAATTGCACTTTACTCCAAATTAGGGTTTTTAAGCACCAGGATCATTCCACAAGCTGCATCTGAATGCCCAAGTTTGGAAAATCCATCATGCCTCATCAGATTCACTCTTATGATGTTTTCATCATCAAAGGTACATCTTAACCTGTGAACTCTGCAAGTTAAACCTCTTAACTGGATAATTGCACATAGGTCCCTGCATTGCAAAACAATACTACAACATTGTTCCTAGGGGACATGAATGGAAACATATGTTCCTTAGGAGCTTTTATTACCTTCTAAAAGATAATTACAAGTGTTTAATTACATATTTAGGCAAAACTTCTAGGGTTAGGTTATAACCCAGGTCAGGGATGTTACATAGAGGTCCATGGATAGAAGGTCGATCACCATATCTTGATTAATGATGATATATGAAGGTCACTGATAGGTTGATCAACAAGTCGATTATGGCCTTGGTCACCAAAGATTGTTGATTGATTTTCCTTTTAGAAGTTGTAACGAATCAAAAACCTAGAATCTCAACCTATTCCATTATTAGAAATCTTGTAAGATTGGTTCCTTATATTTGACCAACCAAGGGTAAAATTATACCTTAACAAATAATGTTAATATATATATATATATATATATATATATATATATATATATAATAGATTATGTGGCAATAGGTTCTATAATCACCATCACATATATACATAATAACTTAAATATGTTCTAAAATGTATGTAAGTTCATGAAATATGTTACATGTATATCCTTTGATAACTAATATTCACGTAATGGATAAATAAGAGGATAATGTGCTTAATACATGTATTAGAATAACAATTGGAATTTTCATGAACAACTATCTAAATAAAGTGGAATTAATAGACTATGTTAAATGAATAAAATGTGGAATTTCATGCATAATAATACTAAAGTATAACTCTTTTGGTAACAATGTGAAATTAATGGGACTCTAATTGAAGATTATCAATATATGGTGATATAATCCACAAAGCAAATTCCAAAACCCAAATATATTGATAACAACGTTTTTGTTGGTTCCCAATTAACTTGGGTACCAAGTTTCACGTTGTTTGAATGAAAATAACTATCTTAATTTCTTTTAGAAAAGAAAATGTGAGTTTTACTTCAAAAAGAATAAATAATATGTTTAATGATTTCAAAGGTGAAAATAAATCTCATATTTTAATTGCACATACCAAATTTAGTCTATGTGTAAATTTTTAGATTAATTGAACAATCTTATCCATCCTAGTTTAGTTTAGGAGAGAGAATATAACTCAAAGTCCAAAATATTAAATAAAAAAGTAAACATTCCCAAAATGAATAATTAATGGAAAAATCAGACTCCTCATGTTTTAGTTTGCTTGTAGGCCAAGTTTCACATCTTTTGAGTGTTCCTAGATACCTCAAATTCCTTAAGAAAAGAAAATGAAAGAGAAGGTCAAAAATATTAAATTTATTATTTAAAAGAAAACATCCAATATTTAAATAAATAATACAGACCAACTTGTATGGATTATACATATATAAATTATGTGGAATTGTAATAAGTAAAACTGTGGTATAACATAAGTGGAAACAATGTTGTACATGAATCTTAAATCTATGGAAAATTTGCATGGTGGAAAATATAAAAATGTATTTACTATCCAAATACAATGTGATCGAGGTAATTGCAAGATGAAATATGTGAGATATCTTAATCATAAATTATAAAAAACTTTAAAAAATAAATTCTCTCTACTTAATGTTTGAAATCAATAAATAAATGAAAGCAATCACATTAACATATCATAAAGGAAACAAATATTTAAAGTGGTTATATGTTTGCTTGGAAATAAATCAACATCAACACAATTTATATAATAAATTACTTAAGTCAGCTAAGAAATAATAACAATCTTGACTAAAACATTTTCCTAGTAAACCTCCCTATTACCTCCTAAAGTCGTTAACAACAAGCAAGAAAAGGAAAATGGTTCGATAGATAATGTTTACTGCCTTTTGATTTGAAATTCATGTCTCTATAATAACTAGTTTTTGATATGTAAATTTATTAGCACCTATCACCTACACAAATAATTAATGTAAAATACATATTAGCAACATATATGGTTGCCTCAAATTTACAAATTTTGATCTAACTTAATATTAATTAATTATTGTTTTATTGAAATAAATTTGTTATTCATGTTTTTATTGACTCTAATGTGAGAAGAGAAACATTGTCATAAAGTAATTTCATAATGGAAAGAATAAGTGTATATTAGAGGTTGATAAATGGAATAATAGAAAAGAACTCTTTAACTATATCCTTCTTATTATACACATATACACTGAGTAAATAATTACACAACAAGATATTTAGAAGTCTCTTTATTATAAATGTAACAGTCAATATTTATGTGATCAGTTAAGAAAAGGGGAAATATATGATAAAACATATACCTAAATAATTGAAAGGGAAATGACGTTTCTTTGTTATTCTTTCCTATCATTTGTTAAAGAATGCTTAACTTTTCTCCTTTTACAATACATGTTGCATATTATCTCTAGCAAATAAAAATAGAAACTTTGATGCTACCCAAGACAAATAGTCCAATATATAGACCCCTCCCCATGGCCTACACACATAGAAATCACTTGACAAATAGGATATGACTCCTAACCTTCTCTCTTATCCTCCTATTCAAGTCCCTTATATGAGCCATAATAGACTTGTAATCTCCTGGTGATCTTTAATCAAACAGTAATGCTTCAATCCTTGGAACCCTTTCTTGGGATTAGGGCTTATACTTTACAGAGTTGACAAACACCCTGAGGGATGTTGCAGCCCCCATGAGTCAGATTGATCAATTATTTTCTTTACTCTCTCTCGCTTGAGCCTCTTTAAGGTATTTTGGCGATGATCATTCTCTTTCTTAACTTGTAGACCTATTTGGGTCTAATCTTAATGATTTTGAACTCTTGATCTATGTTGGAATCTTACTTATTTGTTGTTCATCTTAATCCTTGTGAAATTCTAGTTTTCAAGTTGTGGACCTTTGTGATCATGTGAAGCATCTTATTGTTGAAATGATTATATATTTGTTTATGGGTCCTCTGACCCCAGATTATAACTGTTGGATGTTCTCATTCTATTATTTTAGATTGACTAGACTTATTATTGCATTTACATTATGTGTGTGCAAGTAGACTAAGTTTATTTATTGTAGTAGTACACCTATACTTTCCTAACATTTGGATGTGTGTATTCTGTCCTGAGTGTGCATATTCCACTCATATATATACAAGAACGTGTGTATTTTGCTAATATATTTATAGGGGCATGCGTATCCACCGAGGGTGTGCATTTTACACCCAAAAATATTTTTAGGATTGAGGTTATGGGTTTTGGACCTTCATAATAAAAGTGTTATAATTGTTTATATGCACAAATTATGATTTGTTAATGTTTTTATATGGCAAGAGTTCTTTTGTTAATCATCTTCTTTTTAATACATGCCTCATCTATGACTTGCTTATCATCAGTTTGATATTCATATTCTTTTGAAACTCATTTGGGTGGTACTTATATCTTCTACGGAAAGCTTTGTTTATTTGACATCCTTTATTCCTTATATTGCTCTATCCACAATTAATATATTCATACTGGCATGTGTGCTGATAATTTCCACCTTTCTCTTCCTTTTTAGGGTACACTCCAAAACCTAGGTGTAGGTCAAGGAGGAGTTAACCAAGGTGGACCGGGATAAAATCAAGCGTAGTTGAACCTTATTGGGAGATAAATTTGAGGTGGTTAGATGACCCTCTGTTGATCCTATGTTTAGTTTACTTTTCATTTGTGTCACCATGCATGGTGAAGGATAGTGATAATATCAAGCATTGCAATAATTAGATTTTTATATTTTGTTGATACATTTGGTATCTCGAATCATACTTTTGAATAAATTGGATTGTCATCCCTTATGTGAAAAATTCAGTCTTGTGTTTGTCAAATGAGATGTTTCCTTTTATTTGATATAGCAGGGAGTAAATATCCTCTCAAGTCCCACTCCTTACAGTATAATATCATAGCAATTAGCCACCACTTATTCTAACTATTTTAATCTTGTCTCCCTTAGTATCTTTACTATAGGAAGATATGACATGTACAAAAAAAAGTTTAGTGGACCTACCCTCCTTACCCCTCTAATATGTAGAAAGTTATACTAGGTGAATATCTGGTTTTGAGATGTGAACCTTAGGGTTTCTAGTTTAGAATAATAAGAACCTAAATTCAACCTTAGGTGTATATAGCATTCCAATTGGATGCATGAACAATAGAAAAAGAATGTTTATAATTAAAAGATGTACAAGTAACCATGATATCTACACGAGTTGTCTTATTAGGTTAAACCTTTTAAGGGATGGAGTGTAATTGGATGATAATATATGGATGTTTACATTTTGAGGGTGAAATCCTTACAAGGGGTGGAGTTTTGTAATGAACCAAAAACCTAGAATCTTGCCCTATTCCATAATTAGAAAGCTTATGAGATCGACTTCTTAGATTTGACCAAACAAGGATAAAATTATACCTTAACAAATAATGTTACGTTCTATAATTGACATCACATATTTACTCAATAACTTAACTATGCTCTAACATGTATGTAAGTTCATGAAATATGTTACATGTATATCCTTTTCTAACTAATATTCACATAATGGCTAAATAAGAGGAAAATGTGCTTAATACTTGTATTAGAATAATGATTGGAATTTTCATGAACAACAATCTAAATTAAAATGGAATTAATGGACTAAATATGTTATATGAATAAAATGTGGAATTTCGTGCATAATAATAAAGTATAACTCTTTTGGTAATGTGAAATTAATGAGACTCTAATTGAATATTATCAATATATATATGTAGACAATTGCCTAAAACCATAATTGTGAGATAACTCACAAAAGGAAATTTCAAATCCAAATATAATGATAAAAACGTGTATGTTGGTTCCCAATTAACTTGGGGTCTAAGTTCCACATTGCTTGAACAATAAGAACTATCTTAATTTCATTTAGAAAAGAAAATGTGATTTTTATTCAAAAAAATTAAATAATATATTTAATGACTTCAAAAGTGGAAATAAATCTCAAATTCGAATTCCACATGCCAAAATTAGTCTATGTATGATTTTTTACATTAATTGAATAATCATATCTATCCTAGTTTAGTTTAGGAGAGAGAATATAACTTAAAGTCCAAAATATTAAACTAAATAGTAAACATTACCAAAATGCAAAATTAATGACATATTTAGACTGCTCAAGTTTTAATTTTCTTGTAGGCCAAGTTTCACATCTTTTGAGTGTTCATAGATACCTTAAATTACTTAAGAAAATAAAATAAAAGATAAGGTCAAAAATATTAAATTTATTATTAAATAGAAAGAATTAAATATATTATATAAATAGTACAAACCAACTTGTATAGATTATACATATATAATATGTGTGAAGTTGTAATAAATAAAATTATGGTGTAAGTAAAGGAAAACAATGTTGTACATGCCTGTTAAATCTATGGGAAATTTATCATGTTAGAAACTCTAAAAATGTGTTTACTTTCCAAATACAATGTGACTGAGGTAATTGCAATAATGTAGAATATGTGAGATATTTTAATAAATTATAAAAAACTTGAAAGAAAAAATTCTCTCTAGTTAATGTTTGAAAGTAATAAATAAATGAAAGCAATCACATTAGCATATGATAATGAAAAAAAATATATTTAAAGTGGTTATATATTTGCTTGGAAAGAAATAAGCATAAAAACATTTATATAATCAATTACTTAACTAAAACATGAAATAAAAATGATTTTACTAAGTATTTTCTTTGTAAACCTCCCTATTACCTCCTAAAATCGTTAACAACAATGAAAAAAAAGGAAAATGGTACGACATATAATGATTACACCAATTGGATTAATGTTCATGTCTACATAACCTAGTTTTGGATATATACATTTATTAGCACATATCTCCTCCATGAATAATGTAAAATATATATTGGCAATATATATGGTTGCCTGAAATTTAGAAATTTGGATCTAACTAAATATTAATTAAATAGATTCTGTTATTGAAATACATGTTTTTATTAACTCTAACGTGAGAAGAAACACCTTGTGAGAAAGGGATTTCATAATGGAAACAATATGTGCAGATGAGACGTTGATAAATGAAATAATAGAAAAAGAATTCAAAAAGTATATCTACAAAATTGTATATTAGCTTATTATACACCTATACATTGAGTTAATAATTGCACAATGAGATATTTAGAAGTCTCTTTATTGTAAACATAATAGTCAATATGTGTATGATCATGTCATTAGAAAAGGGGAAATATATGATAAAACATATACATAAATAAATGAAAGGCAAATGACATTTTTATGTTATTGTTTCCTATTATTTGTTAAAGAATGCTTAAATTTTCTCCTTTTACAATATATGTTGCATATTTTCCATAGTAAATAAAAATAGATAAGTTTCTTGCTACCCTAGCCAAATAGTCCTATATATACCCTTCCCCATGACCTTCACACACATAGAAATCACTTGACCAATAGGACATGACTCCTAACCTTCTCTCTTATCCTCCTAGTCAAGTCCCTTGTATGAGTTGTCAAAGAATATAATCTCATGGTGATCTTTTTTCAACCCCCGATGTTTCAATCCTTGGAACCCTGAGTTGGGATTAGGATTTGGACTTTGAAGAGTTGGCAAACACCCTGAAGTACGTTGCATCCCATGTGACTCATATTGAGAAATTATTTTCTTTACTCTCTCTCTCTCTCTCTCTCGAGCCTCTTTGAGGTATTTTAGTGATGAATATTCTCTCTCTTGACTTGAAGACCTATTTGGGTCTAATCTGAATGACTTTGAACTCTTGATCTATGTCAGACTCTTACTTATATCTTGTTCATCTTAATCCTTGTGAAATTCTAATTTTCAAGTTGTGGACCTTTTTGATCATGTGAAGCGTCTTATTATGGAAATAATTATACATTTGTTTATGGGTCCTCTGACCTCACATTGTAACTGTTGGATGTTCTCATCATATTATGTCAGATTGACTAGACTTATTCTTGCCTTTACATTAAGTGTGTGTGCAAGTAAACTAAGTTTATTTATTGTAGTAGTACATATGTACTTGCATAATATTTATACATACGTATTATGTCCCGAGTATGTGTATTCCACTCGTATATATACATGAGTGTTCATATTCTGCTCATATATTATAGGGGTGTGCGTATCCATCCAGGGTGTGCATTCTCCACCCAAAAATATTTTTAGGCTTGAGGTTTATGGGTCTCATCCCTACATAAATAAAAGTTGTCTAATTATTTACATGCACAATTTATGATTTTTAATATTTTTTATGGCAAGTATTCTTTTGTTAATCAAATCATTTTTAATAAATGCCTCATGTGTGACTTTCTTATTATCATTTTGATATTCATATTCATTTGATACCCATTTGGGTGGTACTTATCTCTTCTATCCGAAGCTTTATTTATTTGACATCTTATATTCCTTATATTACTCAATCACTATTTAACATACTCTTACTGACATGTGTGGTGATAATTTCCACTATTCTCTTCTCTTTTGGGGTACGCTTCCAACCCCAGGTGTAGGCCAAAGAGGAGTTAACCAAGGTGTACCAGGATAAAATCAAGAGTAGTTGAACCTTATTGGGAGATAGATTCAAGGTGGTTAGATGACCATCTACTGCTCCTATGTTTAGTTTTGATTTCATTTGTATCACCCTGTGTGATGAAGGATATTGATAATATCAACAATTGTAATAGTTAGATATTTTATATTCCATTGCTACTTTTGGTATCTCGAATCATAATTTTGAATAAATTGGATTGTCACCCCTTATGTGAAAAATTCATTCATGTGTTTTCCATATGATATGTTTCCTTTTATTTAATTTATTAGGGAGTGGATCCACTCTCAAGTCCCACTCCTTACATAAGTTCTCCCTAGGCCTTCTTACTGTAGAGTAATAAAACTCAAAACCTGTAAGAGGAGTCAACAAAAGTATCACATTCATACAAGCTATCATGAAAAGTTAAGTAGATCAAACAAAGCTATTTTTAGTGAAAACTAAGGGATATAAATGCAGATTTGGGCTAAAAATTCCATTAATACTAGGATGAATATGCATTCATCATAAAGATATTGGTGGAGTGGGGAACTAATCATAACCTTACCCACCAAACTTGGTCGGTAAGGATAAGGGTAAACTCTTACCCTCCCCATACCCTTTGCACTAACAATCCTACATCTAATAGTAGGAGACCAGTATGACTGGTGGCTTAAAAATGCTTGGGGTATCAAATTCATGCTTCACAAATAAAGTGGGAGAAAAGGAGGTGACCTCGACAAATGTCCATTTCTTACCTACCACCTTTGATCCACTTTATTTATAGGTAGCACTCTAGATTGATCTCTATTACCAAATTCATGAAAAGGAGGCTCAGAGTGATATGTAATAAGGACTGAAGTCTGAAAACAAATTTAAGACATCATGTGGGAGTACCTATAGATGGTGACACATGGCATGAAAAGCTATCCTTATTTCTAAATAAATATCTTACAAAACTTGGCCTCTCATGCCAACAAAAAAAGAAAAAGATACAAGGACATATAATGATTAAAATTCAAAATATAATATCATTTTGGTTCTCCATAATAATCACATGCTACTACCAATGCATGCGTTTATGCAAGCCATTCTAAGTACTCACGAGAACAATATCTTCTAAAAGGAAACATATCCTTGCAACCATCTCATGAAATTTTTAGGAGTCAATCGTTAACTTCTTAAAGAAAGGAGGAAGCACTTTGAACTACTACGCACACTGGCACCAATTGAACTGCCTCAACATCAACATAGGGAAGTATCCAACACAACTCTTCAAACTTGGAAAGATGATCAACTAATGAAAGGTGGGCATGTCCACTCCACATTATCAGTTGTCAAGAAAGAACTCCATCCATCCCTAACACACATTTGCAGATGCCAGACTAGAAAGCCACTGTTCCTGATTGTCAAGCAACTATAAAGGGTCATTGAGCTAAATGCACTTCAACAAGAACTCCTTCACAATGTTATAATGAGGATTTGAAGACTCCACCAAATGAGTAGGACTAATATGCATTCCTATATAAATATGCATGATCTTGAAGGGTCCCTTATCTCCCTAGTCAATTGAGCTTCGTACAAGCACTCTTATAGATCAACCACTATTAAAGGAATGATGGTTTCTTTACTCCAAATGGCGATAACAACTCTAGAAGAAACAGTTGTCACCTGACTAATAGTCTTTCTAAAGAATAACTCAACCATGAAGATCAAAGTGTATGCTCACAAACATCACATATCTGGTGCACCAAAACTGATCACACTTTGCTCTTGAATGACTCCCATAGGGGTTGCATCTGACTAAGGTGCCTATATTTAGTAAAACATCAAGAAGCTTGAGACTTATTCATGCATAGGAGAGTCTCTACTTCAACATCCCAACTTGATTTCTTTGGTACGACGTGCCATCATTCATGGAAAGGAAGTCGAGTGATATGAGCCACATCTTCCATGGTAGGATTTAGAACGACACCCCCAAAATGGAAGGGGTGAGTAAGAGGGTCCCACAATGGGATTACCATAAAAATCAACTCTCTCACCATAGAGACATAAGACAAATGATGAAGGTGATAAGTCATGTTAAAACTTGCCAGCTCAATTTTTCCTAAGCCTTAGATGATTGATAATGAAATGATGCATTGGGGATAGATTCATGGGAGGGCACTTTAGAAGTGGGATCTCATTTATCACCCTCTCCCCCATGGATCAAAATCGTGAAGGCTGAGATGTGCAGTAACGACAAAAACACACATTCTTATTTAAAGGCTTCAATGGGACATATTCAATTTTTAGAGATAGGAGGACTCTTTGTCCTTTTCGTCAATAGAATGATACAACCAACTACAAAGCACATTTCTCAAGAGAACATGGCTCTTTGTCCCATTGATCGGTATATTGTGGCAATCAAATACCTCAAGTTGGCACTTAATTAGATCAAGGCAATACACTGGGCTTACTAAAGATCTTCTGAAGAACAAACTTCTGAAATTGGATTATGAACCAAAGATAAAAAAACCTCATAATCCAACTTTACTGCAAACTCAAGCTTTTATTTTCAAATTCAAAAGTCTTACAAATACAAATATAAGTAATACATGATTTTTTCTTGTAGAAAAGGGAAACAAAACACAAAGGAAAATGAGCTAGAACTGCTAATATAGATGCTACTTCTTCAACCATCCCAACTAGATTTTGGCCAAAGGCCAATGATCAATGGATGAAGACATGGAGGATTGACACTCCCCTCTTGTGTCAGAATGAATAGCAGTGGTGGACCACCTATGACCTGAAGAGGAGTTTCTGGATGGAACCTTCACAACTAAAGCATCATCCCTATGTCGAGAGAAACATGCTCCAATGCCCCTTGACGAAGTATCTGTAGTCTAAACTGGGACCTTTGGAACCCACACCAGTGGATCCCTTAAAATGCTGACTATGCCCATATCCTAGTGGGATACTCGAGCTGAACAGTCCACCTTCCACATCTTCCTGGAAAGAGGAGTGTCCAACAAAAGTCATCTGGGAAGTGAGATGAACCTCAAATTCAAAAGTCTTAGTGTGGCCTTATCCCAAGAAAATCATCAAATCCCCAAGGAGAAATCGACAGAGAAGGTGGAGCTTGAGGAGGAGGTGGTGCCTCAAGAGGAGGTGGATGATGAAACTCATATCCAAAATCATCCTGCTCCTCAACATAATCATTTTCAACCACCTACAAAAGACACATTCCAGGATAATGCAAATAGATGAAGATAAACAAGAACCAGAATACTTACCATCTAAGGACATTTTAGACTATTGCATGCCTCTCTGGACATAAATTTTAGATGACCATTTGCATAGTACCACTGAAGGTACTTTCCATGTGTCACCTGACCGCTCATCATCTATTGAACATCTTGTTAGATTCCATGACTAGGAGGAACTAACCCAATCATAGGGTCAAAGAAGATGTGCTAGCTACCATCCCACTAACGAGCATGATACTCGCCCATATACAAGATGCTTCGAGAGGGTGACTCAAACTAGATCTGGAAAGCATCTAGATATAACACCTCAAAGTAGGACATACATGAGGTAGCAACCTCGACGTGTCGCAACCTAGATAAGATCACAAATTAGACTTAGGAAACAAAAATGAACTAGAATCATCTAAAGTACACACATTATAATAGAATTTTAAAGTACTACACATACCTCACATGTAGTCATCATCTCTAATTCGTGTGTCCAATGCTTGTATGGTGATTTACTACTACACCCAGCCTAATGCAACATGTAGGGAGGGAAACATGTAGATAGCAGCCCAGTGCAACATGTAGGGAGGGAAACATGTAGATAGCCCTCTAGACCACTCAGAGTGACATGTATATGAATCCATAAGTGATCATAACCGCACACCTGCAATAGAAAGATCAGCAAAATCAGCTACTATACATATTTCAAAGCAAGAACAAAAAACAACAAGTAAAGACTTACTAAATTAAGCTTGCAAAGATGCTACAACCTTTCATAGACTATATCATCTCTCTTGTGGAAAATTTACACACAAGACACCTCCTCAAGTTCCTCAATAGGTGGGTATACATGCCTTCACTCCATTCAATGGAAGGGACCGCGTCTAGATCAAGAAGGAAGGAGAACCATCCAAATTCTCTCCTATAGTGTGCATTGTTGCTAAATAGGCAACCATTAATCAACACAAATAAGAAGACCCTAACCCTCATGGATGCATAAAAAGGATCATGGGCACACTACCTCTCTCCTTCATCAAAGAAGGCGGCTCTCAACTAAGTAAACTTGACCTCATATCTGAAGGCCATCCCAATGTCATCAGGGTTCACCCCTAGAATCCCAGTCAAACGAGGATGCTCCACTCCTATCGGTCAGACAGAGAATGGATCACACCAAACTCTAACCTATTGATCCTGATCAACTCACTAGGGGTTATATCCAGTTCATAAAAAAATGGAATGCACTAGTCTCAGGACATAAGTGCTCAATCAGAGGAAGGAGGTAGTATCTATCAACTATCCCACACAGACACATGCTACCAAAGTTGGTCTCTTCAAGAAGATGTAGCTCTTTGGCCCAAATTAGTCAAACATGTCCACACCAAATATGTTCAACCATCTAAGACCCTGAACAGACAATGCAAAATGCAAATTCAAAACCCATCATCATAGGTCAAACCTTGATTTAAGGTCAGTAAGCGCCAAAAAAATAACATGGAACAAAGTCTTATACATCATCATCTATTTAATGATCTTAGTGATGTAGGTTAATCCAAAACATGCTTAGATGAAACACAAACCTCCCAATTGGGAGTCACTCCCCCACGATCCTAGTCAAACTGTCATGATGCCTGCCCATAGAAAATGTAGATCAAAATCTTCATATCTATACTACTATAAAAAGAGTGAATAAGTTGTGTTAATTACAATTGTGCCATTCAGAACCCTTCATCCAATCAGAAGCCAGAAATTTAAATTTCCAACAACCACAACGTTCCTCTCTCTTCTCAGAATTCTCCACAAGTTTTTTTTAAGGTGTTAAAACCGGTTTGTGTGAGTTTGATCGTGTCCCGTCTGACCACTTCCATTTCTTCCACTCTTCTCAGTCAATACTCCACGTTTGAACCCACATTCTCCACTTTTTTTTTGATAAAGGGCGCCCACCATTTTATTAAGTGATCAAATCGTCTGCAACAAGTACAAGGATCCGATCCTCAAAACCCTCCCTTATGCAGTGAGGGGTAATAAAATGACAGGCGGAAGAGGCCAAGGCATGAGCTACTCTATTAACTTGCCTTCTAACAAAACAGAAATTAAAAGAAAGAAAACTAAGGGAAAGATCGATGATGTCATGAACGATGATGTCCTCATAGCCCCGACCACCACTTTCCTTTTTGACCGCCTCCACTAGAAGAAAGCAGTCCGTCTCCACCACCACATCCATAAAACCCTTCCTAAGCGCAAGCTGCATGCCATTTAGAGCAGCCATACCCTCCACACTAAGCACTGAGTACGGCTGCTCTAGACGGCATTGGAAGGTCCATAAAAGCTATCCATGCTCATTCCTAAAAGCTGCACCGCAACCGCTCTCACCCGAGGAGGAAAATGATGCATCCGTGTTGATTTTAATGCTGCCCGGTGGTGGTCGACGCCAAGTGATAAAACCCGAGGCCAAAGAGTGCGAATCTGATCGGCTCACTGCAGTGTGGCATCGTGCATGATCCTTCAAGAGATTGATGAAGCTCGCTGCTAGACCTGGAAGAAAAGGTGGGTGCTCCTCAAAAAGAAATTTGTTTCTGGCAGCCCACGTAGCCCATAACAATGCGCCTCCCTCTTCCTTGCATCGAAGGTCCTCCTCATCCATAAGGTTGCTCACAAAGCTCCACACGTCATGTACATCCAATTGCCCCAACCAGTCAAAGTCCCCCGTGGCCCATATTTTCCTGGCTATGTCACAATGAAGCAACACATGAGAAGTGTCCTCCCTCTGTCCACAATGGTGGCATCCATCGTCTTGCATCATGTGCTTCCTCTGTAGCTCCACCTTGGTGGGATGAATGTTCCTAAGAGCTCTCCATCTCCACTTATAACTATCGGTTGCCAGTTTATAGCATCGCAACCTGACAATTCTTCAAAGCAGTCTGCCTTCCACTGCATGTCTTATTCCCCAATTTCAGTTTTTCAATATCCAATTGACAACTACCTTTTGGATTACTTCCTACTCCAGCTTTATGCCTCAATTTGATCTCTTTAATTATTTCTTGGATTTAATAGTTGCTGTGATCATGCTCTCCAATTCTCCACCAGAACAACGCTTGAAATGGGATGCCAGTAGCAAGAAAGCCAACTGCATATCAATCAGTGGGGATCTCATTCTGCTATTACAGACGGTCTGCTAAATAGGGTGCATCTTGTAGGTCTGATAATAACTTTACATCACCATTTGTTTAGGTCTACCACCGGGCTCCTCTCTCTTGATTTTATATCTTGTTTAATCATCCTTCTTCAACAGTTGTGCTACGACTTAGGTTTCATCCAAAGGCTTGATGTGTGTGCATCAGCGAGATACAACCTGCATGTCTGACTAGAGAAGCATCTGTATTCCTGATAAAGATGTGTTTCCCAAAAATGAAATCTTGTATGATGAACCGCCTGTGGCTGACCTGCAGAGCTGGCGCCGTTACATCTCACATTTTTAGATCGATTTACTGCAACATGATTTAAGGACTGTAATATTTTTCAGTGATGATCTCAATCACCAGGCAAACAGACCCAAGGTCAACATCTCTAGGATATCAAATAAAGTATTCGTGTTTGATCCTATGAACCAAGTAATTTTTTAATAAGATTATGCCTCTGCATTGACACGATGTTGATCTCTTCTAATGATTCTACTAGCAACATTTTTGAGCATGTCACCCAAGCTGTGATTCTCAACCTCTCATGCAACCTTCTTAGCACTCAAACTGTTCTCTATATATGTGGATTTGTCCTGCCACTCCGCCGCACCTGCCTGCCAAAGTTTAAGGGGATAGCACCAGCTCGCAATGCTCACTATCTTAAGGAACCTAGCGAAGACACCTGAAGGGACAGTGTAAAATGCTCTCCAGCCTGGTCGATTAGCTGGTGTCTGTAAAACATCACAAAAAAGCCAGGTATGTATCTTCACATAAGACATCGATACAGTTGCGGCCCAGTTACTGCATCAAGACATATCGTTGTTTTTGTTCCTTCGTTGTCTTTCTCAATGTTTTGTTAATTTGCAGCATGATACATGTCTAAGTAACTGGAGCCTTTATAATATCACCTAGAGGAATTAGCGTGATATTAGCTATAAATTATAGGAGCTACGATTGAACATGACCACTCCATCATTGTAGAACACTTCTCTTAATTAGTATCAATAACTACCCAAGAGCAGTGAGCCCTCACCTCAATGCTTCCACTGAAAAAATTAATTACAAGAGAAACCATTGGCAAGTGTGAGGATAGGCCTACATCTCCATAATGTTGTTCAATTCACTGGTCAAAGTGCAGGAAGAAA
The DNA here is from genome assembly GCA_963693085.1 of Alisma plantago-aquatica. Lineage (NCBI taxonomy): Eukaryota > Viridiplantae > Streptophyta > Magnoliopsida > Alismatales > Alismataceae > Alisma > Alisma plantago-aquatica. The sequence continues at coordinate 99,376,349 of OY856411.1, forward strand.
GGAGAAAGTGATGAGAGGAAGAGGTAGTAGAGTCTTGGATGGTGGGTGAAGGAGTCCTACCTCTTATCTATTATTCACAACTTCCTATCCTCTTCTTGTTCGATTCCTCTTATTCACCTTCCTTGCTGTTGCACACTTGTTTAGGTTGCTTAGTTGCACATTTGATAAAATTCTATATATACCACTCATTATAAATGAGCGGAAACATGTACTAGATTTAGTAAAAAGAAATCAGCTTCACTGAAGTACTTATGACTAGGACTTTTTACTCTGATGGTGGATGTAGATATTGAACACTTTGTTTTCTAAAGAATAATTTTATATGCGATATAACAAATTCATACCATATTTAAGCTCACGTATGGAAACAGTAGCTAGATGATTACAAAATTGGAAGATAAGTATGACTAATTTCAAATGAGTGTCTCATATTATATATAAGTTAAAAAAAATGAGTGCTTATAGATTATTAAAAGGGGTAGTTCATTGGTACCATAATCAATTGAAGCAAGTTCCTAGGTTAGGTAAACATGTGAAAGCCATAAACTAGAAGAATTATAAAATACATATTGAGATGCACAAGATAGCTCAAGGGAAAATAGCTTAATCATTTATTGTAGATCTGAATGCCACTCTATAAATCATGTGCATAGAAACTATTTAAGGCAATATGAAACAGAAAATGCCTTTTCAGGAAGAAATTTTCAAGAATGAAATGAAGTAGATTGTAGATTTTTGAGAGAAAATTACAAATTAACTTATCCTCACAACACTAAACCTCATGATAGGATATACAAAAAAACTTGCTGCTTGGTCATGCATAGTAAGGCCTACCTATACGCGTGGACCTATCTCTTTTGCAAGACATCGCTTATAAAAGATAAGCATATGTTATTAATTTATTTATAATGATGTTTCTATCTTACAAGCTATCCAGAAAGTATTGTATATTCTCTAATCTTGTACGAAACATTTAGAAAAAAGAGCATCCATCATTGGAGGTTACGTCTCAAGCCATCTAGATAAGAAGCAAAAATTTTCCAACAAGGATACTAAAGACATACTTGTAAGTAGTGAAATGTACAATTTTAATTTAATACATTTTTTTAATTACACTAACCTTTCAAACTTACCAATGATCATCAGCAAAAAGTTATTGATGAATGCATAAGTCGGGGGCTAGACAAGACACATGATCCATTAGATTTTTCATCATTTTTGGATGAAGTGATTGGAAAACATCACGGAGGGTTCGAAAGAGGTTTTAGTGCCACCGTATCTCGTCGAGATATGCAAAATCAGAAAGCAAAAGAAGTTTTACATGACATTGTTATAGAACTTCAAAAACAACTGGAAGATACCGAAAGGGAGCTAGATGATAGTAACAGAGAACTTGTTGAAGCTAATTTAAGAGTATATGTATTGGTATGGTACGTACACCTCATTCACTTTATCTGCATTCGGCGGAAATTATAACATTTATTTTGTATGTACTACTAGGAGAGAAGAAATGGAAAAAGGGATTTTATTGAAAGGAGGCATGCTCTCCAATAGGAAGTTCTTTGAAATGTGGTAACTTGATTATTCAACTTATTCTACTTAAGTTATAAGCAAGACTAAACATGTATAACAGGGATTGGACACTTGTAGCTTATTTTTTTTCTTTTGTATGGTCGGTCTTCACACATTCTACAATCATCCACTCCACCAGAAAGCACAGATCAACTTAGTGATTAGAAATTTAATGATCTACTTCCCATTAGAGTTCTAGATTTAGTTATTAGTTTCTTAGGAAGACTTTTTCTAAAATTTTCTTTGTATTGTTTTACAAAAAACACTTTATTTCCTATTCATTTAGATAATGTATAGATAGATTTTAGTAACTTGTTCTCGGTACCATTTAATTTATGTGTTACATTTTCAGAACTTCTGTGTGCAGTTTCCATGAAATAAAAATATCTATATTTTTTGATGTGTCATATATGTAGAACAAAAGTTATTCATGTTATATGCCTTTGTTTTTTTATTTTAATTATGTATGTGGTTGGGATACCCAAAGTCATGGTGGGGGAATTAATGTCAAATCCTATGATTGATTTGGCTGCAATTGACTTGAATACATCTACTTTTTAGGCAAGTCAAATCTATCAAAATGCATTTCTTACTTTCTTTACAAGCCATTCCTTACGTTCTGTACATGCATAAGAAAATTACTTTATTTTGTACAGGTAATTAAGAAACTCAATGCAGATAAAGTATTTTTATAGTGGTTTGTTGGAATTTGTTTTGGTATTTGAGAGCAAAGAAGGTAGTTTGCATCCCAGCACCTGCACCAACATGTAGTAGACCAAGGAAAGAAGTTGTACCTTCTGATCTATGTGCGTGGAGGGAGTATGTTACATTTGTACCTGTTTGCTAAAGGGTTGATGGGAAGGTGAGGAAAGGGCACTGACTATTGTGTTTGTATGGTCTGGGCTCATTTCCATCACCACGATGGAGTAAAGGTAGCCGTGGTAGCAACAATTGCATCTATGGTGCCTTGTGTGAGTATATCCCAACTTATTATTTATTATTTAGATCAATTTTCTTTCAGATCTTCTTATTTATTTGAAACATTCATATACATCCATAGATGACTAGCGTGAGAATGCTTCATTGGGAAAAACCTTAATCCCACCGCTCAAGCTCTCATTATATCCACATGTCGAGATTTAAAAACCTACCCATCGATTACAACCTTTTCCTTTAACGTCCATTCTTTATGCTGAGGTTTGTGCTTGCAATAACCATTTATCCAGATTGCACTGCAACAAAGGCCCATTTAGACTACGACTAGTACAAAAATGGTCTATAACGTCAGTTTTTTTAAGCCTATAACATCACTTTTCAGCCGACGCCTAAGTGGCCGTCGCTACAGAAATTGCTCTATAGGGTCAGTTTTTTTAACCAGAAAAAACCCGACCTTGTATAGTAAAAACCGACCCTATAGGCTCTAAAAAACTAAACCCAAATGAGAAATGAAACTGTACCTGAACTCTATAACGTCGTTTTTTTACTAAATAACCGACTCTAGAGATTCTTTCTAAGGACGGTTATATGAGGAAAACCGACTCAATAGAGTCTTGAAATATGATAGAACGGTCGTGCCGCCTAGCACGACCGTGTTGTTCTATATTAGCACAACCGTGGTACACGGCACAGTCGTTCTACCATATCTCAACACGGCCGTTCTACGCGACATGATCGTTCTACCTCATCCCAACACGGCTGTTCTATGCAGCACGACCGTTCTACGATGCAACACGACCGTTCTACGCGGCACGACCAAGATACCTATAAGGTCGGTTTTTTAAGAAAACCGACACTATAGGGTACAATTTTTTTTAAAATTTCTACAGAAACTGAACATAACAAAACAGAAGAACATGAATAAGATATGGGAGAGGGGAGCATTGATGCTCAACCGTCACCATTCCAAACCACACATTCATAACAAACATGATTCATATATTGAGTTGAGTACACATAGTCACATCATAATTTACAAAATGATAGGTTGCAAGTATGAGATGATATTAAATGTCAGATACAAAAGTAAATATGAAAGAGTACTAAAACTACATACATGAATTAAACGTAACTGACATATTTATTCCAATGCTATATTGACTTCATTTAGAAAAGTATCTGACCACTCTTCTCGGAATTCATTTAAGTCCTCACGTGTGTAAGGCTGAGTTGTAAAGATCTGTAACAGAAAATGCACATGCTAATATTTTATAAAATAACTACAACTCACTTTTAAATGTATGATGTTATTCATTATTACATGATCTATAGTCTGAATGTCATTTGATGCTTGTTTGACAATAGCTTGCATATATTTCATTACATAGTAGCCACAAGCCTAGCCATTATTTTGTATAGGACACTACAAATAATGAATTATACTTAATGTTAGTAAACTACTATAAACAGAAGACTATAAGAGTTGACATATAAGAGTTGAAAATTAATACATATAAGACTAAGCAGTTGTCAAAGTAGCTACCTTGACATTTTTCAAAGTCAGTGTCTTTAATTTTGTGGGTATTTGTCCTCCGCCTTCACGAAAAGCTTTTATACCCCTATCAATTAAATGATAGTTGGTAAAATAGAAATATCATGTTGAAGCATTGACTATATTTATGCTTACGCCATAGCTGACAATTTCAGTTTGTGACCCCTTGTTATTTTTCCCATTGGGTCAAGATAATAAAGAGTCATCAATTTTGGGACAATCACCAATGATTCCCAATGTCTAGATCTGAGTAAGAATAAAACAAACATTAAAATAAATACATTTGTTCATTATTAAAATTATATTGAATAATAATACTTACTGGACGTTAAAAGGAATTAGGATAATTTCCTTTCCCACACTAGAAAAATATTTGAATGCATCAGAGTAGTACTCACTCACTTCCTCAATATGTGTCTCCACCTGACTAGTGACTGAAGGAACTAAGAATCCAACATTCTTTATATCAAAGTTTGTGGCCTCGGTATATAAATGGCTGTTAAACATTTGTAATTATTTTCATATGTAGAAATAAGCTAAAAATGTGTATTATAATTTTCTATATTGATTGATCCTTACTTTATCCATACTTCTAATATTGAAGTATTCAGCCAATCATACCGGAACAAATCTATAATATCATCAAGAAAAATATAATTGTCAAAGTCCCTCCCAGTTGCATCTTCTATTAAATTGATCAACATTTGTAGTCCAGAGCTTTGGTTGGCTAAGTATCGACACAAACATTTACATTTACTTCCCAACTCATCAAATGTGGATTCTGGAATAATAGATGGCTTGGACATAGGAGGACGACTAGTAGAATTTTTACTTTTTGGTTTGCAAACCTGTTAATTAAATTACATACTTCTATTACACGAGTTCATATATGCAGTCAAATATGAAAAACACGGTAGAATTTAAGTATACCTTGTCATTGAAAACCAAGTGTCTAGACCAACCCACCATAGCACCCTCTTCTGCTTCAACTGTACTATATTCAGGATTAGGTATGGGTAGTGGTTTGTCCCCCATTCCGTCATACACAAGATGGATGGACACATGACAAATGTCATCAGTAATTTGTTGGAAATACAATTTACCACTAAGGTTGTACACCTTTCCCGCTGCCACAACATTATATTCTGGAACCTCCACTGCAAGTTTACATTTCATACCAACCTAGATTGAAATAATATAAGTTATATAAGAAGCAGTAGAACAAATACCTGTTACAACTATATATATTATCATATATATATCATACTAATAACACAACATATAGAACAAAAACTTACTGCAGATTGTTGTGGTGGGTCATTGGGAGTGCTCCCATGACCTTCTACAATTGTAGCATGAGCTTGTACCTCATCACTTGAGAGACACACAATATGAATAGGTTGAGAAGGTTGAGTAGGCTGAAATGAAGACATTATTTCTTTTACTTTCTGCACTACTAATGCTTCAACCTCCTCTTGTGTAAGACCTCCTTTACGACCTTTTTTAGATTGCAAAGGGCCAAAATAAGACTTGAATCCTATGCCATATCCTAATCCCCTAACACGGCCATGATGCTCCTTCGTACCAAGAGCAACTGATAGTTCATCCATGTGGCCAGTTGGGATGAACTTTCCTTCCTTCCTTTGCTCGTGGAGATCAATCTATTCATAGTTAATAAAAATATTAAATCACAATATCAATTACATATAAATAAATCTAAGTTTGTGGGATTTAGACCTACCATCTTTTGTGCCACCTCCTTAGTTGCAGGGCTGGCCATTTCACTTGCTCGATTCTTTCTAGCATCAATCCATGTCAAGTGTCGGGGTGGACGCTCAAGTTGAGTTGTACTAGATTCTTCTCTAGAAGAGGATTGCTTCTCTTGTAGTTGGCGACGAAAGGCATAACCACCGGGCCCCAAGCGATGATCATGCACATTTTTGGCCTGTCTTTCCTTTTGAGCCTGGTGGATATCCTGATCATTTAAAATGAGGTATTGCAATTTATACTTGGCAAACATGTATAAAAAGATTCACCTCCTTAATTGTATAAAATTAAAGATTCATACAATACATCACAATATTTATTACTTGAAACTCTTCCGATCTCCTAGCTGTAACAAATCTTTCCCACACCTTAGGATCTATAAAAATATATACATCTGTTGCTTTCTTCTTTTTTTAGGATTATCTATAAATTTCCTTGCGAGATATGTCTTAAAACCCCTCCATCGTACGCCACAATGTTGTAGCACTCCTTTCTTGTGATATTTTTCATTTAGATATGTCTTAAAACCCCTCCATTGTTGCCTTCAGGAAGAATTTCCTTTAACAAAGACAACAGTGAAGTGAAACTCTTATCGTTCCACCGGTTTTGAGCTTTAAGAGTATATAATCACATCACAACACTCAACCTCATGAACTTAGTACAACCCTTATATAAAGGTTTTTCAGCATCATGGACAATGTTTGCAAATAAAGAAGGTGGATCAATGACATTGTCCCGACAACTATGTAGCATCTCATCAACCATATCATCCTGAATCGGGTCATCCTGAATCGGTTCATCATTGAAATTATCATCATTATCTATATCTTCTATGCCACAACTATTAGTATCGACATTTTCTGATCCATTATTAATTTTCTCTCCATGTCAATACCATTCATTATAACCTTGTATGATCCCATTGCATATGACATGATTCTTAATTTCCTCAGTAGTATCAACTTTCAAATTGTTGCCACAATTTTTACATGGACAATAGAACCTATCTGTAGGTAGTTTCCTATGTTCCTCAGAAAATCTGATAAATTCATCAAGACCTTTGGCAAACTCTGGACTACAACGGTTCTTGATAGACATCCAACTTTGATCCATTTTCTATATCACATTAAAAATTAATTATAAAACTAAGCATTTAATATTGATACTATAAGCTGTAAGTTTTTATTGATAGGAAGTTAATTACTTTTGTACTAAAGTGTACCACCTATCCTATTTTTGAATATTTAATCTCACTAGTAATTGTATAATGTAGGTTTAGTTTTGAAGAACGTTTCAGCATAATTTTCCCTAAGTTCTCCAAGTACACCGATGTAAATGGTAAATAACCACTCACATATGTACCCAGAGAACAAATGAGGAAATACTACTAAAATTTTCTTCAAAACTAAACATACATTATACAGTTACATCCTAAGTGAGATTAAATATCCAAAAACAGTCCCAAACCGGGGACTATCCAAAATTTACTCCTATGAGTAAATTTTGAACGGGTTTCTAAGTTGATACATTTATAAATATATTATTATCATATTTATATATTAAGTTAAACATCATGCATCGATGATCTCATATATAAACCCTAAAGTGTCAATCTGAGACTACACAATGTGTACCCTCATATTTCTGTAATGTATATATAATGATTACATATTGGATTGATAACAACATGTAGATATGAATGAATACATATTTTTATTATTGGTTGATTTACTAGTCAAATAAAATGGCACATTAGGAGAGTGAGAATATTATACCTCACTTGTAAGCTGAAGAAGAAATATATGAAAGTCAACAACAAGTCAATAGCACCTGCAACAACACAAATGCACGATTCAATTCTGTTATAATGTATTAATTAGGGGTCAGTATATATCAATTTTATAGGAGCAGTAACAAATTTAAAATTGACAAATTTTGATGATTCTGCAACTCAGCCGACACAGACGTGCTGCCCAGCACGTCTGTGCTACCTGGTCAGTTGCTTGAAAGTAAGACGTAAACGGAGGAGTGAGGCGGCAAAGACAATACCTTGAGAAGAACCGGTCGGTGAGGGAGCTTGTGCGGGAAAAGAACCGGGGAGAGAGATGTGCACGACCCTTGCAACTCCTAAGGCGTCATCGCCTTTCAAGGAAGAAAGCACCAGAGAGAGATGCAACTCCTAAGGCATCGTCGTCATCCAAGGAAAACAACGCCGAAGATGGTGGTAAGGAGCGTCGTCGTCGTCGGAGATGGTGGTAAGCTTGGGCATCGTCGTCCAAGGAAAGAGGCGCTAGTTTGCCTCTTTTCGGAAGAGGAGATGGTTGGGGGAGGTCACCTTTGTAGAGGCGGCACTACCTTTCTTCGGGCGCGGGAGCGGGAACAGAGAGTAGCAGCAGCAGCAAATGGCAACCTAAGCCTTACAATCGGGCTGCTATGTGAAATGTAGAAGACCTATAGCGTCGGTTTTGGGTAAAAAACCGACCCTAAAAGTCTATTAAAAAAACGGTGCCCAGACTTAACCTATAGCGTCGATTTTTTAAGATAATCGATGCTATAGACCAGCATCTGTAAGTTCGGTTATATATAAAAACCGACTCTAGAGTTTCAAAGCGGCGCCCGTGTTTTTTGTTGACCCTATAGCATCGGTTATTTTAAAAAACCGACCCTATAGATCGAGGCACGAAGTCAAAATTATACAAATTTTCACCGCGGGAAACCTATAAGGTCGGTTTTTATGATAAAACTGATGCAGTAGTCTATTAGGTCGGTTATTATAGTAAAAACGATGATATGGGCAGAGATGTTACATGCTAAAAATGTAGTAGTGTACCAGTCCGAAGTATTAACTACCGGTGAAATAATAAGCGGGCAATTTTACCGCTTCTAGCATCCGCCAAAACTGAACCTAATTCTTTTTCATAGTAGCTAGGAAACGACTACCACACACAATTCCCCATCACACTCCCGCTACACTTCCTCTGCATTCTCGTCTAGGGATGTCTGCCTGCCTGCACCTACTTCTTCCTTGGGTCGCCACAACCATCGTTGTTGCCACTGGCTAAGAGCGTTTGTGCTGCCCCCACCGGCCTAGTGTCCTGTTGCACCCATCAGCCCGCCGCCTGCTACTCTTGTTGGCCCAGCCGGTGCTGCTGCTTTCGGCCTTTCGTTCTGGTATTCTGTGGCTGGGATCATGGTGCTGCTACCAGATCGTGTCCTACTATTACCGGCGGTGTCCTACTGCTGCTACCGACCATCGTCCTGCTGTTGCTGCCGGATCAGTGTCCCAGTGTTGCAACTAGCCTGACATGCTGTTGCTGTCGGCCCGACGTTGTTGCATCAGCCACCATGGCGTCGGTGCAGGTGTTGCACATTATCTAGGCGCTATTAATAAGGCAAGACAACTAGATCGCACATCTCTAATGACACATTTCAGATTCTACTTTCATTCTCTATTTTGTATCTCGCTCAATATCCCCCTTTAGCTTTTTGCCTTTCTATTCTTCAACTGCTAATCCCCTTTTTGTATCTCATCAACTTAATCTCTTTTTTTGTTCTCTTTAGTTTGTATCTAAGAATGACTTAATGGAGGTGAACAATCGTAGCTTTACTGCATCTACAACCAAGGTCAACACCTCGAAATCCTCATTTTTTATTCTATTTATTCAATGACTAAATCCTCTCTCTCTGTATAATGGTGTGCTGATTTTCAAAGAGTATTTTTTTATAATTCCACTAGGCGTCGTTCTATTATAATATTTCTTTTAATAAAACACAATGGTATATGAAATCTGTAAAGAAAATGCTCATACCTCTATGGTAGTTTACTTTTTTTATCTAGGCAGCATAAAGGCGTTGACATTTCTAAATAAAAAGTATATTGTGTGTTTGTACCTGAGTATGAGGGATGCTTGAATTCATTGTGTGTTCTCTAAATTGTAGGATTATCAAAGAGAAGCAAGATAATGCATTACCTTTTCACTGCTCAGTTGATTGGTTTTGTTGTTGTACTCGTTGATAAGTATTTTCCTTACAACATAAGAAATTATCTGTCTTAAAATCATTTTCTCTTAGTTTATATCTACCCAGTTCTCAGTCTATATCTACTCTCAGTATGGGGAAACTTAACACTATTTCATATGTTTGACTCTTATTCATTTTTACATGTCTTTAGTTCATGATGATGATGAACATCCCATTTGTTACATTTTTAGATGATTGTTTATAACTCACGTTACTACAATATGGTAACTTTGTTTATTCAATTCTAAAGATAAATGTAATAAGGTTAAGACTTAAGATATTACTGATATGGTTAGACCTGGAAAGTTTCATATTTGGCATGACAATGTGTTACTTAGAACTCTATTCATATTTTGACTCGATTTTGTAGACATGACTCTAGGACTTTGAAATCCGCAACCTCCACTTCTGCTCACACTTGTCGACTTATTAAGATCCAGTCGACTACTATCAGGGAAGCAGGGGTAGAAGCTAACTTGTCACTTTCAACAAGAGTTATAGAGAGTAAAAGGAAGGGATACAGGGATCTGGATCTATGCTCATGCCTGCTCCTTCCTTTGATGCTGTGGGGAGGACGAATTCCATGCTTTAGTGTTGAGTTGGGATGGTCCTTACAGAAATTTCTTTCCATCGGTCACTCCTAAACATTATAGAGGAGTCGAACGAGTCATATCTCTGGCACCACATCTCCTTCGTCACTTCCTCACCCTCTAGCATTTTTCCCACCTCTCCCACTCCCCTACCACCTCTCTGCTCACCATCAGAACCGATCTTATTGTTTTGTAGATTTCCCAAGAATCAATTTGAATAAATTTTTCATGGCTAGATAATATTTCAACATCTCATACTCATACTCTCCTCTTCCACATAACATAAGTCTCCCCCAAAACCGTTCCTTTCCATCAGGTGGGATGCATCAAACCTTAGTCAATTTGTGATCCTTTCTACATCAGGGCCCCTTGTTCTCAGTTATATAGTTTCTAAAATATCCAATTTGTATATCACAATATAATCTTTGATAGTGTTTTTAGCACTTGGCTTGTAGATTCCCTAGACATTTCATGCCACACAAATCATGAACCATATCGTTGTGTGTATGCTCGCCTCGCCCTTGCCTCTTTTTTCAATTCTTCCATTGAAGTCCACTTTCCTCTCTTCCTTGTCTATCTTAGGGAAACCACCTGAGGAAGTGATTTTGAGAATATCCTTGTTGGTTTTGATCATGTTGACTCCCTCTTTCTACATGGATTCTTGGTTATATCTCACCTTCTTACTATCACATATTTGTTTTTATACTTTCGGGCCATAGGGCATACATATGCATGGGATTTGGTGCCCTTACTCAGACAACCATACATGTAGATCTATTGTATGAGTGGTAGTTGTAGGGTTCCCAAGGTTGCACATTTAGATAGGAGCCCATCATCAACCACGACTCTCATTTGAGGGTGTACAGATCATGGTCTTTCCTTATCAATGGGTTAATGAAGAAATTGCTTTCTAGATCTTGCAAGCACTAATTGTCAATGGGCTTCCACATTGTTTTGATCTTGTCCATCAAGGTCATGAAGCCTACTTCCCAAGGTTGCACATCTAGGTAGGAACCCTTCATCAACCACAAACTCTCATTTGAGGGTGTAGAGATAATCATCTTTCCTTATCAATGGGTTGATGAAACAATTGCTTTCTAGATCTTTCAAGCACTAATTATCAATTGGCTTCCACATTGTTTTGATCTTTTCCATCACGGTCATGAAGCCTATTTTCCAAGGTTGCACATTTAGGCAGAAGCCCATCATCAACCACGACTCTCATTTGAGGGTGTAGAGATCATCATCTTTCCTTATCAATGGGTTGATGAAGCAATTGCTTTCTAGATCTTTCAATCACTAATTGTCGATGGGGTTCCACATTGTTTTGATCTTGTCCATCAAGGTCATGAAGCCTACTTCCCAAGGTTTCACATATGAGATCATCATCAACCATGGATCTCATTTGAGGACATAGAGATAATCATATTTCCTTATTAATGGGTTGATGAAGCAATTGCTTTCTAGATCTTTCAAGTACTAATTGTCAATGGGCTTCCACATTGTTTTGATCTTGTCCATCAAGATCATGAAGATTATTTCCCTAACCATGACTATCACTAGTTGAAATAGCACCATTGCTTCATTTATTCTCCATAGATGTTTTCTTTGGCTATCAAAACATGATATTTTGTGTATTTTCCCTATAGAATATCTTGTTCAAATGAGGGGGTTGATTCAAACTTGTTTCCATAGGGTCGACTTTTGTTGAAGCAACTATAAACAACTATGGTTGCTAGAGTACAGTTCCTAGCATGGGAGTACGAGATTAATCCTATCATGGATTCAATTGTTTATTTAGGAAGATCATTTAGTCCTTTATTATCATCTTATCTTGTTTTCAAATATATACTTACTCCAATCATATTACCAAAAATAAATTATGCTTGTTCTCATTGTTTTAATTTTTCTACACTTTTGGATGGAATCATTTGAGTGTATGGATAAAATTACTTATAATTAAATTTAGGCATAATATAACATTTTATATTATCATATTTACTATGTTCTTTTCCTTACATCCATGTGACTTTGATAGCAGGCTAATTTCGATGCAAACATGAAGTCCTAAAACACATATAAGTGAGAAAAGTATTCTTTAGGAGTACTCCAGATTCAACTATTTATTTAAACCTTCTTTATATAGAGTCAGGGAAGAATGTTGTAACTTTGATCTTCTTGATTAAATTTTAAATTTTATGTATGCTTAGGTGATTAAGGTTCAAGATCTTCTTGCGTACAAGACTCCTACAAACTTTAAAGATTGAGAGCATAACATCAAGAGTGATGAGAGTAGTCAACTTCAAGAATGAACCTTATTACATTGATTATGCTATCCCGGTTTGTGTTGTACGACATGATTTTGGCATGACTTTTAAATCTTTGCACTATTTTGCAAAGAGATTACATTCTATCATTGTATATTCATATCAACTGCGTATTAGTGAAATAAAGCTTTTGGTTTGGAAAATGATGTTTATGTTTATGGTCTATCTTATGCTATGACTGTTTGTATGTGTGGTTCAGCCGAGATGTAAGAATGAATGGATTGACTTGCATTACTCGAATTCCAATTGCTTCCATTTTGAATTCCTTGATTTTGGCATTGATATATAGGTGGATTGCTACTTTGCCTTGACTACAGTAGAATGGTAGTTTATGTCTATTCATTGATTCTATTCATGTCAGCTTATTTCTATACCGTAACTATTTTTATCTACCGTATGATGGTCGTTTAAAAGTTTTTCCTACCAAGTTGAAGACTACCACCAATTATCTACCATAAGTTGGTAGTCTTTTTTGTTTTACCTACCATTTAATGGTAGTTTACATAATACATTTCTATAGTGTTTGCTGAGGTTTTCCAGTCACTAAGAGATCACACCATTAAGAATGAATCATTGACATAGAAGATTGCTGCACTAATTCATATTTTAGTTGCCATTTCAATAAATATAGATATCTTACCTCTTCAATTGATTATAATTCTTAGGTGAATTGCTGGAAATTGATGTTGCCATTGTTATTTTGTTTCATCTAAAATATAAAAATCATGTGTTTTCCAGCTTCTCGAGGTAGATGCAATTATGACAAGACATCATGATCAGATACTGCACTGGACAAGGTTGTTCCCAGAGGGGTACGCCTTTGATTTCAGTGTGTCTCTTGCTAATGCTTTCATGGAAGTAATAACGTCCTACAAAACTAGATGTCTTTCTATATCTTCACTCTACTAACAAGTTCTCACAATTGAATTCATGTCCATGCTTGAATTTTGTCTAGGAAACCTTGATTAGAGGATGGACGAGGCTCAACGGAAGCTGATATTCCTAGTAGAGATCTCACCATCATGGACAGCCAGGTATGCCTGTTGTTGAGAGTGTGGTTTAGATGAGTGGAGTTCAGCTGATTTTGGTAGGTATTTTAGTAAATCTTTTTGAGTTTATGCTTGTATGTCGATTGATTGCATAGTGGTCGCAAATGCTGTCGCATCTTCTTCGCCTTCAAATAATAGTTGGCTCTATCTTAGTTTTATAAGTATTCTAATTGATCAACGTCTTGCATAAATACGAGTTGGTTCCCATCATGCACCAGTTTTGCATCAGCATATAAATGCTTATAACTACCCTTTTCTTGCTACCCTACCCCAGATGCAGAATTTTGACGTGTGCATTGTGAAGGATCATGAGATGCTTTCCATTGACCCATGATTTGTAGAGTGCTATGGAATATGACAAATGGCTTGAAGGTAGTCCTTTTAGGTCTTTCTGGTTGTTCCGCTGAGAATAGTGATACCTCTTCATAAATATGCAAAGATAAAATTAGTAGTGCCCACTCTTTATTGTTTTATGTCCCTCCCTATATATAGGAAAAGGGCACTGTTGATCTTGCAATCATGTATTACTTAGTTGCTATTGAGGTATGTGGGTGCTATTGGCTTGATCTTGCACAAGCTCTGCTATTTTTTACTTCTGAATCCCCCCCTATTATGGAGTATTATATGCTATGTGTTTGCTACATTGATTCTGTACATGTCTAAGTTTGTCCTTTGGAAATTGTAACACAAATAGGTGGGAAACACCTATTTCGAAGACTACCTCACCTTTGACGAAGTCTACAACACCAACACAATGGGCATGTACGAGTACTACTGGACTCACATCATGATCTCCGATGAGTCAATGGTACACGATCATTACCAACTGTAAGTACCTTGATGGGAACATCACAGGTGCTTGTGCGGATGTGTTGGACAAGGCCGATGATGAGAAGGGTGACTTTGACGTATACAATATCTACCGACCCTCTTGTCGCTCGACTTCGTCCTTTGCTTATACTGGCTTGGTGGGTTTCTTTCATCTCTTCAACATCATAACTTAACTAATTCATTTCTAGTGTCGTGATTATTTAACCAGCTAATAAACACATTATTTTGGCTGTTATTGTATTCCTGGCACGCACCATACTATGACCCCTATACTAATAATTATGTGGACTCATATCTCAACCTTACTGAGGTTCAGAGCGTTCTCCATGCTACTATGGACAAGGTAAAGTAAAAAATCTTCTATATGTTGTATGTTTTGCAAGAAACTATTTATATGTAAAGCATAGCCAGTTTTATACAATCACATTTCATACAGGACCAGAAGAAAATGCTCAAGCACCGTACCAGTCACTTAGCACCACTCCCAGTGACCTCTATAGCATTTTGTGGGACAAAAGCAAACAACAAAAGGTGTAAATCTACCAATAGTTATTAGAGCAATGAAAGAAGGGTCTGAAGAACCAATAACAGAGGAACTTGATCTGAGTTGGTATTTTTGGGCTTTTATGCCTGAGATTGAGAACGATGCAAGGAGGAAGGGAGGGAGAATTGAATAGCTCACTCGTGGCTTTATTACTCTTTCTCTGTCTATCATGACAACCTCCTTTGTTCTAGTGACTTCTTTTGCTTCAGAGACTTCCGTTTCGCTTGGTCTGCTTGGTCTTCACTGTGCGTGACTTAATGCCTTTCTTTCGGTGGACTGAACCATGTAGTGACATATATGGTGAAGATGTTATTTAATTAATCAACCCACCAAACATCTGCAGCAGGCCGACAGCCCATTCAAAGTCAGTGGTTGACTGGTATGCCTTTCTTCCAGTAGACTGAACCATGCAGTGATACAGTGAGTTGTTATTTAATTAAACAACCCAACAAGTATCTGCAGTAGCCAACAACCTACTCAAAGTCGGTGGTTGAGTGGTTTAGACATCAACTTGTGTTGGAAAACTGCTTCACAACTGAAGTAATATGTACTCAAGAAGTTATTTTGCAATTTGAGTTTGTATATTTTTTGTCAAGGGTAAGGTAAAATGTCCTCCCCTTGTAAATAATGTTTGTGTGAAATACAAGTATCACTTCTGATTTCAAAGTTGCTGCAATTTTTTATGTACATATTCATATTGTGATTTAGCGTAATACAAATGTTACTAAAGTATCATTATTCATTCAAAAGTACAGAAAATTATCTTTTACGTGCTTCCACATATGATGTACGTATATACATGGCAGCTTATACTGATTAGATGACATTTTCTTTTGTTGTTTATATATGTAATCTATTATTAGTTAAATGACTTTCTGGGATGTCACATATTATGAGTTCTTAAAGTATAGGTAATGTGCATCACTTGTGCCTACATACTGCATAGAGCATGCCTGAAAGATGACATACATTACATAAACAATTGTTAAGTACATAATCTTTTCAGCCATAGGTGACATGCTTGAAAGTCACCAATGGACTACGTTTTAGTAGTGAAATTTGGCGTAGATAATGATGTCTTATGCATTCGTCTCATGGATGTTGACTATCCCTATTGCAATGGAGTCACGTTCAAGATGCATTCAATCACCTTTGACAACATATTTCCGGATGTTTATTTGTTATTAATTTTTACAATCAAAGAGTGAAAACAACTAAGAATCAAACATAATTATTTATAATAAGTCAGAATCATATTATGCACCAAGAGATAATATATCGCGTACAAATGACTTGATGAAAATGGGCATTGGAAGAGACTAAATAGACAAAGTTGTTACCATTACAACACAAATAAGTAATGTGTATATGGTAAAGTTATATGTACAATCTAGCACACTTCGTCCAAGACAAATTTCTATCTAGCACTTTAGGAGAAATGTTTCTCAAAACAATTATTTTTTTTAAATAACTGTGGGGGGAATGAGATTCATACAATTCTCCAATAGGCAAAAAATTCAAGAGCGTTACAAAAAGAGCAGAACTTGCCGCATAACATGGTGTTTTTACTAAACTCATCAAAGACTACCACTTTAATTTGTGACATAATTTAAAAGTGAAAAGAAGTAATAAAAAAATGAAAAAATACTATATAGTATGGCGTCTTTAAGTAAATGTTGAGATTAAAACCGTCAAACCAAGTGGTTATTTCCCACTTTTCTTAGATAAATACGACCATCAAAGTGCCGTTTTATTGCCTTGGTCATGTAAAGAACCACTTTAAATGAAATTCCAACAAGTTGTCATAATAAACTACATTGTATCGAATTGTGTTTATTGCTTCTTCATCTATGGGACCTTCAATTGCAGTAAACACTAAGATTAATGTTGAAATCTTTCTTACTAATTTTACTTATCATATTTTTGTCTTATCTGATGACACTCATAAGGACATCTAATAATAAAATGAACATGGTTGGAGTTTGTAAAAAAATACAATGAAATAAATAGGTACATAGTAATACTTTTTCATATAATGGGATGTGGATTTTTATGTTTTTAATATATAGTAATGTTGTACGTGAAGTGTTCAATCATTATGTTGAGACTACTCTCAACTTACTAAAAGTTATTCTATGAAAAAAATTGTTGACCGCTTTTAGTAAACTCTGATGTAGGAATTATGATTTGTGTAAGAAATTCATTCAATTTTATGTTAATTATTTAAAGTATTAATTTATTAATTCATATTCATGTAATTATCAACCCATAAATTCTTTTTACTCAAAGCCATGCATTATTTTAAAATGTTTTATAATATGAATATGATATTTAGATAAATGTATTGTCACAACAAATATGAATTGTTACATCATGTCACAAGTTTATCACATCTGAAGCATCTGGTGCATTATGTTCCCAAACATAGCAAAGGGTGGATGATGAAATTGGTCATATATGTGTGTGCAATATGTGTGGCATGAAAGATACTAATCTTAAGGTAAATATCGATACTTTATGATTTTCTCAAATATATGTAATGAATTTTTAAGTTCGAATATAATTAAAAAATAATCATGTTCCTTACAGATACATTATAAATGTCAGAGTTGCAAATTTCTACAATTCTATTTTATTGACATTGTTAGATTCAACCCACATCATCTTCTAGGTTACACCGCATTAGAGATAAATATTTATCTAAATACACCACATAAAGACTTTATTAATAATAAAATAGTACACACACTTCACTATTGTGACAAAATTGGTGTAATAATTAAAGACAAAACAAGAAACAACATCATTTATGATACAACCTAAATGTGAAGGAAGTGGATTTTTTTTATCGCTATCGTCAAGATGACCAAGATTTCAATATCAAAGTCCTAAGAACAGACAAAATTAAAGCAACTTATCAAGATATTAGATGTATCACCTTACATCTTTAGGAAAATTGTACGGACATTTATATGATATAAAAAACTCAACTATAATCTACTTTGTTCATACATGTCCTACACATTGATTTATTGTACTTTTTAATGATGTCATTCCCTATGCGGTTTAAATCGTTCTCAAGATTTATGTTCATCTACTTGGTTTTATTAATTATACACACTAAAAATCAATTTGAACTGTTGATTAACATAAATATTAATTTATTGGTTAAAGAGACCATGATCCAAAGTGGTTATTATAATAATAATTTTCTCAACTTTAATATTTCACATTTTTATAATATATAAATGTTGAAAATATTTGAAATCATTTTACTAAAATATTTAATATATATATATATATATCCAAAAAATGGTGAAAACTAAATTACAACAAGAGAAACACCTCTATAATTAATTTTGCATTGATTTTGTATAACAAATTTGGCAAATCATTGATTAAACACATACTTTGTGTAATGAGAATCCATCACACTTTAACTCATAGTACTAGGTTGAGGTAATTGGACTCCACTATGGGATAAGAGTATGAGAAAACTAAACTTGGTATTGGATGGGAAGAAAAACACCTTAGTTGACTATAAATTATTATTGAAGCAATATTTTTTTTATACAACAATAAATTATGTATTTGTTATTTTGAATAACAATTTATACATTTCCTTAAATAAATAACATTGTATTTTTAAATACTTTTATAATTACTTAATACAACTTGAACCTGTTTAATGTGACACGTGCATGTGCACCAACCAATCATGTGCATTCACTAGTACTATAAAAAGAGTGAATATTTTTCACTAATTACAATAATGCCACCAACCAATCAGATGGTAGCATTTTTTGAATGAAGCATCCTCATGAACTCTCTCTCTTCTCTCCTTTTCTTGGAATTTATTGTTTTTTTATTTTCCTTTTCATACGAAAACGAACTGATCCCCACTAACTTCTTTTTGCATGTCCCTCATTCTCTCCTTATAACTCCCACGACCTTTAATTCTCTCTAGCTGATCCCCACCATCCTCTCTCCGCTTATCGCTCGGTCTAACTTTGTAACCTCGGTGAGACTTTGTAACCCCCGTGATTTCTTAGTCTCTCCAACTAACGACCACCCATCCCTCGATCTCTCCTTGTAATCCCCATTATCTTTAATTCTTTATCTTTCTTCCCTCACATGTATTAGACAAGACGTCCAATTAATTCAAACATCACCATACCCCGCGTTTCTCATTAAAACAAAATATAACCACCCTCTCATCTTACTCCAAAAGAAAAACCGCCACCTCATGTATTTGATCAAACTAAATCTGAGCACAATCACATTCTATCTCTTAATATCTCTCATTTCTTTCTTTTTAGTATTTTTTTCACATTTTTCAAAACAAATACACAACACAGCAAATTACGCACATTCTTGACTTCTCAGAACCTCCACCATCACCCCGATATCCCCAACTTCCCATTACCCCAATTCAGTTTTACAGATGACCCCCAAACCCCTATGATAATATGCATCTCTGTTCCGTTCTAATCTCACAAGTTTCTCCCAAACCACCCACGATTGTGTCTTTAATTGTTCCAATCTAATCTCACACGTTTCCGCCGAACCACTCACGATGGTTCCTTTATTTTTTCTAATCTAATCTCACACGTATCCATCAAATAGTTATTAAGTCCAGATTGTTAATATGCATATTATATTCAATATCACAAATATAAATCCTACTGCCCACAAAGGATTTCAGTGCATTCATAATTGAATACTCACCGCAACAAACAAGTATCAATCGCATCCACATTCTTTCCTTAATTCTTGCCTCTCCATATATTTCCTTAATTCCTTTCCGACTCCAACCCTCTCCATAATTGAATACTCACCACAACAAACAAGTATCAGTCGTGTCCTCATTCTTTCCTTAATTCTTGCCTCTCCATATGTTTCCGTTCCGACTCCAACCCTCTCCATAACTTCTCTATGTTAATTCTTCCTCCACATTCGTTATACTTCAGTTCATGTAAATCAAGAGAAGGGCAACACGCTCTCCAGTCTCCACAACAAATTGTCATCGCCTTCTCACTCTTTCCTGATTCTCACCCACAATCTCTGTGGGTGTAGACGTGGTGAGTAATTACTGGTTGTGGGTAGTTTCTCATGAATGAAACAATTGTTATGAAAAGTTGCTTGTAACTTTTGCTACAGAGACCCATCGTAAAGGCAGTGAGGAAAGTTTTCTGTTAAAAGAAACTTTTGAAGTGTTACTGGCTTACTTTATGAAATTATGTTGTTTGTCATTCGATTATGTGATTATGTTTGGTGAGTGCCTCAAGAATTATAATCCAAATTTATGTGTTTCATGCAATCAAATGGTAGTTCTGTTAGTAGGCATTTTTTTTGTTATTTCTGACTTCTATACTGGTTTGTGATATGGATATTTCTACTTAAAAAGTATATCCATATTGTTGGGGATACTCAGGCACCTTGAAGGCATCAGTAGCTAGCTATGTAGCCACTGCGGTTGTGTGATTCCAAATGTAGATTGAAGGGTAGTGGAACTTTTCTATTAACTCCCTCTCTGCCACATATGCTGCAATTGTGAAAGCCAACAAGAACATCAACTTTATCAAAGAAAATTGTTATAAAGGTTCCAAACCTCCTTTATCCATGCCACCAAAAATATGAGTCACCTTTATGTGTGCAAAAGCGTGCTACAACCCAGCCAGTCTTAAAAACCACAAAATATTATGTGTCAGTATTATTTTGCATGAATAAGGTGTGATGACCTTCATCCAGAAACATTCCAGTTTTCTGAAAAGTATTATATGCACTCTCATGTAGGAATAGTTTCCAAAGTGGAAGTCTATCCCTGTCCCGATTGCAGACTATGCACATCAAGAATAGTGGAACAAGACAAGATTGCAGTGGAGTAGATGGTGCTAGGGAGGTAATTTTGGTCACATATATATATGTCTTATCCTTTTCTTTGTAGAGACCTTCCTTTGTTTATTTTTAATTCTTCATAACATTTGACTATGTTGAATCTTTAATTATTAGGGCTCATGGTACTTAATAATAACAAACCATCTCGATGCTAGAATGTTATGTATATATATGATATATTTCAAAATAATCTTTTGCAGTTTCTCTTGAGCATCCTTCAGATTAATTTATAAAAGTATGGAGAGGATAAGAAAACAACATCCCCATTTGAATATAGGTGATGATGTCGAGATGGTACTAAGCATATTAAGAATGTGAGGCTTGGCAACATGGTCCAGTTCATTGAAAGAAATGTACTTAAGTTGTTTGAGTTGGAGGTACTTTTATTTGTGTACCCATCGTGGTTGGACAATTCATTATATGCTCATGTTCATGGACATTGCCCATGTATTTGGAAACAGATGGCCATGTTCTTCGTAATGATACTATATTTTAGGAAATTAACGTTGTAGTCATGTGGACCATTTTAAATATAAACATTGTAGTCATCTACAAACGAATAAGGTATATACTATCTATATCTATTTTTCTACAAAAACAATGAATGTCATTCATGTATTATTGTTATGTCATCTTCTCTTATTTAAAAGTGCTCAAATATTTAGAAGATAACAAATTGAAAATGTTGGTCACATCTCCACTCTCTTCCCTCAAAGTTGTTCACATCCTTCTTTGTCTTTGTTTCCTCAAGTAACTCAAAGTCCATAGTAACAAAGTGGTATAAACAACCTTCTATTGCATTATCCATCTTTCCCAGACTACCGTTCTAAACTCTTATATATTTTTCAACTCTTTTTATGCTTTTACATCCTAGATTAATTTCATACTTGATTGTAAAAAATTAATATAAAATACTAAAAAAATAGCAAAAGAATAAATATTTATTACACTCTTTCTCTCATCCACACACTTTACAAACATACCAACCACCTCAATTTAATGATGTTTTCTATAATGATGTATTCTCCCTTTCCAATACCATGTTAGACACATCCCTAATTATACCTTCAAAAAACATGCTCTATCTTTTTCCAAATCTACCTGATAACACTACCGATAATAAATATAATGCATTTATTTTGATATGTCTATCTCTGGTAACCTATCAATCTACCCTCTGATCACTCTAAAATGGTTCATTCAAATTAAATGATTTATTCAAATAAACACATTCATATATTGTTATAGATCTCTGAATTTTTATTTGACAACAAAAAACAATAAATTGTTACTGATGTTTTTAATTATGACAAACCTTAGCCAAATTACTTTTTATATGCTTTAAATTTTTTAGTCTGATTAGAATAGATGTTATCATAAAATGCACAATAGATATGATTTATTACTCTTTTCTTATCTATCACACACGAACAATCTCTTCCAAATCATCATTCCCTTCTAATAAAAGAGATTGCCTAATTTTCCAGCCAATAAAAATTGACAATGTAACAATAACGTTAAATATACAAAGCAAATAGTTCATATCTTAATAAAATATATAATAATATGATATACAAGTTTCCTCTCAAGTTTTCAATTATTATACCATTTGATAATATTTTTTAATTCAAAATTATTTAATATAAATCCAACTTGTACAATGTGACATGTGCATGTGCACATGTGTATTTACTATTCAAATAAAAACTCAACAATGCAAAGATACAATAAATGCCTTAGATACGCATCGGTCCCCACATCATCACCCACATCTTTCTCATCCATGGTGTTGTCCTCCTCAAGCCAATCACAATCCTCCATATGCATAATAATGATATTAATAACATAAGCTTTCCACAACTACTGAAATATGCTCAATCAAACATCAAGTGACAAGAAAATGTAAAATTAGCAAAATCAGCCGAATTGCAAATCAGAACATGTGTTCATCTTATCGTCGATCTCCAAACTGTGAGGAATACTAGGAAGCTAGAATTGCAATCACCATTGAGGCTAAAATGTCCAAACTAAAGTGAAAAAATTAAAGTTATACCTTCCATGAGATGAATGTAGTTGGAACCTATGCGAGAACAATGTTGAAGAGGGTGATTTTAAGCTAAGCCACCACCATAGAGACACTTCCAACAACAACTCTGAGGTGAGTTAGAAGAATGTCATGATCCTTCCATGAAGGGTTGGTGAATAAGCACAATTTGTCAACTCTCTCCTTCTCTCTCCTCCTCATCATTGCTGCCCCTGATAACGTCTGAGTAGGTTTTCACCTCTGCTGCTACACGTGAATGGGAGAAATGAGAAAGGTGCTCAACCTTGATCTCATTTTCCCTTTTTTAAAAACAAAAACCTTACAAACATTGCAAATAGGTCCCTAATTTTCAGTATAATCTTTAGAGCCTTCTAAAAATCATAGAAAACTAACGAAAATTAGAAAAATACAAATAAAACATCAAGAAATTTGTAAAGTCTAAGGACTCTAAATTGTGGCTTAAAAAGCTAAAATTTATTTATTTAACAAGAAAAATAGTTTGTTGGTCTAACTAAGATCGCTAGGGTCCTGGATCATGACCTAAAAATAAACCAACACAAAGCCTCAATTTGTACACGACCTTAGAACACGACCTTAAACTAAATCAAATCTCCATCATGCTCAAATATTTTGATGATCCGAGACCATGACCTAAAATTGGTCCATTAACCTTGCTTTCACGCTCATATTTTTTGATGGTCCTGGATTATGACCTAAAACTGAACTAGACTCACACTACAAATTTTTAGATCTTTTAACAATATCAAATCATTACTTAATAATGAATCAATTTGTTAGAACCTTTTAATGATCCTGAATCATGATTCAATCTCCAATATTGATAATCATCCTCAAATCAGGGAGAGAACTAGAGAGTCAAGAATAATTTCTCATTGACACTCTACTGATGATGGACAAGTGGAGGAACACATTGTGGAGACCACCCTTTACTGGATAATCACCTGATGCCTAATATTAGCTTATTTTGATGAATCATTGATTCTCTAAGAGGGCAAATAGTTGATCAATATAGTCATTGGCCATAAGACCACCTTAAATATGGGAACTTGTTTGGCACTCAAATACTAATCTCAACAATCAAAGCCCTATCCGAGATAGGAAAAATCTCCATATTGTGCCTTTTTAGGAGCTTTGGTCATGACTCTGAACTGGCCCACTCTATAAAAATAAAAACTAAAGATGTGAAGAATGAAAAGAGATGATAAATATTTTTCAAAGATTTTCTCCATTTAAGTAGTTGCCACTATTTTCCATGATTATTGACTCTTATTTTTAACTACTTTTTACAAATCATCAATCTTATCTGCCTTTTAACATCCACCTTTTTCTCACTAAGGCATGATTTAGTGAGAGAATCGACATATATTGATTTAAGAACTAGAAATGGCAATGAGAGTCACCTTTGTGGCCAGTAAACCTCAAATGGTTCATTAAAGCTCTAGGGAAACAAATTTGTGATCAGATATATGTAAGTGTCTCAGCTAGAGGATATCCTTACTATGAAGAAATCATTTAAGCACAATCTTATTTTTATTATGAATGACTATTTCATCAATTTATTCTTATAAGGATAAGACATTACTTATTCTTTTAACCATCCACAAGGTTTGTCAGAACATCTTTGATGGGCCTAATCCTTTTGTCCTCTAACATGGGGGCCAGACTTGACTGAAGCATGTGGTTGTCACTCATATTTTAAGCCTTGTCTTGATAGGGACAAACTGATGAAACCACATTTTGCTCACTTAGTAGATATTCACAGTTAATGTCAATTTCTTAGCTAACGATGGAGTTCATTTCACATTCCACACACTTTCCATAGTATCCTTTTATTCACATTTTTCTGCATATTTCATATACTCATATTGATTCAGTTTTACCTAATTTGTACCTTTATGTAAAGAAGCCTCCTTTACAGACTAAAAGTACTATTTTCTCTTCACTTCTTCTTTTTGCAAGCTTTTTTCTTACCCACTTGAATTATCCTAAATAAAATATTTTTTCCACAATATTCAATTGTATTTTTCATGATAAATCTGAGGGATAATCCTAAATTACTGATAACACCAATTTTTGTGATGTTTTTGCCCTTTATTCTGTTATCAAAACTGCCCTTTTCTGCTATTTTCCTCTCTTTTATAAGTACTTTTGTAATAATTGGCCAAGCAATGCTCATAATCCATTATTTCCATATTTTGCAGAGTTTTTCCTCATTTTGGTACGATAAGGCATCTCGGCCCACAAAGAAGTTCAAGTCTGCATCGGCCTTCCTGACGCCCGATACGACCTCTGCCGGACAGGGTGGAGCGATACAACAACACACGACAAGGGATGCCGCGCAAGAAGAAACTGACGGACGACACGTCTTCTACCCGACAGGGAGCTAAATTCGCCACGACAACCCAAGCTTGTCGCGCGACACAGCCACCCACCGACAGGCGCCACCCGTCACGTGACCGACAGCCAACACCCCTGTGCCGATCGATACCAGTATCGGCCGCCCACCGACCCGCGAATAAGGAGGACACGTGGCGCTTCGAGCACCATAACTTCCCCCGAACACTGCCTATAAATAGCAGCTACAGGAAGCCGAAAAGACAGTTCAGACAGTTGGGAACATTGAGCGATCTTCGGAGGAAAACTATGAGAGCAAGAGTATCGCGCCCCAGTGCTCGTGCCGGGCAACTCTAGGTGAGCTCTTCCTCATCCCGAGAGGGAGGGGATGGTTCACTTAGGACCGTCCTGGGCGACACTGCGGGCCGACATCGACCAACGTAGATGAGAGACACAAGTGCCCGACAGTAGAACGTGTCGCTCAATGCCCGACACGATATCGAACCCGATACACTTCACCCGCCATGCGTGCCGCCCAAGAGGGTGCGTCGCCCGACATGAGCATATCGGCCAGGGTCCTTGAGTGATACAGTCGGCCGTCATAGTGTGCCGCCCGAGAAGGTGTGCCGCCCGACACTACTGTGTTGGGCTAGGCCCCTAATCGGTATCAGGCTGGAGAGCCGCAGTATCCTATTGTCCTTCTACATCAAGAAGGCGACATCTATCTTTAATTCTGTTATTTAATTCCTTGCTTATGCAATGTATTAAGACCTTTAATGTTTATGGGAATGGAAAGGATTAATTACTTGTTGCTCTATGCTTGGTGCAAAATGTTAGATGATTGCTATGTTTGATATCTGAACTCTAGCTTGCATGTTTGGAACGCGTTTCACTTAGCTACCGAATCGTGTTTTCCTGTCGCAACAACTTCGAGAGTTGTGTTGTGGCTCTAGTGTTTGGTCCGATTCTGGAGTATGAGAGTGCTTGGAACGGAGTTGTTTCAGTAACATTCCACTCTAACTTAAGTCCAACAACCTCGAGAGAGGTGTTGATGCTTGGTTAGAGGTACCCGCTCTGAGAGGAGGGGTGC
The DNA here is from genome assembly GCA_963693085.1 of Alisma plantago-aquatica. Lineage (NCBI taxonomy): Eukaryota > Viridiplantae > Streptophyta > Magnoliopsida > Alismatales > Alismataceae > Alisma > Alisma plantago-aquatica. Next base: position 99,402,924 of record OY856411.1, read on the forward strand.
AGGATATTACTGCTACCGCTTGTTTTACTGAAGTCTTATCCTTCGTACCTTGCTCTAGCTCTAGTTTTATCTTTCTGTTTCTGTCGCATGAAAACCCCTAAAAGCTGTTAAATGACTAAAACCTTAAATCTTTCTTGTAGCTCCAGTTAGGGATAGTTTTCTTTGTTTTGTTTGTGACATCTTGCTGTTTCCCTTTTGGGAATTTATTATCTCTTTACACCTGCCGGAGAGTAGCGTGTCGATTCTGAGTTCTCAACACTACCACCCTTGTCCCTGTGTTCGACCCCGTATATCTACTTTGACCCCGTAAATAAAGTTGCGGGGGCCGAGAAGGATTCGGGTTATAAATGTAAAAGTCCGACTAACTTCAAATCTGCCTCCATTTTTGGACGCGCGATTTAGGCCGGTCAACTTTTTGGCACCGTTGCCGGGGACGAGGCAGACGACACTGTTGACGAATCCGAATCCACTAACTACACTCCCGTGCCTCAAGCTTAGAAATAAGTTTGACATCACTCCTTATTTTATTTTATTATTATTATTATTATTATTATTATTACTCTTTGCATAAAAATTAATTTTTCTGACCTGATTTTTCGTGCCATTTCAGGAACTCTGAAGTGCGGTGATCTATTCCGCCAAACACCAACACCAATATGCCTCTTTGCGTCGAACCCCAACATTCTGGAGGCGAACGCCAAGGGAGGAGGCCTGACTCGCCGCCACCCGAAGGCGACGACCGGTACGACGGTAACGCTGAAGATCCAGAATCGGGAGAGCACGAGGAGGGACATCACCACGATAGACGTCATCACCACTGGAGGCACAGAAGAAATCACGGTAGTCAGGAACGACGACATGACACCAGCGAAAACAACAACTCAGAGGAAGAAGAGAAAACGCTGAGGGAGTTGGCGTCCACGAAGGCCAACAACTCTCGATGCCCCGTCGTTGTCCCACGTTTCAACGCGACAAATTTTGAGCTCAAGCCGTCCATTATCTCAATGATCCAGAACAAGAGCTTAAGGGGGAGTTCAAAGAATGACAACCCCTACCACCATCTGGATGCATTCAAAAATATATGTGATACAATAAAGATGCGGGAGGTTCCCCAAGAGATGATTTACTGTAAGGGCTTCATTTTCTCCCTGGAGGACAAAGCCCTATCCTGGTATCTTGGGTTACCCCACCAATCTCTAAACGGATGGGGAGCTTTGGCTGACGCGTTCGTTAACAAGTTCTACCCCACTGAAAGAACTGTCAGAAACAGGCAGAAAATAACCTCCTTCATGCAAAAGTCAAACGAAAGCCTCCACGACGCCTGGGAGCGATTCCAGGAGTACCTGAGGGATTGCCCCCATCATAATTACAAGAAGAGCTTCCTTGTCACCACCTTCTACAATGGCCTGACTCCCAATGAAAGGGTGTCACTGAACGCGGCAGCGGGCAGTGACTTCCTAGGGAAGAAGCCAAAGAAGTCCGAGATATTTATCAAGAACATGGACGAGCTAATGGCCGGTGCTGAGTTTAATCGATCTGATAGAGGACAAACAAAGAAGGTAGGTGAAGGGTCCGCCCTTGAGTCTAAGGCATTGGAGTCAATCACTTCACAGATTTAGAGAATTGCTACTGATGTTAAACAATTGCAAGAAGCTGGCAGTAAAGGTAAGAAGCCAGTTGAAAAAGTGATGAAATGCGTTACGTGCAGAGAAGGAGGTCACGAGGTGGACAATTGTGTCTACACCCGATCAGAAGCGGACAGAGACTCCGACTCAGAAGACGAAAGGATAGAGAATGTCTCCTACATGAACTTCAAGAGGCCAAATCACCCTGGCTTTAATTACGGTAACAAGGATGCAGCCGAAAATTAGCATCATATGCACACTTCGGCCAAGCCAGCACAAACTTTTGAGAAGAGAGGAGGATCCGGTCACTATACCAAGAACAACCAATTCCAACCAGCAAAAGGCAATTTCCAAGCACCGGGAAAGTATCAAGGCCCAAACCGAGAACAGGACAAAGGAGCAAGCCAATCTGATGTGATTGGCCAGTTGTTTGATTTCGTTAAGAAACAGGATACCATCAATAACCAACTAGCGCAAAGTGCAATGTCCAATTCTGGTGTTTTGAACTCGTTGCAGGTACAGTTGGTAGACATGCAAACACATCAATGCCAAATCGACCAGCAGCTAGCTCATCTCGCCAAGATCGTAAAGAACCCGTCGGAGAAGATCCCGTCCAACACTGAACCAGCCAAGAGATCGGGACAGTAACTGTAGAGGAAAAGGATGAAGAAGAAGCCAAAGATGTCCAGCTGAGGACGGGAAACTCAGCGCTTCTCGGGAGGCATCTCGAGCTGTATTTTAAATTCCTAGTATAGGGTGCATTTACTTTCATGCAAGTTGAACATTTCAAGTATTATGGACAATTCGGACTGTAATAAGGCCTGAGTCAGTGCATGCGCCACATGCGCTGACTCTTATGTTTTAGGGGTCACCGCTTTAGCTTTATTAACCATGATGGGTAATACCATCTGAGGCTGGGAGCTTAGTCTTAGGCCAATGATGTTTTACCCATCAGCCACAGTTTAAACCACTTTGTTTTAATGACGTATCGAAAAGCAACCCAATCGGTGCTATGAATGCGCCCATATCGAGCAGTGGAATTTCGGGGATCGCAAGGGTTGTGCCGACGGATGGACTTGCCCGACTTACAAGTTTCCCTAATGGCCGACACGCACCCTGGATTTACTTGTTTCACCCCGGTTGAGTTTGCTATATAAAGGGGCGAGTTTTTACCATGTCGGGCTCCTTGCCTTACTGTTTTCACGCTCCCGTGTCGTGCTAAGACCTTGTGCTTTTGCTCCCATGTCGCGCAAGACTGCCCTGCTCTCGTATCATGTGGAAGTTCAGATCACAGCAAGGAATAGCCCGACAGACCCTATCGCCCGGCAGACCGTGCCACCCGACACGTTCCTTTCTTTAAGCAAGTAGCTTATCGGTCTTACGGTTCCTGCGCTGAGCAGCCTTGTATCGCCTGATATGGATGTCGCGCAACGTACCTTATATTCGTGATTGCCCAATACACCATGTCGGGCGATACCCGTGTCGCCCATCTTTGCACCACCTCGCCTGTTTTTGTTGTCGGGCGACACGCTGCTTTCCTTTCAAGATGACCTTATCAGGCATCTTAACTGACACGCATGTATCAAGCGACAGACCTAACGCACGTTTATCACCTTATCGCCCTGTTCATATCGCGTGTTTGATCTTCTGACATAACGGGCGATACCCATCTCTAGTATCAGACACAAGGCTTCACCTCTGAAACCCGTGTGTCGCCCGATACGGGGTGCGAGACAGTCTTTGTACAGAGAATTACCTGGTCAGACATTTATTCTTTACTTTTTCAAAGCATCAACACATTTAATCGAGGTATTTTCTTATTGTCTTACAGAAATGGCCCGCATCAAGACAACTGTTGTCCCTGTTGACGCACAAGGCAGGAGAATCTACCCAGAGACTACTGCTGAAGGGCAAACTGCCAGGCCTAAGTGCCCGAACCCAGGACCAGCCAGGGCGTCGACAGCAGATAAGAGGGCTAGGGTTGGAGAAGTGGCGGCTCCAACTCCAACACAAACACCTCTAGCAGCAGCAAAACTCCCGGAATTCTTGTCAGGAAGTTTCGAGCCAAGGGACGACGAGCACGCTCGCCGATATGTTGAACTAGTGACCAAGGTCTACCGACCGAGCAGGTTCTGCTATCAGGCCTCGTTTGCTGAACTAGGGATCGTGGGGAGGCTGAAGGGCGTCCTTGCTGCGGCAGGGCTGAAGAAGATCTGCTTCAACCGATCTTCTTCTTACACCAAACTGACAATGGAGTTTATGTCTTCTCTCCACTGGGTGAAGAATTCTGCGGCGGAGAGAGAAGAATTTGTCGGGCCAGACAGACTCCAGGCTCGACTTTACAACTCGGAGCACCCCATCTCCGAGAAGCTGTTGAATAAGATCTTCTCTTCCAACGAGGAGGAGAGGAATCTCATGGACAACGGTGAGAGAATCACCGAGGGAGACGGGTTCAATCCCGTGGAGCTCTGGAGCAAGCTAATCGGCGAATCTTCGTTCAAGCTGGGAAGAAAGGTGGTGGCAGTGCACTCCTGCTTTTGGAGGATAGTGAACAAATTGGTGGCATGCTTATTGTTCAACAAGAATGAGTCCAGTAACATCTATACAGAAGAACTCCACGTCATGTGGAACATAATGGAGCGCCGAGTGATCAACCTTGGGCGGTTCTTGCTGAACAGACTGCACTCGATGAAATAAGCCACAAAAGAGTATTGCATGGGCGGAATAGTCAACTTAATCGCAGTGGGGCTTGGGTACCCAAAAGAGTCGCGCAGCCTTTTGAGGACGCAAGGCAATGAGGTGATCGACACCAAGTACCTGATGAGGACCAACATCATTAGGAAGGAGAGGAGGAACTTATTCTACAAGTTTTCAAGGACAGACATACTCCTCCCGCTCCCTCGCTGCGCCGCCTACGACGCAGAGAAATTGGTCTTCACCGCTGCCAAAATCGAAGCTGTAGCGAACAACACAGCTTACGCCACCGCCACCAGGGCCCTGGAGATGGCAGTTCCATAGCTACCGATGACAACTGTTAATAGAGTTGTCGTCACTCCGACAATATCAATCACCGCCACAACAAGGACGATGATAGCTGAGAAAGAATCGGTGATCGTTAAGGTCACCGAGACAGAGACTACGGGAGCTGCCGTGGGAGAGACGGCCGCAGCCCCCGTCTTTGCTTCAAAGCCTACAGAGGCAGAAGAGGAACTTCAGCAGGGCGACAATAATGGGGTGTTCGACGAGATCCTGAGGGAGCTCAGAAGAACACCGACACTGCCGCTGAAGTCCCCACCTGCAACAGTTGAGGAGGTCGCCGACAGTGCAGAGGTGGAGCAGAGTCTGCCCTCACCACAGCCATCTCCACCCAGACGAGAAGGCAAGGCAGTGGCACCTGCAAAAATTCCGACACCTGGCCTGGCGACAGCTAGATCGTGAATGATTCTGATAGATTCTACCTCGCCGGGTAGACCATCGCGTGAGCAAGATGTCGCGAGGACAGAAGGGAGAACCACCGGATATCCCCCGTCACTCGGAAAGATTCTCGGGCACGAGCTCGATCATTTGTGGGAGGTAACATATACCAACTCAGCTACTTGTACTTCCCTAACCCGCAAACTTGCATCTTTCCATGACAGGCTGGATAGCCAAGAAAGAGAGCTGCTGACTCTAGTAAGCCTTCTCGGCAGACTATAGGCCTTGAATGCGACGATGCAGCAAGTTCTCCAATGACTTGACAAGATCGAGGAGAGGCTGGACAGAAGTGACGACCATCCGCGCCGAAGGCAGTCGAGAAGGTCGCCATCACCCCCCAGTCGTGGCTCTCCTCCTTCTTCGTCAGCTTCCCCTTCGGGATCAGCATCTTCCTCCTCTCCCAACGGGCGATCCCCAATGCCCGAGGAAGGGACGCAACAAAGGTCAGCCGAAGGAGCTCCAGCAGGACAAGAGAGCTCCCTCGGCTTGGGAGAAGCAAACATCTCCATCCCCCTAGATGAAGCCGAAGATGATAGCGTAGATATCAGCATCGGGGGAGACTCTTCTGATGATTCTGAGGGAGAGAAGGGGGATGTCTACACAGTCAATAAGAGACATCTACCCTGAGGAAGGTGCTCGATGGCGGATAGATTCTGTGAGCCATCCGAGATACCCTCCTTCGAGATGGCTAACTTTGACAGAAGAGCCATCGGGTACCTGACGATCAGAGACCAGAAGCTGATGAATAAGGTCTTAAGATCGCAGGCAGATGAAGATGACATCGTCTGGACCGATGGCTACCTCTCTATGCGACGGGGAGTTCTTCGAAGCATGTTCCGTACGCCGGCCGTGGTCGGAAAAAGACTGTTCAGAGTCCTGGAGAATGCGATAATAGAAAATATCGATAGCAGGGCAGGTCGGAGGACACTATACACAGCCACCATGACCTTGGCAAGAAGGCTGATGAAGGGAGATCCAGACTCCCGTGCGGTGGCCGACATGCTGCAGCACATTGAAGAGCATAGGCCGAACCTGGTGTTGGCCCCGTACAAGCACCGTAACGTGTGGTTTCTCTGCATAGTAGACCTTAGAAACTGCGACGTCCAGCTACTGTGTTGCAGCAATGCCAAAGTGCCACGCTCCGGGGGTGTTTTCAGCCGCCCGGAGGACAAGAAGCTGAGACTCCTGCCACTACGTCTGCTACGAGCTATAAAGCAAGGAAGCCAACTTCACCAAGGTCCTTGGAACTTCTTTACTCTCTGAGACCTCCCCGTCCAGGCAGAAGAGGGGAGTGGAAACAACGCTTTCGCCATCCTGAGTGCCATTGAGGTGCTCAATACATTTGGAAACTTGGGAGCCCTCAAAGGCTGGTGCTTCTATCAACAAAGGGGCATTTACTCCATGTTGCTGATCAATGACAAGAGCTATTTCTGAGACGTAGGGGTACCGGAGCAGCTGCTGGACAGTGACCTGGAAGAAGACTCTTCTCAATCCAGCAGCTCCTCAGAAAAAGAAGAGGAGATAGCAACTGATACCTATGGGGCAGGCAAGCGGTTGGCGGTCCTGAAGAAAGTGCATGGGATGGAGGACACTGCTTTGCCTGAAGCTTCAGAAGGGCTGATCACAAATTTCGACCGCTTTTTGTGTGCAATTCTCACACATGAGCATGTCAACGTAATCCATCTGAAGTTAGCTGATTCTACCCTATCGGTTGTTGCCTTTCAGGCAGGCAATGTCGTAGTCCCGTTCGATGATCTAAGGGACATGGTAAAGGAAGGGGGGTTCTTGGCTGTAACAGTTGCAGCCGCTTACATCCAGTATATACATCCAAAGCTAGAACATGCGCACATAGCCCATCCTATGTTGTTCAATGACATTTGCCTCGCCGATGAAATAGGAGCGAAGCAAGAATTTCTGCAGGAATTGGCGAGAGAAGTTCCCCGCAAGATCTTCCTCCCCGTCCTACATTACAACCACTGGACGCTCCTAACAGTGTACACCCGGCAACGAGCATGAATTTTCTACAATAGCTCGGACAGCAACAAGAACCATCCAGTGCCGTGTACATCAGAACCTTTGACATCCGTCGAATGCTTGGTTTGAAAATACTACGACGAGGTGGCAAAGATGATCCAACCATTCCTGGATACACAAGCAAGCAAGTGTTACAAACTCCAGTTCTGCCATCGCAGTCCGCAGCAACTTCCCTTATCCAACGACTACGACATCTACGTCCTGGAATGGATAGTGAATAAAGAAATGCCTGACCAGCTCCACCACATCGTCCATCACATCAGAAGGGGAGAATATGTGTGGGAGCTTCTGTCTGACGTAGGCACAACCTCACTGGAATAAATATTACCTCACCTTATCTACTTCACAACTCTGGGACAGAGTGTGGAGTAAGTTTGGGGGGGTACTAGGTACCAGTGAGGGAGGTATAAAATTTTGAAATTTTTTTCTGAACTTTCTAACTAAATTTTCTTCATTCTTTTGTCTCAAATTCTTTATTCTTTTGTTCTTTATGTACATAGATGTGTTCATACCAAAGCTTTGAAAGTTCTTTTTGTTTATATCATCTCCATACTTACATACAAAGTTGCTGTATGCTAAAAACCTGTTGCGACATCTTGTAAAGTTTGTTTTCTATGTGCTTAACGAGATACAAGTTCTGTTATATCTTTTTGATAATGCTGCCTCAAACGAATAAAAGATTATGTTTTGCCATGCCAAAAATTTCGAAAATATAATAATCTCATAAACAACTAAGAGACGAGTATGGAGAAGGAAAAAACTGCCCAAACAGCAGAAATCTCTTTATTTTCCCTCACCCGAAGAAAATCCCAAAAAGAGAAAGAAGCCTTATGAGTGTGAATAAAAGCATGAGAGTTGTGCCAATAAAAGAAAAGAAATATATATATATATATATACACTTGTTTTCCAAAAGTACCCATCTTTAGGCATAGTAGATCCGAGGCAGTGGTACGTAGGATGTGAAATCACTGCTCTAAAGCCAAATGGCTTGGATCGCAGGGACCACTTGCCGCTAACAGACCCTTACCTGGATGGACTGATGGGAAACAAGAAAAACCCCAAAAAGCCTTAGCCTACCCTATACACAACTTTCTGCCCCAAAAATAAAGCTGTTTGGCGTGTAAGCTAACTTCAGAATCATACAAGAAAGTCTCTCTGAAGCTGTAGAGAAGAATCTTATTTAAACAATAAGGCAGAAAAAACAAAGTCTTTTGTTCGTAGTGAGACAGCATTATCTCTAAGGCATTGCGATTCTTGTTTAACCTTTTGAACAGAAAGCTACATCGAGCAGAAGAAGCATCACTAAATAAAGTTTAAATATTGATTGAGGACAATCAAAACGCTAAGTTTGGGGGAGTTGATAACACCAATTTTTGTGATGTTTTTGCCCTTTATTCTGTTATCAAAACTGCCCTTTTCTGCTATTTTCCTCTCTTTTATAAGTACTTTTGCAATAATTGGCCAAGCAACGCTCTTAATCCAATATTTCCATCTTTTGCAGAGTTTTTCCTCATTTTGGTACGATAAGGCCATCCCGGCCCACAAATAAGTTCAAGTCTACATCGGCCTTCCTGACGCCTGATACGACCTCTGCCCGATAGGGTGGAGTGACACAACGACGCACGACAAGGGGATGACGTGCAAGAAGAAACTGACGGACGACACGTCTTCTACCCGATAGGGAGCCAAATTTGCCACGACAACCCAAGCTTGTCGCGCGACACAGCCACCCACCGGCAGGCGCCGCCCGTCACGTGACCGACAACCAACACCCCTGTGCCGAGCGATACCAATATTGGCCGCCCACCGACCCGTGAATAAGGAGGACACGTGGTGCTTCGAGCACCATAACTTCCCCCAACCGCTGCCTATAAATAGAAGCTCAGGAAGCCGAAAAGATAGTTTGGACAGTTGGGAACTTTGAGTGATCTTCAGAGGAAAACTGTGAGAGCAAGAGTATCACGCCCTAGTGCTCGTTCCAGGCAACTCTAGGTGAGCTCTTCCTCATCCCGAGAGGGAGGGGATGGTTCACTTAGGACCGTCCCGGGTGACACTGCGGGCCGACATCGGCCAACGTAGACTAGCGACACAATTGCCCGACAGTAGAACGCGTTGCTCCATGCCCGACACGATATCGAACCTGATACGCTTCACCCGTCATGCGTGCCGCCCGAGAGGGTACACCGCCCGACATGAGCGTATCGGCCAGGGTCCTTGAGTGTTACAGTCGGCCGTCATAGTGTGTCGTCCGACACTGCTGTGTTGGGCTAGGCCCCTGACCGGTATCGGGCTGGAGAGCCGCAGTAGCCTGTCGTCCTTCTACATCAAGAAGGTGACATCTATCTTTAATTCTGTTATTTAATTCCTTACTTATGCAATGTATTAAGACCTTTAATGTTTATGGGAATGGAAAAGCTTAATTACTTGCTGCTCTATACTTGGTGCATAATGTTGGATGGCTGCTATGTTTGATATCTGAACTCTAGCTTGCATGTTTGGAACGCGTTTCTCTTAGCTACCGAATCGTGTTTTCCCGTCGCAACAACTTCGAGAGTTGTGTTGTGGCTCTAGTGTTTGGTCCGATTCTGGAGTACAAGAGTGCCTAGAACGGAGATGTTTCAGTAACATTCCACTCTAACTTAAGTCCAGCAACCTCGAGAGAGGTGTTGATACTTAGTTAGAGGTACCAGCTCTGAGAGGAGGGGTGCAGGATGTTACTTCTACCACTTGTTTTACTAAAGTCTTATCCTTCGTACCTTGCTCTAGCTCTAGTTTTATCTTTCTGTTTCTGTCGCATGAAAACCCCTAAAAGCTGTTAAATGACTAAAACCTTAAATCTTTCTTGTAGCTCCAGTTAGGGATAGTTTTCTTTGTTTTGTTTGTGACATCTTGCTGTTTCCCTTTTGGGAATTTATTATCTCTTTACACCTGCCGGAGAGTAGCGTGTCGATTCTGAGTTCTCAACACCACCACCCTTGTCCCTGTGTTCGACCCCATATATCTACTTCGACCCCGTAAACAAAGTTGTGGGGGCCTAGAAGGATGTAGGTTATAAATGTAAAAGTCTGACTAACTTCAAATCCGCCTCCATTTTTGGACGCGCGATTTAGGCCGGTCAATTACCTCTCTCAATGATTCTCCTTGATATTTTTTAAAACATTTCTTAAATTACTAGAAAATTGAGTAATAAATTTTATCCAACCCGAGACACCCAACGGATCCAAGCCATCTACCATATGCCATGTGGTACACTGCCTCAATCTGTTCGCCCCACAAATGTGGCACATCATGATGATATGCTTCCATATCTAGAAAATTCTCTTCAGAACATTGATCCCTAATGTTGAGCTATAGATACTCCATATCTACCACATTCTCGGCTACTTTCGAACCTCCTGAAGCCAAATGATCTAACAAGCCCTCTCTTTACTTTCACATTATTCGGTGATCAGATGATGTAACTACTCCATCTTTACTACCATAATTATCCCTGATGGATCTCCTCCTTGAGAGGTCCTAGGTAATTAGGACCCCAATATCTATAACAAAAGACTTTTAGGACAATGATGGAAATACGACAGACATCTCCATATTAAAATGACTCTATACTAGTTTACCAGGTGAGATGAGTGTGCTCATTCTTCTCCACTCCTAATAAGATTGTCAGACTTGAACTCTCTGGATTTGTTTTTTCATTTTCCTATTTATCTACCTCAAATGACGACTCAACATTCCACCGTAGAGTCGGAATACTATACTTTATTTTTGTTCATTTTTGACATAAAATATGGTGGTGACTTCGAGTATCCTTATTAATACTCTGACGACCACCGAACTAAGCTTTACAATCAAAAGAATAGAATTATATCATATTTTTTAAGGCAAGCTGCGACACTGCCTACGGAAACAATGAAACACGACTCTTTAAAGTTTCGAAGTGTCAGCTAAACCGTTCACTTAAGGAGATTTTGGGTCCTCTTTTAGTTGACGGTTTATCTTTTAAAGTTGTTGTTTTGAGCACACTACATCAGAAACCTTCGACATAAAATCAGCCGCCAAAAATGACTTTTGATGTTGTGTGCTATAACATGTATTTTGCAGGCAAACTTCAAATCTATTTATATCAAAAGGGGAATCTCTACAAAAGAGCGGGCAAATGAAGTTGGGTTACAGTCCCATTTATGATAAAAGGTCAACTAGTGGCAACGACAACTATGATCACGTAGTCAAATGAGAAATCAGAAAAACTTATTGTGTTTGCTAGGTGTAGTATCAAAGCAAAAGACTTTTGGGTAATACATGTACTTGGTTAATACTATTATATGAAGAAGATTGCTAACACACAACCCCCCCCCCCCCCCCCCACACACACAATTATATGCTTTGTGATAATAAAAATGCCACCCGTGGCAAGTGACCCGGTTTGGCATTATGAGATTGAGTTGTATACATGAATCAATAGTTATTTTATTAGAGAAAAGATTGTAGGTGAGGTCAATATACTATGTATGTTGTTCACAGTGGTTTACAAATATAAAATTTAGATAAGAAATCATTAACAAACTTATTGAGCATATAGAATGTGGCTGTCCTTAAGTATAGCCGTTTTGTTCAGGCAACTTAAGCCAGTGCAGTAGTAAATGGTGTGGTGATCACTCTCTAAAGATACAACAATGTTTGAACTGACGATGCATGCACACACAAGTCACACATTTTCTGATGAATACTGATCATATAGAAAACATTAGCGATAACAACAAATGGAGAAGGAAAGAAAGAATGTCAGAGAGTTATTGCTACGACTTTCAAAAGACGCAAACTCGTCTTTGTTTATTAAAACGTTGAGTAGGCATTTGACAAATGAAAGTATGTGAGCGAGCCGTTGCTCTACTCCCATGTGCACAGAATGCAACATGCGTTCGACCCGAGTGTGTAGTCCAAGTCCCGCGCACCATTCGCCGGTGAATCTTTACGTTTTCAGTAGATGATTTTTTTTCCCCCACCGAACAAAAGGCAGAAAGTGCAATAATTCAAGCAGAACAACATACGGGCACCATTCATAGAAGTTTTGCTTTCCGAGGGTTGAATATAGGGGCCCATGATCGACAATAGCAAACTTGAATTTTTGCACGACGTAGTGGCAGTGGTTGCGCCACAATTATTAGGGCCATGCATCAGCGTAACAAAAATTTGCTTTCTACGGACCACTACCTGCTTTATATATCTTTGACGAGCTGGAAGATCCTTGTCAACCTGTCATCAATTAACATCACGGACTACAAAGATAAGAAAAGTTCTGCCAACTAATATCTGCAAGAACTTCAGATCAAGTTCCCACGTAATTGACGGAAGACAACATATCAACAACCCAAGACAAAAACAGTCAAGCAGTTACTATCGCAAAATGTGCCTAACGTAATCCACACAAACGGATGGCTGTGTCACAAGCGGTCACTGGTTGTTGAAGCAGCACGACTTCCAATATAGTGCCCAATATTTTTAGATAAGCCCCATATATTGATAACAGTACTCATATAAAGCACATTTCTTCCACCAGTCTCACACACCGTCCTCGATTAACGTAAACGCAGAATATGAAACATTTTTTCGGCATTGTACAAAGAAGTTTTAAATTGAAAGGTCTCTAGATATGAGGGAGGGTAAAATAATATACAACTACTTGCAATAAGCGATAAGAATCATTTTGAACATTACAAATCTTAAATTATAATTGCACTAATAGAAGTGTTAGACAGTGCTGGATATGTGTATTATTTTTGTTTATCATTTATGTGTATAAGTTATGTATATATTTTTATAAATAATATTATGTAATATATATTTATATATCTTATAGTGAGTACTTTTTCTGAATTAAATGGTGCTGATAAATAAGTACAACAAATATAATACATATTTTTAAGATAAACAATGATGATTCTTAAATATTACATTGTCTGTTTTAGATTTGAACAATGCTAATAAAACTAGTACGATTTCTTGTATAGCATTCTTTCTACATCCATTATCTATCTCTTTATATTTATTTCATCTTCTCTTTCCATCCACTATCTCATATTTCCTATTTATTACATGTTCTCTTTCCCTCCACTACCTTCTTCTTTTATTTATTACACAGGTTCTCTCCATCCACTATCTTCGTTTTCTATTAATTCCAGAATCTTTTTCTCCATCCACTAACGAGACACACTATGCTAGTGTAACTTTTGGTGGACGTGGTGTTGAATTAATAAGTTTCCTGTTGGTAAAGTCAGAACAAATGCATCAGGATTGCCCACTCAACTTAATAGAAAGATAAAAATATAAAACAACCAATGCAAGATAAAAGCGTATCGAATAAAGGTACATGAGGGTGATCAAGAGCATCTGTGATCTTGGCAGAGTTTGTGATACTCGGGAATGGGATCCTCTTAAACAAAATACCAAAAACGGGGGATATTATTTAGCATATTGGACGGTAGAATCAAAATCATCATCAAAAGCCAACATCCAAAACAGTTTGGACATCTCAAGGATTCACAAGCCCTCTAGAAGATCAGATTAAATTGACCTCTTCATCAAAATTGATGATACCCGTCAGAATGGATATCTCATTATCTCTATCAAAAGGAAAACACACAAAAAGGGGATTTTCCCATATGAGCAGAGAGGGCATCACCTACAAGAAGAGACAACGGCTCCACAAACTATATGAAAACTAAATATTTGAAATAACCAAGTATTTGCTTAACTTTTTAGAATTTAACGTCATGTTATTACTTATTATGCTCTATCTAACTATTTCAAATAATATATGGCGCTAGTTTCCTACCTATCTTTTGGAGTTAGGATCACATTAGGATTAACATTGCATAGACGATAGAGAGATTGATCATATAATATAGGTGTCGTTATAAGGTTGGGGATAATAGAATTATTTTCAAAGGTCGTTGTTGTAGGGACACTCAAAGCAAATATGATTGATATTCTCAACGGTTTCACATCCTCTCTGTCCGGGACAATGTACTCGCTACATCCCAGTCATACACTTTCTCATGGGGCCCACAAATCAAAAGATGAGATGTTTCGGGACAGAGGTTGGGACATAAGATGGGTACATAAGATTTGGACCCATTCTCAACATTCTTTGTGTAGAGAGGACAAATAACAGGTTTGCGAAACCCTTTCTTCATTAGTCTAAGCTAATGAAAAGGTAACGTCATCTACGAGCCATTAAAAGAATTGTAGCATTTCGTTTTCCGAAATTGGGCAGCATAGAGGCTATCATGGCATGGCGCAATAAAGAACGTGTATAACTTATTAATAGAATATTTTGGTCCCCATGTCCACGTCACTATCGGTTACATGCAGGGTCTTTGAAGAAGGCTAATGGACGTGGTCATATGTTCAATAAGGTTAATGTCTTTGAAGAATCTCTAAGAGTAGGGCTGAGCATCGGTCCAGAACCGGACCGGACCGGACCAAACCGGACCGGACCGCAGACCGAATTTTAACAAATATATGGACCGCAGACCGGACCGTTTCGAGGTAGGACCGGACCGGGATCGGACCGTTTTGTGCTAGGACCGGACCGTTTGGACCGCAATTAGCCTTTTTTACATGTTTTACAACTTATTTAATTGTACAAAGTTGATAATCTTAGTCACTTCTAACAATTATATAACTTTAGTATCAAATATTTATACTAGTAGCGATTATATGTACTTTATTTGTAATTATTATAGAATACACCTTCAAATATACATGAATTTTATATAAAAGTCAATCTGCGGTCCGGACCGGACCGGACCGGTTTTGGACCGGACCGGACCGAAGACCGAACTCATCAAAATTCCCTGACCGCGGACCGGACCGAACACAAAATGGACCGGACCGGACCGGACCGAATTGAGCAGTCCGGTCCGATTTTGCGGTCTGGACCATTATTTGCTCACCCCTATCTAAGAGCATTTTGCCTGTAGGTCATCAGATTAAGATTCTTGTCTAGATTGATGCTCTTGATAGTATTTGGCATTTGTTGATTAATATTGTATTGGTGTATACATCCGAAGGGTAAACTAATTGTCTATACTGAAAGACACGGAGTACCAATAGTACGAAGAACTAGAAATGCGCATCTAAAAAAATGAATGTTTTTATTGATATATCACTAAAAGTGTGATAATTTTTTTTAATTGTGAATATAAATCCATGAGGGCTTATAAAGAGAGATTTTGAATCTCTACATCTCGACCAGAATATTACCCATGATAGAGATGAATGGAAATGAAGGATCCATGTAACTAACCCTAACATAGTTGGGAATCATGCTTAGATGATGATTAGGGATTGTTCCTATGGTACTTATTATCAACGTATTTGCACAAAGTATTATCCTTTTTTATTAGGATATTTTGGTTTGAAAAACTCGTTTCTTTTTGTATTTTTTAAGTAGTGTTTTACATTTATAGACTGTATGTTGGGAAATTTGGCACATAGTAAGCAACAAAATTTAAAATTTTATCTACATACTCCCCATAAGCAGTAGATTGCGTCAATAACTGTAATGCAGGAAGGATGATTTATGGGAAATACTTGGTCCTGAAGCAAGTCCAGTGACAATCCTCGTCGTTGTAGATGCACAACTCGGAATCCTAGTTGCACTGAGACTCGTCTCACTGTTGTGCCTCCTGGTCCATACCACATACTGCAGCCACGAATATCGACTTCTTCAGCAGCTCCTCTTGTCATAGACTTCTGGTTGACGTTGTCCTCCAAGCGACAAACAACAACTTCCTGCCTCTATGATAGTCCACACCGACTGCCTAGAACTCATGTCGTTCTAGTAGAACGATCAGGAAAGAGTTGTCCCTCTCTGTCAGTGTACTAGTCTCCGACTTGCTCTCCAACGACAACTCTTAGTTGTTCTCTCCTGTGGCTATCCCTCCCTAGTCGGGTAAGACTTTCCTGGGCTCTTGTGGTTACTACAACCAGAGAGTTGTCTGTGTTGTGTCCTGGGAAGCACCCAATACCCCTCTATATATAGTAGAGGCTAGGGTCAAGGTTCCTAGTTGCTACCCGATACATGATTAATGTGTAGGAGTGGAAATGACCGGAAGAACTCAAATTTTCACAACAATTCTAGAAACTTTGCAACATGAAGCATCCGAAACGTCCATTTGGAAAAGTCAGATGGTCATCTCGCTCTGTAAGACGGTCGTTTTGTAATTTCTCAGTTGTACACAAATTTGGTAGATCAATTCCCATCAATGTTACACATTGATTTCCTTGTACAACAAGTATTAGTAAAACAAAACGAATAGGAAAACACCTAGAACCTTCATTGACCGAAGTGGACCATCTCACCCAGGCTCGATTCACCTAGACGGTCGTCTAGTGACCCTACTGTTACAACCCCAATTCTTGGGTTCATTGGGTGAGAAATGTAATTTCTCATATTAAAGGAATTGGAACAAATAATGATATAATTTGTTTTGAATAAATGAGTTTTGTTTACAATAGACTTGATGATTGTGTCGTGGGCTTTATTGGCTATTGGGCGCAATAACAAGGAAGTTCAATTAGTAAATGAATAATCAAGAATTCGAGAAAAGAAAGATGTGGAAACCTGTGGAAAGAAAAAGAATGTAATCCAAGTATGGATTTCGTGCCTCTTGAGTTCCTTGGATTCCAAGGAGTCCAAAATTGCATAAAGAAAATAATAAAAAAAGAAAAGATTAAATGAGTATTTCCTTGTTAATAAAGAAATTGAAAACATTGATGAAATGTGGAAAATAAAGTGGAAAGAGGTGTAATTGAGTTATTCTTGGTGGAATTTCGTATCCCAATGATTCTTAGTGATAAAAGGAATATCAGTGAGGAAAATAAAAGAGAAATAAAGAGAAATCATCAAAAAGGGATATTTTAATAAGAAATCAATATAATAATGAGAAATAATGCATATAGATGCATCTAGAAGGATAATAAGTATCCGTATTTTGAAATAATAAGTTTCTTGGGATCCAAGGAGTCCCAATAAAGAGGAAAGAAAGAGAAAATTTCAATAAAGCAAAATAAGAGGATAATGTAATGCTTAATGAAGGAATTTCATGGTTTTATTAAAAGGGAGATATTTTTCTACAAAAGGAAAATAGAATTTAGTGCCATGGGCTAAAAGTCAAGCAATAAAGAGAGTAGGTGAGAGGAATTTTGAATTCCTAATATCTAAAGAACAAAGTATAATTAAAAAGGTAAGTAGGAGAGAGAATCTTGCTTCTCATTGAAGGAATAGGAGTCCTAATGGGAGTGGGACTTGTTTACTCTTGTATGAACACCCTTGGGCATGGATACCCTCCCCTATATATAGGGGTAGAGCCTTGGCCAAGTCCAAGAAGGATCCCACACACCCCTCACTTTCTTCTTCTTGTTCTTTACATACAAACCCTAAGATAGAGGTGTAAAGCTTTTCGTGAAGCAGTGAGGGACTGAGGAGGAGTTGCGATGGAGGTTTGCCACTCCCACGACATCGAGGGGTGTTTGGACGATCATTGCCTCACCCTAGCTGCATGCAGCAACAGCAGCACGGTTGTAATGGCGGCCGTGAGTTGCAGGTTCCACCAGCCAATCCCAACCACCACGACCCTATCTTGGGGCACCTACGGACTTGGAAGGGGGCGTCGGACGTAGGGGAGCCTTTCCCGGTGGCCGGCGAGGTCCGGGGAGGGGCGGTGCATCCGCACCTACTCCCTGTTGCTGCGCAGTGCTAGGGCGCACGCGGGAGGAAGAAGGAAGAGCCATTGGACCGTTTCACCCCTCAGCGGGCTGAAGAGCTAATGACTTATGCGAGGGCACGAAGGTCATTGCATTATATTTCCAAACCAAGCGGGTTACTTTGCATGAAGGGGTCGACGTGTCAGCCTCTGATTGGCTCAAGTAAGTGAACTTTTACAAAAATCATATCTATTTAACCATAGCTCGGATGGATGCACATTATACATGATTTTTGCTCAGAAAAAAGAGAGGAATCTAATAAAATACATTTAGAGGCTAATTCCTCTTGCAATTCAAAAAGTAATGGAAGTTGTTAACTTTAGTGTAATAATGATTAAGAAACCCTATTTGGATATGATTAATGTGATTAGTATGGTTTAATTGATGGTTAAAGTTGATATTAACATGTTAGTCATAAAGAGATACATTAAGATTGAAAAAGATGAATTTTGCATATAAATAGTTAATTTAGAGTTTCATGTGCATGAATATACTTTAATGGGCCTTGTAACCCTAATATTGGCAAATGCGACTCTTAATGGCTTTAATTATTCAAAATCATGAATAAAGCTAAGATATAATGATACTAAGATATTTCAAGCATTAAAGTTCCTAATTCTGGATAAATACCCTGAATGTGATAATTAGGGTTTTCTAATAGAATTAATGGTAAATCAAGTTCATATGAGAATTAGACTAATGAACTTTGAATTGATGATAAATGAGCATAATGATCTTGTCATGGATTAAAAGGATAAAAATAGTATCTTTAATGTAAAAGAGGTTTAAGGGGCTTAATTAATGGATAATTATGCCTTTAATCCAAAACTGAGGATTAGACGTTGAGATAATTAGGGTTTGAAATCAATTGCGTTAAATTAGGGTCTAAAATAGTAAAAGAAAAAGGGAAACCCTAATTGCAATGGAAACCCTAAAAGTGGACTAGAAACCCTAGGAAGCAAGCTAGATTTAATAGATCTTCATGACATGAGTAATAAAAGGAAATTGTATAATTGTTTCAGGTGCTTGCTTGCCTATTGTTGATTGGATTATTCTGTCTCAAATCAGCCTGACAGGTATGTGGTTATGCTTATGGATAATCGTCTTAGTTTCACGACGATTCCCAGAGATTTTATCAGTTGTTTGAAATAAACTGCTTGGATGATTTTTATTTCATGCAACTATAAAGTGACTATGATTA
Source organism: Alisma plantago-aquatica (assembly GCA_963693085.1). Taxonomy (NCBI): domain Eukaryota; kingdom Viridiplantae; phylum Streptophyta; class Magnoliopsida; order Alismatales; family Alismataceae; genus Alisma; species Alisma plantago-aquatica. The sequence goes on from OY856411.1 coordinate 99,422,028, forward strand.
TCACCATAAGTAAGTATACATGACTGGCTCAGATCCTGGTCCTCCTCTGTGGCTTTGCTAATGATGAAAAGGATAACCTGATAAAGGGTCTACTTGTTAAGTGGGACCATCAGGTTATTAAGAGTTAGGGATTGGGCTGCCTATGGGTAGTGCCATGCAACTCTTATCCCAACAAGAGTTAGGGATTGGGCTACCTATGGGTAGTTCCATGTGACTCTTTAGCACACTATGAGTTAGGGATTGGGCTACGTATGGGTAGTGCCATGCGACTCAACCCTAGATATTGATCTACCTGTTAGGTAGGATCATGCAGGGTTCAATGGGGATCTACCATGAGGAAGGTAGCATCTAGGTCCACTGCAGGGACAGTGTAGAGGTTAGGGTATGTAAGGATTGAGAAGTTATGTTGAAAATGTAAAATTGTTTGTTAAATCATATTTTATTGCAATATGTTATTATTGTAGTTGCACAATTATTGTTTCCCCCACATACCGGCTTCTTGCTGACCGACGTTTTGTTTGTCGGCGTTTTAGGTACAAATGAAAAGAACAAACAATAAAGTGGCATATGTGGAATTAAATGAGAATTAACATGCATGCTGACCGACGTTTTGTTTGTCGGCGTTTTAGGTACAAATGAAAAGAACAAACAATAAAGTGGCATATGTGTAATTAAATGAGAATTAACATGCATAGGAGGATTAGTTAGATTAGTATCTTCATGGATAGAAGTTTAGAGATCCCAGTTTTTAAAAAGGTATGCAAAAGTTTTTTTTTTACCATATTTCAATATAGTTGGTAGAATTTAATAATTGTTATTGATTATTTGTCAAACCTTTGATCATGTTAATTGGAATAACGACTCTGACCTTCTGGTCTCCCTTAATTGGGGGTTACTAGGAGGCGGGGTCGTTACAATTGGTATTAGAGCATAGTGATGCATGGGTTTTGAGTCAATTTTATAGGCTTTTTTATATCTATTTTATGCATGTATTTATCATTTTCTTGATTGTATTTGCATAATTCACTATAGTTGGCCTTTAAAATCTTTTTGAATCAAATTATACTTCTTTTATCACATTTGTATGATTTTATATAATCCCCGAACTTATACACATGTTTCGGCACTTTTCAAGCACTTTTGCATTGTCCAGAGTCGATACTATCGACCCTGGTGTCGATAGTATCGACATTTCATCATAAAGCAACCCCAAAATGCGATTTTGGAAGGACATAACTGTATCATGGTCGATACCATCGACCTGGGGGTCGATACTATCGACAGCGTCGGGATCTGGCGATTTTCTGCACTAAAACAGAGTGTTTTAATCCGACGGTTGAGCTTTTTCAGAGCTGTAAAGTGGTCCTATGACCTAAGAAGAGCACGGTCGGACCTAGGGGAGATCTCATATTGTGTTGAACAACATCCAATAAGAAGGAGAGAGAAAGGAGACGAGAGCCGAAGGCCGTCAACCGGGCGATCCGGGCACCTCCGACGGGCGATTTTGCTGCCGGAAGACTGCAAAACGCACGTTTCTCGAGGAGGATCTCCATGAACACCTTTGTATCAGGGGTTACATGAGTTTTCTCCATGTTTCCCATGTTTTTATTTTCTACTCCTATGTATTTTCCATTGTCAACCATGCAGGGCTAATCCCCTTTGTTTTGAGGACCGAGAGTAGCCCGGGTAATCGCTGTATGATACTTTTTACATAGTTTATCATAATTTGTCTCTTAAATCTGTGGTATGATTTCATTTTCTCCATAATATCATTATGCTTGATCACCCTAATGATAATTTAATGCCTTTAATTGCTTTGAAAGAAGAATGAATGGTTGAAAAGAGACAAAATTCACATTAACTCATAAATTCCTTGAACAAGGTGATGTACGGTTAATGGTGGAAACCCAGAGGTTAATTTTAATGCACCTAATTTAGGGTATAGGTTACTACTACTGTGGATCTGACCTAGATTTAGGTAGTGAATTGTATCACGACAGTGAACAATTCTGACTACAGGCCACTACCCAGAATAAGAGGCGAATTTGATTAACTATGTGGAAATTCATACAATAAAAACTCGCGGTGAAACTGCAATCCTAAAGATTCTCATCTAAAATTGATTAAACTCAACATTTAATCGATTGCTTTGCTTTCTTTTATTTTTATTTTCTTTTTAATCAACTCTTAAAACCTTTTTAACCGGTCTAGCTGATTGCGAACAATTAGTAGTAGTCCACCGATAGTTCAGTGTCCCTGACTTCGACTTGGGCCTCACAAAGGCCTATACTACATTGACGCGTGCAATTGCGTTATACGCACGGTAAAAGCGTGTCAAGTTTTTGGCGCCGTTGTCGGGGACACGAAAATTGTCGGCACTACGAGTGCTGCAAGCGGCCACTCTAGGCCACATTTTTTTTATTATCATTTTTTTAAATTCATTTTTTATCCGTCATATCTAGCAATCATCTAGCACGGTACTGAACCTAAATTACTATTTTGCAGGTACTAGTGCATGGTGAGGACGTGTAGCACAGACTACAGACAGTCATCACCAGAGGTTCCACTGTTGGGACCAGACGACGAGGAGAACAATGTTCAAAACCAACCTGAAGATACATATTCCGACTCTGAACCAGAAGCCATGGCAGAAGAACAGACAATATGGGAGAAGATAAAGGCTTCTTCCTCATCAACATCAAAGGGGCCAATCAAAAAGCTGGCAGTTAACATTCCAAAATTTAATAATTATTAAAGATTAAGTGAGGAACCTATGTGACACGCTTTTACCGTGCGTATAACGCAAGTGCACACGTCAATGTAGTATAGGCCTTTGTGAGGCCCAAGTCGAACTCAGGGACACTGAACTATCAGTGGACTACTACTAACTGTTCGCAATCAGCTAGATCAGTTCAAAAGGTTTTAAGAGTTGATTAAAAATAAAATAAAAATAAAAGAAAGCAAATCAATCAATTAAATGTTGAGTTTACTCAATTTTATATGAGAATCTTTAGGATTGCGGTTTCACTGTGGGTTTTCATTATATGAATTTCCACATAGTTAATCAAATTTGCCTCTTATTCCGGGTAGTGGCCTGTAGTCAGAATTGTTCACTGTCATGATACAATTCACTACCTAAATCTAGGTCAGTTCCATGGTAGTAGTAACCTATACCCTAAATTAGGTGCATTAAAATCAACATCTGGGTTTCCACCATTAACCGTACATCACCTTGTTCAAGGAATTTATGAGTTAATGTGAATTTCGTCTCTTTTCAACCATTAATTCTTCTTTCAAAGCAATTAAAGGCATTAAATTATCATTAGGGTGATCAAGCATAATGATATTATGGAGAAAACGAAATCATACCATAGATTTAAGAGACAAATTATGATAAACTATGTAAAAAGTAACATACAGCGATTACCCGGGCTACTCTCGGTCCTAAAGACAAAGGGGATTAGCCCTGCATTGTTGACAATGGAAAATACATAGGAGTAGAGAAGAAAAATATGGGAAACATGCAGCAAACTCATGTAACCCCTGACACAAAGGTGTTCCTAGAGATCCTCCTCGAGAAACGTGCGTTTTGTAGTCTTTCGGCAGCAAAATCGCCCGTCGGAGGTGCCTGGATCACCCGGTTGACGGCCTTCGGCTCTCATCTCCTTTCTCTCTCCTTCTTCTTGGATGTTGTTCAACACAATATGAGATCTCCCCTAGGGCCGGTCGTGCTCTTCTTAGGTCATAGAACCACTTTACGGCTCCGAAAAAGCTCAACCGTCGGATTAAAACGCTCTATTTTAGTGCAGAAAATCACCAGATCCCGACGCTGTCAATAGTATCGACCCCCAGGTCGATGGTATCGACCATGATATAGGTATTTCGTTCCAAAATCGTGTTTTGAGGTTGGTTTCTGATGAAATGTCGATACTATCGACACCAGGGTCGATAGTATCGACTCTAGACAATGGAAAAGTGCCTGAAAAAGTGCCGAAAGATGTGTATAAGTCCAGGATTTATATAAAATCATACAAATGTGATAAAAGAAGTATAATTTGATGCAAAAAGAGTTTAAAGGCCAAATATAGTGAATTATGCAAATATAATCAAGAAAATTATAAATACATGCATAAAACGGATATAAAATAAGCCTATAAAAGTGACTCAAAACCCATGCATCAAACTCCCCTAAGCTTAAACCTTGCTCGTCCTCGAGCAAAAATACTTTGGATATGGTTGAGATAAGTCAGCAACGGGACATAAATACATGAAATGCATCTACATCATCCCCACTTTCTTTCCCTAAACCGGCCCTCATTGACCACTGAACACTAACTGCCATCCAGGCGACCAAAGACCTATGTAAAAGATGTATGTCCCCCAATCAGTGAAACACTATCAATTAAAGGAGTTAATATGATAAACTCATCTGGTCCATACTTTATGCATCTTGTGATCTCCTATCTACGTTGTTCATTTCCTAACTACCATCTAAATGGAAGCAGATCTCCTGATATTAATGATTGAGGAGAATATCATGGGTGGCCTACGGATTAGAGAAATATGTGGATGGGATAGGTGTATGTGGAAGAGATGGAAGCACATAATAGTCAATCATGCAATACAAAAATTAATGACCTATCATGATGTAAAATGCAAGTGAAAATGTCCTAATGCTATATTTTTGGTGGAATGATGCATGCACTTTCATTCCATCTCAAGGTGAGATGGAATATCTAAAAAAAACTATACCATGTGCTTATTCTTCTTAGTATGTAAGTGATAATAGGTTCCTTTCTCCCTCTCATTCCTACTTACTTCTTAATTCTTTTTTTTTCTTCTCTTTTTTTCAATTTTTTTCAATTTTTTTCAAGCCCTTATTTTCATATATGACAATGAATTATTTGTCGGGCTCACTTCTTGCTACATAACTTATACATTTGAAGCATTCTATTTGGATGGTATGGATCACACTCACCACCTTTAACTTTTCAGAAGACATAAGATGCATGATGTAGTATATGCTCAAAAAATTTTGAATGCAGCTACAAAATGACAGTTATGCAGTTAAATGACACACACCTAAGGATAATGTGCATGTATAACTACTTTATCCTTTTTTTTCATTTTCATGCAAAAAATATATGAAAATAGATATAATGCAAGACCTATCTACATAAGATGCAATCAAAAAGTGAAAGACAATAATGTGCTCCCATTTCTTATGGTGGAGTGTGAATGAAATTGTGGTGGATCAGATCACAAGACTAATTGACAGAACCTTCTAAAAATATCATATGTCCCTCTCTAAATATCATATGTCCCATTTCTTATGCAACTCAATTACTCACAATAATAAGCTCAAAAAGTTTACAATATGCTCATATTTTCATGTGCCCACAACCCAAGAGTAAAACTCCCAATTGAAACCATGCATTTATTACTCCACATATTACACTAGATAGATGTGGATCCTACAAAAGCGATAAATCTAGAAATAAATACAACTAATATTTCAAAAGTAAAAGAAACATGAATATAAGTAAACACTAAGATAGAGGGTTGTTCCAACACCCCCCAAGCTTGAATATGACTATGGCCTCATAGTCAACATTCTCACTTAAGAGGTGGAACAACGGTACCATTCGCTTTGAAGTGTGGTGAAGAAGGATGGTTAGATGTTCAAGTGGACCAAGTGATTCTTGCTATCTCCCTCCTTTTTGTGTCCCACTTTTGTGTCTTAGTGGTTCTAAGACGTGAGTTGCTTCATCCTTCTTCGCTCTGCAAAAAACGGTGCGAAAAAATCTCATTTCAATACCTTTTTCGGCCTATTTTATGTAGTTGTCCTGCAGGTGTCGATACCATCGACACCAAGGTCGATGGTATCGACCCAGACTTAGCAATTTTGCTGAATCGACGCATCTAAAAGCCTGGGAACTCAAAAGTGTCGATACTATCGACCCTAGGGTCGATGGTATCGACTTTACTGTCACTAATTTTTCTAAAAATCTTCAGGAATCTCGATACTATCGACCCTAGAGTCGATGGTATCAACTTTTCTTCAGCGTTTACTGATCCAAACTCGATACTATCAAAATGGGTGTCGATAGTATCAACCTTAACATTCAGCACACTTCAAAACACGAGTTAGGGTACCATTTTTACAAAAATTATCAAAACCTAAGCAAAAACTAAGTACATAAACATAAAAGAACATAACCCAACATAAAATGAACCTAAAGTTGGGTTGCCTCCCAACAAGCACCCTTGTTTAATGTCCTAGGCTTGACATAAGGGTACCTTTAACCTGGGTTGTCAAGGGATGTCTCTAATGATTCATTTGGCGGTTTGAATTTAACTATATCATCACCAATCCCAAGTGTCAAGTAACCTCGCCCAATGGCAGCGATTACATCAGTCGTAGCTTGGAACGGCCTTCCTAATAGCATCTCACCTCCTTCAAACTCATGCATGTCCATGACCACAAAGTCAACAGAGAAGATGAATTTGTCGACCTTGACTAGCACGTCCTCGCATATACCTTGTGGCTTCACAATGGATCCATCCTCCAACTCGATTGTCATGGAAGTTTGTGTTGGCTTCTTCAATCCCAGCTTTTGAAAAGTGGCAAGTGGCATAAGATTAACGCTTGCCCCTGAGTCACACTGTGCTTGTGGAAAATGTTGGCCACCTATGGAGCATGGGATGTAGAAACATCCTGGATCTTTCCTCTTCCTTGGTAGCCGTCCTTGGATTATAGAACTCACTTTTTCATCAACAACACAAACGTCAGTGTCTTTTATCTGCCTTTTCTTGGTGATTATGTCCTTGATAAACCTTCCATATGCTGGAATCTGTTCTATCATTTCCACTAATGGAATATTAATATGGAGCTTCCTAAACATCTCCAAGAATTTCTTGTAATGTTTATGCTCTTTCTCCGGCCTCGGACTGTCTGAAAAAGACACAATTGGCCCCTTTAGACGCTTGTGAGGTGGCACATATGGGCTATTCAGGGTCTCCTCCCCTAAGCTTGCTTTGCTGTCACCTCCTGGCATAGGCTTTGGCACATCATTTGCAGCTGGTGTGACTTGTGGTTGCTCATCTTTCTCAGTGGTTGTAGCTTCACCATGAAGTATGGCCTTCACCTGCTCTTCTTACCTAGGTGTGGGCACAGTCGGGAGGGGTTCTTGGTGAGATTTTCTGAATGGGAAATATCTGCCAGGTAGTCCATATAAACTGCGGGGATATGGTACTCTCAGTGTAGCCTCCGTGCAAAAATCATTTTGCCTTTTTCCTGGACCTCCACCACCGGGGGCTCTGCCTCATTAATCACAGATATATACTTCACTTGATGATGTGCTTGAACAAGTTCTGCACTACCAGCTGGTCTTTGTTGATTTGCATGCTTCATGGCCACTACTTCATTGGTGATTTGAGTCACCGTCGCCTCTAGTGTCCTCATCTGCTCTCCATGAATTTGCAATGTCTGCCCAAATTTAGTCAAAATCTCACCCTGGGACTGCAACTGCTTACTGAACATACTCAACATCTCCTGATTTTGTTGCACCACTTGACTAAGCAACTCGGTGCTTTTATCCTATGCCTTTGATTATGGCTTTGCATCTGGATCTTATAGGAAGTTGTTTGAATCCTTCCATGAGAATTTTCTATCCTTCCTCCACACGTAATCATTGTTCCTATAGCCCTGTTGTTGCATAAATTTGACTTGGGCTTCCTCATCAGATTCTTCCTCTTTCTCCACAAGCTTCTTGGATATGAGATCTAATTTGTCATTCATCTCCTTGATGGCCCTAGACTCACCTACAACTTTAACTTGTTCTGGTGCATCCCTACCACCCCAGGACTGCTTTTTTGCCGTGTTCTTCAAAATCTCCCAACACCTTATACCTGTTTTGTTCAAGAAGAACCCCGAGCCTGCTGAATCCATGTTGCTTCTATCATGCTCATAAAGAGCAAAATAGAAAATCTTGACCTATTTTTCCTTGTCAAGCCCATGATGTGGGCACCTCCTCAGCATTATTTGGAAACGTTCCCAAGTCTCTGAATACGTCTCTCCGGCTTTCTGGCTGAAATTATGGATCTTCCGTACCAGATCGTTGGTCTTCTCAGGCGGAAAGAACCTCTCGAAGAATACCTCGATCATTTGGTCCCATGTTTCAACGGTCTCATCATCCAGGTTATGTAGCCATTCACATGCATTACCTGCCAGAGAGCTGGGGAATAGCTTCAGGTAAAGTGTCTCCTGTGGAAACTTATCAATCTTGATCATATCGCAATTTTCCACAAATATGCTGATGTGTGCGACATGGTCCTCATTATTCAGCCCGTGGAATGCTTGAGACTTGACCAGGTTGATTTGTGCCGGATCAATCACAATTATGTAGAACCCAAGGGAGTTATTAGAGGATTATTTGAAAGACAGAGGTGTCAAGAAAAGGATCATGACCGGGGGGTGGCAATATTTTCCTCTGCACCGCTAGTCAGAATACGAGGACTCCCGGATCTGTGTGACTGTCTGGCCAAAGTCTTAGGGTATGATTCGAAATAAGATACCTTTAGGATTCTCTCATCTTCTTCATCCCTTCTCAACTCAAATTTTGTTAAGGACCTTAAGGATTAGGGTTTTCTCTCTTTTCCCTCACCCTATAGAGGTATGGGTAAGGTTGATAAGGATTAAGGGATCCTCCACCAAATTAATAAAAAGGCATGTAAATAAGATGTCATGGACATAAGCTTAATAGAGTAAGTGTAAAGGAATAGATACATGCTTAGGTAGTATGACACGAGTTGTCATTGCCCTCAGGAGAGACCTGAGGATAGACCTCCTTGGTAGGAGGATGAATAGAGAGGGTTAGTCTTAAAAGTAGAGACCTAGAACATCCTTTGAGGATGATGTTAACCCTAACCCTAAGTGAAGGTTAGAGAGAGATGACATGATGAGTTAGATGTCATGGTTGACCATGTGTTTGGTTGGACATGCCTTTGGATTGCCATACGAGCCATGAGAGGTTGGATGACCTAGTGCCTTTGGCAACCCAACCTTGGAAAGGGTCGTGCATGTTAGGGTGAAGGATGGCTCCTTCATGGATGAGGTTAGAGGAGAACCTATAGAAACCCTATGGGATTAGGCAAGTAGGGTATATCTTGCACCTAGAGTGCATCAGTAGTACTGATAGTAGGTTGAAACCCTGGTCAAGGGAGTATGTTGGATAGCTTATGTGATAAGAATAAAGAGCTAAGGATAATCTTGAGCCAACCATGAGTTGAGCATAGGCTTCACCCATGTAGGGATATGCTTGTGAGCTTGATCCAACTTCATGGAGAAAGGACCTCTAGTAGTAAGGCTGGATGTGGAGTTGGATCTAGAGAGAGAAAGCAGGATCCAAGAAAGAAGGTTGGAAGCTTAGATTATGAGACATGAGGAATAGTGGGGAGTTGAGGATGATGCGACCTAAGTGGATGATAGTGGTTTCCTTATTCTTGATCCCTGGAGACTGATAATATCTTGGTGGCCTCAGAGGAACCAAACCCTAAGGAGAGGATGATGCTTTTGGTACCTATGGTATAAGTGATTACCTACTGAGATGAGACAAAGAGTGTCTTAGACCCTGAGGAGGTTTAAGTAACCAGTTGAGAGGTTTTATACCTAGATTGGTTGTCCTGGAAGAGGACTCAACTCCGAAGTGTTGCTCGAGTAGAAGGATCATGGACGTAGATGACATATCTTGGACATGCTTGATTCGTGGTTAAGAGATTGAGCATGCAGTTTGACATCCGAAGGTGAACCTAGGGTTCCTAGGCCTAAGAGGGGAATCAGTGTATCCGATGCTCATGATGGGATTTTAGTCTCTACCGTTTCGAGCATGATACTCCTCATGTGTAGAGGTAAAGGAAACCCCTTAAGTTAAGGGTATGTTTGATGAACCCCTCACAACTAAGTTGATCTAATGTTGAGGAAAGAGAACAAGTACGGCCTAGCATGGTTTAATAGGTGGTCTGCTTGTGCTTTAGTAGCTGTTGGGTTAGGCATGCTCATGTGAAGGTAAACCCTAAGGGCAGTTGTGACCTTATTGTTAAGAGTTGTAGTTTCCTCCCATCCTGGGAGAGGGACCCTTTGGTTGGGTGTTTACCAGTTTTGTGGGTTTTAAGGAAACCTAAAGAGGTCTCATAGGATCTTGAGAAGCTAAGTGAAAAGTACATGGTATGAGAACGAGCTTGTAGACCCATCGATAACCATCTCTATGTGCATGTGGATGTGTTACCATGGAGGTAACTGGTATGGGGACTGAACAAGGTAGGCAGGTCACCATGATCCCTGTGAAAAGATGAAAGTCAGCCCATGAATGCAGAAAGAGAGATGATGAATGCTTGGGTAAGGTTCTAAGTTGAACATGTACTATAAGAGAATCCTAAGTCTATCCTAGGGTTAGGTAGGGATAAGACCGATGGAAGTAGGAGTTGCCTAATTCCCTAGTGCACATGACCATAGGATCGGGAGGTAACAACTATCATTGTCTGAGGGCCATGGGTTAGGAGATTGATCACCTTCAAGAACTCATGGGACCCAAAGGGAAGATGAGTAGGACACTCTCTGGATGCATGAGGGAAGTGGGATGACCCCAAAAGTGCCGACACCCTAAAGACCTAGAGGAGATGACCAAGGATTGTGCTTGGACCAAGTAAGTTCGATACCAGTTTTCCATGGAAGTAATGTGGATATCAAGATAATGACACGTTTCAACCTAGATTTGAAGGTGTACTGGCAAGGTGGGATGTGTCATCTCTACTCTTGGAACAGGAAGAACTTTGTGTTTGGACGGCTGCCAAATGCTTATTTCCTCTTGTTATGGGATTGAGAGATGGGACAGTACGCATGCCATACACCAAGGGTAAAGATGATGTGAGTTGGAACGTTGCTATGAGGATGAGGACAGAGATGATAACGTACCCCTGGGGAGTGGATAGTACATGGATGGTTTACAAACACCAAGAGTATTAAGGTAGTAATCTTGTGAGGGTGTTGTAACATGATCTATGTGGAATTTGCATGTGATGCAAGGTTGAGTTTAATAACCAAGAGGATGATCTCTAGATAAACTTAGAGTTCGAGATGAGACTTAAGCAGAATACATGGAGGTAGTATGTCTTCAACATTACCTAATACCGAAGGGTGCGAAGTGGTAATGGATGATCTGGTGGAGATATAGCTGCCTAGTTTGGCTAGAAGAGGTTGTTAGGCTAACCCTAAGTTTGGAAAGAAGATGTGTTTTGGCTAACACTCAGATGTAATGAGATAGGTTGAACAAGTTAATTATTGTTTGGTTAGCCAGTCTAGTCCTTGACGTAATGAAAGGATGGTTTAGATCCTCAGATGCACATCTCTGAAAGGGAATGTGATGAAACCCTGATTAGAATGGTTTAGGGTTTATGAGGTATCAAGCTTGAGGAATCATAACAATGTAGGAGATCATGATACACCTTGGTACTACAAAGATAGTAAGTGACAATAGTATTTTGGATGTCTAAGGTGAAGTTGCATGTGGTATGTTTCCATGCATGACAGGAGGTGAAGGACGAACACCAGTAATCCAGTGTATCGATATAGAGCATAAAAGAGTCCCTGAGAGGGAATGGGAGTTCATCACTATGGATGTTGTGGTAAGTCTCCCTTTGACTAAGAAGTTCAAAATTCAATATGGGTTATGGTAGATCGACTTACCTAGATAACATGAGAAAGAAGGGAGTACTATCAAGAGACAGATTCTATTGAACTACATAAGAGAGAGAGAGATGGTTCAACTACACCATGATATGAGTTCAAAAGTTCTTGAGTATGACCTGAGGGTTCACTTCCATGAAGTGGAAGTAGAAACATGCAGAACTCGGTGTTGGTATAGTTTGTCACCCCTTACTAATGGTTAGTATGATCCAGACTAGAGGGTATGATGAGGGCATGTGTTCTTTGTTCAGGGTGATATCTAGAGACAGTTCTTGTCCTATGAAAGATGTGATGATAACCACCATAGCCAATATCAGGTTTTAAAGAAGCTCTATAAGGGAGGTTGTGTCGATCACCACTTCAGTAAGGTGATGCTGGTGAAAGGACCACGTGATGGTTAGAAAAGGACCACAATGTGTGTAGATGAAGTCACTTTGATCATGCAATGGCTGAAAGGAGTCTAGAGATGATGGGAGTCATGAGTGGATGCAAAGTAGACTGACATGCAGTTCACTGTGGGAGAATAGGTGACATGAAAATCTGACCCCTCTAAGTTATAGCTAAGAGAGCTGAGTCCCTGATACATGGGTCCATTTGAGATGGACTGGTGGAGAAGGTTATGGTTAACCTTACCCCTCAGGATAAAGAAATGTGTGACGAGTTCCAAGTGTCCAATTTAGATCACTATGTGAGGTACCCAGACCACGTGCTAAACAATGAACTTAGTGAGCCCCAAGGGAGGCTGAAATGTCTTGAGTCACCGGTGCAATTTATAGACGCCAGGATGAAAGAACTTAGAGAAAAGAATATGTGATGATAAAGGTTCTTTGGAAGTGCCATGGGTAAGGTAAAGCCACATAGGGGCCGTTGATGGACATGGAAAAGTCTTATCCTTAATTGTTTGTTTGCTTGATGGAATTTTGAGGACAAAATTCTTATAAGAGGGGAAGGATGTTACAACCCCAATTCTTGGGTTCATTGGGTGAGAAATGTAATTTCTCATATTAAAGGAATTGGAACAAATAATGATATAATTTGTTTTGAATAAATGAGTTTCGTTTACAATAGCCTTGATGATTGTGTCGTGGGCTTTATTGGCTATTGGGCCCAATAACAAGGAAGTTCAATTAGTAAATGAATAATCGAAAATTCGAGAAAAGAAAGATGTGGAAACCTCTGGAAGGAAAAAGAATGTAATCCAAGGATGGATTTCATGCCTCTTGAGTTCCTTGGATTCCAAGGAGTCTAAAATTGCATAAAGAAAACAATAAGAAAAGAAAGATCAAATGAGTATTTCCATGTTAATAAAGAAATTGAAAACATTGATGAAATGTGGAAAATAAAGTGCAAAGATGTGTAATTGAGTTATTCTTGGTGGAATTTTGTATCCCAAGGATTCTTAGTGATAAAAGGAATATCAGTGAGGAAAATAAAAGAGAAATAAAGAGAAATCCTCAAAAAGAGATATTTTAATAAGAAATCAATATAATAATGAGAAATAATGCATATAGATGCATCTAGAAGGATAATAAGTATCCTTATGAAGTATTTCGAAATAATAAGTTTCTTGGGATCCAAGGAGTCCCAATAAAGGGGAAAGAAAGAGAAAATTTCAATAAAGCAAAATAAGAGGATAATGTAATGCATAATGAAGGAATTTCATGGTTTTATTAAAAGGGAGATATTTTTCTACAAAAGGAAAATAGAATTTCGTGCCATGGGCTAAAAGTCAAGCAATAAAGAGAGTAGGTGAGAGGAATTTCGAATTCCTAATATCTAAAGAACAAAGTATAATTAAAAAGGTAAGTAGGAGAGAGAATCTTGCTTCTCATTGAAGGAATAGGAGTCCTAATGGGAGTGGGACTTGTTTACTCTTATATGAACACCCTTGGGCATGGATACCGTCCCCTATATATAGGGGTAGAGCCTTGGCCATGTCCAGGAAGGATCCCACGCACCCCTCACTTTCTTCTTCTTGTTCTTTGCATACAAACCCTAAGATAGAGGTGTAAAGCTTTTCCCAAAGCAACGAGGGACTGAGGAGGAGTTGCGATGGAGGTTTTCCACTCCCACGACATCAAGAAGTGTTTGGTTGATCATCGCCTCACCCTAGCTACACGCAGCAACAGAAGCATGGCTGTAATGGCAGCTGCGAGTTGTAGGTTCCACCAGCCAATCCCAACCACCACGACCCTGTCTTGGGGCACCTGCAGACTTGGAAGGGGGCGTCAGACATAGGGGAGCCTTTCCCAGTTGCCGGCAAGGTCTGGGGAGGGGCGGTGTAGCCGCACCTGCTCCCTGCTGCTACGCATTGCTGGGGCGTACACGGGAGGAAGAAGAAAGGGCCATTGGACCGTTTCGCCCCTCAGCGGGCTGAAGAGCTAATGACTTATGCGAGGGTATGAAGGTCATTGCATTATATTTCCAAACCAGGCGGGTTACTTTGCATGAAGGGGCCGACGTGTCAGCCTCTGATTGGCTCAAGTAAGTGAACTTTTACAAAAATCATATCTATTTAACCGTAGCTCGGATGGATGCGCATTATACATGATTTTTGCTCAGAAAAATGAGAGGAATCTAATAAAATACATTTAGAGGCTAATTACTCTTACAATTCGAAAAGTAATGGAAGTTGTTAACTTTAGTGTAATAGTGATTAAGAAGCCCTATTTGGATATGATTAATGTGATTAGTAGGGTTTAATTGATGGTTAAAGTTGATATTAACCTGTTAATCATAAAGAGATACATTAAGATTGAAAAAGATGAATTTTGCATATAAATAGTTAATTTAGAGTTTCATGTGCATGAATATACTTTAATGGAACTTGAAACCCTAATATTGGCAAATGCGACTCTTAATGGCTTTAATTATTCAAAATCGTGAATAAAGCTAAGATATAATGATACTAAGCTATTTCGAGCATTAAAGTTCCTAATTCTGGATAAATACCCTGAATGTGATAATTAGGGTTTTCTAACAGAATTAATGGTAAATCAAGTTCATATGCGAATTAGACTATAATGAACTTTGAATTGATGATAAATGAGCATAATGATCTTGTCATGGATTAAAAGGATAAAAATAGTATCTTTAATGTAAAAGAGGTTTAAGGGGCTTAATTAATGGATAATTATGCCTTTAATGTGAAACCGAGGATTAGATGTTGAGATAATTAGGGTTTGTAATCAATTGCGTTAGATTAGGGTTTAAAATAGTAAATGACAAAGGGAAACCCTAATTGCAATGGAAACCCTAAAAGTGGACTAGAAACCCTAGGAAGCGAGCTAGATTTAATAGATCTTGATGACATGAGTAATAAAAGGAAATTGTATAATTGTTTTATGATCTTATTGAATGCTTGCTTGCTTATTGTTGATTGGATTATTCTTTCTCAAATTAGCCTGACAGGTATGTGGTTACGCTTATGGATAATCGTCTTAGTTTCACGACGATTCCAGGAGATTTTATCGGTTGTTTGAAATAAACTGCTTGGATGATTTTTATTTCATGCAACTATAAAGTGACTATGATTATCACCATAAGTATACATGACTGGCTCAGATCCTGGTCCTCCTCTGTGGCTTTTCTAATGATGAAAAGGGTAACCTGATAAAGGGTATACTTGTTAAGTGGGACCATCAGGTTATTAAGAGTTAGGGATTGGGTTGCCTATGGGTAGTGCCATGCGACTCTTAGCCCAACAAGAGTTAGGGATTGGGCTACCTATGGGTAGTTCCATGTGACTCTTTAGCACACCATGAGTTAGGGATTGGGATACCTATGGGTAGTGTCATGCGACTCAACCCTAGATATTGATCTACCTATTAGGTAGGATCATGTAGGGTTCAATGGGGATCTACCATGAGGAAGGTAGCATCCCGGTCCACTGCAAGGACAACGCAAAGGTTAGGGTATGTAAGGATTGAGCAATTATGTTGAAAATTTAAAATTGTTTGTTAAATCATATTTTATTGCAATATGTTGTTATTGTAGTTGCATGATTATTGTTTTCCCCACATACCTGCTTCTTGCTGACCGACATTTTGTTTGTCGATGTTTTATGTGCAAATGAAAAGAACAAATAATAAAGTGTCATATGTGGCATTAAATGAGAATTAACGTGCACATGAGGATTAGTTAGATTAGTATCTTCATGGATAGAAGTTTTGAGATCCCAGTTTTTAAAAAGATATGCACAAGTTTTTATTTTTACCATATTTTAGTATAGTTGGTAGAATTTAATAATTGTTATTGATTATTTGTCGAATCTTTGATCCTGTTAATTGGGATAACGGCTCTGACCTTCTGGTCTCCCTTAATTGGGGGTTACCAGGAAGCGGGGTCGTTACACCTACCCAAGTCAGTTTGGTCGGGTTGGTTCGTTCCTTGGCCAAATTCAACTCACAACCAACCTAACACCCAGATGCCCGTCTCCACTCTTGAGACAGATGTTTGGAACTTCCAGACGACTGTCTCAACACTTGAGATTGACATTTGGTAGTGCTATCAACTTGTTTGTGACCTGAATCAAATGCCTAAACACTTTAGCACTTAATTCAACTGTCATTCGAGATCTAAACTCCTCTTCTAGGTCAAGAACTATGCATGTGACCCTATAGGTCCCATATTACGTTGGCAGTGAGTGTCCATAACAATTTATGACATCACAAGCTAAGAGTGGTACCTAGTCATACATCATTTCTATCCAAGTAAATAGAAAAGTTGGGGAACAACTTCAACCTACAATCTGTGTATGGTGTTGCAGTGTTTGTATAGTTCCTTTGTCACTGATGTCCAGATTGAACTAGAGGCATGGAGCATTCACCCTCATTGTTATTCAATCTTGTTTCTTGAACTAGAGCAGACTGTCTGAGATTTGTATAAGCTCAATATCATATGTTGACTACATGTGCATGGCCATATTTTTCTTAGTCTCCCTAATCAAGAGGCCTAGGGCATCAAACTTCCATAGGAGGGATAAATCCCATATCTATCACTCACACTCAATCCCCATGTGTCAAAGCCACCCAATCATCACTGTTATAACAACCCATGTTTCAGGATTGTGTTTGATGATATCAAAGTGTACCCAATGACATGTGTTCAATGTAGTGATTTTAAGTCTAAGAACCACAACCACCACCATCATTGTGAGACCTAACTATGACTTCTATAAAGATGGCTTCCATGTGTCAGTCTCATAGGGGATCTGTCTGATAAACTATTTGCTAACATGTATCTATGTGGTTGGTTTGATATGGACATATCACAACTCACAATATTGCGCCATAAACCAACCCACACTCTGATGTTATGTATTATTGTTGTCTATCAACCTTTCAAAATAATAACCGATCAGGGATATAATGAGAATATGTATATGTACTCTTAACATCTGTATGTTTTCATTTCAACAACGATAATACTTAAAGACATACATCCTTGAGTAATATTATTCTCTAGACATTTATAATGTTACATCATTATCTCATAACTGAATTAAATAGAATAAATTGGAAGCTTGCCTTTTATTAATGATCAAATCAATTTTACATGATATTCCATTACAATCATTACATGAATGGCTCTCAGGGCATACATAACCAACATACTCCCACTTGCACTTAGAGACAATCACCCACAAATCATATTCCGAGCGACCTTACATGACCATCATGCTTCTACTGTGAAAGTTCTTTAGTTAAGGGGTCAATAATATTGTTCTCAGTTGGTACTTTGCAAATATTTAAATCTCCTCACTATATGATCTCTTGTATGAGATGATACCACCTCTGTATATGCTTTGAGAACTGATGTGATGTGGGTTCCTTAGACTATGCAATAGCTCCATTGTTGTCACAATATAGCTCGATTGCTTCATTGATGCTTGGAACAACCCCAAGTTCTGTGATGAACTTCTTGATCCATACAATCTCCTTTGCTTCACTCGATGTAGCAATATACTCAGCCTCTGTTGTAGAATCGACAACTATTTCTTGCTTGGAACTCTTCTAGCTCACAACTCTATTGTGAAGGCAGAACATGAATCTAGATTGTAGTTTGTAATCATCTTGATCAGTCTGGAAGCTTGCATCAGTGTAACCTTTTACCACAAACTCTTCCTCTCTGTCGTAGACCAAGAACTGATCCTTAGTCCTTCTCAAGTACTTGAGGATGTTCTTCATGGCTATCTAGTGACCATCACCTGGATCTGACTAATATCTACTGGTCATGCTCAAGGCATATGAGACGTCCGGATGGGTACACAACATTACATACATGATTGATCCAATTGCTGAGGCGTATGGAATCTCACTCATACATTCTCTTTCTTCACAAGAATTGGACATTGAGCTTTAGAGATGGGGACACCATGGCGCGTAGGTAGTTTCCTCTATTTGAGTTCTCCATGTTGAACCACTTCAACACTTTGTCAATGTATGTTCTTTGACTTAGTCTGAGAAGTCTTTTGGAACTATATCTATATATATTTATCCCCAAGATGTAGGATTCTCTCCCAAGTCTTTCATAGAGAATGTATTTCCAAGCCATGTATTTACCTTTTGTAAAGTAGGGATGTCATTCCCCATCAATAGTATGCCATCTACATACAATATGAGGAATGTTACTATGCTCCCACTAACCTTCTTGTACACACAAGGTTCATCTTTATTTTGAGCAAAGACAAACCCTTTGACTGTCTCATAAAAAAAGATTTTAGTTCTGAGATGCTTGCTTCAATCCATAGATTGACCTTTGTATCTTACAGACTCTATTGGCAAACTTTGGATCTATAAACCCCTCAGGTTGTGTCATATACACATCCTCCACAAGATTCCCATTAAGGCGTTTGGTTTTAACATCCATTTGCCCAATCTCATAGTTATGATTAGTTGCAATAGCAAGCATGATCCTGATGGATTTAACCATGGTCTCTGGAGAAAAGGTTTTGTCATAGTCAATACCTTGAACTTGTCTGAAACCTTTTGCAACCAATCTACCCATATAGGTTTGAACTTTTACATCCATGTCAATATTCCTCTTTAAGACCCACTTGCACGCTATGGGTTTTACCCCTTCAGCGGGATCCACCAAAGTCCATACTTTGTTGGTATACATGGATTCCATCTTGGATCTCATGGCCTCAAGCTATTTCATAGACTATGATCCCTCAATAGCATCTTTATAGGAAATTGGCTCATAATCTTTGACCAATTCACTTCCTTCCTGAGTTATAATATATCCAAATCTTTCTCGCTCAAAGTATGTCCAATTAGATCTATGAGGTTCCTGCATTACTTGAAGAATTTGAGATTGCAGAACACTTTGTGAATGTTTAGGTTCCTCTTGTACATCTACTGTTCAATGTTTTCTTATTGGTCTCAAACCTCTTCGAGTTCTACTTGCCTCTCACTGATTCCTTTGGAAATAAATTCCTTTTCTAAGAATACAACATCTCTGGCAATAAACACTTTACTTTCAGATATGGAGTAAAACTAATATCCTTTAGTTTCCTTAGGATATCCAACAATTTTTTTATTAGTTTTAGGACCAAGCTTCTCAGGAAGCATCTTGCTAACATAAGATTCACATCGCCAAATCCTTCATAAAAGACATAGTGGGACGCTTCCCAATCCATATCTCATATGGTGTCTTTTGAACCGACTTAGATAGTACTCGATTTAGTGTAAACATGACGGTTTGTAGAGCATGCCCCCAGAAGGTTATAAGAAGCTTTTCTAAACTCATCATTGATCGCACCATATCTAGTAACATGTGATTCCTTCTTTCTGATACACCATTATGCTGAGGTGTTCTAGGTGGAGTCCACTGGTATATAATCCCATGGGCTCTAAGAAGGTCCTCAAACTCTTGGTTTAAGTAATCTCCACCTCAATCAGAATGAAGTGCCTTAATACTTTTACCATGTTGGTTCTGTACTTCATTCATAAACTCCTTGAACTTTTCAAGAGCTTCAGACTTATGTTTCATTATATAAGCATATCCATACCTAATGAAGTCATCAATGAAGGTGATGAAGTATTGAAATCCACCTCTAGTGGCAGTTCTAAAAGGTCTACATACATCCATATGCATGAGTCCTAATAGATCACTAGCCCTCTCATTGTTACCAGTGAAAGGGGTCTTAGCCATATTGCTCAATAAATAAGATTCACATGTTTCTAATAATTTGAAATCAAAAGAGTACATATAACCATCTTTATGGAGTCTAGATATACAATTCTCATTTATGTGCCCTAGATGACAATGCCAAAGCTAGGTTTTTTTTTGAGTTTTTGAGTTTTAGTCTTTTGGTATTAATGTTATATACACATGTCTTTAGATCTAATAAGTACAAACCATAAGACATAGGGACACTTCCATAAAAGATCCCATCTTTTGAAATAGAACATTGATGACTTTTTATATGGAATTCAAATGCATCATTGTCCAAACAAGATACATAAATGATGTTTCTATTTACATCAGATACATAATAGCATTTCTTTAACTCTATTACAAGCCCCATGGGTAGAGATATACTATAGGTTCCAACTACACTGACTGCAACTATTGTGCCATTAGCAACTCACCATTCCACCTTGCCTTTTTATCAAAGGCCTATTTCTTTTCATATACTGTATATGAGAACATATGTGAGATCCACATCCAATATCTAATACCCAAGATGATAAAGTAGATAGATTTATCTTAATAACGTATATACTTAAAGTGTAGATCACCATCCCCAACTTTTTCTTCCTAAAAGACTTTAAGTACAAAGCATGAGTTCCTCTTGTACTTTTCTTTCTCATTATCTTGAGTGTTGAAGAATTGGACTTAGGCTTCACCACAGAACTCTTCTCGGTCTTGCTTTGATCCTTGGACTCAGCCCCACAAATCACCATCAAGGGCTTGTCCTTCTTCACTTTTGCTTCAACATGAATCAACATGGCAAGCAATTCTGATATATGTCTAGCCAAATTACACACATGGTAACATGCAATATAACGACTATATGATTCTGGCATAGTCTTTAGAATGATATCAGTAGCCAACTCTTGGTTCAAGGTGAATCCCAACTCTTCAAGATGATACACATGTCCAATCATATTGAGCACATGTTCTACTGAGGTTCCCTCTGTTAGCTTTGACACAAGAAACAATTTTAAGGTATCGTTCCTTTCTTGCATGTCAAGACCAAGTGTTACCTTCTTAAGATGTGCCTTCATCTCAAGAACACTCATGTCCTCACATTTCTCATGCAACTCATAGTTCATGCAACTTAGCATAAGTTAATTTATCTCTAAGGTGCCATTGGCATGCTTCCAAGAAGCATCCACTTGTGCCCTAGAACTAGTATAGAAATGGGTTATAACGTCACTACCTTTAGGGCCACTTTTTCCAAATAACCGACCTTATATGTCTACAAAAAATGTGGGCACCACTTAAGACTTCTTGGGTCGGTTTTCTTAAAAAAATCGACCTTGTAGTATAACTCTATAGGGTCAGTTTTCCAAATAACCGACCTTATATGTCTATAAAAAATGCGGGCACCACTTAAGACCACTTGAGTCGCTTATCTTAAAATAACCGACCTTGTAGTGTATCTCTATAGGGTCGATTTTCATAAAATAAGCGACCTTATAGACAATCGGATTAGAAATCCAATTACAGTTTCTCGTGGCAAACATTTGCTCGATTTTGGCTTCGCGCCTCGATCTATAGGGTCGGTTTTTCCAAATAACCGACCTTATATGTCTACAAAAATGCAGGAGACATCTTGGATCTAGTTTGCCTTCACACATGTATAAGCACCTCTAGGGTTAGTTTTTTTCTTATAACCGACTCTAGAGGTCCCCTCGGTCGACAATATTGTCGACCGAGTTGAATTTTAGATCCAATTTAGTTCATGCATGTATAAGCACCTCTAGCGTCGGTTTTTTCCTTTTAACCGACTTTAGAGATCTCTTCGGTCGACGAATTTGTCGACCAAGTTGATTATAGTATCCAGTTTGCTTTCGCCATGTATAAGCACCTTTAGCATCCGTTTTTTCTTTATAACCGACCCTAGAGGTCCCCTCAGTTGACAATATTGTCGACCGAGATGAATTTTGGATCTCACGCATGTATATCACCTCTAGTGTCAGTTTTTTACTTTTAACCAACTCTAGAGGTCTCTTCGGTCAAAGAATTAGTCGACCGAGTTGATTATAGTATCTAGTTTGCCTTCTCCATGTATAAGCACCTTTAGCGTCAGTTTTTTCCTTATAACCGACCCTAGAGGTCCCCTCGACCAAAAATATTGTCGACTGAGATTAATTTTGGATCTCACGCATGTATAGCACCTCTAGCTTCAGTTTTTTACTTTTAACCGACCCTAGAACTCCTCTCGGTCGACGAATTTGTCGACCGAGATCCTTTCGGTCGACAAATTTGTCGACTGAGAAGGAGTTTGGTGTTTAGGGTTTTAGATCCAAATTTCCTTCGTGCGTGTATAAGCACCTCTAGCGTCAGTTTTTTTACTTTTAACCGACCCTAGAGCTCCTCTCGATCGATGAAATTGTCGACCGAGATCCTTTCGGTCGACAAATCTGTCGACTGAGAAGGAGTTTGGTGTTTAGGGTTTTAGATCCAAATTTCCTTCGTGCGTGTATAAGCAACTGTAGGGTCAATTTTTACCTTATAACCGACCCTAGAGGTCCCTCGATCGACAATATTTTCGACCAAGATGAATTTTGGATCAAGTTTAGTTCACACATGTATAGGCACCTCTAGCGTCAGTTTTTTACTTTTAACCGACCCTAGAGCTCCTCTCGGTCGATGAATTTGTCGACCGAGATCCTTTCAGTCGAAATTTTTTTTGACTGAGAAGGAGTTTGGTGTTTAGGGTTTTAGATCCAAATTTCCTTCTTGCATGTATAAACAACTCAAGGGTCAGTTTTTACCTTATAACCGAACCTAGAGGTCCCTCGGTCGACAATATTGTCGACCGAGATGAATTTTGGATCAAGTTTAGTTCACACATGTATAAGCACCTCTAGCGTCATTTTTTTAAATTTTAACTGACCCTAGAGATCCCCTCAATCGACGAATTTCTCGACCGAGGATCCCTCGGTCGAGAAATTCGTCGACCGAGAATGAGTTTGAGTGTTTTTAAATAACCTGACACAGACACCACTTATTTCTAGCGTCGGTTTTTGGTTTTAACCGATGCTACAGGTCGGGCCCGGGGCTTGAAGTGGTTGAAACCTAGTCTTTCTCTCCCGCAAAACATAAATTTGATTCTCTTTTTTCTCTCCCACGACGCCGATACCTTTTTTTCTTTCTCTTCTTGTGACATTCCGCCGCCGATACCTTCTTTTCCTTCTCTCCCACGTCATAACCTTTTCTTCCTTCTCTCCCATGGCGCCGATACCTTCTCGTCGTCGTGTTCGAAGGGGATCGTGGTGTCCTTGAAGCCCTTGTCACCTCTCCGCGCCGCCAAAGCCCTTGCCTCCTCTCCGTGAAGAGAGCTTGTCGTCGCCGCCTCTCCACACTTCCAAGAAGGTCGTTGCCTCTCCGTGAAGGTTGTCACATCCTCCACGAAGGTCATCGTCGTTTCAAAGTAAGGTCGCTGCTTCCCTCGTTGCCGAGTTCGTTCCCGCCGCCATGGTATCATCTAGGTCCACTCTCGGTCGACAATATTGTCGACCGAGAGTCCACCTATGATCAAAGTAAGTACATACTCTCTATATAGTTATAGAAGTCATACAAATTGATACTCTATAATGGTCTCTTATCTTCTTCCATGAAACCATTAGTAACCAACAATTTCTTTGAGAATATAGACAGAATGATTGATCTGATCTTCTTTGGTGACCTCCAATATTTCCAGGTCCTTCTCTAGCTCTATGATCCATATATTAATGTTTTCCAAATGTATTATACCAATATACTCTGTCTCACCAATCTGACCATACATTCAAAGGACTTGCCTAGACCATGGGAGGTTTTGACATCTTGAGGTGATAAATGGGTGATGGAATATGAGTCTAATCAGTCAAATGCACAAAGGCGTAGACTAGTGATCGGAACATTGCATGTCCCATTGATAGATAAAGTATTTTCTAATAGACAAGACTAAGCAAGAAAAATATTTTAAACTATGTAATTCCATGTCAAGTAATAGTAATCGCAAGCATATCAAAAAAGAAACAATAATAATTATGCTTTAAAGAAATTATAAAGTAACATTTAATAGATAATATAAGTATTTTACTTATTATTCTATAGGTAGTTTGGGATGTACCATCCAAAGTAGAATGTAAAGGCTAGTAATTCACATAGCCCATGGAAAAGTATTTTCATATTTATAAACTTACTAAGTTCTCATCATGCCTTTGTCAATATCAATATAATAAGTAGGAGTTCATTGTTGGTATCCATCTCACAAAACCTCATCATCTCATTTGTAAAATCTCATAATTGCTATCATTTTCCATCATATTAGTAGGAGTGTATCTACAATTATTTATTTTATTATCATTCAAGCAAGTAATGTTTTAAATATACATCATATATCATGCGTACCTTATCACTTGTGCTTTTATTATCATTTTTTTTATCATGTATACTTACAGGTTCTAAAATGGTGAGTGAAGATGAATATTATGAGCATGAGCATGAGCACCATGAGGATGGTAGTGGTGATGCTAAGCACTCCCAATGACCCACCACAACAATCTACAGTAAGTTTTTTCTGAGCATGAGCATGAGCACCACGAGTGAATATGTTTTTTTATCTATTGATTCTAATTTAGTTTGCTTGGAATTAATTTGTAGAAGGTCATTGGAGCACTCCCAATGACCCACCACAACAATCTGCAGTAGCTTTTTGTTCTATATGTTGTGTTATTAGTATGATATATATATGATAATATCCATAGTTGTAACAGGTATTTGTTCTACTGCTTCTTATATAACTTATATTATTTCAATCTAGGTTGGTATGAACTGTAAACTTGTAGTGGAGATACATTGCATTGCCAACAAATTAATGATGACATTTGCCGTGTGTCAATGACAAGGTATACCTTATTTTGTTATCAATGACAAGGTATACCTTATTTCTACCATATTTTTCATATTTGACTGCATTCAAATATTTTGCTAGTGAGGGGAAGGAAATTATCCCAATTCCTTTTAACATCCAGTAAGTATTATTATTCAATATAATTTTAATAATGAATAAAATTATTTATTTTAATATTTGTTTTATTCTTACTAAGAGCTAGACATTGGGAATTAGTGGTGATTGCCCCAAAATTGATGACTCTTTATTATCTTGACAAAGGGTCACAAACTGAAATTGTCAGCTATGAAGTAAGCATAAATTTAGTCAATGCTTCAACATGATATTTCTATTTAGAATTTCTATTTTACCAACTATCGTTTAATTGATAGGGGTATAAAGGCTTTTTGTGAAGCTGGAGGACAAATACCCACAAAATTAAAGACATTGACTTTGAAAAATGTCAAGGTAGCTACTTTGACAACTGCTTAGTCTTATATGTATTAATTGTCAACTCTTATATGTCAACTCTTATAGTCTTATCTCAACTGCTGTTTATAGTAGTTTATTAACATTAAGTATAATTTGTTATTTGTAGTGTCCTATGCAAAATAATGACTGGGCTTGTGGCTACTATGTAATGAAATATATGCAAGCTATTGTCAAATAAGCATCACATGAAATTCAGACTATAAGTCAGGTAATAAAGAATAACATCATAAATTTACAAGTGATTATAGTCATTTTATAAAATATTAGCATGTGCATTTTTTGTTACAGATTTTTACAACTTAGCCTTACACACGTGTGGACTTGAATGAATTCCGAGAAGAGTGATCAGATGCTTTTCTAAATGAAGTCAATATAGCATTGGATTAAATATGTCAGCTCCATTTATGTATGTGGTTTGAGTACTCTTTCATATTTACTTTTGTATCTGACATTTAATATCATCTCAGACTTACAATCTATCATTTTGTAAATTATGATGTGATTATGAATCATTTTTGTTATGAATGTGTGGTTTTGAATGGTGACGGTTGAGCATCAATGCTCCCCTCTCCCAGAATATATGAATCTTCTTGTTCTTCTATTCTATTTCAGTTTCTACAAAAATTAAAAAAAAATGTAAATTTTAGCTTTGGTTTTTTTAAATAGCGTCGGTTTTTGTAAAAAAACGACCCTAAAGGTACTCTATAAGGTCAGATATTTATAAAAATCGACCCTAAAGATTGAAAAAACTACCCCTCGGTCGACAATTTTGTCGATTGAAATATTTTCGATCGACAATTTTCTCGACCGAGGGGTACACTGAAATGTTTATTCAAATTTTAGGATCGGTTATTCCAATAAAACCGACCTTGTAAATATTTCGGTCGACAATTTTCTCGACCGAGGGATACACTGAAATGTTTATTCAATTTTTAGGGTCGGTTATTCCAAAAAAACCGACCCTGTAAACTCTCTCGGTCGAGAAAATTGTCGACCGAAAATATTTTTGGTCGATAATTTTCTCGACTGAGTGAGTTTACAGGGTCAGGTTTTTTGGAATAACCGACGCTACAGGCTCCTTTTTTCTCGCCCGGGTCAGATTTTTTACAACCTTTTGCGCCGGTGTTTACTCTGTAAGTTTGGTTTTGTTTGGTAAAAAAAACGACACTATAGAGAAAATTATATAGCGATGACCACTTAGGAGTCGGTTATAAAGTGACGCTACAGGCTTAAAAAAACCGACACTACAGACCATTCATGTACTAGTGTAGGTGCATCATGAGGAGGTATTTCAGGAATTGGTTTGTCAAGGACGTAGATCTTGTACTCTTCATTGAGAACCCTTGTCAAGGTCCAAAACTAGTCGTAGAAATTTCTCCTATCAAGCTTGTCCTTCTTCAGGACCAATCACAAATTGTATTTGTTCATCATTTATTCTACAAGAGAAAATTTGCATTTGTCAAAAACCATTTCTGATTTGATTTGAATATTTTGACGATATTAATTAAGTCTTTAATTATTATCACTCACACTATTTTATTTGAATAGATAACCCTCAATATCAATTTGGAATATTGCATTGTATAATATTCTAGTGGGCCAAGATCCATATTTTATCAAGTCATGAGTCAGCTTTGGCTGATCGCCCACAACTTGACTATTTAGGTAGGCCATCATGCCAATTGCATCATATGAAACTCTTGGATAGATTATATATGCAACTCCTTGCCATAATCATCTACTTGCTTCTGGGCTTAGATGCTCTAAGAATCACCAGTTAATCTTGACCCAAAAACTAACACAATAACAACGAACCCCGTTTTGGCGGCACCTACATCATTATACCATCACATTTCCACGATTTAGATGGCGTATCATGCTTTGGCGTCACCTACTCTTGGTCGATCAAGCTTTTCATGTGTGCCATTTTTGGAAAGCATCTAAGACTTAATATTTTAATTGAGGTATTTTGTCTTTATAAGAATATACATATACTTTATCCAATCACCACATATATAGTACGTATCATATACATGTTATATCCCACAATGAAAACATGCAATAAATGAAATCGATGGTTATGGCTAGTCATAATGTAATCCCTTGGAGCTACAAGGAATCATGGTCATCTAGGTCTACATCATATGCAAAACCTATTTTTGATAAAGATATGTGTTTTCCAATCTGGGTTGATCGGTTCAACCCTTGAACCAACCGGCTCACCTCCTGGCCAGTAGTTAGGTCATCTTACTGGTCATGTAGTCCTTCTATCCACCATTGGCTGGTCCCTCCATCTGATCGGTTGGGCCCACTAGGTGATTGGCCCGGCTTGTCCATCATGTCCTCCGACATCCTTCAGCCAGTCGACTCGTCTTTGGGACGCCTTCATCTTTGTCATAATAGAAAAGCAAACTATCCCACTTTTACATGATTATAGGGAAACCTCGAGTTACATTTGAGGGGATCAAAGCTAAAAGAAAATTAACTTTACATTGGGAAGATGAGATAGAGGGTCAGTATGTAGACAAAGTTAAACGGATAATCCAACCACATACAACCATGCATAGATAGGGTTTATTGGCCATAACCATGTTATAAATCCACCATCAAAATTTCTTTTAGGGTGACATGTATAAATTTCATATATATATATATATATATATATATAGTTTGGGATTATTGTGGTGTTTGGATTTGACAAGATATTATTCGCATCGCATGCAATAATAGAATGACAAAACTAAAATCCAATCATATCAATTATCTCATAATAAAGTAAATTGACGTTGGTTTTGATACCACTATTAGGAAATATGGCACAGAGAAGGCAGCATAATTTAAAATTTTATCTACCATACTCTCCATAAGTAATAGATCGTGTCAATAACTATAATGTAGGAAGTATAGTTTATGGGATATACCTGGTCCTGGAGCAAGTCCAGTGACAATCCTTGTCATTGTAGATGTGAAACTCTGAATCCTAGCTGCACTAAGAATCGTCTGACTACCGTGCCTCCTGGTATACACCACAGACTGCAACCACAAACGTCGTCTTCTTCAGCAGCTCCTCTTGTCACAGACTACTGGTTGGCGTTGTCTTCCGAACAGCAAACAATAGCTTCCCACCTATATGGTAGTCTACACAGACTGCTTAGAACTCATGTCGTCCTACTAGAATGATCAGGAAGGAGTCATCCCTCTCTATTTGTGTACTAGTCACTGACTTGCTCTCCCATGAAAACTCTCAGTTGGGTTCTCTCGTGGCTCCCCCCGGTCAGGTAAGACTTGCATGGGCTCTCTTGGTTACCACAACCAGAGAGGATAATAGTTGTTAGAGGAACTAATGCTCAATTGTCTGTGTTGTGTTTTGGGAAGCTCCCAGTACCCCTCTATATATAGTAGAGGCCAGGGTCAAGGTTCCCAGTTGCTAATCGGTATGGGATTAATGTGCAGGAGTAGAAAGGACCAAAAGAACTTGAATTTTCACAACAATTTTGGAAACTTTGCAACATGCAGAAGTCGAAATGGCCGTTTGGAAATGCTATATGGTCATCTCACACTTCAAGATGGTTGTTTCATAGTTTCCCAATTGTACATGAATTTGGTAAATCAATTCCCATCAATGTTAGATATTGATTTCCTTGTGCAACAAGTATTGCTCAAGAAAAATGAATATGTAAACATCTAGAACCTTCCTCGACCGAACTGGACCATCTTTCCCTGGTGAGACGACCGTCTCAGTTCACCCAGACAATCGTCTAGTGACCTGAGTCAAGCCAGTTTGTTCATGTCGTTTTGTTCCTTGGACAAATTCAACTCACAACTAGCCTGACACTCGGACACTTGTCTCAACTCTTGAGATGGCCGTTTGGTACTTCCAGACGTCCTTCTCAACACTTGAGATGGGCGTTTGCAATGCTATCAGCTTGTTTGTTGCCTAAATCAAATGCCTAAACACTTAAGCAAAATACTTTAGCACTTAATTCAACTGCCATTCAAGATCTGAACTCCTTTTCTATGTCAATACCTATGTGTGTGATCCTATAGGTCACATATTACGTTGGCAGTGAGTGTCCATAACAACTTATGACATCATAAGCAAAGAGTGGTTCCTAGTCTCACATCATTTCTACCCAAGTAAATGGAAAAGTTGGGGAACAACTTCAACCTACAATCTGTGTATGGAGTTATAGTGTTTGTATAGTTCCTTTTTCACTGATGTCCAGATTGAACTTGAGGCATGGAGCAATCACCCTCATTATTATTCAATCTTGTTTCTTGAACCAGAGCAGACTGTTTGAGATATGTGTAAGCTCAATATCATATATTGACTCACATGTGCATGCCCATGATTTTCTCAGTCTCGCTAATCAAGAGGCCTAGAACATCAAACTCCCATGGGAGGGACAAATCCCATATCTATCACTCACAGTCAATCCCCATGTGTCAAAGCCACCCAATCATCACTGTTATAACAACCCATGTTTTAGGATTGCATTTGATGATGTCAAAGTGTACCCAACGACATGTGTTGAGTGTAGTGATTTTAGGTCTAAGAACCACAACCATTGTAACAAACTGAAATCCATGTATAATATTAGTTTATCCTTTTCCTAAGCTTTTTATTTCATTTTCTATCCTTGATGTTGAATTAGTGGAAATTTATGAAGGTTTGGTGTACATGTGTTCCCAATATATTGCTTTATAAGGATTTAAGCACAAATAACTTAGTGAAAGTTTACTAATGGGTTTAATTTGAAAATTATCCACTTAAGAGGGATAAGGATAAAATAAAATCGATCTAGAAGTTTCTATGGATTTTGTGTGGGAAAAAGAAAATCCTAAAACTAAGATAATGTGGCATTAAATGAATTAATTTTCCCATTATGTGAAAAATGAGAGTAAATTGCCTAAAAATCATAAAAGTGGAACTCAAAAGATAATCTGAAGTCCAAATTTATTTTCTTTGAGTACAATTTTGCTTGGGTAGTAAGTTTCACAACTTTTGGAAAATTCGTAAGTGTAATTGTATTAATTGAATGGAGAAAATAGGAGATTTCTCAAAAATACAAAATAAAATAATTAATGACTCCAAAAGTAACAATTGATGTCGAATTCATGATCTAAACATTAAAATATGCCTTTGGGTGAATTTTCACTTAATTTGGAGAATATTTGATTAAAAGGTGAAATCATGTGAGAGAAAGTGTGTAAAACCTTAAAAATATTAAATAAATGAATGAATAACTCCAACATGTAAAATTAATGGCAAATTCGTATCCAGGGCACTTAAAGTGGATTGTGGGTGAAGTTTCATTAAATATGTATAATCTTATAACCATTAATGAAGGAGGAAAGAGAAAACAATATTTGATTTATTTAACACATTAAAAGTTTTCAAAAGGAAAATATAATTGTATATTAGGATTCCTCATATCAAAAACAGGCTATGTGTAAATTTTCATCTAATTTGGAGCATGTTTTCCCCCTCAAATGAGGAGAGAGAAAGGTAAATTAATGCATATGTACACTATAATCTAATAAGATTGGGAATTTGATTTATTTGTCACACGCTGACTTTAACCCACATGATCTCAACCATTGGATCCATGATCCAACGACTCATGGATCATCTTCTAGATTCTGCCAAATGGGAAACAGGGACCGATTAACATGGATTTTGTTTTCTTGAATTCTCGCTCGTTTCTCGATCAATTCGCATGAAATCTTTTCCAAACGCTTCCAAATAAGAAACCACATCTAATGATCCCTTAATTTCATTTTTTCTTGAAGAAACCAGGAAAGCACCAAACCTTAATCTGTAAGCAAGTAAGAGCCACCTCCTTCTTACTTTATTACTCAACCTCGCATATATATATATATATATATATATATATATATATATATATATATATATATATATATCGGTATAAGAGTTTTCCCCAACCCCCTTGCAACTACTTTCACCCTTAAATTGCTTGAGTTCTCACATCCTTGCTTGCTGGCATTCAATTTTTGATCCAGGGCTTGCAACAGATCGTGCTTGCTCTCTACTCCACCCTAGATCAAATTGTCTCCATCAGTAGGTTTCTGGTGATCTACTCATTCTTTCTATGTTCTTGTTTTCGAGTTTGATCAATTCTCATGGATTTGCCCAAAAATTGAGTTGCTACTCGCTAGACATGGCAAGGATGATGAAGGGCATGAATCTCCTATGTGCTTTTCCTCTCCTACCCTCCTTGTTCTTTATTTTCCTTTATTTTCTGCTTGAGGGTAGTATTATCTTTTTGCCACCGCCTTCTTTTCTTTGAACGAGTCAAAGCCAACCTTTGACCCCTGACTTGGCCAGATTTGATTGGACCAAGTTAGTGAGGTGGGCCCATCTTCTCTCTCTCTTTCTCTCTCTGTGATGGTTTTGTTGATGTGGCACTATCTGATTGGCCAATATAGGAAAAATCATATATTTTTATTCCTTTATCCAAAAATTAATAGAAAATATGTTTTGGAATAAAAAATGTAAGATTTATAATAAAAATGTTTACAAGACTTGGATTTGAGTTTTGTCGAAAGATGTTTTCAGAAAAATGAATTTAATACATAAAAATCACCAAAAATACACTTTTAACCTCATAACTCCAAAATAGACGAAATTATATGTTTTCTTAATCAAAATAACCTAATAAGATCAATGGTGATGTTTTTAGAGTCTAAAACAAGGTTTTGTTCAAAAAGTCCAAAAGTTAGGGTTTCCTTCCCTTTATGCATATGTAAAACCCTAATACATGATTATACATTGAAAATAGGAAAAGTGGGCTTTTGACTCAATTAAAGTAGTGAAAGAGAGTAATTGGATTACATTAAGAAAGGTATGCGCTTTCCTTACACCTAGGTTGGGAATAATTGCAAACCCTAACCTAGTTTCCCTAATGAGGCTTGTATGAAACCCTAATTTCTCTTTTGATAATTCCTTTGCTATATTTGCCTCAAAATCAGTTTTATTATTTATTTCTTGGGTCTTGTACCCCACTTCCATGTTTCTATTATTTGATTCTTATACTTGCAATAGTTCTTAGCATGTTGATTTTATTAGACTATTAACTAGTATAGTGGTACTTTTGTACAACCACCCATATATAGGGCATGTGTAAATTCACCTAAGGGAATGTGTTACTCTCCCCAATATAGAATAATTGTAGGTGATTGGAATGTGTTACTCTCCCTCACCTATTGGTTGAGGTTTGGTAGGTGCCTCAACCCTACATAGTTTAGGTAGTCAATACAAATCATGCATGTAACCCTTTTATTGTTTTTATTTTTCTTGTTATGGCAAGCATCTATTTACTTATGCCTCATACTTTTGATCATATTCATATTATGATAAAATCTTAGCCTTATATCCTTTTTGTTTCTTATCTTTTGTCCTTGTTCATTTTCTCTGACTCATACCTTGTTTTCTTTCCCTTTTGGTGGGTGCTTTCCCAACCACCCAGGGTTAGATCAAGGTGTTGAAAAAGGCCAAGGTGACCAAGTTCAATAGTAGTAGATTCAAAACTTTCAATCAAGGATGACTAGGTTGCTTATTGCTAGATCTTATAGTTTCTTTTTAGTTTTTCCTTTTCAAAGAAACTCATGTAGCAAACTGAGTTCAAAAAGCAATGTAATAAGTTAGTTTCTTTCCGCTTCTGTTGACATTTTACATGTATCTGAAGCATGCTTATTTACTTGGGTTATTATACTTGCATTCCACAATGTCTATTTTCTTGGAAAAAGTGGTTGTTTTGTATTTCCTTTAAATTTAAGTAAGGAGGTGATCTCGCCCCTTTACAACTACCACCATCATTGTGAGACCTGACTATGACTTCCATGAAGGTGGATTCCATATGTCAGTCTCACGGTGGGTCTGTCTGATACACTATTCTCTAAAATTTATCTATGTTCTTGATTTGATATAGACATATCATGACTCACAAGATTGTGTCATCAACCAACCCACACTCTAATCTTATGTATTATTGTTGTCTATCAACCTTCCAGAATAATAACTGATCAGGGATATAATAAGAATATTTATATGTACTCTCAACGGAAAAAACAAAAAGAAGAGAAAAGAAGAGAAAGAACTGGGAGTTGTCACCTATGGTTCCGCAAAGTGGTCTTTCGGGATATGAAAGCGGGAACATCTGTACGATCTCATTTCAATAAGACTAATACTTGAAGGAATACATCATTGAGTAATATTATTCTCTAGACATTTATAATGTTACATCATTATCTCATAACTAAATTAAACAGAATAAATTCGAAGCTTGCCTTTTATTAATAAACAAATCATTTTTACATGATATGTCGTTACAAACATCACATGATTGACTCTTTGGACATACATAACCAACATTGTACACAAAAAGAAAAGGATAAAAGTGTCAAAATGAGTGGGCTCATAGAAATAAAGTCCCCAGATATCAAGATTAGGATGTCGATCTTTAGAGCACAAAACACTTGTATCAGAAAATACCTGAGTAAATAAGATACTAAGGACAAGGAAAAAGAGCTCTAAGCACATATCCTCAGCATAAAAACATACATCCTCCAAAGACAAAGAAATAACACCTTGGAAAGATAAGGTTCATCATCAGACTTCCAGGCTCACAGAAAGATACCACTAGTATGAACTGAAAGACCAGGGATTCTAGAAGAAAAGAATAGCTACTCAAAAAACCATGAACCAACAATAGATTCTACAAAATCAAGGAAAAAACCAAAAATAGAACTAGATAAAATAGGATCTAGCCAAAAATCCCTTGACAATCTTGAAGATTTGATTTCTAAATATCATATACTGATCTACTCCTATTTTCATGCACCTGTAGGTTTCTGTAAGGACCTTGACCTAAGTCTTGGGGTAACCCTATTTGATTTAACTTAATCATGTGCTTATAACCTTTATATAATCTTTGAAGATGTAATTAGGGCTTGTGTAGAGCTTAAGTTTCGAGTTTGAGCTTGTTTGGATAAAGTTTGTGCTTTCTGTGCTAGTTTTGGTGCAAATTGCAATTTACCCAATGTAGGGGGTTGATGTGCAAGTTGTCACCTCTAGGGTGTTCCCTCTATTTATTAACAATATCCTGAGGAGAGAGAAATAGGAGGAAGCCTTGTTTGAGCTTTGGTTGAGGAGTTGACACCTTAAGGGTGATTAGGGTTTCCATGCATGTTGGATGTCTCGATCCATGAGTATGTTGGGTTGTCTCAACCATGGGTCACGACCTAGGTTTTTTTTGGAGGGTGTTGTGGTCAAGACACATCCTCTAGAGTGTAGGTTCATGACCTAGATAGTCTAGGGAGTTCTTGAGTTGATATTCTTGACCTAGATGGGGTTGTCTCTATCTAGGGTTGTGGAGATGCTTTGTCTCGACCTAGAGGAGATGGTGATAGGTGGCGTCGCGACCATGGATGGTGCAACCTAGGAGGGTCACGACCGTGATCATGTGGGAGTCCATGGTGTTTGAGACACTAACTAGAGTGTATCACCATGTCTTTCATGTCATGTTTAAGTGGTTGCATGTTGGTGCATGTTGGTCTTTTGTGAGGACAAGTGTCCCTTGGGTTCCTTAGTATGTTGACACCTCACCCTTTGCTCTCTCTCATCTTCCATCTATATAACCCCTTAACTTTCCTTGTTTGCAACCCTTTCAGCCATCTATCTTCTTCCTCCTTCCTTGCATGTTCTTGGAGCTTGGTGGAGCAAGGAGGTTCATCCTTGGAGCTTGGGGAATCAATCTCCTCTTGCATGTGGTAGTCATATTGATCCGAGCTCATCCTGCATCCTTGGTAAGTGTTTATCTTCTAAGTTGATGTTTCTTTTGATATACTACCTTCACCTTCCTCTCTTTTCTCGGCCCTAGAACATGGTTCTTCCATGGTGGTCGTTTTGTGAGAGAAAACCCTCATCACAAGGGTCATAGACCATGTTTTGACAAGGTAGACCCAAGTGTGAGGATGATTTCTCCTCCCTTTTCCCTTTCTATTTTGGTTCAACCAAGAGCTTCTTTGCTTCTTTCCTTGGACTATATTTTACCTTGGTGTCTTATCATTCTTGATGTACTTTTATGATCGAGTGTGGAGATTTTAGTGAAGCTTCTTCAACCCTTAGATCGTGTTCTTGGAGCTCTTAATCTTGGAGTTGGAGCTCTTGGTGGTGATCATCTTAAGGCGGGTTATATAACACTAAACCTACTCTATTATTTCACTTCTTTATGATTTTTATTATTGTCTTCTCTCTCTCTAGATTGCTTCCTCATCATGATGGTTCTTAATGGTAATCTCTAGAGCTTGTTTGGTGGAAATACCTTGCTTGATTTGTGAGAAATATGAAACCCTAATATTTTTGTACCTGATTTGGTAGATAACGTGTTGTGAAGGTTTTTCTCTATGTCTTACTCTTTATCTTGATCTCATGCATTGTGTCCTTATACCTAGAAGTTATATAGATAATTAGGTTTGGTTTTGGTTATCTTGAGCATGGTTTTCTCTTCCTTGTATAAGGTTCTTCTTTGGTAGTTTCTTGACCCATGCCATAGGGTCTTGGTGACTATTTGTATATGGCCTTTTCTTCATGATAACTATACTTTCACCCTTGGTTTCAGTTCAATTTTCGTGACCTAGATGGGGCATCTTGGTGTGGTTGCAACACTTTCCTCTTGGTGGTTGCGACCTTGTTAGCCTTTGGACGAGATACCCTTTTGTGGTTGAGTTTGACCTAGTGATGATAGTGACTTAGTTACCCTTGGTGTTGGGGCTTTGTTCCTATTTTTTTCGGGTTGAGACACCCTCTAGTGTGTTGGGTCATGACCATGAGGGTCTTAGGTCACGACATATGTTGGTGGTCGAGACAGTTTGGTCGAGACATATTGACGAGATGAAACCCTAACCCTAGTGTCGCGGGTGCGACATGATCTAAGGGTTGGTCACAACATGGAACATGGTGGGAGGTCGTGATTCAGCCCTATTTTAGGGATTCATCTTGGGTCTTATTTCACTTCAATCACATATATACTTGTTAGATTACATGTTATTTCCTTTAATATGCATATTTGCATAAAATGCACTTATGGACATTATTTACATGTTTTTCAGACATTAGACCACACTTGATGGAAGAGAGAGAGAGAGAAGGAGTGATCCTTGGGTTTATCTACCTTTGGAGAGACCTAAAGTGAAGTTTGATGCTCCCTCAACCTACCTCTAGTGGCTAAAGATCCATTAAAGCAAAAAAGTCCAAGAAAATCCAAAGAAACAAGTCCAAGTACTGATCCAGAGGCTAGCACGACCGTGGTACCACATAACGGCTGTGCTAGCATACTTGCAAATCAACAGAGTCACCTTGGAGAAAATCTAGAATCACCATGTCTATGCCACACAGAATGGCTGTGGTGAACTGACTTAGAACGGTCATGTGACAACTGAGGAAGAATCACCGTGGAGCCAAGAACGTCTGTGCTACCCTAGCCCCACCACGGCAGTGGTAACCACCACGGTCGTGCCACCTCCAGTACAAACTCAACCAAGTCGCTATGATTTTTCATAATTTCTTACCTCGGTCATTCTCATCCACCATGATTGTTCTCACCCCTCCCCACCATGGTCGTGCTACTCACAAAAAACCTAGCTATTTTTTGCACTACATTTCCCATACTATCCTTACTTGACCTAGTGCTCCCCCCAAGCCTATATATACCTAGGTGGCAGCTCCAACACAAGGTTAGCTACCTTCTACCACCTCTTGGCTGCCCAGTTTTGCCCCTTAGCCATTCCACTCCTTTTCCACCTCCATTCCACTCCATTTCACCATTTCCACCACCAAAACCCTAGTTTCTTCTTGTTTCCACCCATTTCCACCATCATCCCATGCCATTGCATCTTGGAGGAGAAAGGAGGACGCCCTACATTAGCTGAAGTGGAGGAATTCTTCATTTACACTGAGCTCCATAGCTTCTTCTACCTCTTTCTCCCTTCTTTTTGTATTTTGCATTGCTATGAGTAGCTAGGCCTCTTGGGTGAGCTGTTTGGGGTCAAAATGTTACATTGATACCATGTTGAAGGGAAATGATATGTAAACATTGTAATTTCATTTACTAATTATTATGTTCTATTTCTATCTCACTCTTCATAAATTGCTTGTTGGTTTGTGTTTGAAATCACCTAGGAATTTAGGGAAATTGCTTATATATGTGAATTTTGGGATTTGCTCCTAGGTCCAATTCTTGGATCCCTAGCTATCTACCCATCCTCCTACATTCTAATCAATTCTCCTAATCCTAGTTGAGATATCTAAGTATCTATTTTAGATGAATTTGGCATTCTTATCATGGAGCTTTCTCAAGGGTAGAATGTGAGTGATGGGAGGCCTAAAACCTCACTTCCACTCCCATTACTAACCTCATCCCCTAATCATCCTAAGATCATCTAAACTATAAACCTAGACTTGTTTAGACTCTAATTGAACTACACCGAAACCCTAACCCAATTGAGCCTCCCAAGGGTAGTAGGGGGTGTTAGGGACTAGTTCCCCTATACACAACCTAGCATATCCATGGCTAATTAGTATCTTAGGATAATTCATTAGACTCTAACTTGTTGTTTGGTTTGATAATATAAATGAAATAATCATGTTCACATGTCACCCCAACCTAATTGATAAGTGCATCCCCCAAACAACCAACATCTCCCTTGATTGCTTTAAAACCGTAATTTCCATCTTGCTTTGCTAGTGTTAGCTTAGTTAGCTCTTTTCTTGCTTAGATTGCTTCTTGCCCTGTTCTTGCTAGTTTAGATCCTTAATTTCTCTTTTGACCTGCTTGCTAGTTTAGTGCATTGTAGACATTCCTTGCTTGCCTTAGTGTAGAATGTTCTTTTCTTACCTTGCCTTGCCTTTTCCTGCTTAGTAGAATTAACTGTCTAGGGTTTTGTTCTTGTTTGCTTTCCTTTACTTGCTTTCTCACTCTACTTAGTACAATCAATCAAAATAACCTTTAAACCCTTCAACCCTAGACTCCACAGTAGGAACCTAGCCGAAAAACTAACCTAGATCTAGTGCCCCCTTTTCTCCCTGTGGATCGACTATACTTTCCACCCTCCTATACTATGACATGACCCCGTGCGCTTGCGGGTCAGCATTTTAGTAGAAGTAGGTTGTTTGTGTAGGTCCTTTATAAATTTTAAAAGTGAATCCACCATGTATGTATGTTCACGGGTTTGCATCTATTCAAATCTTAATTGAGTAGTGTGTAACACCATTGGTAGAAGCACACCAGGTCGTGACCTGTACGGTTAAGTGGTTAATATTGGGTGATGATAGGTGGTTGTGAAGCACATATGAATAATTAATGATGTTCCTAGTCCCTATACACTGTAAGATGATGGAGGGTGATGGTTCTAGGGTTGATGGTTGGACCTAGTCTGGTAAACTCTGATCCGATAAGAGGAAACCCTAACCCTAATAATGAACAATGGTCTTGTTTGTTTCTCTCTCATGGAATGGTTATGATGTTATGTGGTTATCTCTCTTATTTATGAACTTCTAACCATGCAGGTGTTATGAGCTTGGTAATCATAGATAGTATAGGCTATGATAAGTATGATATGATACAAGTTGAATATGCCCTTGTGAGACATGTTGAGACACTTGTGATACAAGGATGATGAGATGAGGGATCAATATTCCATAGCATGTGAATCTTGGTATTGATGATGTGGTGATTTGCAATAATACAAGAATCATGTGGTGATAGTGTGACTAGTTCACACCCCATATGTTGTATCTTTTAAAAGCATACCATGTCGATGTCTTTGAAGAGTTTATTATGATTTTATATGTTGTAACTTAATTGATACTAAAACATACCTAATTGACTTAACTAATCATGTGGAACATGAACATGTA
The DNA here is from genome assembly GCA_963693085.1 of Alisma plantago-aquatica. Classification (NCBI taxonomy): domain Eukaryota; kingdom Viridiplantae; phylum Streptophyta; class Magnoliopsida; order Alismatales; family Alismataceae; genus Alisma; species Alisma plantago-aquatica. The sequence goes on from OY856411.1 coordinate 99,461,259, forward strand.
GTTCTGCCCTATGCCATAGATCCATCTCAGTGTAAGCACTTGTTGGATGGTGAAACAGGCTTTCCCCTAGAGGAAGTTTGGAGTCATATATTGTTGAGTATATGCATTCACATGATTGGATGTGGGCCATACCCTGGTAGGAGTGTGGCTATGGGTCGTAGCTCATTGATATGTTGCTTATGTGGTCTCACATTTGGATGCTGGCCATACCCTGGAAGGAGTGCAACTATGATCTATAGCTCAGTTTCACTAGCGTCGTGACCTATAACAAGGTGGGCTAGGATTTTCATTATTTGACTATATGTCATAGGTTGTAGTTGACTGGTATGCCTTTTTTGTGTACTCGTGTACTAACCACGAGTTTTGGTGAGGTCATGGATTCTGACTCTGACATATATCTTGTATACCAATTTCGAATTTGGATTGGTCAGTTTGATTTGGGTGGTACGAGTCAAATCCTTGGGGCATAATGAAATATGTAATCATCTGTGTAGTATACTTTCTTACAATCAAATACGAAAATATTGGATGAGGCCTTGTTTTCTTTTGTACAATATAGCTGGTAGTAAACATACATGTTCTTCATATTCCTCTTATGGTGTTAAGATGTTTCATAATCCAATTGCAATTTCTTATACTATTAGAGATGGTTACCTACTTATCATAGTTGTAGCTTTACTTCTATTCTTCAATTGCCTTATATGTGCTAATAATAGTGTTGGTGGAGAGTTATATCTCCCTTCAAGATTTGGAATCTCACCTTGTGGGTTTCCCACATCTTTTAGATGGATGTGTACGAGGAGGTAGAGATCGTGCAATGGAGGTTGAGCAGCAACAAGAAGGATAGTAGCGGCTAAGGTTGGGAATGATGCTTGTGGTGTTTTATGGTTAGAGTCTTAGAGTCATCGTTGTACACTCAGGTCTTGGGGGAAGTTATTTATGTTCCTCGATGGTGTTATGGATATGAGTTTTTAGTTTATGAGCCCTTGTATAAATTTAGTTGTTGTACTTGTTTTATGCAAAGGAATCGATATCACATGTGACAGGTGGCCTTTTATGGAGATGTTGTAATTAACAATGATTTATGATAAGTAATTCTGCTGACAAGTTTGTGGACCCTGATGTAATTAGTTTCTTGATGATGGTTCTTGATGTAATTGATTTTAATTTTTAGTGTTTTTCAGTAATCCTCTATAGAGTTTTGTTTTAATCTCATGGCTTTTGTTTGTGTGACAAAGGGTGTCATAGTTTCTTTCAATCCAGGTGTTGTAATAGATAGACATCAAGAGAATTTTTTCATCTTTCCCATAAAAAGATAACAGATCATCCCAATTTTTAACAATGAAAATCTTATTCAAGTAAATACCAGCTTTGAAAGATCTCCTGGGTGTAAGGACAACCAAAAATGACATGAAAAGAATCCTCATAAGCATTTCTACACAAGAAACACATGGATGCAGTCTAAAATCCCCTTTTTCTGCATAGTCACTAGTGGGAAGTTTGTTCAACAAAACCTTCCAAAGATGAAAGCTATATCTATCAGGAACACCCTCCTTCCAAAGTTGTTTGGCATGTGCCTCGGGTTGCATATTTCTAATGGAATTCTAGATAAGTTTTGCACTAGGAGATAAAATGCATACTAACATTGAGGTTGGAACCTGGTACTCTCACAAATAGCAAGCGAACACTGCCAACTCAGCTACAACAACAACATTTTTTTCCGTTATGATATTGATTGTGATGTTGTTGAAAAGACATCATGATTGGACACATAGTTTGATAGTGCCCTGCCCATTATGTGATTTGTGCTTATTAATGGTAGCCCAGTCAATAAGGTGTATCTTTTTTCTTATTAGTTTACTTCCTTAGAGGAAGTTGCACCTTATTTTGTTCATTTGCATCTTTATTTTTTGTATTAGGGGCACACAACTAAGGTAATATAATGGGATAGCAGATAAGGAAGCATTGAGTAGAGTGAGATGACCTACTCTATTGAGACAAATTGTTATCCTTGTCTCCAGTATGTAAGTCATTTTATCAAGGATGTGTTTCCAAATAGAAGCCCGAAGTTGTCCCAGACAAAGAGGTGAGACTAAGTATTTGAGTGGAAAGGGTTCCACTTTACATTGGATGATGTGACGATACCTATTCAGATTATCCTCATGGATATGTTTTCCAGTCAATGCAGTTTTTTTTACATAAATTTTGAGCATGAAAAGGTTCTAAACAATTCCTAATGTAGTTAAACACACTTTTATTGTTAGGTTGGAAGATAATATTGTCATATGCAAATGGTATAAAGTATTTGATATTTGGGGTAAGGACCCTTACCTAGGTTTTGGGATAACCCTATTTGTTTTTCTTAAGTAAGTTTCTTAGAACTTTAATATAATCCTTTTAGGTGTTTTGTAAGCATGTGACATTCTTATGTTTCAATTTTGGTTCTGTTTGATCAATGTTTGCTTGTTTTAGACCAAAGTGCAATTTACCCAAGATGAAGGGTTATCTGGAAATATGTCACATGATGAGTTTTCCCTTAGTGATTTAGCATCATAAGGGAGAGAATGATTCTATGGGAAGCCTTGTGAAGAGTTCAAGTATCAGGTTGAGCTTGTGTTGATGATGCTTGTGCTTTATGTGCTAGTTTTGGTGTAAATTGCAACTTACCCAAAGTAAGGGGTTAGTATGCAATTTACCATATGTAGTGTTCCTTATCTTGTTTGACATCATATATAGGATAAAGGAAGAGTTGGGTACCTTGTTTAGATCTTGGTTGTGTGGAAGCATCTTTGGTGATGTATGGAACATATCTATGAGGTGTGTTTTGCTCATAGATGGGTTATCTTGGGTTAGAGAACCTTGGAGAGGTTGCCTATTAGTTTGTGCGTGTGTAGGGTTGTGCCCTATTAGTTTGTGAATGTGTAGGGTTGCACCCTATTGGTCAGTGAGTGTGTAGAGTTGCACCCTATCAGTTGGTGAGTGTGTAGGGTTGCACCCTATCCGTTGGTGAGTGTGTAGGGTTGCACCCTATCAGTTTGTGAGTGTGTATAGGGGTGCCTATCAGTTTATGGGTGTGTGGAGATATGGTATCAGGCATGAGATTGGTATAAGACCTAAGGGATGATACCTATATCTTATCACCATGTCTTGAATGGTGTTACATGTGGCCCTTCTTTGTGGACAAGTGTCACCTGAGGTGATGACACCTTTCTCTTGATATATCTCTCATCCTTCTTGGATATAATCTCCTTTATCTCCATGTAAGAGGATCCTTTTGTCCATCCTTGATTCCTACCCTTCTTGGAGGATGACCTTGATAAGTTTAAGGATCTAGAGAGTCTCTCTTGGAGCTTGGTGGACGAGCCCCAAGTTGTGGAGTTCTTTGATCTTCCTTCATCTTCTACCTTGGTAAGCTATGTTTCCTATATCTCTTCTTATTACTTCTTCTTCTTGTCCATGGACCTTGAAGACCTTCTTTCCACCTTGAGCCATCTAAACCTTGGTATCATCTTCTTCCTTGGAGGTGTGGTGGTGACCAGGTTGGTGGATCATCAACTATCTTGAGTTTGACCTTGGAGCTTGGATCTTGATGGTGATATTTGAGGCAATTTATATAATTCTTAACCTCCTTTGTTATAATCACTCTTTATATGCTTAAGTTGATCTTCATCTCTAGATCGAGTAATTCTTATATGTTGGTAGCTAGTGATGTTTTGAGGAGTGTTTGATGAAGGAACTTCATTTAAGTTGATGCTCATATTTTTCTCTTTCTTGAATTGATTATTAGATTGACTAGTGACTGAGTTTCCTAAGGTTGAAGATGACTAAGTCAACACTTAGGTGGTTAATGGTCATCATGACTCATGATGCTCAAACCGACACAACATGTCACAAGTCATCATGACTTGGAAGTACTTAGGCCGATAGGTTTTGATAAGTGTTAAACTGTCATGCCCTAGAAGGTGCCCAAACTAATATAAATGGTTAGGCCGACATTCCTTGATGAGGAGTTAACCCATCATGCTCTAGAGGTGCTTAGATCTATGTAATTCCAAACCAATAATCTTGATGGTTGCTACCCGACATGTCCTAGATGGGGTTACGACAATATGCCTTATTAACCATCATGACCATGAGGACATCTTGTGTGAGCTAGCCTGCTTGAGTGCTAGTTATGACACCCTTGATTGAGAAAATGGTCATCATGACCTAACCATAACCCTAACCCTAAGCAACCAATTACACTGTGTGATGCCCGACACACCATACGTGGCCCGTCACACCTTAGGGTGGTGATGCCCATCACACCCTCAAGAGGTGATGCCTGATACCCCTTCAAGAGTTGATGCCCTACACCCCTTCAAGAGTTGATGCCTGATACACCTTCAAGAGGTGATGACCATCACACTTTCAAGAAGGTTCATGTGATACACTATAAGGTGGGTTAAACTGATACACCCCAAGAGGGTTCAAAACGATACCTTGAATGAACTGACCCAACACAACATAATGTGGTCAAGATGATACAAGTGAATGAGGTGAAACTGATATCACATGATAAGGATTGAAGGGTAAGCTTGGATACTCAATGATGTACACATATGAGCAATACATGATATAAAAGGTTGTTGTTTTGGATAATGTACAATTAATCTTAATTTCTTCTCCTAAAGCTAGTTCACCATAAGATGATGTCACTATGAGTGGCCCATCCTTATCTAAATAACTTAGCCCATAACTCTCCAAAAATGTGGGAAGTAATGGATGTAGGTTTCAATGGTTGAGTATCCATATGATAATCTTAATCATGGAATAATATGACCCATATGCTAATCTTAATGAAAGATTATAATCCATGGAAAATGTCTACTATATTTCCTTTTCATATAATCTTAACTTGTGGAGTAAGGCCAATGATACAACTATGTGAATATACATGAGGGTGGTGATGAGCCTTGTTAGAATACATAGTGAGGACCTTTGTGAAGAAATCATATAAACAAGTCTAATGACTCTGTAGGTGCCTTCTGGATAGTTGGAAATGAAACCCTCTAGCTATGTAACCTATGGTTCGACTCTCCTTAGTATGTTGTGGTTAATGATTTGTAAGAAGTAATAATATATGGGTCACCTAATGATGAATCATTAAATTGGTGCAATGGTCAATATGTTATTATAATGCACTTTGTAACCTGCACATAACTTCATGAAGATGATACACATATGCACTTATGAAGGGGTGATACCTAGTACTGATGGTATGATGATTCATTCATATATAAATAATGTGATTCAAACCTAAATCAATAAATTGGGAATTAGTGTAATTTAAGGTTTGGTGGTGTAACCATGAGATAAAACCCTAATTGGTTATATGTGAAGAATATTGACCCTAATTTTAAGAGTAGGTCATAGTATTGAATGTGTGTGAATAGAAAGCATGGTATTGTTCTCTCCCTTAATTACATGGCTAAAACATGATGGGTTAATTGGGTGTTATAACTTGTGTGTATTATGAAAATGATTAATTAATATTAAGCTTTGGCTATGAATTTGGATAAGGGGATACATGAAGTATAAATATGTGAATGTGCATACTTGGTTAAAGTATCTAATTCTTAGCCTTGTACACTCCAACATATGGGAGGTAAAGAATGTCATAAATTTAAGATAGAATGATGTTTGAGAACCTTATGTAAAATCAACCTGAAGCCTAATCCTAGATTAGAGATCTTATGATGCCTTGTTTGCTTTAGTTAAAGGTGTTTAATATGTTTTAACATATTCTCTCTATGAACATTATGGCTAATGGTTGCTATGGAAAGTACATGTGATGTGGCAGGAGTGATGTGGCATGAGTAATGCTTATATGATCAGTGTGATGAGATGACCATGAATCACAAGTGTGTTGTGATGGGTCTTAGGACCTGCCGACCATGTAAAATCTTAGTGCCTAGTTGAGGTGATATCCTCTGGTATCGGATTGAGGGATTGATATCCCTTGATAATGTGATGATGATGATAGCCTTGTGGCTGGCAATAATATAGTAACCTTGTGGCTGGATGTGATACAGTAACCTTATGGCTGGAAATGATACAGTCACCTTGTGGTTGGAAGTGATATAGTATCCTTGTGGCTGGTAGTGATATAGTAGCCTTGTGGCTGGAAGTGATATAGTAGCCTTGTGGTGGTAGTGATACAGTAGCCTTGTGGATGACAATGATACAATGTTATGTGATGATGGGAATCAGTTTGTAGTTTAAACAATGATATCTATGGATGTAATAGTATGCCCCTTTTCCTTTGAAGGATTTGTTTGTGGTTTGTATGTTGTAACTTGATTGATGCTAAAGATACTTTAATTGGTCTAATTAGTCAAGTGGAATTTAATCATGTAGTTTTCCCTATGCAATAGATCCATTCCAGTGTCAGTTTTATTGCTGGATAATGAAACACGTTTAACTCAAAACATATATTTTTGAATATGTAGGGTGCAAGTCGAGTATTTCGTTGCATCCTTAATATCAAGATGTGTGAGACAGCCATGCGTGAGCCGATCTCAGTGTGATATGGATGGCCATGCATGAGTCACTCCTTCTTATTAAGAACGGCCATGCGTGAGCCTATTCTCATAGCGCCATTACATGTACCAAGGTGGGATAGATGTTATATGGTTGGCCATGGATGAGCCAACCCCTTTGATGTAACTGTATGTCACTTTGCAGTTGACTGTTATGTCTCTACGGTGTTCTTGTATAATAACCACGAGGTGTGGGAAGGTCATGGATTCTGGCTCATCCGTTGACCTTGTATGGCATCGATTTTGACTTAGCAATGGTAGGTAGGATTTGGGTGGTACGACTCAAATTCTTAGGGCATAATTAATATGTAATTAACCGTGTAGTGTTCATGTATAGATCAAACATGAAAACATTGTCTGAAACCTTGCTTTGCTTTTATACTATTTAGTTTGTAATGGTCATACATGCTCTTCATATTCCTTTAAAAATATTAGATGCTCTGTTACTCATCGGAAAGTGCATATTATTTCCCTATTTACTTCATCCCTGAGATATATGTCATTTAGTTGATTATGTTCAATATGCTCAGTTTGTTAATCTAGCTGCTTAGTGATATGCAATAATAATAAAGTTGGCAGAGAGTTATACCTCTCACTGGGATTGTGTGTCTCACCCCGTTGGTTAAATAACTTTTTAGGTGGATGTGCATGCCGAGTTAAAGATCAGATGGCTGAGTACATAATATGAGGAGAAAACTACACCTGAAAAAACATGGTAAATAGATAGTGTCTAGTAATAGAGTTCTATGTGTCATCCCTGTACACTCAAGTCCTTGGGGGTATTCTCGATGTGTTTTGTAGACATGATGTTTGATATGTGGTTTTTGGCTCATGTGCCTTTGGTGGTATGTGCATACATGTGGAACTGCTATCTTATGTAACAGGTTGATTGGGATATGATGATGTATCACCTTGATTATATGTTATGAAAAATGCAAGTATTGGCTCTTGTGTAATAATTTTTAGCTCGTGGTGCTTGTTCCAAACCGGTTTTAATCTCCAGTGATTTTTGGTAATCCACTATTTATGGTCAATCGTGGTTTATGTTTTGAGTAACCTCGATTTTGTGACAAAGGGTGTCACATTTGGTGGTATCAGAGATCTAGGTTTGTTGAGTGTACAGGGACACTAAGACTAGGATTAGGATGGTGTCTAAGATAAGAACATGATATAAAATATGCTGCATACTGCCTAATGTCAGTACTTGAGTGCCCTGGCCAGGTATTCAAATGTTGAAGAAAAGGTAAGTATGGAACTCTTAGATTGATTTCTCTTTGATTACTCTAATCAAGTAATCATTTTGGAACAATCTAAAGATCATAACAATCAAGAATCATGATGCTAATACCTCCATCATACTATGAAAGGATATGAGAATTGCACCATAATTCACTAATGATTAAATGTTTGGTGATTAAAAGAGAAAGATACAGCTCCATGAAACCTAAATCTAAGTATAAATATGATAAGAGAAGTTCTTGAAGCTGTAATTTCAAGAAATGTATGAAGAAAAAGGCAGACAAACCTGTGCTAATAAAGTAAGTCAAGATATAAATTTCACATAAGATGAAGAGAATCCCTGAAATAAGGATGAAGTAAGAAGACAAATGAGAATGAACAATGAATAAATAAGGTGGAACATGAGTTAATCTCATACCAACCCATGAGTATAAGAAAGTATAAAGTGTAATCCTCATGATATGTGAAAGGAAACAAGGGAGATGATCCCTATTCAATAAAGAATAAGTAAAGAACAATGATCCCTTTTAAGATGTAATGATGAAAAATGTGGTAAAATATGGAAATGTCCACGAACATGGAGAACAATAATCAAATAAAGAGTAATGGCATGTAATCATATTTATAGTTCCTATGCTGATAGCAAGGAAACCTAGATGAGACAAGTTAAAATGACACATGAATAATTGAAAACTGGTGAATAATCAAAGAAAGTGATAATCCCTTTACCTTATAAGAAAGACCCTTCTCATATGTTTAGGTTTGGCAGTAGCAGTAGTGGATGGATATTTTGAGGATGTGATGTGTCTTTGGCACATGTGATGGATACCAAGGTAAGGAATCCTAGTATCCAAGTGGTGCTAGTTGTATGGGAGAGTGAGAACATGTCTCTTGATAGAATGATTAAGTGTTTGACTACCTAGAAGGGTTTACTTTGGGATCAGTCTGGTTACAGATACTCAACCTATGGTATGGATATCACATGTTAGGGGTTTATGTTCTACATAAATGTAACATCGACAAGGATACATAAGTTGAAGAGACAGTTGCAAGATCTACTTGGGTGAAGTTCATCAAGCTGAATATAATCCCTTGGAGTACTCCTATCAAGCTTGCAAGTAAGAAAGGTTCCAAGAAGATTGTGTTTTGGCTACAGACGGATAAGTAGGGTTTCCACTCCCTATCTAGGTCAGTTAAGGTGGCATATAATATCCTAAGTTACCTCTGAGATAGTTTTATTTGATAAGTGGCCTCTTCTTATGAAAAGAGAATGTACAGTTGAGAGTGAGTATGTTGGTAGGATATTTGAAAAAAAGCAAGACTAGTGCTGAGTCAGCAGATCAGAGTAGTACAATAGAAGCATGACATGTTTTACTAAGGTATGAGGAGGGTATGGGAAAACTCTCAGAATTTAGAATGGTATAATATGGTGTTTTAAGTTGAGGAGGTGGTACATAAGAAATAATTGATGCCTAAATTGGATAAGTATGTATAAGTTATTTTGTGTCGAAGAAAGTATAATGTGGTATCGACTGGCCCTACAACTGATAATGGAAAGGATAAGATGAGTATGTGTCATGTACAACATATCCTGTGTTGGCCTTGGATACAAGAATGATATGATGGTCAAGTCTTGTGACATCACCCTGACAACAAAGAACTATGTGGAAGATTGAAGGTATGATGTAGGAGCAGTATCCATCTCCTTTCGCCTGAGATTTTGGGGGTGAAATCCTTGTTAGGGGTTTATGACTTGTAAGGACGTTGACATGGGTTTTGGGATAGCCCTATTTGTTTTCCTTAAGTAAGCTACTTAGAACTTTAATGTAATCCTTTGAGGGGTTTTGTAATCATGTGACATGCTTATGTTTCAAGTTTGGTTCTGTTTGAATGATGTTTGAGTAGTGTTTGCTTGTTTTGGACCAAAGTGCAATTTACCCAAGATGAAGGGTTATCTTGTAATATTTCACATGACGAGTGTACCCTTAGTGATTTAGCATCATAAGAGAGAGAATTATTCTATGGGGAGCCTTGTGAAGAGTTCAAGTATCAAGTTGAGCATGTGCGGATGATGCTTGTGCTTTATGTGCTAGTTTTAGTGTAAATTGCAAATTACCATAAGGGGTTACTATGCAATTTAACATATCTAAAGTGTTCCATTTATTGTTTGACATCATCTATAGGATAAATTAAGAGGTGGGAACCTTCTTTGGATCTTGATTGTGTGGAAGCATCTTTGGTGATGTATGGGACATATGTATGAGGTGTGTTTTGCTCATAGATGGGTTATCTTGGGTTAGAGAACCTTGGAGAGGCTTCCTATCGGTTTGTGGGTGTGTAGGGTTGTACCCTATCAGTTTGTGAGTGTGTAGGGTTGCACCCTATCAGTGGGTGAGTGTGTAGGGTTGCACCCTATCAGTTGGTGAGTGTGTAGGGTTGCGCCCTATCAGTTTGTGAGTGTGTAGAGTGGTGCCTATCAGTTTATGGGTGTGTGGAGATATGGTATCAGGCATGGTAGGAGACCTAAGGGACGAGACCCAGATCTTATCACCTTGTCTTGCATGGTGTTTCATGTGACCCTTCTTTGTGGACAAGTGTCACCTAAAGTGATGACACCTTTCTCTTGATTTCTCTCTCATTCCTCTTGTATATAATCTCCTTTCTCTCCATGCCAGAGGATTCTTTTAGCCATCCTTGCTTCCTATCCTTCTTGGAGGACGGCCTTGAGAAGTTTAAGGATCTAGAGATTCTCTCTTGGAGCTTGGCAGATGAGCCCCAAGTTGTGTAGTTGTTTGATCTTTCATCATCTTCTACCTTGGTAAAGTATGTTTCCTAGAACTCTTCTTCTTCCTTATTATTATCGGCCATGGATCTTGGATACCTTCTTTCCACTTTGAACCATATTATCCTTGGTATCATCTTATTCCTTGGAGGTGTGGTGGTGACCAAGTTGGTGGATCATCTTCTATCTTGAGCTTGTGAGCTTAGCTTGACATTGGTGCTTGGATCTTAGTGGTGATATTTGAGGTGGGTTATATAAATCTTAACCTCCTTTGTTATTATCACTCTTTATATGATTAAGTTGCACTTCATCTCTAGATCATGTGCTTCTTTTATGTTGGTATCTAGTGATTATTTTTAGGACTATTTGATGAAGGAACTCTATTTAAGTTGATGCTCATATCTTGCTCTTTCTTGCATTGATTAGTAGATGGACTAGTAACTGAGATTCCTAAGTTTGAAGATGACTAAATCGACACTTAGGTAGTGAGTGGTCATCATGACTCATGATGCTCAAACCGAAACAACATGTCACAAGTCTTCATGACTTGGAAGTACTTAGGCCGATAGGTTTGGATAAGTGCTAAACCGTCATGCCCTAGAAGGTTCCCAAACTGATATGAATAGTTAGGCCGAAATGCCTTGATGAGGAGTTAAGCCGTCATGATCTAGAGGTGCTTAGACCTATGTGTTGGCTAACCAATAATCTTGATGGTTGCTACCTGATATGTCCTAGATGGGGTTAAGCCAATATGCCTTGTTAGCCATCATGACCATGAGGACATCTTGTGTGAGCTGGTCTGCTTGAGTGCTAGTCGTGACACCCATGATTGAGCAAATGGTCATCCTGACCTAGCCATAAACCTAACCCTAAGCAACCCATTACACTTTTTGATGCCCAAAACACCATGTGTTGACCATCACACACTTAAGAGGTGATGTCTGATACCCCTTCAAGAGTTGATGCCTGACACCCCTTCAAGAGTTGATGCCTGATACACCTTCAAGAGGTGATGACCGTCACACTTTCAAGAAGGGTCATTTGATACACAATAATGTGGGTTAAACTAATACTCCCCAAGGGGGTTCAAATCGATACCTTGAATGAACGAACCCAACACGCCATAATGTGGTCATGTTGATACATGTGAATGAGGTGAAACTGATATCACATGATTAGGATTGAAGGGTATGCTTGGATACTCAATGATGTACACATATGAGCAATACATGATATAGAAGGGTGTTGTTTTGGATAATGTACGATTAATCTTAATTGCTTCTCCTAAAGTTAGTGCATCATAGGGTGATGTCACTATGAGTGTCCCATCCTTACCTAAAGAACTTAGCCCTTAACTCTCCAACAATGTAGGAAGTAATGGATGTAGGGCTCAATGGTTGAGTATCCATATGATAATCTCAATAATGGAATAATATGACTCATACACTCATCTTAATGAAAGATTATAATCCATGGAAAATGTCTACTATATTTCCTTTTAATATAATCTTAACTTGTTGTGATGACCCATAATTTAGGATTCTGATACTCAATATAATATTTGAAATCATGTTGGGGTAAAATATTTTAATGATGTACCTAGAGGTGTAATGTGGTCATATAATGAAAGTTTCACTTTTTGATCAAGAGTTGATGATGAATCGACTTGTATTTAAGGTTAATACACTTATTTATGAGGTTAATTAAGGATTTTTGTTATATGACCAAATGTTGAATTTTGAGTTCGAACTTGGTAACATGGGGCTTCATGTGATGATGAATTCATGGTTAAAATTTCAAGACTTTTGGGTTAGCTATTTGGAAGGTATTGATGTTTATACTCCGAGTGAATGACTAAGGTTTCAAATGATTTTAAAACTAGGTTTGATTTTCAATGATGTCATGCAGCCAACCCACATAAAAAGGGGCACGGTTTCAATTGGGAATGACCCTTAGCCTGGAAATGTGTATTCCATGTATTCATTAGATAAGAATAGATGGTTCCACTCCTTACGGATGACTGAGATTCCCCACAACTGTTGCCCGATCCACCACTCTCGGAAAGACTGAGCATGTCATAGTTCATTATCATCTCCGTAATGCAGGGAGCAGTCCATCGACCCCAAGAATTAGATGTTTCACTAGAATATCCAGGTACAACGAGTTCTCACACCCCCAACCTCTCAATCTCCGAACACAACATCCAAAGTTAGAGAGAGCATGGTTGAATTGAAGGAGGTAGCTCCATCGTCACACTGTGGAGATGGAGTCCCGTATGGAGAACCATGCTTTGATGTCAGTCATCAATAGAGGCTCCAAGCTCCTAGATCCACAAAGCTACTCCTTGGCACTGTCTTATTGCAGAGAATGCACGAGGCCATCTTCTTCCTCTTCTTCTTAGCGGCGATGGGCCAGTAATTCTCTCTGAGCATACCTTGTTGACCTCCTGAAACTGTTGAGAGCAGACAAAGCCTAAGAGATCATCGACTTGTGGTAATCTGTGTTGCCTCTTCTTGTCATGACCCAGCCACATGGTGAACAGAGACAGATAGTGTTGATTCCCAATGGATCGGAAGAACTGTAGAGGCATGGTAATGCCCGACGATGGGTTCTCTTGGCCCTATTGGGATCTTCCCTATAGCCATGAACCCAAAATCATAGGCTATGGAAGGCTACAGAGCTTGTAGATGTACCGATTAGGCGAGTAGGTTCTGGGACAATGAATCTGTGACCCTTTCCACCCTCTCTGGTTCCTGTAGTGACAACGAGGAAGCACCAATGGTCGTGTAGTGCTCACCCCCTCCTTCAATTGTCCCTAGTCATCAACTCCATAGTGAAGATCATGCTTTTTCCCCTTTTCTAATCACGGTGACATCGCCTGCTCTGGAGTCAAACTCTTGTTCGTGATGCAGATTGTGTGCTAGAGAGAAATGGGTGGCATACCCTAGACAACGCATGTGAGCCAGAGCTCACTAGAGCTGAGCCTCACGACGGTGCTTAGGCATATGAGTACATCCAGGACGAGAGATCGCGAGATGCTTCACATTGAACCCAGGCAGTGGCGACGCTGGAAGTCAGGATGAGACAGCCGTGAGAATGAAGGAGAAGACCAAGTTTTTGAGTGTCCCTATCTGGGTTATTGGACCCTAGAATTAGTGGATCCTGGGTTATGTACGACTTGTTTTGAAGGTAAATACTTATATGTTTCTAATAAATATGCCTGATCTTAGAAAATCACCATAAATAGCTCTCATGGCCAATAAATCCCTATAAAATACCTATGAAATTAGAAAATTGTTTACTTCCATATGAAACTCCTAGATTAGGCTTTTGGAATAATATTACTAATAATTTTAAATGTAGAAGTAAATGATTCTTTTAGGGTTCATATAATTGGAAGAAGTAGTAACCAATTGAGATTACTTATTAGAAAATCATACTAGAACCCTAATAATGATGGAAACCCATTTGTGAACTCTGGTTTTGGTTTTATTGATCAATATTAGGCCTTTTATGATTAAAGATTAATTAGATAATTTAACCCTCCTATTAATTATAGAAAATAGAAAAAGCCTCAGAAAAATATGAAATTCATATAAAACCTTTATAATGATGTATAGATTGGACTAAAAATACTAGACACCATCCTAACATCAAATTGACCTAGGTTTGACCAAAACCCTAATTTGGACCTAAATATCAATAATAATGATAAACCTTGTATTAATGATGAATATTTGCTATTAATCAGGTGATAACCGGATATCTAGACGAGCAAGAATGGTTAGAAATCTCTAAACTCAGGTATGTGGTCTTATAAGTATAAGACTAGATTTCTTAGTTGCTTATGATATGTAATATCATGAATGCTATTATTTGGATATCCATTGCTTGGTTGAACTATTATGAGTTATACTTTGCCAAAATCTAATATAACATAAAAGGATATGGATGGGTTGTAGCTACTAGTACACCTAGCCTAGTATGGATGTATGTTGCCTAACATGGATGTATGATGCTTTGGCCCATGTTAGATGTATGATGATATAATTTTTGCCCATATTTGATGTAAGTCAAGTGTAGATAAGTGTAGTACAACCGCATCAAATAAATGTAATAAAAAGGATGTTTACCTAATTTTTGTCTTAAGAAATGGTTTTTCTCTCTTTGTTCCTTCTTCAAGTATTTTCCTTTATGCAACCATACTAGTGTATCTTTTACCACGTACCAACTTTTGTTGATTCATTTGTTTCACATATGTTTTAGGTTCAGAGATAGCATGGGAGAAAAAGAATAGGGTGTGAGCAAGTTGTTCAAGTTACTTATTGTCTAGGATCTTGGTTAGCATACAGGTTTAGGCTATGTAATTTTCTATTTTTCAATATGTAAATGTAATCCAAGCTGTAATAATTCATGTTGTAAATATTCATGTTATTGTTGAGAAATGTTATGGTTGTATGTTCATGTATGTGTATTATGCTTCCGCATCGCTCTCTGAAATGATCATCTAACATTTTCATATTTGTCCTCTCGAGCCTTCTAAGTCTCGAGGTGGCAGAATCCAGGGGCGTTACACTTGTGGAGTAAGGTTAATGATACAATTATGTGAATATACATGGGGGTGATGATGAGCCTTATTAGAACACATAGTGAAAACCTTTGTGAAGAAATCATATAAACACATCTAATGACTCTATAGGTGCCTTGTGAATAGTTGGAAATGAAACCCATTAGTTATGTAACCTATAGTTCGACTCTCCTTAATATGTTATGTGGTTAATGATTTGTAAGAAGTAAAAATATATGGGTCACCTAATGATGAATCATCAAATTGGTGCAATGGTCCATATGTTATTATAATGCACTTTATAACCTACACATAACTTAATGAAGATGATACACATATGCACTTATCAAAGGGTGATACCTGGTATTGATGTTATGATGATTGATTCATATATAACTGATGTGGTTCAAACCTAAATAAGTAAAGTGGGAATTGATGTAATTCAGGGTTTGGTGGTGTAACCATGAGATAAAACCCTAATCAATTATATGTGAAGAGTATTGACCCTAATTCTAAGAGTAGGTCATAATATTGAATATGTGTGAATAGAAAGCATGGTATTGTTCTCTTGCTTAGTTTCATGGGTGAAACCTGGTGGGTTAATTGGGTGTTATAACTTGTGTGTATCATGAAAATGATTAATTAATACTAAGCTTTGGCTATGAATTTGGATAAGGGGACATGGGAAGTATAAATATGTGAACATAATGGATAATGGTTGCTATGGAAAGTACATTTGATGTGGTATGAGTAATGCTTATATGCTCAATGAGGCATGATGAGATAACCATGAATCATAAGTGTGATGTGATGGGTCTTAGGACTTGGTAAAGGCTTAGTGCCTGGTTGAGGTGATATAATTTGGTACCAGAATGAGGGGTTGGTATCCCACGATAATGTGATGACAATGATAGCCTTGTGACTGGAAGTGATACAGTAACCTCGTGGATGGAAGTAATACAATAGCCTTGTGGCTGGCAGTGATACAATAACCTTGTGGTTGGAAGTTATACAGTAGCCTTGTGGATGGTAGTATATAGTAGCCTTGTGGCTGGAAGTGATTTAGTAGCCTTGTGGCTGGTAGTGATACAATAACCTTGTGGATGATAGTGATACAATGCTATGAGATGGTGAGAATCAATTTGTAGTTTAAACAATGATATCTGCGCATGTAATACTATGCCCCTTTTCCTTTGAAGGATTTGTTTGTGGTTTGTACATTGTAACTTGATTTATGCTAAAGATACTTTAATTGGTCTAATTAATCAAGTGGAATTTAATCATGTAGTTTCCCTTAACCATAGATCCATTCCAGTGTCAGTTTTATTGCTGGATGGTGAAACAAATTTAACTCAGAGCACAATTTTTGAATATGCGGGGTGAAAGTCAAGTATTCCCTTGCATCCTTAATATCAGGATGTGTGAGATGACCATGCGTGAGCCGATCTCGATGTGATATGGATGGCCATGCATGAGTCACTCCTTATTTTTAAGAACGGCCATGTGTGAGCCTATTCTCCTAGCACCGTTACTGTAACAAGGTAGGCTATATGTTATATGGGTGGACGTCTGTGAGCCAACCCCTTTGATGTGATTGTATGTCACTTTGCAGTTGAATGTTATGTCTCTGCGGTGTTATCGTATACTAACCACAAGGTGTCGGAAGGTCATGGATTATGGCTCTTCCATTGACCTTGTATGGCACAAATTTTGACTTAGTAGAGGTCAGTGGTATTTGGGTGGCAAGATTCAAATCCTCAGGGCATAATGAATATGTAATCAGCAATGTAGTGTACATGTATAGGATCAAACATGAAAATACTAGATGAAGCCTGGCTTTGCTTTTATACTATTTAGTTTATAATAGTCATACATGTTCTTCATATTCCTTTAAAATTATTAGATGTTTTGTTACTCATTAGAAAGTGCATATTATTTCTCTATTTACTTCATCATGAGATATATGTCATTTAGTTGATTTTGTTCAATCTTCTTAGTATATTAATCTAGCTACTTAGATATGTGATAATAATAAAGTTGGAAGAGAGTTATATCTCTTGTTGGGACTATGTGTCTCACCCCATTGGTTAAATAATAAATTTAGGTGGACGTGCATGCCGAGTTAAAGATGAGGTGGCTGAGGACATAATACGAGGAGAAAACTACATCTGGTGAAACATGGTATATGGATAATGTCTAGTAATAGAGTCCTATGTGTCATCCTTGTACACTTAGGTCCTTGGGGGTATTCTCGATGTGTTTTGTAGACACGATGTTCAATATGTGGTTTTTGGCTCATGTGTCCTTTGGTGGTATGTGCATACATGTGGAACTCTTATCTTATGTAATAAGTTGATCAGAATATGATGACGTAGCACCTTGATTATATGTTATGAAATGCAAGTATTGGCTCTTGTGTAATAATTCTCATCTTATGGTGCTTTTTGCAAACTGATTTTAATTTCTAGTGATTTTTGGTAATCTGTTGTTTATGGTCGATCATGGTTTAAGTTTTGAGTAACCTCGATTTGTGTGACAAAGGGTGTCAAATTTGTATTCTTAATTTTCAAATAATAACGTTTTAACCCCCATCCTAAACATAAAGGAAAGAATGGACATGACAATAACTAACATATATGGTGATAGCGAATCACTTGATCCAATTCCATTGGTGTATTTTAAGTAGCCAAAAGGTGAATCATTAATAAACACTAAAGAGTGTCATGTTATTAGGTAGGATTTGATCCATCTATCCATCAGGGAAGTTATAACCATAAGATAGTGAATGGAAAAGGCCAATTAATATTAAGAAAAGCTTTCTCAAAGTGTAGTTTGAGTGTCATAAATGGCACATTCTTGGAATGACAAGTGTATACAATTTCATTTTCCAAAATGTATCTTGTAGCCTTTTATGAAATTTATTTGTTTTCCTCTAATGATTCATGTGAATTTTCATTTTAGTACTTTGGAAATAATCTTATAAGAATTGTTAGTGATAGTGATAGGTCCAAATTGACTATTTTTGGAGGGTTGTTAATATCTTTAATCATTGTACACATTTTAATCTAATTAAGGTCAATTATTTCTTCCTCACAAAGTTCTCTACAAAGTTGGTATATGTGTTCCTTGATCATATTCCAATAATGTTTGTAGAAAGACATATTGATAGCCATATATATCTGGTGATTTGTCTGCCCCTAAGGAGAAAGTAGCTTTTTTAATTTCATCTTGGGTAAATGTTATCACCATAATGATTATTAATATTGTTTGCATAATTTGTCCCAGTAAGAGATGATATTTATTGAGAAGTTACATCCACGGCTATAAATATTGTGAAAATATGTTGTGGCATGTTAGACACACTACGAAAAATATGGTCTTTAACTACCAAAAAAATTGTAGCAAAAACCCCAAAATTTGTAGCTAAAAGCTTTGGCTACATTTATCCTTACATTTAGAATATGAAGCTAATACCCATGTAGCTAATTATTAGGCTACATTTTTCAAAGTTGTAGTTAGTTATTCCTCTGGCTACAAATTCATATGTAACCCTAATTGTAGGTAAAAAATGTCCTTACACATAGAAATGTAGTTTCCATTGTAGCTAAATATATGACTACAATTCAATTTGTAGCTATGATATGCCGGGAGAGATGACATTGGTTACAATTTGTATATGTAGTTCATGTATAGCAAAAAATAGCACTTGCTACACTTGTAATAATAGCTAGTGTGTAGTGAAAGACATCATGTACTACACATACATATGTAGTGAGAGACGTTATGTATCTAGTCAGTCACTTGCCAATATAGAGAGGTATTTCAAAAAGAAGAAAATATGAATAGTGATAAAGATCAAGTTGTGCTTATAATGTCAAAAATGATACTTTTATTTATATCTGAACAATGAGTACACATGGGGAGGACATTAACCTAGCCCCTATTTCACAATATGCATGGAAAAAAGATACATGTATACAATATCTTCTTCTGACTGCCTCTATCCACTACAGATTATATATGCCACATGATCATGAGCATCTTCTTCTATCTTGGTTTTTCTTTTGTATTATTTCTGCCTCTTGTATCATCAACGAATATGATAACATTGATAAACTCATAAGAAGAGAAAGACTGCTAAGGTATTGCTCTTCTTGATTGAAAATAAAGAACTTCTCCGTGCTCTGCTTTAGATTGACCATAGGAAGATCCTTTAGTTGATATTAATATTCATTGAGATTCTTGAAAGAAAAATCATTCTCATCAACAATTGGCACTTCCACCTGGTCCCCAAGTTTGAGGTTTCCATATATCTCAACACATATTTTATGAATCTGAGACTATATATTGGATAATTCCTTTGTCCTCTCTTCCTTTTGATGTGGTAGTTGTTCCTATACTAGAGATATGGAAACCAGGTATAACTTAACCTGCAATAACATAATTTGTGTTATGCAGGTGAAAGTAAGAGAGTGACACTAATTTTGAGAAAATGACATGTACTGGAACAAACCAATGAAGTTATTGCATAGTTTACCTTTCACATGTACATGAACACCAATTTATGATACTCCAATCAAGTTTATGCAATGGGTAATTTTGTGTAGGATGAAGATGTCATACAAAGGCCTTCTCTACAATCATTCTTGGTATCAAATAACCTGACCTGCAAAATAAGTAATAGCGAATGATCAAGTTGCCATGCTAAAAGTTATACATATCAGAATTTATACAAAACACACCTATATATGAGTTATAATGGCATCATTGTTTACCAACAACTGCTATGGCAATGTGGTAGCAAATCAAAACAAAACTTTTGTAGCATCTGAAACAATAGCTGATGTTGGAGTAGGTGTGGTCCCGAAACCAGTTTGCTTTTTACCAGGGGCCTTTTTTTAGCAAGAGGCTGCGATTTCACCTTCTTTGGTACTAAATAAATATGAAAGGGCTCATTAGATGGTACCTGCAATCAATCATTCATCAGGTCATGAATGATTGGATATGGGTCGGGCAGATGGATGTGTCATCACCACTTGTATTTAATATCAAATTAATTTCAGGAAGCACTTATCAGTGTATATCTTGTATTTAATCTCTAACCTAGTAGTTTGGTATATATTTTATGAAGTAGTCTAGTTTTATATCACTAGTGTGAGCATAGAACAGAAATACACATATGAATCCATAGTCCATCAACTTTGACCATGTGAAGTATAAAGAAAAAAATATTCAACTTTGACCATGTGAAGTATAAAGGGAAAAATATATAACTTCATTTAAATCAAAGGCAATAAAATTCAATCTAGCACAATGCCCGTATAGTCTACAAACTGGATGCAATCACAAAATATGAAAAATGGTGCCTTGCTTCGGTAGCTAATAGGAAAACAAAGAGAATGATATACCTGGTCTAGAATCAAAACCCCATATGATTGTGAAATTGACTTTATTATATCAGCAAGCATAGGATACTTTAGGTCCCCAAGTCCACCAAACTTCTTGTCAGTTTGAACCCATGCAAGATGGGAGAACTGTAAAAAGAAAACATCCATGTAGACAGAAAATTAGAAAAATCAATTTTGTAGATGTAATGAGCTTCCAAAGAACATACAGACTCGTATGTATCCAGACAGCAATGTGACGATCCCATACAATACTGACAAACATGTAGTCTTTATGTTGTTATTTGATTAAAAACCATGTATGAGAACCGAAGTTTATAGAGTAGGCAACACAATACTATGTATTTCATTGTAAAGACAGGTGTAGATACCAGAAACATCAGAAAGGATATAATAACTAAACCGAGGCGCATTATTTTCACTTGAAACAAACAAGTAAGAAGGGTATGGAAGGAAAACTGTAACGACCCTCAAAATCCAGTCCCAAAAGTTCTTAACTTTAATAAAGATGAAACCTTGAGTTGAAAGAATTTGTCTTTCATTTGTTGACTTAATTCGAGACCATGCTTAATTCATATTCCAATATGAGATAAATATGCCAAGTGGACCTTGAATTGAATCTTTTACATCAATACTTAATCACATTAATGTCATGTATAATGCACAAAAACCTAACCCTAATTATGCAATGGTGACTAGTTGGGATTGAATGATAGCTTGGACCCACATACATGTATAATGTGTCCCACTAGTTAGTATAAGAGTAGATAATAGAATAATAGAGCTTCCCTTAGATTTTGGTAATAAAATTCCTTTTCAATGATTATTAATCTGTTATTTACCCTACGTAGCTAATAATGTAAAACACATGTTTCCTTAACTCTTATCTAAAATCTAATTGGATAATTAGATTACTCATGGTCGAATTAGCTTGCCCACCAAATTTGGTTACTTTTGGATAATCCTAAAGGCTCAAAATGTTATTAAGAAGAAAGGGAGATATAATGATCTTATGTGATCTAATTATTCAATAGTGCATACGATTATCCCTTTTAGATCAAAGTCCAGGCTGATACAGACTTTCACATGCTACTTATGATGACCAGACTCTTTGTCGAACGTCAGATGGGGATCCTAGGGCAGGCTCCTCATCCCCTACCTCCTGCATTACCCGCGTGACCGGCCTAAATCGCGCGTCCTAAAATTGGAAGCGGATTTGAGGTAGTCAAGCTTTTACATTTATAAACCCGAATCCTTCTAGGCCCCCACAACTTTGTTTACGGGGTCGAAGTAGATATACGGGGTCGAACACAGGGACAAGGGGGGTAGTGTTGAGAACCCAGAATCGACATGCTACACTCCGGCAGGTATAAAGAGATGATAAATTCCCTAGGAGGGAAGCATAAAGATGTCACGAACAAATCAAGAAAACTATCTGCAAGTGGAGTTACTAGAAAGATTTAAGGTTTTAAGCATTTAGCAGTTTTTAAGGGTTTTCATGCAACAGAAACAGAAGGATACACTCAGAGCTAAGGTGAGGTACGAAGGATAAAACTGCAATAAAGCAAGCGGCGGTAGGACCAATCCTGTACCCCTCCTCTCGAAGAGGGAACCTCTAACAGGCATCGATTCCACTCTAGGGGTCACCAGACTCAAATTAGAGTGGAAAGGTTACTAAAGCAACTCCGTTCTGGGCACTCTCATACTCCAGAATCGGACCAAATACTAGAGCCACAACACAACTCTCGAAGTTGTTGTGACGGGAAAACACAATTCGATAGCTAAGCGAAACACGATCCAAAACATGCAAGCTAGAGTTCAGATACCAAACATAACAGTCATCCAACATATTGCACCAAGCATAGAGCATCAAGTAAGTAAGCTTTTCTATTTCTATAAGCATTAAAGGTCTTAATTACAATGCATGAGTAAAGAATTAAATAACAGAATTAAAGATATGTGTCGCCTTCTTGATATAGAAGGGCGACATGCTACAGTAACCATCCCGCCCGATATCGGACAGGGGCCTAGCCCGATACAGCCGTGTCGGGCGGCACGCTCTCTCAAGCGGCACACCGTGACAGGCGACTGCATCACTCAAGGGCCTGGCCGATACGCTCAAGTCGGGCAGCACACCCTCTCGGGTGACACACCAGATGGGCGGAGCGTATCGGGTTCGGTATCGTGTCGGGCATGGAGCTGCGTATCCTACTGTCGGGCACTGGTGTCGGGCACTCGTGTCGCGTATCTACATCGGCCGATATCGGCTCTCAGTGTCACCCGGTACAGTCCTAGGTGAACCAATCCCCTCCCTCTCGGGATGAGGAAGAGCTCACCTAGTGTCGCCCGGTATGAACACTGGAGCACGATATGCCTGCTCTCGCAGCCTCCTCCAAAGATCACTCGACTCTCCACAACCTGAAGTGGCCAAGCTTGTCCGAACTGTCTAAGCTGTCTTTTCGGCTCCCTGTAGCTGCTATTTATAGGTAGCTGGTCGGGGGAAGATATGGTGCTCGAAGCGCCACGTGTCCTCCTTTCCGCCGTTTAGTCGGTGGTCGGCTGACGCGGGTATCTCCTGGCACAAGGAGGTCGGTTGTCGGGCGTCGTGGCGAGAGGCGCCTTCCGGTGGGTGGTTGATATCGCACGGCAACCAGAGTAATTGCGGCGTGCTTGGCTCCCTATCGGGTAAAGTGGTGTGTCGTCCATCGTGCAGCCCTGCCGGTCAGCGTGTGTATCGGGCGTCAGGGGGGGCGAGACAGTCTTAGACTTATTTGTGGGTCGGAACGGCCTTATTGGTGTTAAATGGGCCAAAATAGGAGGAAAATCTGTAAAAGATGGAAATATTGGACTGAGAGCATTGCTTTGCCAATTATTACGGAAATGCATATAAAAGTGAGGAAAACAACCGAAAAGGGCAGTTTTGATAACAGAATAAAGGCCAAAAACATCACAAAAATTGGTGTTATCAACTCCCCCAAACTTAGCATTTTGATTGTCCTCAATCAATATTTAAACTATATTTTGTGATGCTTCATCTTGTTTGGGAAAGCTTCTTGTTCAAAAAGTGAAACAAAGATCGTAATGCGTTAAGGATAATGTTGTCTCAATACGAACAAAAGACTTAGTTTTCCCTGCCTTATTGTTTAAGTAAGATTATTCTCTACAGCTTCGGTGAGACGTTGTTGTATGATTCCGAAGTTAGCTTACACACCAAACAGCTTTATTTTTGGGGGAGAAAGCTGTGTATAGGGTAGGCTAAGGCTTTTTGGGTTTTTCATTCTTGTCTCCCATCAGTCCATCCAGGTAAGGGTCCGTTAACGGGCAAGTGGTCCCTGCAGTCCAAGCCAGTTGGCTTTAGAGCAGTGATTTCACATCCTACGTACCACTGCCCCGGATCTACCATGCCTAAAGATGGGTACTTTTGAAAAAACAAGAGGTGTATATATATATTTTTTTCTTTTTTCTTTTATTGGGCACAATTCTCATGCTTTTATTCACGCTCATAAGGCTTCTCTCTCTTTTTAGGATGTTTGTCAAGTAAGGGAAACAAAGAGATTATTGCTGTCTGGGCAGCTTTTTCCTTCTCCATACTCGTCTCTTAGCTGTTTGCGAGATTATTATATTTTGAAAATTTTTGACATAGCAAAACATATTCTTTTGTTCATTTGAAGCAGCATTATCAAAAAGATATAACAAAACTTGCATCACATTAAGCATATAGAAAACAAACTTTGCAAGCAGTTGCATCAGGGTTTTTACTAAAATAGCGACTTTGTACATATGCATGGGAACAAAATAAGCAAACTTATCGAAATTTTTATATGAGCAAGGGTGGAAGCACATGATATAGTGGAAAGGCAAAATGGCACAAGAGAATTTTTATACCTTCTTCACTGGTACATGGGTACCCCCCCCCCCCAACTTATCCAATACTCTGTCCCAGAGTAGTGAAGAAGAGGGTGAGTTCATGTTAGTCCAGTGAAGGTTATTTAGCGGGTTCGCTTGTGCCTTGTAGAAGCTGCAATATGCTTCTTTGCTGCTGCCTCCTTTCTCATTTGGAAATAGCTTCTACAAGTGCGGACACTTTTGGTTGCTTCCTCCTTATTAAGTAGCTGGAACCGGGATGCCCATGTTCCATCTGGAGGTCGCCGGCAAAACATTTCCCCAGCTCACCCTCCATTTTATTTCCCAGCTCAGCCGGAACATGCGCAATAGCTCTCGGTAGACAGAGAGCTCTTGTGCTGTCCCGGCAGTCACCGGGGCTGTACTCGTGCTGTCTCTGTAGTTGGCCCCAGGCTACTACAGAAGACAGACTATGATAATGAATTGCCCCTCTTCGGGGTGCTGACGTTTCTGACCGACAGTTGTTGCTTCAGCTGCGGCATCCATTCTGCCTGTTATCAAGTTCATCAACGATAATGCTAGACATATTTCGAAATCCGGGTATCGTCCGTCAAAAGAAAGCATAAGTCGATACAAGATTGGGCGATACGAGGAGGGATTGCACGGCACATCATACCTCCAGATACAGGTATATCGGGCGTTAAGGTTGCCAAAGAGCAACTGCCTGACAGAACGTCACAAAAGAAAAACGTGCCGCCCATTATGGCGTATCGGGCAAACACCATCAGTCGTTATGTCGTGAAAAACCGTGCCGGGCGATACAAAATCCGACAAGGCTCGTAATCCCGATAGGCAGCGTGCGAAAGGACTCGTGTCGGGTGATAAGCCTGTCGGGGAATAGCTTGCCGAGCGATAAGGGTACCGGGCGATAAGCGTGTCGGGCGATACCTTTGCTCATAGGAGCCATTGCCCGATACCACGGTGAAGGCAACTGGCCAACACGGGAGCAAAAGGGCGGACTACTGCATACGTTACAGGTGGCTAAAATGAGTAAAGCATGACTGGCCGACACAGTGAAATCTCCGTTCTTATTTATAGGCAGCTTGGTTGGGGGCGAAACGGACATCTTTGGGGCACGTGTCGGCCAACGGGTCAGGCGGTTCCTGAGACGATGGTCACATCAATCTCATTAAGGGCATTTATTCTTATGCACGATAGGGTGCACGCTGCCCAGGAACGCCAAACGTCACGGCCGTTGCGATGCCCTAAAGACCAAAGCCCGGTACAGGCGGTCCTGCGCGCCGGCTGAGCGGCTTCCCGACATGGTTAAAACAGGCGGCTGAGAAACCTAAGAGCGGAAACAACGATCAAAGGGGTAAAACATCATCGGACAAGGGTTAAGCCCTCCACCTCAGAAAATTATTACAGCGGTGGCCCATAAAACAGAGTCAGCACATGTGGCGCATGCACTGACTCGGGCCTTATTACATGCCATAATGTTTGTTCTTGCAAATAATAGAAAAATGCATCCTACTCTATGAAAGGAAGAAAAACTCGGGCTGCCTCTCGAGGAGCACTGAAGTTTGCGTCGCCAGCTCGACCAGTGTTGGATCATCTCGTTCAACCCTTGACTGTGCCCATATCTTACAGGTCGATCTCTGCTCTCCTGACAAAGGCCTCATCCTCATATAATCTTTTCACCCTGTGCCCATTCACTTGAAATACCTTGGTCGGATCGTCCTTGTCGTAAAGCTCCATCATTCCTGATGGATATATTTTTGACACAGTGAACGGTCCAGACCACCTCGTTTGCAACTTCCCAGGGAAAAGATGAATAGAGGACTTGAGTAGCAAGACCTTATCCCCTTCGCTTATATCCTTTCTCCTGAGATGGGCATCATGCCACAACTTTGTCCTCTATTTGTAGATTTTTGCATTTTCGTAGGCATTCATTCTCAGCTCTTCGAGCTCTTGAAGCTGCAAGAATCTCTTTTCTCCAGCTTTGTCGAGGTCCATATTTAGGAACTTGATTGCTCATAGGGCCTTGTGTTCCAATTCTAACGGTAGGTGGCAGGATTTTCCATAGATGAGACGGTAGGGGGTGGTTCCAATGGGTGTTTTGTAAGCGGTGCGGTAGGCCCAAAGTGCATCGTCAAGCTTCATGGACCAATCTTTCCTTGTTCGGCTGACAGTTTTCTGCAAGATTTGCTTGATTTGTCTGTTGGAAACCTCTACCTGCCCTGACGTCTGGGGATGGTAGGGTGTAGTGATCTTGTGCTTCACTTCATACTTCCGCAGGAGTGCTTCAAACTGTCTTTCTCCAAAGTGCGATCCTCCGTCGCTAATAACTGTGCACGGGACGCCGAAGCGAGGGAAGATTGTCTTCTCAAAGAGCTTGATAACCGACTTGGCATCGCAGGTTTGGGTGGCTACCACTTCCACCCACTTCGATACATAATCCACAGCCATGAGTATGTACTGATACCCTCGAGATGGGGGAAACGGCCCCATAGAGTCGATCCCCCATACGTCAAATATTTCGACTTCAATCCAGCTCGCCATTGGCATTTCGTCCCTCCGCCCTATGTTCCCCGTAAACTGGCACTCTTTGCAAGCCTTCACAAACTGTGCAGCGTCTTCAAACAAGGAGGGCCAGTAGAAACCTGATTGTAGCACCTTTGCAGCTGTTCTTTCGCTGCCTAGGTGACCACCATAGGGGGAGGCGTGGCATTGCTTCAGGATGTCCGTGGTTTCTTCTTCTGGTATGCACCTCCTGTATAAGTTGTCGGCGCATCTTCTGAACAAGAGAGGATCGTCCCAGTAGTAGTTTTTAACTTCCGCAAAAAGCTTCTTCTTCTGATTGTACGTTATGTCAGGGGGCAGTTCTCTGCAAGCAAGATAATTGCAGATGTCTACAAACCAGGGTAGGCTTTCTTTTTGGGCTTCGGCCAACATAAGGGCTTCGTCGGCGTAGTCGTCATTGATAGGAGGCCCTCTCTCTTTCTCAGTCACGATCCTTGATAGATGGTCTGCGACCACATTCTCTGCGCCCTTCTTGTCGATAATTTTGTGGTCAAATTCTTGGAGCAGTAAGGCCCACCTCAACAGTCTGGGCTTTGTGTCTTTCTTTTGCATTAAGTATTTTATCGCCCCATGATCTGTGTATACTTTGACCTTTGCTCCGATGAGATACGACCTGAACTTATCAAATGCTAAGACGATCGTGAGCATCTCCTTTTCGGTTGTTGTGTAGTTTACCTGGGCTTCGTCCAACGTGCGACTCGCGTAGCAGATCACCTGGTGCTTCTTGTCTTTCTTTTGCCCCAAGACTGCTCCAAACGCGTAGTCGCTTGCGTCGCACATCAGCTCAAAAGGTAAACCCCATTCTGGCGCTTGAAGGATAGGTGGTGATATTAAAGCATTTTTAAGGACCTGAAAAGCACTTAGACAATCATTAGAGAAAACAAATTCAGTGTCTTTTACCAGAAGATTGGACAATGGTTTGGAAATCTTTGAGAAGTCCTTGATGAATCTTCGGTAATATCCCGCGTGCCCGAGGAAGCTTCGCACCCCCATCATGGATTTTGGTGGAGGAAGCTTGGATATTGCTTCAACCTTGCTTGCGTCCACTTCGATCCCACGCTTCGAGATCTTATGCCTGAGGACGATGCCCTCCCGCACCATGAAATGGCATTTTTCCCAGTTTAGAACTAGGTTGTTCTCCTCACACCTTTGAAGAACCAACTTCAGATTCTTCAGACAGCTATCGAAGTCATTCCCATAGACGGAAAAATCGTCCATGAAAACTTCTACGATGTCTTCTAGAAAATCCGAGAACATCGATATCATGCATCGCTGAAAGGTGGCGGGGGCGTTGTAGAGTCCGAAGGGCATCCTTCGGAAGGCATAAGTGCCGTAAAGGCATGTAAACGTTGTTTTCTCTTAATCGTCGGGCAAGATGGGTACCTGGTAGAAACCTCTTTCTTGACGACCTCCTTGAGCATCTGGTTCAGTTTCCTCTGGGGTTGAACCAGAGGCTTGGCAGATTCATCCAAGTTGATGTGATGCATGCACAGGGCGGGGCTAAGGCCTTTGATATCATCTACTGAATATCCTATAGCCTTCCTATGGAGCCTTAACTCCTCAAGGAGTCGGTCCAGCTGGTTGCTCGAAAGATCGACATTTACGATGACGGGGTTTCTCTTCTCTTCATCTAAGAACTCGTACTTCAGGCCTTCGGGCAACGCTTTCAACTCTGGCTTTGGTCTGGGTGCCTTTTCCTGAGGCTCCTCCTCAAGAGAGGCATACATCACAGACTCAACCACCTTATCCTCTTCCTGCAAGCCTTCATCAGGAAGGTCGAAAAGGTCGAGATGCTTCGCGACCTCAGGGTCTTCGAGGTCGGGATCTTGACAGTTTATATCCCTCAAGAGGGGGTCTACTGTCCGGATATCTTCCTCTACTTCCTCGTAGAATTTATTGTAGCTATCTGCGAAACATGCTGATTCAGAGAGGGACGGGCTCTTCATTATTTCTTTCAGCTTGAAGTCCATATGGTTGTTGCCGACCCTTAAGGTGATCATCCCTTCGGAAACATCAATTAGCGCTCTCCCTGTCGCCAAGAAGGGCCGCCCAAAGATGATCGGGCAATGGGGATCTTCAGCTGTGTCGATGACGACTATATCGCAAGGGATGAAGAAGTCGCCAACCCGGATCGGTACATCTTAGACAATGCCGACAGGTCTCTTGAAGGTGTGGTCTGCCAGTTGGATTCGCATGTTAGTCCGAACCATGTCGGTCAAACCCACCCTTTGTACGAAACTTAGGGGCATGAGGCTTATGCTAGCCCCCAAGTCTGCCAGACCCTTGCGCTCGACGTTGTCTCCGATGGCGAACGGGATTGTGAAAGCTCCGGGATCCCTTTTCTTATTTGGCGTGTCGGGCTTCAAGAAGGTGGAGGAGGCGGAAGCTAGATACACTATATCTGTCCTTCCTCCCCTTCTCTTCTTTGTGATAAGGTCCTTGAGGAACTTGGCATACATAGGCATCTCTTCCAATGCATCAAGGAAGGGGACTTCGAGATGCAGTTTCCTGATCGAGTCCATGAACCTCTCATGACGCCTCTTAAGATTTGCCTTTATCAGCTTATACGGGAACAACGGCCTTGGGGTGTAGGAATTCCTCCCACCAGGTAGCTCGTCTGAAGGCTTCCGTGCTGACTCTTGAGCTTCTGCTTGTCCACCTTCACCCTCTGCTGGAATGGTGCTCTCAGACCTCGGTTCAGGTTCCGGTTCGGCTTCAGCTGCGTGCTCCACGTCTTCCCAGACCTTAGTACCGCCATTCTGGCAGTTTCCGGGTAGGAGAGTGTCTTTCCCGCAGCCATTTGGGCCAATCGTTGATCGAATTCCCATTGGCGCATATGCAGACTCGCCATCTGGTGTTGCATGGAATTCTGAACTCCAGGGCAGGGAAGCGCACCCTATACCAGTTTGCTGATAATGGTGTCCTGTCTTTTTATGTAGGCTGAAAGCTGACCAACCAAGCTAGGCTGGCTCACCCTCTCGCCTCGGCCCTGACATTCACCTTCAAGAAGAGATTGCTCCCAACGAGACATGGTATCAAGACTAGGTGGAGCAGGTCAGCTTCCAAGGTTCCTGTAAGAGCATATAAAATCAAGTTAGAAAATTGAATTATTTGGCTTAGGCAAGGAATAATAGTAATGAAAAAGGAAAAGAAAGAAAAAAAGGTGCTGTCAAACTCATTACTAAGCTTGAGGCACGGGAGTGTAGTAAGTGGATTCAGATTCGTCAACAGTACCATTTTTGCCTTGTCCCCGGCAACGGCGCCAAAAAGTTGACCGGCCTAAATCGCGCGTCCTAAAATTGGAGGCGGATTTGAGGTAGTCGAGCTTTTACAATTATAAACCCGAATCCTTCTAGGCCCCCACAACTTTGTTTACGGGGTCGAAGTAGATATACGGGGTCGAACACAGGGACAAGGGGGGTAGTGTTGAGAACCCAGAATCGACATGCTACACTCCGGCAGGTATAAAGAGATGATAAATTCCCTAGGAGGGAAGCATAAAGATGTCACGAACAAAACAAGAAAACTATCTCCAAGTGGAGTTACTAGAAAGATTTAAGGTTTTAAGCATTTAGCAGTTTTTAGGGGTTTTCATGCAACAGAAACAGAAGGATACACTCGGAGCTAAGGCGAGGTACGAAGGATAAAACTGCGGTAAAGCAAGCGGCAGTAGGACCAATCCTGTACCCCTCCTCTCGAAGCGGGCACCTCTAACAAGGCATCAGTTCCACTCTAGGGGTCACCGGGCTCAAATTAGAGTGGAAAGGTTACTAAAGCAACTCCGTTCCGGGCACTCTCGTACTCCAGAATCGGACCAAACAGTAGAGCCACAACACAACTCACGAAGTTGTTGCGACGGGAAAACACGATTCGATAGCTAAGCAAAACGCGATCCAAAACATGCAAGCTAGAGTTCAGATACCAAACATAGCAGTCATCCAACATATTGCACCAATCATAGAGCAGCAAGTAAGTAAGCTTTTCTATTTCTATAAGCATTAAAGGTCTTAATTACAATGCATGAGTAAAGAATTAAATAACAGAATTAAAGATATGTGTCGCCTTCTTGATATAGAAGGGCGACAGGCTATAGTAACCATCCCGCCCGATATCGGACAGGGGCCTAGCCCGATACAGCCGTGTCGGGCGGCACGCTCTCTCAAGCGGCACACCGTGACAGGAGACTGCATCGCTCAAGGGCCTGGCCGATACGCTCAAGTCGGGTGGCACACCCTCTCGGGCGACACGCCAGACGGGCGGAGCGTATCGGGTTCGGTATCGTGCCGGACATGGAGCTGCGTATCCTACAGTCGGGCACTGGTATCGGGCACTCGTGTCACGTATCTACATCGGCCGATATTGGCTCTCAGTGTCGTCCGGTACAGTCCTAGGCGAACCAATCCCCTCCCTCTCGGGATGAGGAAGAGCTCACCTAGTGTCGCCCGGTACGAACACTGGAGCACGATACGCCTGCTCTCGCAGCCTCCTCCGAAGATCACTCGACTCTCCGCAACCTGAAGTGGCCAAGCTTGTCCAAACTGTCTAAGCTGTCTTTTTGGCTCCCTCTAGCTGCTATTTATAGGCAGCTGGTCGGGGGAAGATATGGTGCTTGAAGCACCACGTGTCCTCCTTTCCGCCGTTCAGTCGGTGGTCGGCTGACGCGGGTATCGCCCGACACAAGGAGGTCGGTTGTCGGGCGTCGTGGCGAGAGGCGCCTGCCGGTGGGTGGTCGATATCGCGCGGCAACCGGAGTAATTGCGGCGCGCTTGGCTCCCTGTCGGGTAAAGAGGCATGTCGTCCATCGCGCAGCCCTGCCGGTCAGCGTGTGTATCGAGCGTCAGGGGGGGCCGAGACAGTCTTGGACTTATTTGTGGGTCGGAACGGTCTTATTGGTGTTAAATGGGCCAAAATAGGAGGAAACTCTGCAAAAGATGGAAATATATGGACTGAGAGCATTGCTTTGCCAATTATTACGAAAATGCATATAAAAGTGAGGAAAACAACCGAAAAGGGCAGTTTTGATAACAGAATAAAGGCCAAAAACATCACAAAAATTGGTGTTATCACCGCGTAGGGAGGGGGAACAAAACCCCGAGCCGTCGCCAATGATTTCTTGACCCCTCCTTAACGGATTGCATTTATCTCAACGCCAAAGAACTCGGGGGATCACCACGAGTCCAGCAAGCCCTAGCTCGACCACTATATGCGTCCCTCGCAAAAATGCCCATTTGACCTTCCCCTCCAGTACGCACGTCGGCCACCACCCCAGGCTACGAGGGTCCATCAGATAGAGAAAAATCCATCCAGGAAGCAAGGACGACCCCCGATAGGCCCCCCTCTTCCATCAATTTCATTAGAGTTGATGCAAGCTAGCACCACAAGCTCGACCTTTTCCAACGATGATGACGAGAGCTAGCAAGCACCTCTGACCTTTCCAGTGGAATTCAACATCCAGTAAGCTTCCTAAGATCTTATCCTCCTTTTTTTACAAGCTATAGTGTCACCCCTTTCACCTAAACACTAGACCCACGAAGTCCAATTTCATGCCTATAGAGCTCGCCGCTGACATGTCCTCTCGGGCACATCCAGACCATAGAAAATGGTCCCCCCACCTTCGGTAGGCAACAACGAAGAGGATCCAATGGTTATTTTACTCGATTTGCTTGCACATCGTCATTTTGTACCTGGAGCTCCATTGTCCTGGAACTGGCGAACTCAAGGATGGCACCGAGATATAGGTGTCCTTTTTAACCTCTGGTTATTCTCAAATCGTTGCCTGACACTCACAAGCCTTATAGTTCTTCAAGCTTTGGGTTTCTCTAGTTTATCACCATTTATTCCTTGTGGTTCCTATGCCATGGTAGGATGACGGACTGGCCAAGGCCTCCAACCACCGCCCCTCGCGTTATTTTGGGCTCACTGAGATTGGAACATCCAGCCAAAGGCACTCGTAAGGTTTCCCAGTCGCGATCTTTTCCCAATCTCCACATTTGATCGGAACTCCAGAGCTTCAGGAGAGCTGGTCGTACCATGGCTTAAACTAGGAAGAAGCCTAGTTGTTAATTTACTTCAGTATCCCCACAATTTCATCTGATTCATTGCATGTCTAGGGGTATTACGGGTAATTAGAAATTCATATATCAATATCGTTGTGAGTTTTCTAAGGAGTATTTTACTCATATGCCCTGTCACGCCTCTCGTCTCGAATTGATAATGTGAGGGCTAAATAGTAAATTGATAGTTTGTTTTAAATCGACTACTAGAATTACTGAAATAGCTTGGATCGATTTTCCTCACATCTGATTGGTCATAATATATCTAATCTTTATAAATTCATAGAAAATAATCCATAGCTCGGATGGGGACGATCCATATATGATTTTGATCAATTTTTTGAGATCTATCGCATGGTCATAGTTTCAGACCCAGACTCCTGACCCAATTTTCAAATTTAATTAAAGAATCATACACCAATGTTAAGAAAATGAAATTTATTAATAATTTATGTTATTTACAGGAAATTAGGACTGATATGAACTTCATCTACTGTTAGTATAGCTCCTCAGGATCATGTAAGCAGATCCATGCACTTTGAGTATTTAGTATTAGCTTTCATCGTCTTATAATTATTAGGATGATCAAGATGAATAATATGCATAGTTTTGTGTTTCAAATTAAACCTTAACATCATCAAAGTTCCTCTAAAGTTATTACTTTAATGTTTCAAGAATTCATTTCATGTTCATATGAAATCCAAGTAAAGTTAATTACTTTCAAGATATTGATGAAATATGTAGTAGGTTGGATAACTTTATCCTCATCTTATGTTGAGCCTACATGCCTTATGAGCACCATTAGTGCATAAGTATCAATGATACTTTAATCACCCAACAAAATTATGTTATGTAAATCTAAATCTATTTTTCAATTAGTTTCATGCTTTTCCTTATTGCCAAGTTACTAAGTTGTTATAATAATGCTCAATGCCGCTTACTCTAATGTAGTTTTTATTGCATGCATGGCTGGGGGCGTGATGCCCGCAAGTACAAAACAACTCCAAGGATAAATCATATGAAGATCAAATCAAGGAATAGATCAAGGTTTCCAAATGACACATATGGTGGGATGCCATCTACAATAGAAGATCCTGATATTATAGATAACTTCATGTACTAATAATGTTTAAATCATGTATATGCTAGTTAGCTTAAATTCAAGAAACCATTTGTAACCAATGTATGAACCAATTTCAATATCAAGGCATGGTGATTGTTAACTAAATTTGCAATGATTATTATGATGGTAACATTCCTTGAGATAGAGTACCCCATATTATAGAAAATGTGGGTGTTGTTGTCGTTGCTACCTGAATGCTTAAAAGGGGTGTTACAAAATGGTATCAGAGCAAATAAGTAGATGGCCACCATGTAGAAATCACATCCACATGTTCTAAGCCATAGGTATAGAATATTAAGTTCAAGATATGGGAAACCAAAGTAGGGTCTAGTCAGAAGACACAAGTAAGATAAGGGTTAGGGTTATGTGCGTATATTTTTTAGATTTTGTGTTAACTTCGAAATTGTACATAGCATGCTCTCTCTTCTTCCCACGTATTTGTGGTATGGGACACAAGCTATTGGGGTTTTGTAGAGAGAATGTTATGTGCAATATCGTACTTGTCTTGTCCTCCCAAGTGCATGTGGTATGGGACATGTGCATGAGGGAGGTGCTGAGACAAGAGTTGACAATAAAGTTTGAGACATATAGCCATCTAAACATAATTAATTACATAATAAGACCAAATATGCATACAAGGGGTAGATAATTTGACAAGGATACGAAAGAAAAATGATGCATATGCTACCAAACAATGTTCTCTTCCATTTTATGATTATGTGTTCGGATTGAACATCATGTGTTATTTCTATGCTTATGAATTATGAAATTATGAAAAATCATGTCTACGTATAAGAAATCATGTTATGTTGATAATTGTTCGCTCCATCATGTTATGTGAGCCTTAATCGGCCTTATGTGAGCCTTAATTGGCCATATGAGCTCTGTGGGAGCATTATGTGTGCCTTAACCGACCCTATGTGAGCCTTAACCGGCTTTATGTGAGCCTTAACCGGCTTTATGTGAGCCTTAACCAGCCTTATGTGAGCCTTAACTGGCCTTATGTGAGCCTTAATCGACCTTATGTGAGCCTTAACCGACCTTATGAGCACTGTGGGTGCAATCAGGAGAGTGACTATATCAACTCAAGTAAAATATCATCATATTATGAAATTATGTCGAGTTAATCAAGTTCTCATGAAATTATGTTAACTATGAGTAAGTCATGTCTAAAGTATGTTAATGAGACTCTAAGATAATATTAGAGATTTTAAATTCACATAATAAGTGAAACCCTAAGGTGGATAGTGCTTGGAAATTTTGGGGACAAAATTTCTATAAAGTGGGTAGGTTGTAACGACCCTCAAAATCCAATCCTAAAATTTCTTAACTTTAATAAAGATGAATCCCTAAGTTGAAAGAATTTGTCTTTCGTTTGTTGACTTAAGTCGATACCATGCTTAATTCATATTCCAATATGAGATAAATATGCCAAGTGGACCTTGAATTGAATCTTTTAAATCAATACTTAATCACATTAATGTCATGTATAATGCACAAAAACCTAACCCTAATTATGCAATGGTGACTAGTTGGGATTGAATGATAGTTTGGACCCACATACTTGTATAATGTGTCCCACTAGTTAGTATAAGAGTAGATAATAGAATAATAGAGCTTCCCTTGGATTTTGGTAATAAAATTCCTTTTCAATGATTAGTAATGTGTTATTTACCCTAGGTAGCTAATAATGTAAAACACATGTTTCCTTAACTCTTATCTAAAATATAATTGGATAATTAGATTCCTCATGGTCAAATTAGCTCGCCCACCAAATTTGGTTACTTTTGGATAATCCTAAATGCTCCAAATGTTATTAAGAAGAAAGGGAGAGATAATGATATTATGTGATCTAATTATTCAATAGTGCATATGATTATCCCTTTTAGGCCAAAGTCTAGGCTGATACAAACTATCACACACTACTTATGATGACCAGACACTTTGTCGACCATTGGATGGGGATCTGAGGGCATGTCTCTCATCCCCTACCTCCCGCATTACCCGCGTAGGGAGGGGGAACAGAACCCTGAGCCATCGCCAACAATTTCTCGGCCCCTCCTCAACGGATTGCATTTATCTCAACACCAAAGAACTCGGGAGATCACCGCAAGTCGAACAAGCCCTAGCTCGACTTCTATAAGCGTCCGTCGCAAAAATTCCCATTTGACCTTCCCCTTCAGTACGCACATCGGCCACCACCCCAGGCTACGAGGGTCCATGAGACCGAGAGAAATCCATCCAGGAAGCAAGGATGGCCCCCGATAGGCCCCCTTCTTCCATAAATTTCATCAGAGTCGACGCAAGCTAGCACCACAAGCTCGACCATCTCCAAAGACGATGGCGAGAGCTATAAAGCACCTCCGACCTTTCCAGTGGAATTCAACCTCCAGTAAGCTTCCTAAGATCCCATCCTCCCTTTTCTACAAGCTATAATGTCGCCCCTTTCACCTGAACAATGGACCCATGAAGTCCAATTTCATTCCTATATAGCTTGCCACCGACCTATCCTCTCGGGCACATCCAGACCACAGAAAATAGTCCCCCAACTTTGGCAGGCAACAACGAAGAGGATCCAATGGTTATTTTACTCGATTTGCTTGCACATTGTCATTTTGTACATGGAGCTCCATTGTCCTGGTTCTGGTGAACTCAAGGCTGGCGCCGAGATACCGGTGTCCTTTTTAACCTCTGGTTATTCTCAAATCATCATCTGACACTCACAAGACTTATAGATTCTTCAAGCTTTGGGTTTCTCTAGTTTATCGCCATCTATTCCTAGTGGTTCCTATGCCATGGCAGGATGACAGCCTGGCCAAGGCCTCCAACCACCACGCCTTGCATTATTTTGGGCTCATTGAGATCAGAACAGCCAACCAAAGGCACTCGTAAGGTTTCCCAGTCACGATATTTTCCCGATCTCCACATTTGATTGGAACTCCAGAGCTCTAGGAGAGCTAGTCGTGCCATGGCTTAAATGAAGAAGAAGCCCGATGGTTAATTTACTTCGGTATCCCCACAATTTCATCTGATTCATCGCATGTCCAGGGGTATTACAGGTAATTAGAAATTCATATATCAATATAGTTGCGAGTATGCTAAGGAGTATTTTACTCATATGCCATATCATGCCTCCCGTCTCAGATTGATAATGCGAGGGAAAAATAGTAAATTGATAGTTTGTTTTAAATCGACTACTAGAATTACTGAAATAGCTTGGATCGATTTTCCTCGCCTCTGATTGGTTAGAATATATCCAATCTTTACAAATTCATAGAAAATAATCCATAGTTCGGATGGGTACGATCCATATATGATTTTTGATCAATTTTTTAAGATCTATCGCATGGTCATAGTTTCAGACCCAGACTCCTGACCTAATTTCCAAATTTAATTAAATAATCGTACACCTATGTTAAGAAAATGAAATTTATTCATAATTTATGTTATTCACAGGACATTAGGACTGATATGGACTTCATCTACTATTAGCATACCTCCTCAGGATCATGTAAGCAGATCCATGCACTTTGAGTATTTAGTATTAGCTTTCATCGTCTTATGATTATTAGGATGATCAAGATGAATAATATGCATAGTTATGTGTTTCAAATTAAACCTTAACAACATCAAAGTTCCTCTAAAGTTATTTCTTTAATTTTATGTCTCAATGCTATTTCAAGAATTCATGTCATGTTCATATGAAATCCAAGTAAAGTTAATTACTTTCAAGATATTGATGAAATATGTCGTAGATTGGATAACTTTATCCTCATCATATGTTGAGCCTACGGGCCTTATGAGCACAATTAGTGCATAAGTATCAAGGATACTTTAATCACCCAACAAAATTATGTTATGTGAATCTAAATCTATTGTTCAATTAGTTTCATGCTTTTCCTTATTGCCAAGTTACGAAGTTGTTATAATAATGCTCATTGCCACTTACTCTAATGTAGTTTTTATTGCATGCATGGCTGGGGGCATGATGCCTGTAGGTACAGAAAAACTCCAAGGATAAATCATATGAAGATCAAATCGAGGAATAGATCAAGGTTTCCAAATGACACATATGGTGGGATTCCATCTACAATAGAAGATCCTGAGATTATATATAACTTCATGTACTAATAATGTTTAAATCATGTATATGATAGTTAGCTTCAATTCAAGAAATGATTTGTAACCAATGTATGAACCAATTTCAATATCAATGCATGGTGTTTGTTTACTAAATTTGCAATGATTATTATGATTGTGACATCCCTTGAGCTAGAGTACCCCATATTATAGAAAATGTGGGTGTTGCTTTTGTTGCTACCTGAATGCTTAAAGGGGGTGTTACAAAAATAGTTACTTTTATCAGGTGACCAGACCCAAAAAAAGATTTGTAGTTCACATGCCGACTTGCACATTAAAAGTTATGGACAACAGTTTCAAGCCAAAGCTCAACAAAAGAAATGCTAATATTACATAATTAAAAAAATCAAGCTGCATGCATCAGCGGGGTATAAATTATCTTGGAAAGGATAACATGTAAACTTAGGAAAGCTAAAATGAGATGATTCAAAATGAATCTGGGGCAAAAAATACCATACCACGCTGTCCACTGAAACACCAATGACTTCAGTGTTGATTTCCTCAAACTCGGCATACCGTTCACTGAAGGTAGTAATTTCTGCATACAATTTTAGCAAATTAGTAAGAGAAGAGCAATTCAGCAACCCAATCATGAAACTAGCAACATAAATAGTGTTGTCTGCACAGAGAGCGCACACCTGTTGGGTAAACAAATGTGAATAGCAGAGGGTAGAAGAAAAGAACACTGTACTTCTTCCCAAGGTAGTCAGATAGCTTCACCTACAAAACACACCTCCTAAACTTCTTATCTTGAATATAGTAGTTCGACCATAATAACCAATTATACATAGAAGAAGGTGAACTATAAAACGGACCTGTTCTTCCTAACCAAGTATAGAACAGACCAGCTTCAAAGTTGCAAGCAGCAAGCAAGAATTTAACAAAGCTTTGGCAAGCCAACCAATTATGAATTCCAGAGTTCGATCTTAGATACAAAAATTAGATAAATGAGAATTGACCGTGAATCAAATTTCCATTGTTTAGTAATCACTATAAAACGCACAAGGTTTCTAGATTAATCTTCTGGTGGAAGCTCATTCTTATCATCAACATTTGTAGGTGTTGGGAACTGGAACATGACACCAAGGTGGCCGACGCAAGGCATCATCAGCTTGCTTCCTGGTACCTGCCTAGGGGGAGCCATGAAGGGATACGACATCACTGGAGCATATGGCATGAAGCTAGGTGGAACAATCATGTCCTTGAGCTACTGCTCCAAGCTCTCTTTCTTAGGATTCAGCCTCTGTTTCTCATCATGAAGCTCATTCTTCTCATTCTTCAAATCATTGATCTTCTCTTGCAGGGTCTTATTAGTATCTTTCAGTTTCTGGGCTTCAGTCCTTAATTGAGTTACCATACGAGTTGCATAACTTAAAATAGCAGATTTTTCCATCTTGGGAGTTTTCCCTAGCTCAAAAATGACATGCCCACTAGAACAAAGTAGTGAGTTAGGTACTTCAATGTTGAAAAATGCATCACACATAAGAGTGACTGATACCTACTATCAATATGAAGTGAGGACGACCAATAATATAATCTAAACGAAAAACTTTGATAAATACATAATCAGGGATTCCTACTGTCTAGAAACAATTTTTCTACAAAATATGAAGCATCGGTGCATAAATAAGAATCTAAGGCTGGCTTGTCTTTTATAGTCCTAATGTACGTGCATTATGTTTTATTAAGATTCACTTGAAAGGATCAGTAGAGCATATAATTTTATTGAGATTTTAAAAATGGATATGTCTATGTGACATACAGTAAAACAAAATGAAAGTATGTCTGAAGGAATTTATATAGACGAGTCAAATTTGCAGTAGATTGAGGCTCCCTGTCAACATTTCATGACATTGTATTGTCTCCTTTTGAGCACTTCCTACAGTTTGTTTTTGAAATTTTGGGCCACATTTCTCACCATTATTTAACAAATCAGTAGAAGGATATAGGGAGGGAGTGATCAACAGAGTGGTATGAAACTAGGTCAACCCGGGGAATTTTTTTCATAGTGGTCATTCCAGCTCAGAGCCCTATAGCCAAAGACAACTTCAACTGAAATGATCAGCAGAGAGAATGATGCCATTCTTTTGATATCTATCCACAAAATAATATGAAATAAAAGTAAGATTTTGAAGTCTCATTTCTTGTGGTTGGGATCAGTGACTTCCTAGTTGATTCCCATCGAATTTAACTGGAAGACAAATCATTAAGAAGATTCAACTATCTTGATGTTTTCGATCAATCTCATGGTGTATGTGCATCAACGTTCCATGTTACTATATTGTAAGAAAAAAAAATCAAACTCTTAGAGTGATAAAAATATAACAATGTTGCTTATGCTTATTCTTACACTATTTCTATCTCTTATTCTTACCCCAGTGGAACCTATTCACATTTTTTCCATGCTTCAAGTATCCATATTTCATCTGCCTCTTGTTTATGCAGAATTCAAAATACTCTTCCTCAATCAACTGTGCAATTCTTCTGCATTAGGAAGTTGACACAACTCAAACAGTAACTAAGAACATTTCCAGACACAAATCACTTTCTGCCATAGCTACTGAGATTTTCCCTGTTTGAACAATAATTGGAGCACACCCCCCCATCCTTAGGAATCAGTACATGAAGCACCCCCACTCCGGCCTGACCCTCAAAACATCCAAATATAGCATATGTGGTGTTCATATTTAATGATACTGCTGTTTGACTTCATGAATACGTAAATTGCTAAACTCGAATACATAGTGTATTAGAACACACAATAAATAAGAATAGAAGAAGATGAAAAATACTCTTTCAGCAATAGTAATCAATGCTAGGCCAAACATTTGAACCAGAGCCCTGCTCATGCCACACAAATTCTGTATTCAGATGCATTAGTTGTCAAAATGGAGATAGAATTGTTGAGGTTAAAACATAATATAAAAAGAAGGGCATATGTGGAGTGGAAGGTTCTAGAATCCATTAGTGGTCCATTCTTATTCGAATGCAAATAAAACTCCAACTTACACATAGTGCTTACAAATGTGCCAACACTCACCTATAGAAATTGTACTGAATTTGGTGTTGTATGTTGGGTGAAGGAAATTTTGTGTTCATTCGACCACTTTTAAATGTAGGCTAGATTGCCATGGTTTTAGTGTCCACCTGAATGACCCGATGTACCACATCATGTATGAAGAGGGAAACATATCATAAAAGTTGTGCCCTCTCATAAGTCTACCAGACTAATAAGTGACAAGTACCATATAAATTTAGCAAAAATCCATTATGCAATACAAAGCATGAGTTAGGGACGTATGCTTA
Source organism: Alisma plantago-aquatica (assembly GCA_963693085.1). NCBI lineage: Eukaryota > Viridiplantae > Streptophyta > Magnoliopsida > Alismatales > Alismataceae > Alisma > Alisma plantago-aquatica. The sequence goes on from OY856411.1 coordinate 99,502,881, forward strand.
ACTTTCTAAATCCAGAACATTGCAATGATGCAGTTGGCCCTCCTAACACAATTCTTCATTGTTAGAAATGTTAATACCACATACTTAGCCACCTCAACACCCTCTAATGGGACCTAGAATAGAAAGGTTCCCAAAGTGAACTAGTATTCAACACTCAATACAGAAATCGCATAGGGGTGCAAATAGCACATGCTTGTTTTGCTTCTCTATATTTATAGTCTATTTAAACAATCTTTCAATGTGGACATTTGGAATCCATGCAAAAAAAGGTGTTGATTATGATAGAAGTGAAGGCATGGATCACTTCAAAGAAAGACCAGAAAATGAGCACATCAGTAAAGCATATGATCTACTAAATAAAAATCTGTAATAGATGTCTTTGGAACCTAAATGTTAATCTGTAATCAAAAGATGTCAGATCCCATTTGAGAAATGTTCAAATGATATGCCATCAAGAAATTATATAAAAGCCTAATCGATGATCCCACTCATGGAATGAACTATAAGGACTGTAAGTATCAACACCTAACCCCATTTGTTGGGTATATAGATAACTAATAACCAAATATGTCATCACAAAAAGCAACCAAGAAGCAAGATACAAATACAACAATGAAGAACAAATGAAATAAACTGAAAGTAATTGTCCATGTAGAGATTAGGAAGTAGTACTCACCCTCATCTCCAAGAAGCAACATCCTCATAAGGGGTCATATTCAGACAGAGGGTTTGTTGTCCATCAGGAAACCGATCCATATTCTCAAGGGTTAATAAAAAAAGTAAATTTAGTACCAAAAAATAATCTCAAAAAATGCTCATAAGAAGAAACCAAAGAAATAGACTCTTAGTGATCTAGGAATGGGTGTTTGGCATGATATTTTATGCTTGAGAATGAGTTTAGCTCTACGATAACAAGTTGTCTATCATGGTAATGATGTATCTGTTGTATACTATAACCTTAAGAGTTAGAAAATTTTGACTCATCATGGTATATATCATAGATTAATCTTACCTTAAACCCCTAAGAGTATGTGCTGGGTGCAATCACCATCATGTTGTCCAAAGTTTTCTCACACTCACACAAGAATCCATAATCAAGCTGTAATGGCTCACATGGATTCCCTTTCTCCTCACCTTACACAGATGATACTGCCTGATACAAGATCATTGTCTATTGTTGCATAATGGGTGACCTACAACCCCATCTCAATTGAATCATGTAGCATTGCCTATCACCAACAATACACTTGAAGTCTATGCATGTTTATTAGCGATTTCATATAATTAGTAGCATAGATAAAATAGGGGATCCTTAATGTGGCTTCCTCTATTGTTGTGAGAAGTATTTCCTAGGCATGTAGATGCATCAGTCTGTTGTCATTTGGTGGGTGACATAAATACATAATTTGGGTTCATACAAAAATAGATACAAGAGAAGTAAAAAGAAATCCTAAACCTCGAATGATTTCTTTACTTCCAAAAACATAAAATAGTGGATCAACATAATAGATCTAAGATCACAAATTTAAATAACATGCACAAGAAACCAATGAGCAACATCTTCATACACATGCCATGAACAAGGCATTTTCCATCGAGTGAGGCAAGTAGGGAAAGTCTCCGCCAAATTCTCAGGAATATGATGCCAGTGCCCCCTCTTGATCTTTGAGCTCCACTGCATCACCCATGGCTCAAGATACAGGGAAGTCAATCCCTAGGGTGAAAGCCCAGTCTCAGCCATGGAGGGTGGATTATTGTGTCACATGTACCATGGGTGTTTATGTCCTCTCCCAACCTTTGACTCATCTCTAACCGCAAATATGTAAATGCATATACTATAGTACTGGGTAATGCTTCGCCTGATGTTTTTCATTTCACTCAAGGGTATTTCGGCCAATTTGCAATTTACTTTCCCTCTAAATCATAAAATGATTTAACTTGTAAAAATCATAACTAATTATTTGTTCAATAGAAAAATACACATATATACATTTTTGAAATAAGAAAAATGTGAATGATTTAATGGGATAGGTTTCACGATCATATTTTCAACTTATAGCAGGGTCATTATCTAAGGGATTCAATGTGTTTTATATTAATTGAATGCATATATATTGTGACTAGGTTGAGACAACCCTGGCCCTAAACCTAGAAAATGTTTTTGAACATATAGGTTTGATCATAAGGTATGTACATCCTCCATTTTATTTTGGGTATTATTTGAGTGAAACTTACATTATTTTAATGAGAATCTCATGAATTGTTAATTCTTTTGAGAATATAAATTCTTGGACATTTATAGTTCCTAATATGAACTCATTAAGTTCCTGTGGTTATCAAACTATCATTTTTATATGGGTCCTTGGATCCCTTTCTTGACTACCTTTTTATGAGAAAATGATTATAATGCAAGTCTTGCCACTCTATTTATGCATGTGGTGTGTTTGACTAGAATATCTAGAAGAGTGGTACTTATGTACAACCATACATATATAGGGTGTGTGTATTCCGACCGGGGTGTGTGTTTCCACCCTTATTTATTTTTAGGCCATGATCCTATGGTGTTATGGCCATGTTTAAGGTATATTTAGTCTACATTGTTATGCACACACAATTTATTATTTTATATTGAGATTTGTGGTAAACTATTATGGCAAGACCCTTTCATTATCACACTTGTAGTCTGAACTTTAATATGCCTCATTTCTTTTGTTACATTTCTCTTGAACTTACCTAACTACAAACAACCCCCTTTCTCGTGGGAACATTTATTTGATGCTTATAACCCATTATAATGCCCAAAGTATTTTATATGTGTACATACTCTAACTTTACTAACCTCTACCTTGTTTCCCATGTTTTGGGTGATGTTCCCTTCCACCCAAGTTTAGGTACATTAGAAGACAAGGACTCAAGAAAATTACCTACATGGATGTACCTAGCAATATCTTGGAATGGTTAGGTTATTCTTTTCTATTGGCTTGATTCGTAGTTTGTTCTAGTTTCTTGTAATATTACCTTTTATAGTGAGGAGCAACTGCAAATGTTACACTTTGCAATTTTGTATTAGTTTTGTTTCTACTTCTTATAAACTCCATGCTCTTTTATGTTTACCATTTGATAAATGAATGAAATTCCTCCTTTCCTTCAGATTTGGAATTGGATGGACTTATTCTTCAATTTGGTGATGAGTGGATCCCCTGTCGGGTCCCACTCCTTATTAAATGGTATCAGAGCCAAAGCAGTCGATAACTTGACTACTCCAATTTATCATATATTGTTCCTTGATTAGGTACATAGGTGACCCTTTCAATATAATTGACATAACTAATCCTAAGTAGTCGAATACCAAATAGGGTTTCAATCCCTATCTAATTTGGTGATTTCCACTCCCCAAACCACGTGTAGTTGATACTTAATTTTTAGGAACCTTAGTTATTCCTACACCCTTTATGGAGTACACAATTTCCCTACATAGGGGTTGATAATCCTGGTCATTAGATTCTATTTCCCAACCTTATGGGATGATAATTCACAACTAAAATATAGGTTGGCTTGAACACTCATAGGATCAACCTAATTCCCATTTGGGAACTTTCCCTTGCTATCTCACTAGCATGCCTCATATACGACAACTAGGAGGACTGAGCGTGTATGGATGAAAAGCATAGGACTAGGACATAAGTTGATGAATGGTGATTATTCCCTTGATGTTAGGTGATTGAATTAATTACCTATGTTATAATTATACAGGCCTTGCCTTCAACATGGATCATGTCAACATAGCTCTACCTAAATTCATCTAAGAGTTGGATACCATCTTCATTTAGCTTGTTATGTCTCATACATAAAAATTAGTTGTGGAAACTATAAGTTTTGGTAGATATCCATAGTATTCACCTTTCTCATCTCCAATAGTGTACTTGGTTTATGTGGTGATTAGGATGAGTAGCTTGACTATGTAGGGCACTTTAATTTGTGAAGTAATTATGGATGTGAACCAGATAGTGATAAGAAACCCCTAAATCTCTCTCTATAATGTTGGGTCATGAGATGGTGCAATGCCAATTAAGATGAAGGGTGACATGGGGAATGGTGGTTATTGTTCCTTACTAGGATTTTAAGTTGACCATAAGGAATAGGAAACCCTTCTCCATCCTATGCTACAAAACTTTAGGTGATTTAGTCATACACTTTGTATGCTTGAGGAATTAGAATATGCTAGTAGAATGAAATGATGATAGAATGATACTATAGGTATCATGTACTACATAAGTGGTGGACTTGGTTCTCGAGTCGATTTTGGCACCATTGTTAAAATTTGATTGCAAAGTTTTCATCGGCAAACTTATTTTCATTATTAATTTACATGTACAAAAAAAACTTTTAGATTTTAATGATGGTTTTTGGAACCAAGTCACCACTACAAGGAAGTATGAGCACTAAGGAACCCTTTAGTGAAAAAACCCTAGACTGGCATGATCAACCATTTAATCCTAGGTCTAGGTGTGATGTAGTAGTACAATAAGAACTTTTGAGATATATAAGATCTAGTTGACTCCCACTAGTTCCGCCTCATGTTTAGAAAATTTGTAGATTAATCTTTTTAAGGGGTGGAGTCTTGCACGCTTTATTTGTAGGGTTGCAACTTAACTTAGGGATAGTCAAGATTGGTAATAGTTGCTATTAGAAAAACTTGGATAACCCCTAGTGATAGTATCAAATATATGTATCTACCCCCTAACTAGGATGAGTGAGTGATCCTTGCTAATCATATCACCATAAATGTTACTTTTATAATTAACATAAAATTCCAAGTGTGTCTTCACTTATCCTTAAAAGTTGAACTTAAGTCGAGAAAAGTAATATTTTAGGTTAAAAAAATGATTCCCACACACTTATTATTGCCTAACGAGTGGTATGGGTAACCCAAATCTAAGTACTAGGTTGAACACACTAAGGATGTAAATATTAATAGATATACGTCTTGCTGAGATGATTAGGGAAAAATTTAGGAAAAATGAACTGGTTACACCTTAATCACAACATATGTAATTTATTGTGCTCCCTAAAACATGGATGGTTAGTTCAAATAACTGGTATGCAAAATAAGAAACTATTGGATCTAGGGCTCTATAGGGGGGCGAATAGAGCTACAAAATTTCTCACAAGATAGATTAGACCTTCAAATTATATCAAATTGAAACCAATAGCTTAAGTACAATTTGAAGTCCTAACTAAAAAGCATAGCAAGGATGAGAGATATTGATACCAAGCACTTGACAAGGCAATGTAGAGTGGTTCCACTCTCCAAACTAGGGGAGAGTCAGTCCACTACCTAGAGAGGTCAATCTCTAGGACTTTGCAAGGCTTTTCTCTATATTATCACCAATAAGAGTTACAACACAAGACCACCAAAGGGCATACCCATCCAAGGACAAAGAAATACACCTTACCAAGGACTTACCCACTTTGCAACAGTCTCCAGTCTTCTTCTAAGGTCTTACCCACTCAAGCACAAGTCTTCCGCCTTCAAGGACTTTTCAACTCGTCTTGGATCTTCAGCCTTTGCCTTCTCCTTCACCTGGAGAAGATCACCACCTCTTCATTAACCTTAAAGAGGCACAACAACAACTCCTCCTTCACTCGGGGAAGCTTTCTTCACCTTTACTTCATGGAGGAAAGGGATAGGGAAGTAGGAGAAGATGAGAGCTTTAAATGAACAAGGGAGTAGCTCTCTTACAATATGCCTAACTCACTCACAATCATGAAATGAAGTGTAAACTAGAGAGAGAAAGGGGCTCAAGGAGTTGCAACACACTCAACTATAGCATGAATCAACAAACTTGGAATGAACTCCAAGGGGTCCTATTTATAGCTGGGGGTGTTCCCTTGAGTTGGGGATCACTTAGAGTCAAAATATATCCATTTTCCACAATGCAACAGATCTATTTTCACCCAAAACAACTCACCAATGGTTATAATCACTTTTTTTTTCATTTTCCGTACAGTACATTTGGTCGAGTTTCAATAAAGGTAGCTCGACCAATCAACTAAAAGACAAATCCAATTTTCAAACTATCAGTCGAGTTTGTTCTGGTAAACTCGACCGATGAGCTAAAATTAGATTTGCTGATTGATTCGGTCAGTCGAGTTCTGTGAGTGTACAACCCGATCGATGGGTCATCTTCAGAAAATCCATCATAGGATCGGTCGAGTTTCCAACTAGACCAATGTATAGCCTGTGACAAATTTTTGAAGTTGATTATTGGGTTATTAAACCTTGGTATTTTGTGTCCCTCATATTTTTCTCATCTTAGTTATAAGTCATATCATCAATACAAGTGATTACAAAATTCTTCTAATGTCATTTGGAGTGATTTCCCAAAATGTGCACTTACATTGCTTTTGACATGAACTTGAACAAGCTAGGTCTTGTGTAATTTGATCCTTTACATGTACCTAAAGCCTGAAATCAATCTTGAACAAACATATTAGATACATAGGAATGGAATGGTTAAGTCATTATCAAAATATGGACAATATAGAACTCTCAAGTCAACATTCTCCCCCTTTTTCACAATGACAAACCATTCCTCAATCATATTGAAAAGGATATTAACGTTATACCTTTTCCTTGTGAATTTTAAGGGGATTCAAGATTTGAACTATGTGAATTACTCCCCCTCAATCTATGCTTTCTTTAACCTGTACAATTAGTCTATCTACGCAAAGAAATATAACGCATACATACTATATGGTTCTTGAGTAAGTCACATCGTAAAGCATATAATGAACAAGAAAAGATCACATAGGCAATAAAAACAATATGGTTGAGCCTCAAAACATTGAAATTTTCTCTCCCACTTTGACATTATAAAATAGGAAGGGGGGTAGAAGAGCATAAAAAAGGTCTTCTCCAAGCACAACCAAGCATATATCCATAACATGCAATCTCAAAAACATACCCCAAAACAGAGACGAGGGAAGCAATCAAACTAATTCATAATCAAAATATGGTGAAACATGGCACCAACTCATAAGATATAGCAGATCAAAGAGTAAGTGTGCAAAAAATTAAGATTACAACCTATAATGCAAGTTCTTATAAAATAGATACAAGACAAATCGATGAAAGGTAAAAAAGATAAAATAGTACAGCTCAGATCATGTGCCCAGATGTTTCTAATACAAAATAGCCTAGAAAGATATATATGATCAGCACCTAGACTAAAAACTAAGAAAAACCAGACATCTAAGATATCTATATCAGCAACATCATCATCCTCATCATCAGGTTCGTAGTTATCATCTCTGTATGAAGGTGGAGAAGCACCGCCTTCATCACCAGAGTCACCAGCAAAGCCATGAGAGCCATCATCATCGTCAGATGCAGCACTATCATCCTCATCATCAGTGGTAGCCTTGTCAGCATCAGTAGCCTCCTCATCAGCCTAGTCTGACATCTCTTCATCAGTAGAGGGACTAAAACCATGACCAAGCCAAAGAGCAATATGCTCATCCCAAGACATACCAAGAGCATGGAGCTCATTGGCCTGTGGGAAGGAAGGAGCAGAATTGCCTAGGCTAGCAAGTAGAGTGGCCAAGGGGCCAAAAGTCAAAGGCAACACAATTGGGGAAGGTCCACCAACAGTAGAGGGTGTAGCAGTAGTGAAATTTGTAGGAGGAGGGGTAGGGTAAAAGTGATTGTATGCATAGGATGCATGATCACTTCCTGGGTAGGGCTGGTAAGCTGGGTAGGGATGTTCATAGGACATGTTCATGTTGGACATGATTGAATATAAGTCCTGATGCAGGTGCTCCTAGACCTAGAGGTTGTATGCATGTTGATGCATCATATAGCCCATAAGGGTTTCATTTGATACATGAAACGAGGCACATGCAAGTCGGGTAGGCTGATGTGGTGGAGGTGCTCGGGTTGAGGTAGATGTAGAGGCAGAGGCACCAGGTGTGGTGGAGGTCATCGGGTTGAGGTAGATGTAGAGGAAGAGGCACCAAGCATGGTGGAGGAGAGGATCAGCACAGACTTTTGAATAGTGGTTTCACTAATACAAACTCCTTTCTGGGTAGGTTTGTAATGAAAGTCGTGGAATAGAGATTTTCCAGTGGCAAGCTGAAATAGACCACATATTAGGGCAGGGTAGGGAGGGTGGGTGCCACGGGTATTTTTTCCTAAGTCAAAGCAGGTCATGTGGTGGAGGATGTATCTAGACCTCTTGACTTTGACATTCTCTAAGAGACAATTCATGATCATCACATTGTTCTCTGTAATCTCCGTTTGATTTTTCTTTGGATGGATGCTGCAATTGACAACTAGGGTGAGAATGTGCCTCTTGAGATTTAGGGCAGAGGATGGAAGGGTGCACTTCTTCTTATAGGGGAATTAAGGCTTCTTCAACAAACTATAAATGTTTATAAGAGTGAGATTGTATTGCTTGTAGAAAGCCTCAGGCTCAACTAGTTCGAAATACTCAGGGTAATCCTTACACCAGGTGTCAATCTCATCGGTACTTGAGAAAAAGATGTTTAGGGTATCCTCTGAGACTTGGAATTTCTTCCCGACTATCATTGATGTAAGGACCACTTGAGTATTAGGAGGGGGTATGAGGGTGTTGTTATTCCAACACAAGTTAGTGTAGAATTTGTGAACCACTTTTGTGTTGTTTATGGAATTGTTGTGGCACGTGCATTCAACACCCAAGGCAGAAAGATGGTGAACGTGTAAACAACTCTGCAACTTGATCTATGACCTCTTGGCATCTAGGTCTTGGATCAAAGAGGGTGAAAAAAGGGAAAGGATTCTGGGGAAGGAGGCCCTTATACCTATTTACAGTCTCATTTGAGATAAAGAGAGTGTCATCAAAGGGGATCAAGCGGGAATAGGATGAAGAGGATGGTGCATTAGTTGGGGCGGCTCTCTTCCTCTTATTGGATGCCATGGAGACAAGCAAGTGATGAAAGAGAGAGAAAGAGATAAAACTCACCACCAAAAACATTCATAGACCTAGGTTTAGTAAGGGGGAAGGTGTAGCTAGGACAGATTAGGGCTAGGTTGAGGAAGGGGAGGGCAAGGGTAGAGAGCTTAGGGCAAATGGAGGTGGAATCAGTCAACTTTTCTCTATTTGAAAGGGAGAAGAGTCGGTCGAACCCAACTTAAGAATGCTCCATCCTGGCCATCGGCCGAGTTTTGTGAACTCAAAAACTCGACCGATTGGCTTTTTAAAAAAGCTCCCGGCCATGGATCGGTCGAGTTGGCAACTCGATCGATGGTGAACCTGACCTAAAACTAACCAACTTAATTTCTAGCCATTGGAGTTCTAATTAAATTTATTTTTCAAGTCCATTATGTATATTGAACATACTTAGGCACATATCACTCATCATCGGGTACTATTTTGCGATTAAACATGTGTTTGCTAAAAATACCCAAAAATAAGAGAAAAACAAGGCAAAATGAACATGAAAAATGTTTTTTTAGCAAATTAGCAAGCAAAGATGATCAAAATAGAGACAAGACATATAGGATAGATGAAATCTAGATATAAGGCATATCAGATTCATTCAAAGTAGTTATAAGCAATTTTGATCTAATAAAGTTAAATTTCTCTCTAGCTAGAAGTTTAGTGAAAATGTTCGCCAATTGATTTTCCGTGTCCACGTGCGTGATATAGATATCCTTGTTGGCAATGTGATCATAGAGAAAATTATGAGGAAACTCTATATGTTTAGATCTACTATGCAAGATTGGATTGTATGACAAGTTAATAGCCATGTATTATCACAATAGATCGGAGAATCATCAAAATGAATGTTAAAGTCTTGGAGCATTTAGTTCATCCATAGGACCTGGGCATAACAACTCTCGACTGCAATGTATTCAGCCTCAGTGGTTGATAATTCCAGTGTGCTCTATTTCTTGGAGAACCAAGACACCAATCATGGTCCTAGGAGGAAACAAGTTCCACTTGTGCACTTTCTATCAATCAAGTACCCTACATAATCCGCATCATGATAAGCAGTAAGAGAAACGTCCCTTGACTTGGGATACCATAGTACACAATTTTGGGTTTTGTCTAAGTACCTTAAAATCCTCTTAACAGCTATAAGATGTGATTTCTTAGGATTTGATTGAAATCGAGCACACAAGCCAACACTAAACAATATATCATGTCTAGAGCCAGTTAAGTAAAGTAACTTTCCAATCATACCTCTATAGAGCTTCTAATCTACCTTCTCACCTTCTTCATCTTTGTCAAGTTTGGCAGTGTCTGACATGGGTGTGTCCATCGGCTTGGTGTTCTCCATCCCAAAACACTTAAGTAGTTCACTTGTGTACTTTCCTTGGTTGATGATGTTCCCATCTTTCTTTTGCTTGATTTGAAAGTTGAGGAAGAATGTGATCTCACCCATCATACTCATCTCGAATTCACTCTGCATAAGATCACTAAATTCTTTGAAAAGATCAAGGTTAGTTCTGCCAAAAATGATATCATCAACATATATTTGTATGATAAGAAAATTGTTAGAAGTGTGCTTTAGAAATAAGGTAGAATCCACTTTGCCCATGATATACCCTTGATCTAACAAAAAGTTCTTTAGTTTCTCATGCCAATCCCTTGGTGCTTGTTTGAGTCCATAGAGAGTTTTTTGCAAAAAATAAACATGGTTAGGTAAACTATCATGTTCAAAGCCTGGAGGTTGTGCAACATACACTTCCTCCTTAATTGTACCATTCAAAAACACACTTTTAACATCCATTTGAAACAGAAGAAAGTTTTTATAACTAGAAAAGACAAGCAACATACAAATGGACTCAAGTCTAGCTACAAGTGCATACATCTCATCAAAATCTATACCTTCCTGTTGATTGTAGCCTTGAGCCACTAACCTTGCTTTGTTCCTTACCACTTTGCCACTTTCATCAAGCTTGTTGTGGTAGACCTATTTGGTGCCAATGATCTTTTTATCACTTGGTCTTGTCACAAGGGTCTAAACTTTATTCTTCTCAAATTGCTCCAACTCCTCTTGCATAGCTAGGATCCATTCTTCATCCCCAAGAGATTCCTTGACATTCTTAAGATCGAGTTGTGAGATGAAGGTGTTGTTGGCTTGTTCTTTGTTGAATGCAGTTTGCGTCTTCACTCTTTCAAATAGAACACCTAAAATTAACTCCTTTGGATGATTCTTTGCAAATAGGGGGGTTGGATCCTTCTCCTCATCATCTTTCTCTTCTTATTGAGTGGCCACCTCTTTTCCCTTTTGGGTGATGTTGAGATCTTTTAGAATAGGAATTACTTCACCTGCAACATCATCATTTAGAACAATATATTTGGTAATAGAGTGGTTAGTCTCAATAAACTTTACATTAATGAATTTGACTACTTTAGCAAGATCGATATTAAAAACTATATAAGCCTTGCTAGTAGTGTTATAGCCAAGAAAGAAAGCCTTATAATATTTTGGATAAAACTTGTAGAGAGAAGCTTTCATATTCAAAACAAAACAAGGACATACGAAGACATATAAATACTCGATAGAAGGCTTCCTACCACGTTGTAGCTCATAGGGGGTTTTCTTCAGTGAAGGATGAGTAAAAACCTGATTTTACGCAAAACATGAGGTGCTAACATCTTCAACCCAAAACTTCCTTGGAGTATCATACTCTAGAAGCATGGTCCTAGCCATCTCCTATAAAGACCTATTCTTCCTCTCTACAACCCCATTTTGTTGAGGTGTTCATGATGAAGAGAAGTTTTGTGCATAACCCGATTCTTGACAGAAATGCTCAAAAAGCTTATTTTTAAATTCTCCCCCATGGTCATTACAGATGAAAACAATGAGGCAAAAAGCTTCATTCTCAACTCATTTACAAAAGCTCGAGAAAACATCAAGTATATCACTTTTAGAAAAGAGAAAGAAGGTCCAAGTATATCTACAGAAATCATAGACAATAACAAGGCAATACTTGGAGCCATGAAGCGATTGAGTTCTCATAGGTCCAAATAGATCAATGTAAAGAAGCTCAAGAGCTCTCTTGGTACTAAGGACTCCTTTGCATTTGAAGGATGACTTGGTTTTCTTTCCTTGGTTACAAGGTTGGAATTCCTCATCCTTTTCAAAATCCAATTTGGGAAGTCCCTTAACCAAGTCCTTTTTGCTCAACTTCTTCAATTGATGCATATGTACATGACCAAGTCGGAGGTGCCAAAGAGAAATATCATTCGAGTTGACTACTAGGCATCTACCAACAATAGGCTTAATAGAGTCAAGGACAATAACATAAAGATTACCACTTCTAGTTCCCTTATATATAACTTGGTAGGTGAGGGAATCTAGAATCAAGCATTCAAAGGAAGTAAATAACACAAGGTAACCATTGTCACATAGTTGACTAACACGAATTAAATTGTGATGTAGGCCATTCACTTAAAGAACATTCTTGATACACAAGGATTCACCTACATCACCCTCACCTTTGACTTTACCTTTCTTGTTGTCCCTGAAGGTGACCGATCCTCCTTTCTTTTTTGTGAAGTTGTTGAATGGCTTATATCGCCTATCATGTGCTTAGTGCAATCAATATCAACAATCCAACTTCCTTTTTCCTGTAAGAAAGGAGAGTGTCGGTTCCCAACTCAAACTTTGGGATACGGAGTTAGATTGGGGACCCATTTCATCTTTGGGTTGGTCCCCTTTTTCTTGTAAGGACAATAAGTAGAATAATGATCATCACATTTGAAATAAGAACAAACTATAGGATTCTTAGTGTCGGAAGACTCTCCTATAAAGAAAGAGGTCTCCTTGCTCTTTTTCTTACCTTTGTCTTTGCTCTTGCCCTTTGATGATCCCCTTACAAATTCCAAACCACTAGTACCACTTTGTTTGGTAGAGTGGTCAAGGATTTCATTTAGGGAGTTCTTCCCTTTGAGGAATTCCTGTAGGGATGCTCTCAATATATGGTTATCATCATTTAAGGAAATAATGATTGAAAATAAATTAGATATCTCATCCCTAGCATGCACAAGATCAGCCTCAAGACAAAAAGCTTTAATTAAATATGAATCCTTTTCAAGAGAGATGGAAGCAACATTAACACTAGGCAATAAAGGTCTAGAAGATAGATCATTTACTTCACCAAGTAACCTAGCATTTTCAAATTTAATCATTTGGATTTCATTAAGACGCGCATCAATAAGGACATTAAATTCAACATTTTTTATTTTAATCATTTCAAGCACTTTAAGGCAATTTTGTTTTTTTCCTTAAGATTCTCAATATTCTTAAGGTAGACACCATTCTCAACTTCAACCCCATTCTATTGGATCTCAAGATCAAGGTATTACCCTTGAAAATTATCAATACCCTCAAGGTTGTTTTTTTCATTCAATTCAAGAATTTCAAGTTTAGCATATAGATCATCAATGATTTTTCATAACCGTTTTCTTTTAAATTTACACCTAGCAAAAGATGAGTGGGTATAGATAAGAATGTCAATAATAGCTTCCTTAGATAACTAATACAAACTTACCTCACCAATATCTTCACTAGTGGAGGCCATGAGTGCAAGGTGGCACTCTCCATCTTCTTTGAAACTTGATCTACTTGAAGATGAAGCTTCCCAAGTTGCATGAGCTACATTCTTATGTCTCTTCTCCTTCTTGTCCTTCTTCTTGTATTTTCTATCCTTCTTGTATTCCTCTTCCTTCTTTGAGATGCCCTTGTAGTGTGACTTTCTTGACTTGGGGCATTCACTCTTATAGTGCCCCTTTTGCCTACACTTGTAGCATCTCAGAGTAGAAGAGGAGGAGGCTTGCTTTCCCTTGAAGTGCTTTCCCTTGATGTAGTTGGATTCATGCTCACTTGGGCCATCATCTTCACTAGAGGAGGAGGGAGAAGTCCGGAAAGCAAGTTTTTGTTGAAGGATGACCGGCTCCACTTGTACTTTGAAAGCACTATCTTTGATCTTCTTGGATTCCTTCTCTTCTTGCTTGGCTTCTTCTTCTTCTTGCTTGTCAAGCCTGGACTCATGGGCTTGGAGGTTTCCAATGAGCTCTTCGGTTGGGATGTCACCAAGGATCCTCACTTATTCAATGGACGTGACCTTTGACTCCCATCTTTTTGGTAGAGTCCTCAAGATCTTGGAGTTGATTACACCTCTACCCAAAGTGTTGCCCAATGCAGCCAGCCCATTGATGATGACATTGAGTCTTGAGTACATCTCCGTAATCCTTTCTTTCTTATCCATCTTGAAGTTCTATAGAAGGCTATTCAACATGTAGATCTTGGCCTCCTTGACTTACTTTGTGCCTTCATAGGTGATGCACAATTTGTCCCAAATCTCATAGGCGGTGTCCCAAGATGAGATCCAGTTGAACTCCTTTGGGGCGAGGGCTGCGTAGAGGATACTTATGGCTTTGGCATTGAGTTTGGCTTCTTTGAGTGCAACTTCACTCCATGTTACAAGAGCTCCGATTGGCTCCTTGTAAGGTGTTACCATCACCTTCCACATGTCAAAGTTCATTCCTTGAATGTAGAACTACATAAGCCTCTTCCAATAGAGGAAGTTGGTTCCATCAAAGACTAGAGGACACATGGAGAAGCCTCCCTCTAGATTGAGAGAACCAAGTAGGTTGTCGCCCATCTTCTCATCTCATGGGAGATTTTTGGAGAAGATCCTTCACTTTGATACCACTTGTAGGATTTAGGGCTGCAGAGGGGGGTGAATAGAGCTACAAATTTTCTCACAAGATAGATTAGACCTTCAAATTATATCAAATTGAAACCAATAGCTTAAGTACAATTTGAAGTCCTAACTAACACGCATAGCAAGGATGAGAGAGATTTATAGAAAGCACTTGACAAGGCGATATAGAGTGGTTCCACTCTACAAAATAGGAGAGAGTCAGTCCACTACCTAGAGAGGTCAACCTCTTGGACTTTGCAAGTGCTTTTCTCTATATTATCACCGATAAGAGTTACAACAAAAGACCATGAAAGGGCTTACACATCCAAGCACAAAGAGAAATCCAACTTACCAAGGACTTATCCACTTTGCAAGAGTCTTTAACCTTCTTCCAAGGTCTTACCCACTCAAGCACAAGTCTTTCACCTTCAAAGACTTTTCAACTCTTCTTGGATCTTCATCCTTTGCCTTCTACTTCACCTGGAGAAGATCACCACCTCTTCATTAACCTTGAATAGGCACAACAATAGCTCCTCCTTCACTCGATGAAGCTTTCTTCACCTTTTTTTCATGGAGGAAAAGGGATAGGGAAGTAGGACAAGATGAGAGCTTTACATGAACAAGGGAGTAGCTCTCTTACAATATGCCTAACTCACTCACAATCATAACATGAAGTGTAAATTAGAGAGAGAAAGAGACTCAAGGAGTTGCAACACACTCAACTATAGCAAGGACTTAGAATAGCATGAATGAGCAAACTTGGAATGACCTCCAAGGGGTCCTATTTATAGCTGGGGTTGTTCCCTTGAGTTGGGGATCATTTAGGGTCAAAATATAGCCATTTTCCATAATGAAACAGATCTATTTTCACCCAAAACAACTCACCAACGGTTATAATCACTTATTCTGCATTTTCCATACAGTACATTCAGTCTGGTTTCAATAAAGGTAACTCGACCGATCAACTAAAAGGCAAAGCCAATTTTCAAACTTTCGGTCGAGTTTAAGTTTGTTCTTGTAAACTCGACCGATGAGCTAAAATTAATTTGCTCATTGATTCGGTCGGTTGGTCAAGTTCTGTGAGTGTACAACTTGACCGATGGGTCATCTTTACAAAATCCATCATAGGATCGGTCGAGTTTCCAACTCAACCGATGAAAAACCTGTGACAAATTTTCGAAGTTGACTATTGGGTGATTAAACCTTGGTATTTTGTGTCCCTCGTATTTTTCTCATCTTAGTTACAAGTCATATCATCAATACAAGTGATTACAAAAATTCTTCTAAGGTCGTTTGGAGTGATTTCCCCTCCTGATCTTTGAGCTCCACTGCATTGCCCATGGCACAAGACACATGGAAGTCAATCATGGGGTGAAAGCCCAGTCTCGGCCGTGGGGGGCGTATTATTTTATCACACATACCATGGGTGTTTATGTCCTATCCCAACCTTTGACTTATCTCTGACCACAAATAATGTAAATGTATATACTATAGTTCTAAGTAATGCTTTGCCTGATGTTTTGCATTTCACTCAAGGGTATTTCAGTCAATTTGCAATTTTATTTTCCCTCAAAATCAAAAAATGATTTAGCTTGTAAAAATTATAACTAATTACTTGTTCAATAGAAAAATATAAATATATACATTTTGAAATAAGAAAAATGTGACTAATTTAATGGGATAGGTTTCACGATCATATTATCAACTTACATCAGTCTCATTGTCTATGTAAGGGATTCAAGGTGTTTTATATTAATTGAATGCACATATATTATGACTATCTTGAGACAACCATGGCCCTGAACCTAGGAGATGTTACTAAATATATAGGTTTGATCATCAGGTATGTGCATCATCCATTTTATTTTGGGCATCATTTGACTAAAACCTTTAATGAGGCATCTCTTGAATTGTTAATTCTTTTAAAAATATAAATTCTTGGACATTTATGGTTCCTGATCTGAATTCATTATGTTCATGTGGTTATTAAACTATCATTTTTATATGGGTCCTTGGACCCCCTTCTTGATTGCCTTTTTATGAAAAAATGATTATAATGCAAGTCTTGCCACTCTATTTATGCATGATGTGTGTTATACTAGAATATATATAATAGTGGTACTTATGTACAATAATACATATATAGGGTGTGTGTATTCCACCCGAGGTGTGCGTTTCCACCCTTATTTCTTTTTAGGCCATGATCCTATGGTGTTATGGCCATGCTTTAGGTATATTTAGTCTAAATTGTTATGCATGCAAAAGTTATTATTTTATTGAGATCTGTGGTAAATTGTTATGGCAAGACACTTTTATTATCATGCTTGTAGTCTACACTTTAATATGCCTCATTTCTTTTGTTGCATTTCTCTTTAGCTAACTTAACTGCAAACAAACGCCTTTCTTGTGGGAACATTTATTTGATACTTATAACACATTATAATGCCCTCAGTATTTTATATATGTACATACTTTGCCTTTGTTGACCTCTACCGTGTTTCCCTTGTTTTGGGTGATGTTCCCTTCCACCCAGGTTTAGGTACATTAGAAGACAAGGACTTAAGAAGATTACCTACATGGATGGACTTAAGGATATCTTTGAATGGCTAGGTTACTCTATACTATTGGCTTAATTCGTAGTTAGTTCAAGTTTTTGTAATATTACCTTTTATAGTGAGGAGCAACTATAAAGGTTACACTTTGTAATTCTGTTTTAGTTATGTTTTCATTGCTTATTAACTCCATGCTCTGTTATGTTTACCATTTGAGAGATGAATGAAATTCCTCCTTTCCTTCTAATATGCAATTGGATGGACTTATTCTTCAATTCAGTGAAGAGTGGATCCCCTATCGGGTCCCACTCCTTACACTTCTCCACCTCATTTAGACCTCTCACGAGAAAAGTTTGTTAGAGTAGAAGCACTAGCAAGGGCGAAATTTCATCTCTAAGTGGAAGTTCTATCTTGTTCTTCCTCATTCCTTGGATTTTTCTTGTTCTTTTCTTCTCTAGTTATGTTTAACTTTGAAACTTGTAGCATGTTCTTATGTTTCGTCATCATAAATGAGTAGACTTCCATTTTTTGGGCATGGGAGAGTAGCTCCCATGTCATTACTCATGTGAACTTAGAATTCTTTATTAATGCTAGTTATTTTGTTGTTTCAAGTTATGCTATGGTGTTAAATAGTCTGATTACATGTCTGGGCATCCTGCTTTCATGTTCTATGTTACATTCTATGATGATGGAAGACATTTTGAGAGGTATAGAGTAACCTTCTTGGCAGCATATCCTTGACCAAGAGAGTGGTTGGGATTATTTTGAGGATCCAAGGTTGTGGTTAAAATCTTAGCATAAGTATGTGAGTACTATACGAAGATTAGAACAATCTCATATCATCAAGAGGTATATGATGACAACAACCTCCTTTGCATGTTAATTATTATGTTAATTTTTGTATTTGTAAGTGAGTAATGATATGGAAGTGAAATCCCATAACCAAGATCCTTTATATCTAATATAAATGTTTTTTAAGTGATTATTATTTACTACTTCCTTTATTTTGCAAATTAGATCAACTTTAAACCAAACTAATCTTAGTAAATCGATCTAGATTGTTGAATATTAACATGCTTTCACCAAACTCTACCTTGCTCCTTGGATGATCTCAAATATACCACATGCACCAGTATATTTGAGGGGTAATTCTCAATCTATAAATTTTAAGATTGGTGCAAACGGCTAACACATTTTTGGTGTCGTTGTTCGGGAGCATTGGTATTTTTGTTAGAGTAAGAATTGTTGAATAGAAAGTGATACTAGATCACATCAAAACCACATCATTTTCATCATGATCATCATCATTATCATATTTCGTATCTTCTAATTTCATTTATGTACTTCACTCAACTTGTTTACTTGCAGGACTGTATGCAAAAATCCAAAAGAGATCTTGAACCTTCCACATTTCTAGACCCCAAAATTGAGCATACTATTAGCATCCTTCAAAAATCAAGGAGGAGTGAACCTCAATCAAATTTGAAAAAATCACAACATTCATCACTTTCATCACCACCTCCACCTGAACATCCTGTTCAACAAGAAGAACTAATCATGAAGTACGATCATCCCCTTAAAGACTTAGTTTTTCTAGATGATATAGACATCAATAGGGATATCAATATCCCATAAATTGAGGTAAATAATTTTCTATCAGCCCCACCATTATATAGATGATACATCAAAAAGTGTTTGTAGGGACACCAATGGAGGATCCAAACCTCAATATTACCGAAATTCTATAGTATCTTAGCACTTTCAAGATAGATGGTGTTCCTACTAATGGGATTCATCCTATTCTTTTCCCATTCACTTTGAAGGACACATCCAAAGGCTTGGCTCTCTTCTTTGACAAGGAATTCTGTTAACAACTGGTAGGAGCTTCTCAAAGTCTTTTTAGTAAAGTACTTCTCACCAAGCAAAATGGTACAATTGAGCATCCAGCTCATTAATTTTTCTCAAAGAGATGGTGAGACTCTCTATGACACATGGGAGAGATTCAAAGACATTCAACGTCTTTGTCCACACCATGGTCTAAGAAACTAGCTTCTATTGCAAACTTTCTAAAATGGCTTATTCTACAATATAAAGATGTCTATTGATGCTACTTCAAATGATGCTATATAAACACATCCTACAGAGAAGCTAATGCTATCATATAAGACATGGCAGTAAACCATTGCCAATGAAGCAGTAAAACAAGCAATCAACCTTATTTTTGTTCTATTGCTTTTGGGATGCAAGTTGGCATGTACATAGTTGATGAAGTGGACTTAATTGTAGAAATGCTAGACATCTTGTTGCAAACGTTTGACAAGTTCAACACCCAACCCATTCAACCGGTCAGCATAGTTTGTGAAGAAAGTGAAGTTCTTCAATAGAATCCTCAACAATGACATGTTCATCAACAAAAACTACATTCAAAGTCTGACTTGGAATCACTCCTAGAGGATTTTTATTTCATCTTAAATGAAGCAAAATGATGAGTTCCTCTAGCAAAGACAACTCATGGAGGATGCCATTCACACTCTCTCTTCTAAGTTCGATGGGGTTTCTATTTGCACAAGAATGTTTGAGGAACACATTTCTCAACTTGACATTTTGAATCAAACAACACCTTTTGCTTCCTTCCCTAATCATCCAAAAATGAATCAAGGGAGACATTCATGTGGTTACCTTGAGGAGTGGAGCTACTATAGGAGAATCTTCTTCATAATCAATACAATATCATATCTCAAGTTGTTGACTCCAATGTAGGCCGTGAAACTGAAGCTAAAAGGAATAAATCTGCTCATGTTGCACATAATGATTCTTTAAGAAAGTTCAATGTCTTTTTTTCATATAGCCTTGGCACACTTCTTGGTGATGAGAAAATTCTCTGTGAATCTAATTCTAGTTATTTTGAATAAGAGAATGAAGGGACAAACAATATTGTTATCTAGAGAAATATTCCTATTGCAAATTATAAGCATACATCTTTGTCCCAAATGAAAAATATATTCATAAATAGGCATATATCTATGGCACAACAATTTCCAGCTACAAATTAGAGAACAGTCCCTCCACCTTGACCTCTCCACCATGATGAGGTACCCAGTTTATATCCACTTGACTTTAATTGATACAGAGAGGATACTTCAAATTTCAAGCTTAGGAGGGAGCAACCAATCGATAGTGTAGTTGTAGTTTCTTTTCATAATCTTTATCCATGCTTTTGTTCTAGTTAATATTTTAGTTGTATAAAATCCAATATGATCTGAAGCCTTTTTCTTTGTGTTTGGATTGATGTTCCTTTAATCTATATTGTTTGACCCATTTTGATTAGAGAAATATTATTTGAAGAAAATTGTACAAGTCATGCACCAATTAAATGAAACCCTTAACCAACAACAAGAAGTTAAAATTTATTTATGCTTCTAACTTGAATTCTCATCTTTCACACTCTTGATTGTCAACTACATGTAACAGTTCAATCTTTTGGAATTATTCAACACTACAACATCAATTAGCATTCTAGATGCCTTTGCAAAGCTTTTAGTGTGTTTTCAACAAATTTCTCAATGAATTTATTTTAAATAAATGTCTTAAATCTAGTTGATTGTGCAATCTAGTTAACTCTCCTATGTTTTGGGGAAAGAACGTTAGTTCACGGCCGTGCGGTTCTTAAGAGGAATCTGAATGATTCGCTGAATGTCTTGGTTGTTTTTCAAATTTCACACATAAACCCTATGAAAAGATGGCTAAACTGCCCACATATCATACTAGCCTAGTGTAAGTCGGATCTCACCACAACACTTAGGTTCTACATCCTAAAAGATAGTAAAATACCCCACTAACATTTTTCATGTGCATAAGTCTATTTTACCTATCGAATGATGAAACCCACACCTCTTTACAACATTCTTTTTTAAAACAAGGATAGCACTGTTAAATTGTTCATGTTAACTTGGATTTCATCTTTTATATCATTAATTATTGAGAATGGCAGGTTGCATATTCACTAGTTATTTGGCTTAGTCATCCAAATTCTACTTAGTGTTGTTATATTGATAATTCCACCTTGATTGTTACTACTCTTTCTAAACAAAAATTTCTATGGGTATTTAAGTTGAGTTCATGGCTAATAAGTATAAACCATACCTTTATTTTTGGATTGATTTCATTTCTTTTTTCATTTCTTTTGATGGGTTCATGTACTTGACACTTTCTTCATTTATACTTCTAAGATCTTTTTGCTTGAGGACATACAATAGTTCAAACTTAGGGGATTTGATGTGCACATTTTATATAGACTTTTCACCCACTTTTGCGCACACTTTCAATCCACTTTGTATCTTGTTTTGTCTCTAATCATACTTGATTGCCACCTTTTTTAGTTATTTTAATTGTTTCATATTTGTGACCACATGTACATGATTATGTTGAGAAAATGGCATCAATTCAACCAAAATCTGATCCTAGTTGGATTCCCCAGGAGATTGTAACTTCATAGAGATTATCTTGAAGATTTTTTAAGAAAACACATTCTGTACATTTCAACATACGATGTGTAGGCTTACATATGATGTTGTTTCCCCTAAACAACAGTGACACGGTGTATCCCTACGACAATACGGCATGCCCAATCAATCAAAAGATATCCTCAGAAGTTCTGTCAAAATACGACATGTGTTTAATAGTACACTCCATATCTGACCTGAACAGATCTCACCCAGGACTTCACCAACCCTTAGGTACAGGCGTTCTCTCAGACAACACGTGTGTCCAATGTCGGAACCAAATATATGAAGTCCACTAATGGAATAAGAGATTGATACACCCAAGGAGATAGAACATATATGGGTTATATATTAAATAAAAAATACAAAGTTTGTTATTTGCAAATATTTGAGTTTGTGATATCCATTTTGATTAGTAATATATACACACTTTTAGTTTCACACACGTACTTAGCATAATTATGTGCTAACCACATTTTGTTTTTGGTCTTTTTAGGTTAAGAATTTTGATTTGAAGTTGTGGATCACCTTTTTTGTTTGGTCAAAAATCTTGTTGCTATAATATTTCCAAAAAAACTTTGGGTACAAGTCATGTGCCCCATTACAAATAGGGATCAAGCATCTGAAAATTTTCAAAAAGAGGTCTTAAAAAGACCTCTTGAAAGGAAGCGAAAAAGAAGCTACACCTTCTCAAGAATATGGACCCCTACCAAATAATTATGGGGCAACATCCAACACAACCAACACAAGACACTAACATTAGAACCACCTTCAAATTGTGCCATCAAGTCTGAAAGCTGACCATAGGTATTGGAGCAGTCAGTATTGTCAAGAAGAGGTGAGAATCATATTTCCACCACCAATCCTAAAGCAAGCTTCCGAGATGCAGAAGAATGATACAACATGGCCCTTCCATGAACTGACCATCGATTAATGTCCTTGAATTAGACAACCACCTTTCCTCCACTAGAATTTGAATCATTCCCTGAAAGTGTGAAGTCCAGGTAGGTATCCAGTCCCTCTTCACCAGTCGACAACCATCAAATTTCTGGGACCCTGCAAAGTTCAGCTACACCAAGGAGGCAAACCAGAAAAAAGTCAAGTACCTAAATATGGGTGAGCATAATGCTTAACCCAGCCTTTTCCTAGATAGCATCACCAGTCGCAAGTGATCCTTAAAGAGCCTATTGCCCCATAGAATAAAATCCTCGAGCATCTAATGCTCAGCTTGCGCACAGCCACTGTACTGTGTCAAGAATGACACCTCTATCAACCTACGAGGAAACATCCACCAACCAACACCGAACAGGGAGAAGAACACCTGATAATGATGATTGAGGATGAACCGCCTGTAGGGCGAGGAGGACGCCACCAAAGCCTGGATGGGGGAAACTCCATCGATCCTGGAGGACACCACCAGAGCCCACCCACCACCAGGGTTAATAAGGTCACATCTAAGCCGTAGTCGAGGGTCACATCGCCCTAGATAAACTAGTAACTCAGGGGAGAGAGATAAGGTCGCCAGTGAAAGAGGCGCGAAGCACCCCTCAACACCAGTGATGATGGTGCAGTAGCGCAAGACCTAGATCTAGAGGGGGACATCTTCTCTCCAACCATCACTCTTGAACAAAGTGGAGTCGACCAGGTCATAATGCCACCACAACCCCAGATCTAGGCTCCACGCACCCAAAACATCACTCATCTCCCTAGACAGTTGAGGAGCGCCCCAGTGATTTGGCTAGACAACTCCCTAACTCCAGAGATCAGTTTCAACCTACAACATGTAAGCCTTGAACATGGCCATTGAAAGATAGGGGGATAAAGCCGCCTAGGAGGCACACTCCCTCCCCCCACCAGTGGCCTCCGGAGAAAGCTAGAGAGAGGCGAGAGCTAACCCTAGAGAGAGAGCCGAGAACAGAATGAACTCAATTGTGGATCACCTTGAAAAAGCCAAAAGAATGATTCTCACTAAGGAGGATTTAGATAGTTTATATTTCTAACTCTAGTCTATAAACATCAATATTTTTGAGATTCAAGAATATTGTAACTCCCTCTACGCAGATTTATCTTTTTATGCCAAATAGTACCTTTTTTGAGTTATTAATTGTTAGAAGTGGTATATTTGAATCTATATCCTTGAAAATTATTTTCTAATGACTCTTTCCTCTCTGGTCTACTTTATCACGGATAATGGGAAGAGGGGCTTTACATCCTACTTCTTCATGTATGTATATTTGCTTCATTAAATTTTGAACATTATTGCAGTCTTTTTGATCTCCTAAAGTGTGCAACTTTGTTGTGGATTAAAGTATTGTTTCATCTATCTCTTTCATGTAGTATTTGTTTTCTTCCTCTAGTTCATTCACTATCTTTCTCAACCTCTCATTCTCTTCCTTTAAAACCCTAGATTTTCAAAAGAAAACATCACATTCTGGGCCGTTTTATTTTTCTCGAGTTCACTCTCAATGTATTTGATTCTTTGTTCCAACTAACGATTGGATCTACCCATCATGCTTGGTCCATGTTTACTTTTTACTTGTACACTAAAACCATCCTTTTTTTGTATATGATTTTTAGCTACATAGTATGGTATCTCCTTTGTCTTCTTAAGTCTTTCTCAGTCCACTCTGGCACACCTCATCATATTTCTCAAAATGTTTTCTAATTAAGTGAATGCACATACAACTTAAGTAAACGTGTTTATCCTATGGAAGTTGTAAATGTAGAATACGTCAACATTATTTGAAAATGAATTTATCTTTTCAAGATTGACACTTGATAGATCAGTTTATTTCTTAATAGGTGTAGACCATTTCTTGATTTGTGGCTCCACATCCTTGAAAGTGAGGTTTCCAATTTCCATAACATGAAGAGCCCAAAACTTGCATAAATGAAAACTACTTTCATAATTCAATTGAATAGGATGACTTTTAAAATAAGTCATAATTATGATGCATGTAATTACATAAATATACATATGCATCATGTAAAACTATGCTTCTATGATCCTCCCTCTTTTCTATTTGGTGTAGTTATATACTACAACATTCAATTATTTGAATATGTATGTGTGAACTAGTTTTTCCCAATTCATCTCAATGTTGTAGTTGCATTATGCAAGTAGTGAAGAAGGTATAGTGGTGTGTAGTATCTTGTTTCTGATACTGGGAATGTGGCAACCAAACATAATACTAAGGCTCTACACAAATACGTTAATATCCTTCTCTATGATGCATAACAGATAACAGCACAAACTACCTAAAGTTTCCTTGTGAAATTTATCGTACTTCTTCTTTGACTTCCCTTTAGCATCATATTCATCAATTTTTAACTTGTATGCCTCTCTAACTTCTCCACCCCCCAAATAGTTCTAATGTCACCTAATTTTTTATGTTTATCTTTGTTTTTGCCCATTGTCTATACCACTTCTTGGCAATCCTAGAATTACTGAGACATCCTTGATTTTCATTCTCACCTCAACCTATGTGCTATCAAAAATTGGTCTTAATTAGTATACACAGATATGAAATCCTCCTTGTGGGGTACATATTTACTCAAGTGTGCCATCATTGTCAAGTTTGCAAAAGCTATTCATTTCACCATTTCTAACTGATTCTTCATCAGTGTTATGTAATGTCGATGTTATATAAAATGTGCATCTAAATAAGAAAAAAATACAATGTAAATTTCTATCACCAAGTGTAATAATCCATTCATTTAATTTAAGAAACAATGCAACTATCGAGAAAAAAAAAGAGACAAGTCAATTAAATTTATCTCATTTAATTTAATGTAAGAATATACAATTTTACTTTCTATTTCAAATAGTTGCTTTTGTGACCAAATGTTACTTTCTATGTCAAATATTTAATTTTCAAAATACCCAATTTCTTTGTGTATTTCAATGTTAAATTTAGTGAACATCAAACATTTTGCACATTTCTTATGATTGAATACTAATGGCATTCATTTCAAATGACTTTCTTATAATTATCAAATAATAATGTGAACAAGTTTTGATCATTAGAATATAATACAAAAATGTAGATCTGGTTACAAGGGGGAGACTAAACATCAAAGAACCATCTTCACCACCATTTAAGAAATGGGGACATATCAGTAGTATGGAACCAAGGTTTTAAAGAACATAACAAAATGAATACATAGCCCAACATGCTAGTGGTTAGATTGTAACAATTCCTTTAATGAAATATAAATATAGTTCTAGTAATGTAACCAATTCATTTCTTTTGTAACAAACCCACAATTTAATATAACTATTAGCATCCAATCATAAATGAATGAATTCAAGATTAATTGTATCAACTGAAGATTTGCTTAATTGGAGAATCATATTGAAAAGGGTAGTTACATTACCTTACCCTAATTTTCCATGTTTTGTATTCTTCACTTGGAGAAATCTCTACTTCTAGAGCTTGGGTTTCTCTCAACCCATGGCAACGGGGTTTATCATCATCCCCCCTTCTTCTCTCATAATGTAATTTAGATTTTAATTAAGATGAACACTTTGTTGACTTCAGAGTTATATATTGGCCATATTTTGATAATGACTTAACCATTCCATTCCTTTGTATCTAATATGTTTGTTCAAGATTGATTTCAAGCTTTAGGTACATGAAAAGGATCAAATTACACAAGCCCTAGCTTGTTCAAGTTCAAGTCAAAAGCAATGCAAGTGCACATTTTGGGAAATCACTCCAAATGACCTTAGATGATTTTTGTAATCACTTGTATTAATGATATGACGTGTAACTAAGATGACAACAAATTAGGGACACTTAATTCAAATTTTGATCACTCATAATTCAATTTAGAAAATTTGCCACTTGATGTTTATCAGTCGAGTTTCCAACTCGACCAATCCAGTGATGGATTTTCTGAAGATGACTAATCGGTTGAGTTGCACACTCACAGACCTCGACTGATTGATCAACTAAGAAAATTTGATTTTGACTCATTTCGAGTTTCCCAGAACAAACTCGACCGATAGTTTGAAAATTGGCTTTGTCTCTTAGTGGATCAGTTGAGTTATCTTTAATAAAACTCGACCGAATGTACTGTATGGAAAATGCATAAAAAGTGATTATAACCATTGGAGAGTTGTTTTGAGCGAGAATAGATCCTTTTTAACTTGAAAATGGCTATATTTTTCCCTTAAGTGATCCCACACTCAAGGGAAAACACCCAGCTATAAGACCCCTTAGAGTTCATTCCAAGTTTTCTCATTCATGCTATTCTATGCCCTTACTATAGTTGATTGTATTGCAACTCCTTGAGCCCCTTTCTCTCTCTCATTTATAAATAATTTTGTGATTATTAGTGAGTTAGGCCAGTTGTAAGAGAGATACCTTCATGTGCTTGTAAAGCTCTCATTCCATTCCATCTTCCCTACCCCCTTTCTCAAAGAAGAAAAGGTTGAAGAAAGCTACTCTGAGTGAAGGTGAAGTTGTCGTTATTCTTCTTCAAGGTTGAAGAAGAGGTGAAGATCTTCTCCAGGTGAAGGAGAAGGGAAAGGCCAAGATTCAAGAAGAGTGGGGAAATTCCTTCAAGGCCAAAGACTTGATGCGAGTATGGGTAAGTCCTTGTTGAAGGCTGGAGACATCTTGATCAAGTGAGTAAGTCTTTGTGTAGGTGGAAGACTCTTGTCTTGAATAGGTAAGTCCTTGTATGTATGCTAGAGTCTTTGTATCTCTTATGAATGAATATAAGTATACACAGATTGAAAAGTCCTAGAGGTTGACCTCTCTAGGTAGTGGATTGACTCTCTCCTAGTTTATAAAGTGGAACCACTCTAAACCACCCTGTCCAAGTGCATGTTTCAATTTCTCTCATCCTTGCTATGCTTGCTTAGTTAGGACTTCAAATTGATCTTAATCTATTGATTTTGATTGATATAATTTGAAGTTCTAACTAATCTTGTGAGAGTTTTGAAGCTTTATTCACACCCCCCTAGAGCCCTTGATCCAACAAGTGGTATCAGAGCCAAGGATCTTCTCCAACAATCTCCCATGAGATGAGAATATGGGTGACACCCTACTAGGTTTGCTCAACCTAGAGGGAAGCTTCTCCATGCGTCCTCTGGTCTTTGACGACACCAACTTCCTCTATTGGAAGAGGCGCATGCAGTTCTACATTCAAGGGATGAACTTTGATATGTGGAAGGTGATGGTCACACCATACAAGGAGCCAACCAGAGATGTTTCAACATGGAATGAAGCTACACTAAAAGAATTCTAGCTCAATGCCAAAGCCGTAAGCATCCTCTATGCAACCCTTACCCCAACGGAGCTCAACTGCATCTCATCTCGGGACACCACCTATGAGATTTGGGATAAGTTGTTCCTTACCTATGAGGGCACAAAGCAAGTCAAGGAGGCCAAGATATACATCTTAAACAACCTTCTAGAGAACTTCAAGATGGGTAAGAAAGAAGGGATTATGGAGATGTACTCTAGGCTCAATGTGATCATTAATGGCGTAGCTGCTTTGGGTAACACTTTGGATAGAGGCGTAATCAACTCCAAGATCTTGAGGATTCTACCAAAGAGATGGAGGTCAAAGGTGACCTCCATTGAAGAAGTTAGAATCCTTGGTGACATTCCAACCGAAGAGCTCATTGGCAACCTCGAAGCTCATGAGACAAGGCTTGACAAGCAAGAAGAAGAAGCCATGAAAGAAGAGAAGGAAGCCAAGAAGATCAAATATAGTGCTTTCAAAGCACAAGTGGAGGCAGTTGTCCTTTAACAACAACTTGCTTGTCGGACATCTCCCTCCTCCTCTAGTGAATATGATGGCCCTATTGAGAATGAAGCCAACCACACCAAGGGAAAGCACTTCAAGGGGAAAGTAATCCTCCTCCTCCACTCCTAGATGCTACAAGTGTGGACAAAAGGGAAACTACAAGAGTGAATGTCCTAAATCAAGAAACTCACACCATAAGGGCATCTACAAGAAGGAGGAAGAGTACAAGAAGGGTAGCAAGTACAAGAGGAAGGAAAAGAAGGAGAAAAGACACAAGAATGCAGCTCATGCAGCTTGGGAGGAATAATCCTCAATTGGCTCTAGCTCTGAAGAAGATGGAGAGTGCCACCTTGAACTCATGGCCTCTACTAATGAAGAAATTGGTGATGTAAGTGAGGTAAGTGAGGTAAGCTTGCATGAGTTATCTAAGGAAACTCTTATTGATATGCTTGTTTCTACCTGTTCTTCTTTTGCTAAATGTGAATCTAAAAGAAAAAGGTTAGGAAAATTTATTGATGATTTGTATGCTAAACTTGAAATTATTTATCTTTATGAGAAATTCATCTTGAGAGCATTGATAACTTGCAAGGCCAATATCTTGATCTTGAGCTCCAATACAATGGATTTGAAGTATAGAATGGTGTTTACCTTAAGAACATTGAAACTCTTAAGGAAGATAACCAAAAGTGCCTAAATGAGCTTGAAAATGTTGAATTTAAGCTCCTTGTTGATGCTCGTAGGGATGAGAGGGATGTTTATCTTAAGGAAATTCAAGTGCTTAAATTTGAAAATGCTAGGTTGCTTGGTCAAAATAATGATTTATCTTCTAGACCTATCTTTCCTAGTAATGATATTGCTTCCTTTTCTCTTGAGAAAGATTCTTATTTGACTAAAGCCCTCTGTTTAGAGGCCAACCTTATTCATGCTAGAGATGATATTGCTAATTTGTCTTCTAGTATCATATCTCTTCATGATGACAATCATAGACTTAGAGCTTCTCTGTAGAAATTCCTCAAAGGGAAAAACTCCCTTACTGAAATCCTTGACCATTCTACCAAACAAAGTGGTATAGTGGTTTTGGATTTGTAGGGGGAGCACCTAAAGGCATGAACAAAGCCAAAGGTAAGAAAAATAGTAAGGAAACCTCCTTTTTCATTGGAGAGTCCTCTAGGACTAAGAACTCTATGATTTGTTCTCATTTCAAATGTGATGATCATTACTCTACTTATTATCCTTACAATCCTAAGGGGACCAACCCAAAGATAAAATGGGTCCTCAAGCTAACTCCAGATCCCAAAGTTTGAGTTGGGAACTGACACTCTCTTTTCTTGTAGGAAAAATGTAGATGAATTGTTGATAGTGGCTGCAATAAGCACATGACAGGTGATATAATCCATTTCAACAACTTCACTAAGAAGAAAGGAGGCTCAGTTACCTTTGGGGACAATAAGAAAGGTAAGGTTAAAGGTGAGGGAAATGTAGGTGAATCCTTATCTATCAAGAATGTACTTTTTTTGGATGGTGTACATCACAATTTAATAAGTGTAAGTCAATTATTTGATAATGGTTACCTTGTGCTATTTACTTCTTTTGAATGCTTGATTATAGATTCCCTCACCTATCAAGTAATATATAAGGGAACTAGAAGTGGTTATCTTTATGTAATTGTGGTTGACTCTATTAAGCATATTGTTGGTATATGCCTAGTAGTCAACTCAAATGATATTTCTCTTTGGCATCATCGACTTGGTTATGCAAGTATGCATCAATTGAAGAAGTTGAGCAAAAAGGACTTGGTCAAGGGACTTCCCAAATTAGATTTTTCAAAGGATGATGAATGCCAACCTTGTACCCAAGGAAAGAAAACCAAGTCCTCCTTCAAATCCAAAGGAGTCCTTAGTACTAAGAGAGCTCTTTAACTTCTTCACATTGATCTAGTTAGACCAATGAGAACTCAATCGCTTTGTGGTTCCAAGTATTGCCTTGTTATTGTCGATGATTTCTCTAGATATACTTGGACTTTCTTTCTCATTTTCAAGAGTGATACACTTGATTTTTTCTCTAGTTTTTGTAAATGAGTTGAGAATGAAGCTTCTTGCCGAATCTTTTCCATCCGCAGTGATCATGGGGAGAATTTGAAAATGATTTCTTTGAGCATTTTTGTGAAGAATTTGGCTATGCACATAACTTCTCTTCACCTCGAACACCTTAACAAAATGGGGTTGTAGAGAGGAAGAATAGGTCACTACATGAGATGGCTAGGACCATACTTTTAGAGTATGACACTCCAAAGACATTTTGGGCCGAAGTGGTCAGTACCTCGTGTATTATGCAAAATTGGGGTTTTACACATCTTTCTTTAAAGAAAACCCCCTCTAAGCTATGGTGTGGTAGAAAGCCTTGTATCGAGTATTTCTATGTTTTCAGATATCCTTGTTTTGTTTTGAATATTAAATATTCTCTCAACAAGTTTGATCCAAAATCTTACAAGGCTTTCTTTCTTGGCCATAGCACTACTAGCAAGGCTTATAGAGTATTTAATGTCGATCTTGCTAAAGTAGAAGAATCTATAAATGTTAAGTTTATTGAGACTAACCCCTGTATTCCTAAAGATATTGTTCCAAATGATGATGTTGCAGATTCCTATTCTAAAAGATCTCAACATCACCCAAAAGGAAAAATAGGTGGTCATTAAAGAAGAAGAGAAAGATGAAGAAAAGAAGGATCCAACTCCCCGATTTGCAAAGAATCATCAAAAAGAACTAATTTTAGGTGATCCATTTGAAATACTGAAGACTTGGGCTACATTCAACAAAGTACAAGCCAACAATGCCTTCATCTCACAACTCGAGCCAAAGAATGTCAAAGAAGCTCTTTGGGATGATGAATGGATACTAGCCTTGTAAGAAGAGTTGGAGCAATTTGAAAAGAAAAAAGTATGGACCCTAGTGCCAAGATCAAGTGATAGAAAGATCATTGGCACCAAGTGGGTCTATCACAACAAGCTATATGAAAGCGGAAAAGTGGTAAGGAACAAAGCAAGGTTAGTGGCTCAAGGCTACAATCAGTAGGAAGGTATAGATTTTGATGAATCATATATGCATGTAGCTAGACTTGAGTCCATTCGTATGTTGATTGCTTTTGCCAGTTATATAAACTTTCTTCTTTATCAAATATATGTTAAAAGTGAGTTTTGGATTGATATAATTGAGGAGGAAGTGTATTTTGCACAACCCCTGGGCTTTGAACATTATAGTTTACCTAACCATGTTTATTTGTTGCAAAAAGATCTCTATAGACTGAAACAAGAACCTAGAGCTTGGTATGAGAAATTAAAAAACTTTTTGTTAGATCATGGGTATATCATGGGCAATTTAGATTCTACCTTGTTTCTAAAGCACACTTCTAACAATTTTTTTATCATTCAAATATATGTTGATGATATCATTTTTGGCAAAATTGACATTGATCTTTGTAAAGAATTTAGTGATCTCATGTGGGTGAATTTGAGATGAGTATGATGGGTGAACTCACATTCTTTCTTGACTTTTACATCAAGCAAACTAAAGATGGGAACTAAATCAACCAAGGCTAGCACACAAGTGAGCTACTTAAGCACTTTGGGATGGAGAATGCCAAGTTGATGGACACACCCATGTAAAACACCACTAAACTTAACAAAGATGAAGAAGATGAGAAGGTAGATGAGAAGCTCTATAGAGGTATGATTAGAAGTTTACTTTACTTAACTGCCTCTAGACCTGATATAATGTTTAGTGTTGGCTTGTGTGCTCTCTTTCAATCAAATCCTAAGAAATCACATCTTATAGCTGTTAAGAGGATTTTAAGGTACTTAGCTAAAACTCCAAATTTTAGTCTATGGTATCCCAATTCAAGGAACTTTACTCTTACGGCTTATAGTCATATGGATTATACGAGGTTCTTGATTGATAGAAAGTACACAAGTGGAACTTGCTTTCTCCTAGGACCATGCTAGGTGTCTTGGTTTTCCAAGAAATAGAGCGCAGTGGCATTATCAACCACTGAGGCTGAATACATTGTAGATGGGATTTATTGTGCCCAAGTCCTATGGATGAAGCAAATTCTCCAAGACTTTAATAGTCATTTTGATGCTTCTCCTATCTATTGTGATAATACTAACTTGTCATATAATCCTATCTTGCATAGTAGAGCTAAGCATATAGAGGTTCACCATCATTTTCTTCATGATCACATTGCCAAAAAGGATATCTATATCACACATGTGGACACATAAAATTAGTTGGGAGACATTTTCACTAAACCTCTAGCTAGAGAGCAATTTGATTTTGTTAGATATAAACTACACATAACTACTTCGAATGAATCTGATGTTGGGTTTTAGGGGAGGCAGAGAAGGCAGCGAAAACAAAAATTTTCTCCCCCAAACCTGGAACAAGGAAACGCGTCAACGTCTATACAATATGAAAGGATGGTTTGTGAAATCATACCTTGTCCCGAGGTTTACTCGAAGGCAATACCTCGCGCCTTGCGCGGTCTTCACCTCCTGTCTTGGACAGTGTCTGTGCAGCTCCTGGTCGCACCGGGACTAACGACTCCTTATCTCACCGAGACTGTCGGGATTGACAGTTGTCCTCTGAGCGGCAGAAACCTCCCACCTATGAAGTAGTCCACAGTGACCACCTGGAACTCCAATCTCCTTGTCCTACAAGGAATTGGAAGGAGTCGCACCCTCCTATCAGTGTACTAGTCGCCAACACATTCTCCTGCCACCAGTCGCAACTGCAGTTGTCTTTCCCTTGCTATGCCTCCCTTATCGGGTAGCACTTGCTCGGGCTCTCTCTTGGTTACCAAAACCAGAGAGAACGACAACTTCACAGAGCAACCGATTGCACTGGGTTATACTTTGAGAAGCCCCCAATACCCCTATATATAGGAGGGTCATGGGATAGGGTTCTCCATCCCGGGCAATGCAGGACTAAAAGTAGGAGTAGAAGGGTTCGAGATTTTCCACAAAACAACCAACTCACAACCTGAATCGATCGTTTCACAACTGAAACGGTCGGTTGGGGACCTGAGCTGGTCGATTGACACCTCAACCGGTCGGTTCATTTCTGAACCGGTCAGTTTGTGGTCCTGGTCAGTTCCCGATTGACTTTCCATCTTTTGTTTCTAATTGGTATCAAATACCAATCCTTGTTCCAATCAAATTGGGCAAGTAAAACGAAAGGAAAATTCTCACCAATCCTACTTTCCCAACTTACTCAGTTGCATCAGTTGAATCGATCATTTCAACACTTGAAGCAATCGTTTCACCCTGATCATGAGCTGATCGACTCACCACCTGAGCCGACTGGTTCACCAAGCTGATCCGATCGGTTCATCACATGAGCCGATCGGTTCATCACATGAGACAATCGGTTGGGAGTGCATATTGTGCAGAATCAGTAAATTGTGGTTTCAATCAATCCGATACTCTAATCAATCTGTCCAACACCTTGAACACTATGATTTTGAGCTATCAATTAATTGAGTGTTTAATTGAACTACTAAACTCCTTTAGCAATCAATCTAAACATTGTTTGTGGACAAAACTCCTCTTCCAGGTTAAATCCTATGTGTGTGACCCTGCAGGTCAATTTCACATTGGCAGTGAAAGTCCATAACACTTATGACTTCACAAGCAAAGAGCGGTGCCTAGTCACACATCAGTGCTACCCAAGTGAAAGTAGAAAGTTGGAGAACAACTTTCAATCCTACAATCCGCGAATGGTGTTACAACGAATGTATAATTCCTTTGTCACTGATATCCTGAATGAACTCGAGGCATGGAACAGTCATCTGTCAACATTCATTCACTTTCTTGATCTCAGAGCACATTGGAAGAGATATGTATGACATCAATATCACATACTGATTCACACATGCATGCACACGCCTATTTTAATCCTACTCATCAAGTGGCCTTAGATATCAAACTCCCTCAGGAGGGAAAAATCCCATATCTATCACTCACCCCTCAAAAGCCCCATGTGTCAAAGCCACCCAATCATCACCTTTATAACAACCCATGTTTCAGGAATGTGTTTGATGATGTCAAAGTGTGCCCAATGACATGTGTTGAGTGTAGTGATTTCAGGTCAAAGAATCACATTCACCACCATCACTGTGAGTACTGACTGTGACTACCATGTCATGGTTCCATGTGCCAAACTCACGGTGGATCTGTCCGGTACACTTGTTCTCTAACAAGTACCTATGTGTTTGGTTTGATATCTCTATATCATGACTAATGAGATTCTGTCATCAACCAACACCACAATATAGTCTTGTGTGTCATTGCTGTCTATCTACCTTCCACAATGACATCCGACTAGGGACATAATAAGAATGTACAAACTCGTAGCATTCGTATGATCTCATTGTTCAGGTCCTGAACCTGAAGGAATACGTCATTGAGTACTGTCATTCTCTAGACATTCAATCTGTTCTATCACTATCTCATATGACTGAACCAGAAAGAATTGGAAGCTTGCCTTTGATGTTTATCAAATCAATCTTAATGTATCCCACCAATCATCCCATGATTGGCTCTCAGGGCATACATACCAACAGACTCCCACTTGCACTGTGAGCCAATCACCCTTGAATCATATTCATAGTGATCTTCAAACATGTCCCACATGTTACTGTGCTCTTGTGCTAACATAGTGAGTTATGGCAACACCTTGCCAAAGTCAGTATAAATTGCATGTCTTACATCTCTTTGCTGTACGTCACACGTATGATATGGAGTTGTCGTAATATGCGATCCAGTATTCCTTTGCTAACCTTTAGCCACATTGCATGATCAAGGATTCCATACTTGTCATCAATGACCAGAATATCTATAAGTTCATCTCATGAACTTCCAGATCCATATAGTATCCACTGTTGTTCTCTAACGCATGGATACTCGACATTTCCTTTTAAATGGTTTTATTGGAACACTTCTAATTATCAACAAACTTTCACTTTAATATATCCTATATATATTTTGTGATTAATTTTCTGTCCTTTCGGAAGTTCACATCAATGTAACTCTTTACATTGAACTCTTCCTTAGCTCCATAGAACTAGTACTTCACAAGTACTTATCAAGTTCTTATGGTTTCCAGTAACCCTTACTAGAAGTAGACAAATATCCACTCATCATGTCTCACATACGAGTTATCAGGATGAGCAAATCATATTGTCATGTCCTACATACAAAATGATGAATGCATTTTATTCTTTCCATGTCGATACATGCAAGATAATGGGATGATTACATACATGATAGATCCATATCTATTCTTAGTGTTCCCATTCTTCATAAGAATCGGAAACTTGGCCTTGGGATACTAACTCCATGTAACATGGACAAGTTTTCTCCCATTGAATCTGTGCATACTAAACCCTTAAGTACAGATTGCCAATGTATGCTTTCTCTTTTCAGGTCAAGAAATTTTCGAGAACTATCTCTATAGATCTCTATTCCTATCATATAGGAAACATCTCTATCTTCCTTAAAGATAATTTCCACTTTTGGATTTCCATTCTAGAACATTTCCATTTCACATCAACATGTGGAATGTGAACACGCTCCCACTAAATCACAGATCCCTTCTTTATCTTTGACATATTAGTCAAACCCTTTGACTATATCATCAAAGTAACGATCCAATTCTGAGTTGCTTGTACTCAATCAATCACATTGATTAGTCCATTGTAACTTATAGACTTCATGCATTAGTGGATTCATAAACCTTATAGGTTGTGTCACGTACACATCCTTGTTTTATTCCTCATAGGAATGCGGTTTTAGTATCCATATGCCAAATGCCTTTAGTCATTAAGTTGCAATCAACAAGCATCATCCTTCTCAAAATGTTATCCATGTGTCTTAACACTTAAGATTCATTTGCACCTATGGATTTCATCCAATGGGTGCTACCATCAAGGTCATACCTTATGGTTCACATGGATGTCATTTAGGATGTAATGGTCATAAACCATAACTCAAAATTTGGTTCCTCATATTCATCTGGATAGTTGACTCATCACATGAACAACTCATCACATAGATAATTGAGGTGTATCTATTAAGGATATAAGAACTCACAACTCCTTGTGATTCTTAATGTCCTTTATTAGTATGGGGTATTCTTTTATTAAGAAGAATTTAGTTATTTGATAATCATTCTCTAATTCCTTAGAGTATGATTCCTTCTTGATTTAGACATCACCATGCCTTAATCATGAGTTCACTATGATACACTATTATAATCACTCGAAAGGATCTCAAACATTTGGTCCAAGTATTTCATTCATTGATCTCATCAAGAATTAACACTTTACCAAATTTGCACTTCATTTATGATATTCTTGAACACTTCAAGATATTCATATTGGTATTTCTCTAAACACCATTTGAAGTATTAGCATTTGTTCCAATAGGTATGTAAATATATCACATGTATCATACCTAATAGGATAATCATTCTCCCACTACCTTTAGTGAAGATTTATTAATCATATCCAAGATATTCATGTCTCTTACTGGTTCTCTAACCAAAAGAGTCTAGATTTATCCATCACATGGAAACTAGAAATGAATTTCTCATGATTGATGCTAATTTGATTGTTTGAGTTATCAATAACTTTAGGTATCATTTTATCATATGCATACCACATATCACAAGATAAACAAGGCATATTTACAAAGATCATATCTTTAAGATTGAAACATCAGCTTTATTAATTGCCGTCATTGTCATACAATATGCAAAAATAAAGTGTTTCTATCTATTGGCAATATATGAAATAGCAATTCTCAACTCTATTTCGTGCCCTTTAGGCTGAAATAAAGTAAAAGATACTCCTATCTATGGCATCAACACTTGCTCCAATGATGGGTACTTCTTTCTTGGTCCTTTCACAAAGGCCATCACTTCTTTGCGGATCTTGCATATCATATATGATAGATCCATATCTTGGTATCATATACCTCAGATAAAGAAGCGGTTCATTTCATGATACCTTAGGAGGAGATCTCCATCCCCTCCTTCATCTTCTTTTGTTCTTCCAGATATAGAGGGAAATTCCCTCATACACCCTTTCCCCATGTGCCTTGAGGCTGAAGACGGCTTGGATTGCTGGCTAGCATCAGAACACTTCTTTGCTTTGCCCTTGTCCTTGCTCTTAAGAATTACCTTTTCTTTGATCACATCAAAGATTATGGTTTGTCTTTCTTCATCTTTGCCTCTACTATCCTCAACATGTCCAACAACTCTGTCAACGCTTGTCAAAGTTGTTCATGTTGTAGCTTATCATGAATTGTATGATTCTCACAACATTTGCAGTATCATACCAATAGCCAACTCTTGGCTCAGAGGGAATCCTTCTTAGTTAGGTTTTCCACATACCCAATCATATTGAGTGTGTGAATACCTTACTGGATCTCCTTCTATCATGACATACTATGATAGTGTCTTGGAGACATCATATGTCTCATGTTGTCTCTACAACTCATAGTTCACAGAACACAACATCAAACACTCCTCATCAATGTCATCCTCGGTATACTTCCATAAGCATACTTTCAGCCATTGATTTGGTGGGATTGAGTTCATCTGGTCTTGGTATAACTAGGACTTAGAGCTTTCGCTCTTTGAGAACACCAGTCGTGGAATTATTCCCATTTTATTTGTTGGTCTCAAAGACCGATCGGAAATAAAGTGATTTGTTGATTAACCATTTATTTTAACAAAAGGAAATATATGCAATTTTAGTCCAAAACTCTTTTTGACTTGTTTGATTGATTTGAAAAGTTGACGATAAAATTAGGCTTTTAATTAATTATCTCTCCCACTATTTTAGTTCAAATTGATAGCCCTCACCATCAATTCGGAAGATTGCAGCGTACAACCTTCTAGTGGGCAAGATCCTGAAATCCTCTAAGTCATGGACCAGCTAGGGCTGTCACCCACAACATAGATCTCTCAGGTAGGCAACTCTTGCCAATTGCATCATATGCAAGTCTTGATAAGATGTCATATGCAACTCCTTGCCATGATCATCTCCATGCCTCAAGGTGCTAGATCCTATCTAGGTCACCTTGTTAAGTCTAACCCAAAGCAAACACGATGAATATGCACCCTACTTGGGCAGACCCACACATTCATCCTTCACGCTTCCACGAGATAGACGGTGCACCACGCTTGGGCGTGCCCACACTTGGTCGATCTAGCTTTTCACGTGTGTCACATTTGGAAGGCATATAAAACTTAATATTTAATGAGGGATTTGGTTTTATATACATATACATATCCAATCACCACAATACATAGTATGTATCATATACATGCTATATCCCACGGAAACATGCAAAATGATAAAAGCGATGATTATGGCCATCCTAATGTGATTCCTCAAGCCAAGAGGAATCACGGTCATCTAGGTCTACATCACATGCAACCTGTACAAGATGAACTCTATGCTTTTCCTTTCTGGGTTTGATCAACTCATCACATGAATGATCGACTTGCCATCAGACTGGTCGGCTGGGTGCCACCAGCCGATCAGTTGGCTCCTCCAACCGATCAGTTCGCCTGGTCTTCGTGCATCTCATCATGGCCACCACCCTCTCGTCTTGCTCCTCGAACCAGTCATCAACTGACCGGCTCACTCCTTGAACCGATCGTCTGGAACGTCAACCAATCGGTTCATGCCTTGAACCAATCGTCTCAGCTGTCATCAGATGTCCTCCGTTCTTTGACATAACAGGAAATAAAATTCTATCCTATTTTACATTGTAAAAAGAGAAACATCGAGTTACATTCTAGGGGAGCAAAGGTAGGAAAGAAATCTCAAATTATTTCAAGTTACATCAGGAATAGGAGAAGGAAGATCGGTGCGCAGACCGAGATGCAAGAAACCACATACAACCATACACAGATAGGGTTTATTGGACATAACCACGCTACACATCCACCACAAAACTCGTTTAAGGGAGACGCGTATCGAGTGCATTAATAATACATATCATATATGTAAATTGGGATTTCTGCATTTAGGATTGGACATGCATAAAGCCAATTTTATTCGCATCGTATGCAATAAATAAAGGAGACAAACCAAACTCGATCATATCGATAATCCCTAAAGTATAGAGCAGTTGACGTGGCTCTGATACCACTGTTGGGTTTTAGGGGAGGCAGAGAAGGCAGCGGAAACAAAAATTTTCTCCCCCAAACCCGGAACAAGGAAATGCGTCAACGTCTATACAATAGGAAAGGATGGTTTGTAGAATCATACCTTGTCCCGAGGCTTACTTGGCGACAATACCTCGTGCCTTGCATAGTCTTCACCTCTTGTCTTGGACGATGTCTGTGCAGCTCCTGGTCGCACCGGAACTAACGATTCCTGATCTCATCGGGACTATCGGGATTGACAGTTGTCCTCCGAGTGGCAGAAACCTCCCTCCTCTGAAGTAGTGCACACAGACCACCTGGAACTCCAATCTCCTTGTCCTACAAGGAATTGGAAGGAGTCACACCCTCCTATTGGCGTACTAGTCACCAACACACTCTCCTTCCACCAGTCGCAACTGTAGTTGTCTTTCCCTTGTAGTGCCTCCCTTATCGGGTAGCACTTGCTTGGGCTCTCTCTTGGTTACCAAAACCAGATAGAACGACAACTTCACAGAGCAATTGGTTGCACTGGGTTGTACTTTGAGAAGCCCCCAATACCCCTATATATATAGGAGGGTCATGGGACAGGGTTCTCCATCCCGGGCAATGCGGGACTAAAAGAAGGAGTAGAAGGGTTCGAGATTTTCCACAAAACAACCAACTCGCAATCTGAACCGATCATTTCACAACTAAAACGGTCGGTTGGGGACCTGAGCCGGTCGGTTGACACCTCAACCGATCGGTTGGGACACCTCAACCGGTCGGTTCATTTCTGAACCAGTCGGTTTGTGGTCCTGGTCAGTTCCCGATTGACTTTCCATCTTTTGTTTCTAATTGGTATCAAATACCAATCCTTGTTCCAATCAAATTGGGCAAGTGAAATGAAAGGAAAATTCTCACCAATCCTACTTTCCCAACTTGTTCAGTTGCATCGGTTGAATCAATCATTTCAACACTTGAAGCAATCGTTTCACCCTGATCATGAGCCAATCGACTCACCACCTGAGCCGACTGGTTCACCAAGCTGAGCCGATCAGTTCATCACATGAGCCGATCGGTTGGGAGTGCATATTTTGCAGAATCAATCAATTGCGGTTTCAATCAATCTGATACTCTAATGAATCTGTCCAACACCTTGAACACTATGATTTTGAGCTATCAATTAATTGAGTGTTTAATTGAACTACTAAACTCCTTTAGCAATCAATCTAAACATTGGTTGTGGATAAAACTCCTCTTCCAGGTTAAATCCTATGTGTGTGACCCTGCAAGTCCATTTCACGTTGGTAGTGAAAGTCCATAACACTTATGACTTCACAAGCAAAGAGCGGTGCCTAGTCACACATCAGTGCTACCCAAGTGAAAGTAGAAAGTTGGAGAACAACTTTCAATCCTACAATCCGTGAATGGTGTTACAACGAATGTATAATTCCTTTGTCACTGATATCCCAAATGAACTCGAGGCATGGAACAGACATCCTGTCAACGTT
This sequence comes from Alisma plantago-aquatica, assembly GCA_963693085.1. NCBI lineage: Eukaryota > Viridiplantae > Streptophyta > Magnoliopsida > Alismatales > Alismataceae > Alisma > Alisma plantago-aquatica. The sequence continues at coordinate 99,544,104 of OY856411.1, forward strand.
CATTCACTTTCTTGATCTCAGAGTAGATTGGAAGAGATATGTATGGCATCAATATCACATACTGATTCATACATGCGTGGGCACGCCTATTTCAATCCTACTCATCAAGTGGCCTTGGATATCAAACTCCCTCAGGAGGGACAAATCCCATATCTATCACTCACCCCTCAAAAGCCCCATGTGTCAAAGCCACCCAATCATCACCTTTATAACAACCCATGTTTCAAGACTACGTTTGATGATGTCAAAGTGTGCCCAATGACATGTGTTGAGTGTAGTGATTTCAGGTCAAAGAATCACATTCACCACCATCACTGTGAGTACTGACTGTGACTACCATGTCATGGTTCCATGTGTCAAACTCACGGTGGGTCTGTCTGGTACACTTGTTCTCTAACAAGTACCTATGTGTTTGGTTTGATATCTCTATATCATGACTAATGAGATTTTGTCATCAACCAACACCACAATATAGTCTTGTGTGTCATTGCTGTCTATCTACCTTCCACAATGACATCCGACTAGGGACATAATAAGAATGTACAAACTCTTAGCATCCGTATGATCTCATCATTCAGGCCCTGAACCTGAAGGCATACGTCATTGAGTACTGTCATTCTCTAGACATTCAATATGTTCTATCACTATCTCATATGACTGAACCAGAAAGAATTGGAAGCTTGCCTTTGATGTTTATCAAATCAATCTTAATGTATCCCACCAATCATCCCATGATTGGCTCTCAGGGCATACATACCAACATCTGATATGCCTTCTAGCTATTTGCCATCTATCCTATATATTTTGCCTATGTTTTGATCTTTATTGCTTTCTAATATGCTAAAAAATAGTTTCCATGTTCTTTTTGCTTGGTTTTTCTCTTGTTTTTCGGTATTTTTCGCAAACACTTGTTTTATTGCAAATTAGTACCCAATGATGAGTAGTATGTGCCTAAGTATGTTCAAAATGCAAAATAGACTTGAAAAAAAATTAATTAGCACTTTAATGACTAGAAATTAGAATATCTAATGTTGGTTCAGTTGGACCATTGGTCGAGTTGCCAACTCGATCGATCAATGGCTAAGAGCTTTTTTCAAGAGTCGGTCGGTCGAGTTTCTAATTCACAGAACTCAACCGATGGTTAGGTTCGAGAAAACATAAATTAGTTTTGGCCAACTTTTCTCCCTCTCAACTAGAGTAAAATTGATCGATCCAACCTCTATCTCCCTCAAGCTCTCAAACCTAGCCCCAACCTTCCTCTCCCTAGCCCTAGTTTGACCTATATCGACCTTCCTTGACCTCTGTCCCATCAACCCGAGGTGTTTGGATGGGTTGTGGTGGTGTTTTCTTTGCTTTTGCTCACTCCATCCTCTTTTTTTGTCTCCATGGATTCCATCAAGAGAAAGAGAGAGGCCCCAGCTAGAGAACCATCTTTGTCTTCCAACTCGCGTCTCATACCCTTTGACAATACCTTCTTTGTCTCCAATGAGGCTCTCAATAATTACAATGAGCTCTGTGACATCCCCGGATTTTTGACTTCTCCAAACCCTATTGGGAATGAGATGTCAGAATCTGAAAACATCATCCAATCATATCAGAAAGCGATGCGGAAGCATAATACTCATACATGAACATACAACCATAACATACTCAACATTCAACATGCATATTTATACAATATGAATTATTACAAAATGATTTACAGTTTTATGTTGCAAGAGAATTTTTACATGAGTCTAAACATGTATGCTAACATGATCTTAGACAATAGGTACAACCTGTACAACTTGCTCACATCCTATTCTTTTATCCCATGCTAGCTGTGAACCTAGAAAATACGAGAAACAAAAACATCAACAAAAGTTGGTACGTGGAATTAAAAGCTATACTATGTTGGCATATAAAATACTCGAAATTGAAGAAAGAGAAAGGAAACATTATTTAAAGGTGGAAAATCAGGCAAGCCCAAGTTATTAATCATATTTCAATGGACAAGTATTACTATGGTGGACTTATCACAAACATAAATATTGGGCCCTATCCCTGCGTACCTTGTACCGTTACGGATCTACCTACATACCTTGTACCATTAGGGAGGTGCTAGTCAAGATTAATGCTTTCCCTCTCTAATAGGGAGATTAATGAACCATCAGTAACTACATTCCATTTTCTTTCCTTAGTGTTCTTATTGTTTAAGGCGGAAATGACAATACATATAGATCTACATCCAACAATGTATTTCAAGTACAAACAAGAAAGTACATATATTTAACATCCAACAAATCTAGTCATATAATTATATCAACGTACCTGAGTTCAGAGATTTTTAACTTATCCTTGATCATCTAGAAGTCTGGTCATCACCTGATTAAGACAAGACCACATACTATCATGAGATTCTCATCATCTTAACCCTAGTCGTGTTCATTAGGGTTTATATTATCTCATTAGGATATTCCAACGTTTACTTGCATTATTATCTTATATTTATCTTACTGATGTCATTTTCCAGATTATGATTCATTATCTGAAAATTATGCCCCATATCCTTTTTGGTGCACAGATTAACCCTAGTTTATATACATTATTCAAGTTAGGGTTACAACCCATGTATCAAAGGTCATCCTCATGTAACATGAATTCTATGCATATAACTAATCTTAGATTTATATATTATCTTCCAGTTACAGATATAAGGGTGCTCTATAAATTTCAATGTTTATTGATCATAAATATATTTATTGCATATTAATTAGGGTTATTAGCCCTAATTATCCATATAAAGCAAATTACATGATTTTGTACATCAACATGATCATAACTGGCATCATATGCATTATAAACATGAATTATGATTTACTGGTATTTTCTCATAATTTTAGGTCGTTGTTTGATATTTATTATCTATCAGTTAAGCACTTCAGAACTAACAAGATATCACTGATATTAGTGCATCAAAAGCCGGATATTATGGTTCTATGTTGTTCTACATATTTTTCTGAGAATTTTGATATACTATTTGTATTTTTCTGATGCATGAGCTAATTACTGTGAATTAATGAAGATCTGAGAATTGTGGGATATTTACCTTCATTGGACCAATCGTGTGATGCCACGTGGCTTGGAGGCACAACCCTTGCTTGTTGTGGGCCGGTTGGTTCATGACTTGGACCCAGTTCTCCGTTCTCTTCCTTCTCTCCCACCGTTCCTCGCGATCTCGGCGCTGCGTGAAACACGCCGCCCGTTCTCCTTCGTTCTGCACCAGTCCACGATGACAGCACGGCGCTGCTGGACTGGAACACCAGTGAGAACAGTACCTTAGCCTCCTTCTCCTAGCTTCCTCTCTACGCGACGTCTGTGTGCGTCCGATCAGGCATTTCGATCGCTCCACGGTCTGGTCAGGGTGCTGCCGCACTGGGATGGCTCTACGTATGCGAACGCCACCGTCGTGGCAACAGTTTTCACTTGACGCCCCCGTCTCCTACAGTTCTCAGCGCACATGAGAACCGCCACCTTGGAGCCCAGATCGGTCTTCTGGATTAGACTCTATCTCACCATCGCCTCTTCAGTGGTGAGAACCAGAGACCATCCCATATGCTTCTGTAACGCCGACGCCACTGCTAGGCTGGGGTGCTGGCGAGAGATCGACCAGGGTCTTGCTCCGGTGGGGGAGCAAATAGCATCGCCTCCCACCTTGGCACCGCCATCGTGAAGTTCGACTCCAGCATGCAGGTGATGGCACAACGATGCTCCTCATCCGCACCTAAAGCCACCATCACATTCGGAGTCTCGCCCCTGACCTCCGTAGAAACACGGCCCTTGGGTTTCGGCTGTGGATCCCACTCTCTATGAGATCACCGTCATCTGGGTCTGGTTGTGGCAGAGAGAAGAGGCAACACCTGCTCGAGCGTGAGGGCTGGGTTCTCAAATGTAGCGCCGCCGCCTCTTGCTCTAATCCTTCCCTTCTCGCCGAAATGTTGCGACGCGTTCTGTCCGCGTGGGTCCACGATCTAGCTGAGTCCACGAAACTCAGATTCATGGCCGCCGGTGCTCCTTCGTATGGTTGTGGGTCTTCTTCTCCCAACGGCTGAGACACTGCACAGGTGTAGCCACTCCAGGCTGGTCCAGATCTGCAGAGCGTTCTTGGGTTGGGTTCTTAGAAGAAGCAACAACCGAGTCTGTGTGAGGGGTCACATGGTAGATCTCGGTGAGGCAGGGCTAATACTACCACTGGTATAGCACTCTGATCCACAATTTCCGTGCTAGGCGATCGGGAAAGTATACCGGCCTGGTCCTCCTTCACCATCGTAGTTTTCGGAGGTTGAGGACGGGGTCCCTTTGTCAGATATACTAGAACGATTCAGAATTAAAAATACATATCGTATTCCTTAATGCCAGTGCAAGCTTGGCCGTGTGATATGATTTGTCACATGCCATAATCTCTTAAACAAGATATGACTAAGGTTTGGCAGGACATTAAAATAAAATATTAATAACTTCAAACTCTTATAGTATCTAGTAGGAACCTGAACCTCTCATCATGATACTTTTAGTATAGTCTCATCATATCTTAAGTCATATTCTCTCCAAGTCTCCAAGTTTGGGACATAAAATCTATTATTTGGTCATGTAAAATAAATTTCACAACGACCTTGTAATTAATTATATAATCCTTGGATATAAGTCATTTAATCATGCATTATTGGTCAAATAGATTTTTTTTACATACATCACTTGACAACATCAAACCTCAAGGTACATCATTAGATCATTCTTACTAGCTATGCCTTCAACTAATATATTACGTAGTAAATTCCTAAACTTTTGGGTCATCACAATCACCCCACCTTATGTGGAATTTCGTCCTCGAAATTCAACTAATCTCATCCTTAAGAGGCTATTTAGGAGTTCAACTTCATATACTTCATGATTTCTTAGATTCTAAGGCCACCATAGTTGCATGCACTCTAAGTTGTTAGCTTAGGGTCTAGAGATTCTTGGGTGTGTCCACCCCACCTTATATATGTGGAATCATCACTTAAAGACTTGGCCATAACATGACATTATGATATCTTAGGATTACATCACCCCTAAAGATACTGGTTTTGTTCATACTTTTAAAGTTCAAGAGGAATTCGTTTATTTTCCATGATATTTAGATCATTCAATTCTATCATCATTAACATCTTACAATGATTTCAGAATTAGAGGAGATTTATCTTCATCCTTGATATTAGAATTTTTTTTTCTACTTAAGAAGGGCTTACGTAACATGTTTGACCATTAGGGTTTCCCCCTATGGTGTGATATTCATGCTCAACTTAGAAGCATATATTGAGAAGGATTAAAGTTACGAACTATATTTTTGATCATATATCCTATGATCCAAAAATATATTTATATCAAGTTCATGAGTTCAATTTTTTTTGTCTTGCATGTATTATGTAAGGGAAAAAGAGAATATACTAAGTTTATCCCATGATCTCAACATCATATCTTTCGTATTTCATATGAAGGGGAAGAGACTATTTTAAAGTCAAACTTATCATGATTTCAATCTTTGGTACTATATGTATGATATAGGGGGGATATAGAATAGGTCAAGCTTATACGAGTGACTCCTCATATATAAATCATCTATATAGCTCAAGTGAGGTTTCTATCATCATATATTAAGAAAGAGAAGAATAAGGGAGAACATGTATTTTGAGTATCTTTTGCACAAAGCATCATACTCTCATAACTAGAGTTCATATATCACCTCACTTGTAACTAATGATGAGATTCATAAAATATGTCACTCAAGCTAGGACCTAACTTAGCCAAAGGATTGACTTTATCATATGGGTCATCTACCCATCCTTTTTATTTTACCCAATTCTCACATATAGATTTGAATCATGCATAAGGACTCAACTCAACACTCGAGAGTAATCTAGCTTAGGACACATCATTTCACATATATCTCATATTTCATATATCGAGGGTAGGTCCTATGACCCTTTCCTTGTATGTTTTACTCTCTCTAGAGTTCACCACATATCTCATCCTACCACTAGACATACTCCTTGTATAAGAGCTTGAGGCTCATGCACACTCATCTCTATCTTAACTTAGCTTATCTTAAGTAGGCAAAGGGAATGCACTTTCATCATCAAGATTTTGCTTAAATTCTCCAAAATTGGATTCAACTGGTATACAATTTAAACCTTTATAAGGAAACTTATACTATCAGAGATCAAACTTAGATAAGATTGCACATGCTTATTTCAACTATCATTCTATCATCCACTCTATGTATCACATATCTTGATAAGGCTCTAGACATATAATCTAGACTACTCTCTCTTCTAGACTGATGTCACTCCCTTTCACTTAGGTTACATGAACACTAACTACTCTCCAGTGTGAGGGACACATTTTATATTTACATATATTTAATAAAATATTATATCATTTTCCTCTGAGAAAGAAGACGTCAGAGAAAACTGTCGAGGCTTGAGCCAATTGGAAAACAAACCAAATTAGCAAAATCGAGTGTCCCACACATAGTAGATAGTCTAGTATCATGTCACCTAGTGAAATGGTGAGAACAGGGTGTAGATTAGTGTAGCTACCCAATACATATGAGCTCTATATGGAAAGGGTTTCATACACTTGTCTAAACCTAGTTCTCAAACATCTAGGTTCTAACCTAGAGGCTAGGTCAAACCTAATTCCTATAAAACAACTTACTAAGTTTCTAGGTTTCAAGTTAAAGGTTCAATTTATTTTTATGTTTCATGGTGAGCAATTGTTAGGTGTAGCTATTGTTCATGCTCTGATACCAACTGTGACGTCCCCGGATTTTTGACTTCTCCAAACCCTATTGCGAACGAGATGACAGAATCTAAAAACATCATCCAATCATATCAGAAAGCGATGCGGAAGCATAATACGCATACATGAACATACAACCATAACATACTCAACATTCAACATGCATATTTATACAATATGAATTATTACAAAATGATTTACAGTTGTATGTTGAAAGAGAATTTTTACATGAGTCTAAACATGTATGCTAACAGGATCTTAGACAATAGGTACAACTTGTACAACTTGCTCACATCCTATTCTTTTATCCCATGCTAGCTGTGAACCTAGAAAATACGAGAAACAAAAGCATCAACAAAAGTTGGTACGTGGAATTAAAAGCTATACTATGCTGGCATATAAAATACTCAAAATTGAAGAAAGAGAAAGGAAACATTATTTAAAGGTGGAAAATCAGGCAAGCCCAAGTTATTAATCATATTTCAATGGACATGTATTACTATGGTGGACTTAGAACAAACATAAATATTGGGCCCTATCCCTGCGTACCTTGTACCATTAGGGATCTCCCTGCGTACCTTGTACCATTAGGGAGGTGCTAGTCAACATTAATGCTTTCCCTCGCTAATAGGGAGATTAATGAACCATCAGTAACTACATTCCATTTTCTTTCCTTAGTGTTCTTATTGTTTAAGGCGGAAATGACAATACATATAGATATACATCCAACAATGTATTTCAAGTACAAACAAGCAAGTACATATATTTAACATCCAACAAATCTAGTCATATAATTATATCCACGTACCTGAGTTCAGAGATTTCTAACTTATCCTTGATCATCTAGAAGTCTGGTCATCACCTGATTAAGACAAGACCGCATACTATCATCAGATTCTCATCATCTTAACCCTAGTCGTGTTCATTAGGGTTTATATTATCTCATTATGATATTCCAACGTTTACTTGCATTATTGTCTTATATTTATCTTACTGATGTCATTTTCCAGATTATGATTCATTATCTGAAAATTAGGTCCCATATCCTTTTTGGTGCACATATTAACCCTAGTTTATATACATTATTCAAGTTAGGGTTACAACCCATGTATCAAAGGTCATCCTCATGTAACATGAATTCTATGCATATAACTGATATCAGATTTATATATTATCTTCCAGTTACAGATATAAGGGTGCTCTATAAATTTCAATGTTTATTGATCATAAATGTATTTATTGCATATTAATTAGGGTTATTAGCCCTAATTATCCATATAAAGCAACTTACATGATTTTGTACATCAACATGATCATAACTGGTATCATATGCATTATAAACATGAATTATGATTTACTGGTATTTTCTCATAATTTTAGGTCGTTGTTTGATATTTATTATCTATCAGTTAAGCACTTCATAACTAATAAGATATCACTGATATTAGTGCATCAAAAGCCTGATATTATGGTTCTATGTTGTTCTACATATTTTTCTGAGAATTTTGATATACTATTTGTATTTTTCTGATGCATGAGCTAATTACTGTGAATTAATGACGATCTGAGCATTTTGGGATATTTACCTTCATTGGACCAATCTTGTGATGCCACGTGGCTTAGAGGCACAGCCCTTGCTTGCTGTGGGCCGGTTGGTTCATGACTTGGACCCAGTTCTCTGTTCTCTTCCTTCTCTGCCACAGTTCCTCGTGATCTCGGCACTGCGTGAAACACGCCGCCCGTTCTCCTTCGTTCTGCGCCAGTCCACGATGGCAGCACGACGCTGTTGGACTGGAACACCAGCGAGAACACTACCGTAGCCTCCTTCTCCTAGCTTCCTCTCTGCGCGATGCCTGTGTGCGTTCGATCAGGCGTTTTCAATCGCTCCACGGTCTGGTCAGGGCCCTGCCGCACTGGGATGGCTCTGCGTATGCGAACGCCACCGTCGTGGTAGCAGTTTTCACTTGACACCCCCATCTCCTACAGTTCTCAGCGCACATGAGAACCGCCACCTCAAAGCCCAGATCAGTCTTCTGGATTAGACTCTATCTCAGCGCCGCCTCTTCAGTGGTGAGAACCAGAGACCATCCCATATGCTTTTGTAACGCCGACGCCACCGCTAGGCTGGGGTGCTGGCGAGAGATCGACCAGGGTCTTGCTCTGGTGGGGGAGCAAATAGCATCCCCTCCCGCCTTGGCACCGCCATCGTGAAGCTCGATCCAGCATGCAGGTGATGGCACAACGATGCTCCTCATCCACACCTAAAGCCACCATCACATTCGGAGTCTTGCCCCTGACCTCCGCAGAAACACGGCCCTTGGGTTTCGGCTGCGGATCCCGCTCTCCGTGAGATCGCCGTCGTCTGGGTCTGGTTGCAACGGAAAGAAGAGGCAACACCTACTCGAGCGCGAGGGCTGGGTTCTCAAATGTAGAGCCGCCACCTCTTGCTCTCGTCCTTCCCTTCTCGCCGAAATGCTGCGACGCATTCTGTCCGCGTGGGTCCACAATCTAGCTGAGTCCACGGAACTCAGATTCATGGCCGCCGGTGCTCCTTTGTATGGTTGTGGGTCTTCTTATCCCAACAGCTGAGACACTGCACAGGTGTAGCCACTCCAGGCTGGTCCAGATCCAGAGAGCGTTCTTGGGTTGGGTTCTTAGAAGAAGCAACAACCAAGTCTGTGTGAGGGGTCACATGGTAGATCTCAGTGAGGCAGGGCTAATACTGCCACCGGTATAGCACTCTGATCCACAATTTCTGTTCTAGGAAATCAGGAAAGTATACCGGCCTGGTCCTCCTTCACCATCGTAGTTTTCGAAGGTTGAGGACGGGGTCCCTTTGTCAGATATACTAGAACGATTTAGAATTAAAAATACATATTGTATTCCTTAATGCCAATACAAGCTTGGTCGTGTGATATGATTTGTCACATGCCATAATCTCTTAAACAAGATATGACTAAGGTTTGGCAGGACATTAAAATAAAATATTAATAACTTCAAACTCTTATAGTATCTAGTAGGAACCTGAACCTCTCATCATGATAATTTTAGTATAGTCTCATCATATCTTAAGTCATATTCTCTCCAAGTCTCCAAGTTTGGGACATAAAATCTATTATTTGGTCATGTAAAATAAATTTCACAACGACCTTGTAATTAATTATACAATCCTTGGATATAAGTCATTTAATCATGCATTATTGGTCAAATAGATTTTTTTTACATACATCACTTGACAACATCAAACCTCAAGGTACATCATTAGATCATTCTTACTAGCTATACCTTCAACTAATATATTACGTAGTAAGTTCCTAAACTTTTGGGTCATCACAAGCTCCTTCCTAGGAACCCCTTTCCATTGTGTGCCCTTTTTTAGCCAACCCCATGTACACAAAGGGTCATCGATCAAGTAGCTGAGTTGTTATATGATCACCATCTCTCTGCCTTGTGTGTCAAACGCTTGTACTACCACAATTCCTTAACTAGCACCAAATCCATTCGTGAATTCTATTCTAATTTGCAATGGAATTATGACACACTCGTACCCCCACCAAATGCTCAAGTAGTCCTCACTTCCATGATCGTTGGGAAGAAATTCCAACTCTCCGAGGATACCCTGAACATCTTCTTCTAGGGTACTGAGGTGAATGATACCTGGCGGAAGGATTACCCTGAGTATTTCGACCTAGTTCCCCTGAGGCCTTCAACAAGCAATATGTCTTACTCTTCTTGATATTCATAAGTACTTAAAGAAGCCTCAGTTCCCCTATAGGAAGAAGTGCACCATTCCCTCCTCTGCCTTAGACCTTAAGAACTGCATACTCATCATAGTTTTTAAATGCAATATTCATCCCAAGAGAAATCAGACTGAAATTTGCAGAAAACATTGTGGTGATTATTCTCTTTCTCTTGAAGAACATCGGAGCCAAATGGTCTCATTATGTCCTTCACCACATGACATGTTTTGACTCTAGAAAGAACACCAGTGGCACCCATCCACCATACCCTACCCTAATTTGTAGTCTTTTTCAAGTTGTCACTAGAAAATATCTTTTCTATGACCTTCACTACAAGCCAGCCCAGAAAGGAGTTTGCATTAGTGAGACTACACTTCAAAAGTTTGTGCATATCCTTACCTCTACCAAACCTTGAGCCTTTACCTCCAACTCCACCCGTGCATCTCCACCACCTCAGCCTCCTGACATGTCCGCTCCTCATTCCATGTATCAAATGAAACCCTTACGGGATACATGATGCATCAACATGCATATAACCTTCAGGTTCAGGAGCATATGCATAATAACCTCTGTGCCATCATGTCCAACATGAACTTGTCTTGTGCACACTCTTATCCTGCCTACCAACCCTACCCAGGAGGTGACTATGCATCCTATGCATATGAACACTTTTACCCAACCCCTCCACCTATTGCTTCCGCTGCTACACCCTCTGCTCTTAGTGGACCTACCCCAGAGTGTTGCCTCTTCTTGTTGGCCCTTTAGCCACCCTTCTTTCTGGCCTTGGTAGTTCTACTCCCTCTATCCCTCAGGACAATGAGCTCCATGCTCTTGGCATGTCTTGGGATGAGCAGAATGTCTGTTGGCCTGGTCATGATTTCAGTTCCTTTGTCGATGAGGAGATGCCAGATCAGGCCGATGAGGAGGTGGTTGTTGATGATGAGGAGGCTTCGGAGTATGATGATGGTGATGATGCTTCTGATGATGGCTTTTCTCGTGACTCTGGTGACAAAGGTGATACTACTGCACCTTCAGAGGGAGATAACGACTATGAGCCAGAGGACTCAGATGTTGATGTTGATGACGTTGTTGATGATGTGGACATAGATGACCTAGATGTTTAGATTTTTTTTAGTTTTTAATCTAAATGTTGATCATATATATCTTTCTAGGCTATTTTGTACTAAAACCATCTGGGAACATTTTTTGAGATGTACTGTTTATCATCATGTTTTCATCATTTTGGCTTGTAGTTGTTTCTGAGGACATGCTCTCTATGTTGTAATCTTAATCATATGTACATTTACTCTTTGATTTACTATATCTCATGAGTAGGTGCCATGTTTACCATATTTTGATTATGACTTAGATTTTGTGTTTCTCTTGTCTCTATTTGGTGTATGCTTTGATATTGCATGTTGTGGATGTATGCTTGGTTGTGCTTGGAGAACACCTATTTCTGTGATCTTCTACCCCCCTTCCTTTTTGATAATGTAAAAAGGGGGAGAGAAGTTCAATGTTTTGAAGCTCAACCATATTTCTTTTATTGTCTATGTGATCCTTTTCTTGTTCATTATAAGCTTTATCATGTGACTTGCTAAAGGACCATATAGTATATATGTCATATTTCTTTGTGTAGATAGACTAACTATGCAAGTAAGGGAAGCACAGATTGAGGGGGAGCAATTCACATTATTCAAATCATGAACCCCCCTGCAATTCACAAGGAAAAAGTATAACTTTACATATCCTTTTCAATATGATTGAGGAATGGTTTGTCATAGTAAAAAAGGGGGAGAATGTTGACTTGAGAGTTATACATTACCCATATTTTGATAATGACTTAACCATTATATTCCTATGTATCTAATATGTTTGTTCAAGATTGATTTCAGGCTTTAGGTACATGAAAAGGATCAAATTACACAAGTCCTACCTTGTTCAAGTACAAGTCAAAAGCAATGCAAGTGCACGTTTTGGGAAATCAGTCCAAATGACCTTAGATGATTTTTGTAATCACTTATATTGATGATATGACTTGTAGCTAAGATGAGAAAAAATTATAGACACTTAATTCCAACGTTTGATCACTCATAAGTCAATTTAGAAAATTTGTCACAGGTTGTTTATCGGTCGAGTTGGAAACTCGACCGATCCTGTGATGGATTTTCTAAAGATGACAAATTGGTCGAGTTGCACACTCACGAACTTGATAGATTGATCAACTAAGTAAAATTAATTTTGACTCATCGGTCGAGTTTCCCAAAACAAACTCAATCGTTAGTTTGAAAAAAATGGCTATATCTCTTAGTGGATCAGTCGAGTTATCTTTATTAAAACTTGATTGAATGTACTGTACAGAAAACATAGAAAAAGTGATTATAATTGTTGGAGAGTTGTTTTGGGTGAGAATAGATCAGTTATAACTTGAAAAATGGCTATATTTCACACTTAAGTGATCCCACACTCAAGGGAACACCTCCAACTATAAATAGGACCCCTTGGAGTTCATTCCAAGTTTGGTCATTCATGCTATTCTAAGTCATTGTTATAGTTGAGTGCATTGCAACTCCTTGAGCCCCTTTCTCTCTCTCATTTGCAAATCATTTCATGATTATGAGTGAGTTAGGCTAGTTGTAAGATAGCTACCTTCATGTGCTTGTAAAGCTCTCATTCCATTCCATCTTCCCTACCCCCTTTCTCAAAGAAGATAAGGTTGAAGCAAGCTACTCCAAGTTAAGGTGAAGTTGTTGTTCATCTTCGTCAAGCTTGAAGAAGAGGTGAAGATCTTCTCCAGGTGAAGGAGAAGGGAAAGGCCAAGATTCAAGAAGAGTGGGAAAATTCCTTCAACGTCAAAGACTTGATACAAGTGTGGGTAAGTCCTTTTTGAAGGATGAAGACATCTTGATCATGTGGGTAAGTCCTTGTGTAGGTGGAAGACTCTTGTCTTGAATAGGTAAGTCCTTGGATGTATGTTGGTCTCCTTGTGTCTCTTATGAATGAATATAAGTATACACAGATTGCAAAGTCCTAAATGTTGACCTCTCTAGGTAGTGGATTGACTCTCTCCTAATTTGGAGAGTGGAACCACTCTAAACCACCTTGTCCAAGTGCATGTATCAATTTCTCTCATCCTTGTTATGCTTGCTTAGTTAGGACTTCAAATTACTCTTAAGATATTGGTTTTGATTGATATAATTTGAAGGTCAAACTTATTTTGTGAGAATTTTGAAGATCTATTCACACCCCCCTCTAGAGCCCTAGATCCAACACACTTCATTGTCATTATTCTCATTTGTGTTTTCCATTTCCAATTAGCATTCATCTTCTATTGATTTCCTTACAACTTCTTTCTATAATTTCTTACTATGATTTCTTCTATCTTGAATATTCACATGTTTTTTCCCCAAATTTTTTACTTAAATATATGTTTCACTATCACTTTTATCTGAAATGAAGACGACCCTAGATTGTTTCAGATTTTTTGGCGAGGTTTCTGGACAGTCTGTCTCGGTAAGAAAATCATGTGTACACTTCTCTAAGAGAGTGCCTCCAAATCTTCGACGAAGAATCTGCAACTTAAGTGGCTTTACGGAATCTGTTAACATGGGGAAGTACCTTGGGGTCCCACTCATTCATGGAAGGGTCACACACAAATCTTATGGACAGACCTTAAACAGAATCTCCTCCAGTATCAACTCATGGTCTGCCCGCACTCTCAGTCTAGCCAGAAGAGTTTGCTTAGCTAAGTCCACACTGGCTACCATCCCGAGCTATGTAATGCAGACCTCATTACTACCAATGAAGATATGCGACCATATTGACAGTTCAATTCGTTTGTTCATCTGGGGAGGTAGTCATAAGCAACATCCTATCTCACTAGTGGCATGGAACAAGCTTACTTGCGATAAGAAACACGGCGGATTGGGGTTAAGATCGATGAGGGAACTAAACCAAGCCTTGATCGTTAAGCATGCCTGGGAGTTAAGTGCAAACAGAAAGACCTTCTGGTGTGAAGGGATCTGGCCAAAGTATGTGGCATACAAATCTGGTTCTCAACCAGCTATCTCCAGACTTGGTCGAGCAGTTTTGCATTACAAATCCTTCATCCATGAAAACTCTGTGATGATTCCAGTCAATGGCAGGGACACGAATGCATGGACAAATAAATGGTGGGGCAGCCCTCACGTGCTTAAGGATCTGGTTATCAAACTAATCCTCGGGGAGCTGGAGGACCTTAAAGTTGCAAGTCTCATCAATTTTGAAAATACTTGGGACAAGGAATTTCTAGAGGAATGGTTACCACCAGACATAGTGAAGAAGGTGACATGTACCACGTTACCTTTGAAAACTGACATGGTTGATGTTCGGGCCTGGTGTCATACTGACTCAGGCCAGTTTACTACTTGTAGTGCCTATGAGATTCTGAGGAAAGGGAAAGACATCATTTATAATGGTAAGTGGAAGGTGATTTGGAAGGCAAATATTGCAATGAAGCTGAGATATTTTATGTGGCTGGTTGGACATGGGGCAATTTTAACCAATTGCAGAAGGGCTGCGAGAAACATGTCAACTGATAAAACCTGCCCTCTCTGTGGACAAGACGATGAAACCACACTACATTCTCTTAGGGACTGCATACATGCCTCGCAGATCTGGAGGGAGGTTCTAGACGCGGGAACTTGGAGTAGTTTCTTTAGTGAAATGAATATCTGGAACTGGATTGCATATAATTTATCGAAAACTAGGCCTCATGACATTATCTTTGTAGGAGGTTGTTGGCAGATCTGGAGGAATCGGAACTCACAAGTTTTTGAGAATAAGAGGAAGACCATGATTTACGTCAAAGCAATAATCATGAAGGACATGTACATCCATCACCAGGCTTGGTCACATGATACTACACCTCATCAATCTAACTCTACTGGAGTGAAGTGGAGGAAGCCATTGCAGAACTCTCTGAAGTTCAATACGGACGCAACCTTCAACTCACATACTCTTCAATCTTCTCTTGCTGTTGTATGTCGGGATAGTAATGGAAATTGGAGAGGAGGATGGGGCAAGACAACAATGGCCAGGAGTGCACTTGAGGCAGAGGATCAAGCCATTGCCCTTGATTCGGAGGTAGGACTGGCGTTTGCAGGTAACAAGCTATACTTTGAGTCAGATTCCAAGAATGTTATCAATGCACTGGAAAACAATACATTAGATAACCCTATGTTGGCGAGATGGATAGAAGCTATCATATGCAATTGGAAACATGATTGGTCTTATTCGTATGTTGGAAGATAAGGTAATCAGGCAGCTGATCAGTTAGCTAAGTTTCACCTCAAAAACACTGGAGGTTTTTATTTCTATAGAAATCCTCCATTAGTCTTAGTGAATGTAATCAACTTAGATGCTTGTAATGGTAGTAGTACTACCATGTTTAATTCTGCTAATATTCTGGATGAGTGTACTGTCCATGATGATATTGCTTGCTTGAGAGGGATGAGATAAATAGAAACCCTCTGGTTTATCTAAAAAAAAACTATCACTTTTATGGACTTTGTTCTTGCTACCATTTCAAACTATCTTTGATACTTTAGTTGATATAGGAGAGGAGGCGTCAATGTTCTATGGGGCAACCTAAAGGTTGATGATGGATGGAGAAACCATTATTGGTGGAGGTTTTGTCATCAATCTTGATGGATGGATGGCATTATCCAACTTTCACTCTTGACAAAACTCAAGAAATGTAATTCTAGGTGGAATCTTGATGGCATTAGGGAGTTTGCAGAGGTCACAGTGGAGATTGTCTCTTAAAACACTTGATCGTGATGGATCCCACATAGATGGAAACTTGAGGGAGGTTTTGGAGGCAAGACTCCCATGTGTTTCTTTTTAGATAGTCGAGCTTAAGCATGTCTTTTTTTGTCTTCTAATTAGAAAGTTTCACCTAGTTTAGGGTAGATACTCAAGCATGTAGTATAACATTTGTGTATATATGTATATATATCTCTTTCCCTTTCACAAGCCTATGGAAGAGGTCGAACGCCATGAGAGTGGTTAATCAAGGGGTGTGTGTGTCCTTGTGTGTATGTATCTCTCTCTCTCTTTATATATATATATATATATATATATATATATATATATATATATATATATATATATGCATATATATTTTATATATGTATATATACATGAATATATAAAAATAAATATATATATATATATGTATGTATGTATGTATGTATGTATGTATGTATGTATGTATATATATATATATATATATATATATATATATATATATATATATATATATATATATATATGTATGTATGTATGTATGTATGTATGTATGTATATATACATATGTATATATATGTATATACATGCATATATATTTTTATATATGTATATATACATGAATATATATATATATATATATATATATATATATATATATATATATGTATGTATATATATGTATATATATACGTATGTGTATATATATGTCTATATAAGTGTGTATATATATATATTTTTATATATAGTTATATATTGTAATATATGTGTATTCTATATACATACATATTCATATACATATATATGTGTGTATTTATATATGTAAATATATATATATATATATATATATATGTATATGTATATATATGTGTGTGTATATAGAAAGAGAGATAGTTTGGGTAGAATATACTCAAGTGTACCAAAGCCAGAATACACTCATTTTTTTTCAACATGCAATGTTTATATTGAAAATCTAAACTATTGATCTTCTTAAATATTTTATGAACACATGGCATATAAAATTTGAGCTCATTTGGATGTTTATATGTCATGCATGTAAAGGTGACAAAAATAATGCAATTCAAATTAATTTTGTGGATCTGTTTTATTTGTCATGAATGAGTGTCTTACAAAACTCCATACGATCTTAAATTCATATGCAGTGTATATTTATTATAACAATAAATATCAATAGTTTGGATTTCTCAAAAAATATTTAGATATACAAACACTACTTGAGTGTACAATGTGATATGTACACTTGAGTGTACTCTGGCCTGACGAAAGAGAGAGTGGGGGGCTAGAAGGTGATTGTTGAGTTTTAGGCATATCTTTTTGCCTCATGTCTTATCATATTGGTGAAGGTGATTCATTAAAATATAGAGAAACTCATGGTTTTGTAGTAGTGTGTTTCTCAGCTACTACTTAAATCCACGCAATGTATTCACACTGGGTAGTGGCTTGTATGGTGCTCTTGATAGATTTGTGCTTGACAAATAATAAAAGAATAATGCAATGTGACACCATTTTGAAATTCAAAATAGAACTGAAGCCATTCTCTTTTTTTATTGGGGGTCACCCTTAAGCTGGGGCCGATAGCAGAGATGGTAAACCTGAGAGTCTCTAGAGCCCACACACCAGAAACTCAACAAGACAATATTAGAAGCCTACTAAAACAGTGGAAGTTCGTTTCCGAACAGCCGTGACAGGAGGAGTCGAATCTGGGACCCTTCATTAAGGGATTGTGTTGTTAGGTCGTGTTGTCACCGGTCTAATTACTGGTTGTCGGCAACCTAAGTCATTATCCACTATAAATGATATATAGACCATAACCCAACCCAGTATCAGAACCCCATTTGTTTTCTGGCCTCACGACGATGACACACTTTTCCATCTGCAATTAGATGAGCCCACTCTCTCACTCCACTTGCCCATCCGCTGATGGGATACCTCGTGTAATTTTAAATAGAAATTGACTATGCTAGTGGAGCTGATGTATAGCATGGGTTACCTGCCATCCCTCCACCCTTATTCGTTCGTAATCCCCCTCTCCCGCTTACGGATGAAGAAGTATTGTCTCCCAGATCCCTTCTCCCTGTCTGGGCGGAGAAGAGAAGTGCGACCACTGGAAGAGTTTCCGCAGCACTTTGCCAGAGAAGACAATAATGATGACGACCAGAGATGAGTTCAGTGATGGCATGGTAGCAAAGTTTGCTTCAACAGAACAAGCAGGAGCCGAAAAACCTACAGTCGGACCAGATGCATCTTCATCAGAACATACAGGAGCATCCCAAACCAATGATTGTCTGGCGAATACCCTTCAAAAAGGGAAAAAGATTGGCCTTTTGCTCAGCACCAAAGCATAGTACCTAACCCTCATTTCACGTTAGGGCATCCACTAACTGATGGATCCCAAAACCCTACTACGAAAGAAAATTTTTGGCGGAGCAAAAAATCCAAATTCAAAATAGACATCTTTCAGTAACGAATTCTATTCACTTTTAACAATACTTAGTCTATAAAGTTTTTAATTTTGCCCTATGCCAAGCACAATAACAAACCAATTTGCACCAGCCACAAATAGAAAACAAAGCCACTCAGAACACCCACATGCCTGTTCGGTAACTTAAGTTAGCAACCAACCCAACATCTGTAACAAACTTTGTTAACAAGATACAAGAACCCACAGTAGAAACAACATTCTGTTGTTCGATATCAAACAAGATAGCACATACAAACATCGGCCATAACAAACCTACTTTTCTATCACATTAATTGATAACAAACAATTTTATACATTAATAACAAACTTTTGTTACCTGTGCTATATCAAACTTATCAAACCAGTTCGCACCAGCCACAAACAGAAAATAAAGTCACTCAGAACACCCACATGCATGTTCGGTAACTTAAGTTAGCAACCAACCCAACATCTGTAACAAACTTTGTTAACAAGATAGAACATACAAACATCGGCCATAACAAACTTATTTTTCTATCACATTAATTGATAACAAACAATTTTATACATTAATAACAAACTTTTGTTAATAACAAACTTTTGTTAATAACAAACTTCAATTCAATTAATAACAAACTTCAATTCAATTAATAACAAATAATTCCATCAATAACACACACAAATCGAGAAACTTCAATTCAATTAATAACAAATAATTCCATTAATAGCAACCTGCACTTCAGTTAATTCATGTGTACCATGCAACTTTTGTTATAATCTGGTTCAAAAAATTTACTTTGCTATCCATACTTCCTATAACAAATCTACTAAAAAATTACTGTAGTTTGGTCATGCTCATTACTATTTACAGTACTCAGTATATTCTAGTACGACTTGCATTTTCCATTTAGTCTGACAAAGTCATTGACATAGTCTGGAATGAAGTACCCTATCAAAACTATATGCATTCCATACAAAAGCATGATGTTACTGACTAAATAATGTACATGCATATAAACAGTCAATCTGAACACATATGCCCCTGTAGTGTTGCTATCCTTACGTCCATATTCTATTTATAGCATAAAAGATCCTCCATTTTTCCTCAACCAATTCAATCCAACTACATTCATGCATCAAATAATTCAGTTTGTTAGTCCAACCATGTTGCTATGCTTACCTCCATTGTTATTTATTCATGTGTACCAAGCAAAGTTTTCCATTCTTATCAAAACACTTGTCTTCCTATATCTGCTGATTATAATTTTTCTATTCATCCATTTAATAAACTACCACCCGTTTCTGGTCATTTTCATTGATTTTTACAATGATCTTATGTTTCAGTTCATTATGCATTTCTATGTAGGCTAACGAATTCATTGACATAGACCTGAATGAAGACGTCAATGAAAACTCCATTGTGTACCAGTTTTCTATGCTTACCTCCATTTATTATTCATTCATGTGTACCAAGAAAAGTTTATCATTCTTATTAAAACATTTGTATTCCTATATCTACTGCTTATAATTTTGCTATTCATCCCTTTAATAAACTACCACCCGTTTCTGGTCATTCTCAATGATTTTTACAATGATGTTTCAGTTCATTATGCATTTTCCATGTAGGCTAACGAATTCATTGACATAGACCTGAATGAAGACGTCAATGAAAACTATACTCATGCAACTAAAAAGTCTGATGTTATTGAGATCGATGATGATGACGTGTTACCACAAATAGCTCCTGGCCATTCAGCGACAACCCAATCAGAAGTAGGAACATCATATTATGTTCATGTTCTAATTACCCCATCAGAAGTTGGGGTGCCTTTGGTTGGAACTATATTCAGTTCAACTAACAAAGCAAGACACTTCTATGAGCTATATGTTGATGCAGCCGGCTTTGGTATTAAAACATCCCATTCTTCCAAGGAACGAAATGACAAATCAACTGCAAGGATCACATATACGTGTGTCAAGGGAGGTAGGCCACCAAACAAATGCAAGGATACATTATACAGATACAAATCGACTACATCAATAGCATGCCCCAGCCATATTAAGTTGAAACACACTTTCTCAAGTGAATTTCAGATCTCACACGTAAAACTTAGCCACAATCACCCAATGTTGCAGAAAAATATGATGAGATTATTATCATTCAAGAGGCAAATACCATTTGACATACAGAGGTGAATTGACTTTAACGATGCAGTTGGCATTGGAGCAGCCAAAATAATGACTTCTTTAGTAATCGAAGCTGGAGGTTATGATGGTCTTACATTCACACAGAAGGACCTCAACAACCATCTTCGTAATTTGAGGAAGCTACGTCGAGGTGAAGCTGATGCCCATTCAATACAATCATACTTTATATAGATGCAAAAGAATGACCTAGAATTCTTCTAGTGTTAGACTTGAACGATGACGGTGTTCTCATAAATGTGTTTTGGGCTGACGCAAGATCTTGAATGGCATACAAATACTTTGGAGATGTTGTTACCTTTGATACAACATATCTGACAAATAGATACAAAATGTCTTTCGCACCATTTGTCGGCGTTAACCATCATGGTCAGTCTACACTATTGGGGTGTGGGTTACTATGTGAAGAAACAACATAGAACTATGTATGGCTCTTTCAAACGTGGCTGCAATGCATGGGTAACGAATCATTGGAAATTTGTTTCATTGCATAATGTTCTTCCAAATATGATGTTACTGCAATTACTGCTGAATATACTTTGTTACTACAACTGCTATTGTTGCTTGTTCATTTACATGTAGTTCAATGTTTTTACATCAATTGTTTTTTATATTCAGCCATATGTGACCCAGTCTAGGTATATTATGATGAGTTCTATTAATACTTCATAATACAGTCTGTAACACATAATGTTATATGTTGTTTTGTAATGCAAATTTTCACAAATGTATCATGCTTCTACAACCCATGATTCTGAGTGGAACTGGAATGTACAACATTTCTTGTAACTCATTAACCAACTCACATGCTGACAAGAACCCCGCCTAAGGGGATTTTATCTGACCAAGCTCAGTCAATAATTAACAAGATACATGAAGTGTTTCGTGATGTGAGGCACCAATTATGTCTATGGCACATAATGAGAAAATTACCAGACAAATTGGGGAAAAATTCCATTACATCGAATCTGATCAGGAATGCAGTATATGAGAGTTCATCAATTGATGCTTTTGAACAGAACTGGGCAGCTGTAATACAGACTTGTAAAGTAACCCAAGATGGTTGGCTGGTAGGAATGTATCAAATACGCCATATGTGGGTACCTGCATACGTTGACGATTTCTTTTGGGCAGATATGACAACAACCTAGCATATTGAGCCAATTAATTCATTCTTCGATCATTACGTTAACTCAAAGGCATCTTTGAAATATTTTTTTAATAAATACCAACTTGCACAAGAAGCGAGGATCGAGATAGAGAAGAAAGTCGATTATGATGACTTGGATAAGCTTGTTCAGTTAAGGACTGAGTTTCAGATTGAAATTGATGCAAGATTGGTGTACACTCAAAGCATATTCAAGAAGTTTCAAATCAAACTACAATGCATGATGTATTCCAACACCATGCTATTGAACAAGGTAGACATGTTATCTACCTTTTGCATAAAGGAACAATGTAGGGTGTGCTTAACAGATGTCAAAACTCTATATTATTTAAAAACCAGTTCATTGTCACGCATGACTCTGTCCAAGACAAACTCTTATGCAACTATCATGTGTTTGAATGTAAAGGTATAATGTATCGACACTCATTGTGCATCCTTACTCACAACTACAGGATAGACAAACTGCCAATGCAGTACGTGCTGGATAGATGGAGGAAGAACATTAAATAGGATTATGGAAACAACTCAAAAACCATACAGCTATGTACAAAATCATTTGAGAGAGCTGATGCAATTTCAAACATTTCTCAATGTTTCATTGAAATGTCACAGGTTTTTGATAAGCAGTATGAGTTTGTTAAGCGTGCACTAAACACAACAATGCAGACATGTAAAAAGGCACAAATGTTAGAAACCAACATGAACTTATTGCAGCTGATTTCATTCCATCGTTCTTGCATATAACTATTTATTAGATTTAAAATTTATTCACATTAATTTTAATTTAATGACTTACACTATATTGTACTGAAAGCAAAACTCTACCTTCTAACCGTAGGTAGAAAAGCACAAATTAATAGATCTTCCTGCAATTAAGGATCTCGTCACGACCAAGAAGGTTGGAAGGCCACTATCTTTGCAGAAACAGGGCTAGAAGGAAATGAATTAAAAAAAATAGCACACCTACAAAGTCAAGTAAGAAGAAACCCAGTCAACCAGCCACTATGGAACAACCATTCATAGTACCCCAATTCCCAACAAATCAACCTCAAATGTGGACACCACACAACATCATGAATGATATATCCAAGTCTGCAAACATAGGTTACAACATGAATGATATCTGCAACTCTACAAATATAGGATATAGTAATTGTATGCCTACTGAACACATCATTGGCCAAAGATACATCACGTCATCTCCTACAACACAATGTCAATACATGCAGTCTAAAATGGGCACCTACCAAAGAAGAATTGATGCAGCTTCAAACACAGCAACCCTTGGCCACAAGCAATATCAATCTGTTCCCTCTAGCTCGAGCATCGGACAAACTTTCAGCACACCATCTCCTCTTATTGTAGAATGGTTAAGATACACTATCCATGGAGATTAGCTTTTGATTTATACTAGTTTGAAAACACACACATGCATATTTTTTGTAGTGCAATGGTTTAAGCCACACATACGATTGGTCAGTCATGTGTACCTGTAAATATTGGTCTAGTATGTAATCAATAATGGTGAAATATATGTAAGTTTTTATGGTCAGCAGAAGTTATCTGGGCCAATGACACATGCTCAATCCCACTATACCAAACAAGTGTTATTACAACTGACAATAATATGTTGCTGGCGTGTTGCATAGTACATGGTCTGATAGTGTGCGAAATGGGTTATCCTACATGGTCTGACACGGACTTGCATAAACTACAGTCCGCCTTGCAAGACATGAAATTTCAACAAATAAATACCTTACTTTAATTGTCTTCCATTAGGTAAATCACATAATGGAAGGGTCAGTGGCTTATTTATTTTAGGTAGGCATAGTGTAGGTTTTCTAAAATCAATGTAGTTTTGTATGTTCATAGGTTTATAAAGCTGGTGTACCAAGATTAAAATATCATGTACTGTTGTTATCTATATTTAAAATGAGCATGCAGTATTGTTTGTAGATACAATTACATCTTAGTACCCTAAACTAGAAATGTGGGGTTGGGGAACTCATGCTGCTTGCACCAAAAATGGCCACAAACATATGGGTTTGTTTTTCCTTACTTGCTTTTGTGCTACCTATTATAATGTGAAAGTTATTGTAGATACAATTACAACTTTCGACACAAACTCAATTCGAACATAACACAGAAACCTCGTTAACATACACACACACACCAGTTACTACCATTTAACATTCCACACTCCAACTTTGCTACATCCATCCAATCCTAGTATACCACAAAAGTCTTGTTACAATTGAGACCCTTATAATGGTGACGACCTGCAATTTACACACGATTTTGTTACAGCCAGTTCATTTTTTCCCATTAAGCAAGTCTGCATCACTGCCTTTTCCCCACCAGTGGTTATTCTACATGGTCTGATACGGACCTACACAAGACTCAAACCACTTTACAACACATGAAATATCACCAAATAATTACCTTACTTTACTTGCTTGCAATAAGGTAAATGACATGTTGTAAGGGTATGTGCCTTATTGTTCTTGTTTCGAACAAATCTAGTTTTTCTATAATCATTGCAGGTCTATGTCTTAATCGCATTTTAGAGCTGCTAAAAGAAGAGTGGAAGGTTCTGCCGTGTTGTAATATACATTTAAACTAAATGGGAAGTAGTGTATGCAGAGGCATAATTACTTGTTGAAGATGAATGTAGAAGTGCTTCGTCGGGGTAACACTGGTACAAGTTACTTAAGTGCATACATAGCATGAAGTCCTTGTTAACATACATACTCATCAGTTATTGACATTTGTTGTTCTCATTCAACCATGTTACATCAGACCAAATTCCCCATCCCACCAAATTGTTTACTTGTCCCTTTGCAGCATCATAAGCTCATCATGTTCTGTTATTGCCTGGCATATCTCGTTACAGACATAAATTCATTTTGTTAGTAAATTGCTAGTTGGTACATCATGCTTCTGTTATGGCATTGCATATAAAAAATTTGGCTGTGCCATGAACAATGGATTGGGTGGATTCGTGATCTTAATGAATTTGATTGGATTGGTTGCGGAGGAAGATGAAATCGAACTCCTTCTTAACATACACAATCCACAGTTATTGCAATTTTTTGTCTTCAAACATTTTTGTTACTGAAATCCATGTACCTGTTTCACCAAATTGTCCACCTATTTCTTGTTGTTACATGACGCACATACACGTACTGCCTGTTGTTAATTGATGCAAGAATATATATGGATTGGTGGGTATACACCATACAACATCTGATAAGGCATATATGAAAGTGAACACACAAAAAGTACATTGACACTTCCAACCATCTACTACTATACACTCAACATACTCCTGAGCATTCTCTAAAACACAACAACACAGTCATTTATGAATCCCATTGCTTTTTCTTGAACATTCTAAAAAATATAGCTGATAAGGCATATATGATAGTGAACACACAACAAGTACATTGACACTTCCAGCCATCTACTACTACACGCTCAACATACTCCTGAGCATTCTCTAAAACACAACAACACAGTCATTTATGAATCCCATTGTTTTTTCTTGAACATTTTAAAAAATATAACTGATAGTACCTTAGTATGCTACAAAATATAATTGTCTATAGCCACTGTGATGTTTCTTGACAATATACATTTATACAGACCACACTTAAAATGCCAGAAAAGCATGTCATCCCCAGATCCAGTTACTAGTTACAATACATGCACCTAACAGTGCACCAAAGCCTTCAGACATCATATACATATAACATCCCCATGCAATCAAGATAATTTTGTCAGAATACCTTAAATACCATTTCTACAAAAAACACATACAAAATTCAACACATCCCTTTCAGTACGTTCCTTCATTGACATACTCCTTCATTTGTAGTATAAGTACATCATTGTTGCCACGTAGGTGATGTACTGGTTCCTTGTATGACTCTTCTATCCTCTGCCCTTCACATATGTATTCCATCCACCGCATAACATACACACCGCAATCATTTGTTTCTGTAGGTTGTTGCACTGCCTTGTTATTGAACAAGATCTTCCAGCCATATTCAGAGACACTGCTTATCTTACTGACGAGGCTTTTAATAGTCATTGTCTGTAACAAACCACAATCACAAAAAGTATGTAAAAGTAAATAATACAACTTTCCTCATAATAGGACCAGCAACACTTATACTTACCAATGTAACTGCATCGATATCGTATGTATGGCTCATATTTGGCTTGTTATATCTCCTCACTGGTCGTAAGCTATTGTAGTGAAGTATCTTCATGTATTCATGTGACGCACTAGCAAGTGCTAGTGCTGCAAGCTAAGAATTGGAAGAAGTATTACATTTGTCTTCTTTATCTCTTCCCTTTTCTCATAACAATATTTGTGCATCAAGGGGGCATTCCTTATTTTAATTGTGTGTGTCATGCAGGTGTTGAAAATAAACACCCTCCTTCCCCATTTGTTGGCATACTCTTTTCACATGACTTCACTCCAACCTTCAATTATCTATTTTTGTCAAAACGGGCAGCAACATCGTTTATTGTTGGAAACACAGTCGTTAGTAAAAGCATTCAAACCAAATCTATATTTCCATTTTTAGCTTTACTTTAATCAATCATCTCTCTACAAATTGAATTGTACTCACAATTTAGTATGATACATGTAATCACGTATGTATCTACATAATACATGTAGCTAACATTTCAACACACACAAATAACATACTATTTAGAACTATTACAACATACCCTTTTGAACGTCACACATAACTACAAATCCACCCCACCCAAACATGTATTGTCATAAAATAGACACAAACGCACACAACTATCACACACTAACACAAGTATGTGCAATCCTAGGAACCTTAAGTGCTAGCAACATGTTCAATTTGTGTTTAATGTGTATACCATACGTTGAACACAAGCATTAATAACAAACTTCAAGTCAATTAATAACAAACTACAATTCAATTAATAACAAATAGTCCATTAATAACAAACTTCAATTCTATTAATTCAAGTGTACCAAGCAATTTTTGTTACAAAGCTGTTCGAAACATTTACTTTTCTATCATACTGCCTATACTTTTTCTCTACTTACATCTATTTGTTATTCATCCCTTTAATAAACTACCACCTGTTTCTTGTCATGCTCATTGATTTTTACAATGATCGTATATTTCAGTTCATTATGCATTTTTCATGTAGGCTAACAAATTCATTGACATAGACCTGAATGAAGACGTTAATCAAAACTATACTCATGCAACTAAAAAGTCTGATGTTAAGGAAAAATATTAAAGACAGTATTTACTTTTTAAAATAATGCTTAATGATTACAAATAAATTCTATTACATCACGAACTGCAACTAAAATTTGCATAAAATGGTTTCTATTATTTTAGATTTGTTATGATACACATATCGTAGGTGCTAATGGAGATCGTGCAATGGATGGTTTGGATGTTGGCACAACAGCTCAGCAGAAAGCAAATTTGACAGGCGTGGGGGAGGTATACATAGATGGTTATATTATTTATTACATTCTTCAATATTATATAACGATTAATTGAACACATTATGTGTAATCTGGTGTAGGGAGAATTTGCTGATGGTGATTGCCCAAGAATAACAATCCCCCGACTTGTGAAGACAACACCTGCAAGAAAACCTACAACAAGGAATGACACCAGTGGTGTTGTAGGCAATGATGGTGTCTGTGGCTGAGTAAGTCAGCTGTGTATACCAATGTTCTGAGATTTTTTTAAATCTTAGGGTCTGACTGGTTTGATGTAACTGTAATTTCTCAGAAAGTTATTTTCCTGGAAATGAAACTGAGTTCCTGAAAAATGAATTCCAGATAAATGGTTTAAACCATGAGTTTTCATAAAAATTGATTTCCATTTTATTGGTTTGTTGTAATAGGAGATGTGAAATATGGAAATAAAATGTGCTCTATACTACATACTGTAGTGACGAATTCATTACAAAGATCAAATCATCAAAGTTTAGATCATTTATAACTAAGATAATGCCTCGACATCCAATTTAAGCATTCAATTAAACTTTATACAAATAAAGTTTAAAAAATTTATTCAAGAATATCTTGCGTCAATCATGAAGTGGATCAGCTGGAATTCATTCTCCAGAATAAACAAATCAAAGTTCTTTATAAGCTCTTCAAGCCTTCGTCATCATCGGGTACTGGATGAATAGAATAATGAAATCAATAACTAATATTGAACAAATTCCGTCCATGTTTTGCCACCGCAAGAAGATAAATCAAAAGATATTAGAACCCTCCATCAATCGAGCTTGTACTGAAATCGAATGGTCTACGCACAAGTTATCCGGTGAATGATCTGGCATAGGTCATAGTAGAAAGTTCTTTTCATGGGCAGAGAGAATATGCTATTCGAGAAGTTGTTGGACAAACATGAAAGGGCATTCTGGATTCCAGTAGAATGCTCGACAAGACTGTGAAGCCATGGAAGCGTCGTGACTGTTGGTCTTCTCTGGGGAGTTGTGCCATCGATTTGCCATTAGAAACGAGGAAGGAGCGGAGCAGATGTGCAGAACTTGTTTTCGGACTGATTTCTTGCGGAACCCATTTTACGGAAGTGTATATATATGGAAGGGAGTTTGGGGAAAATTAGGGAAGTCAAAATTGGAAATTTCAACAAACCAGTCAAGTAAAATTGGAAAAGAAACTCCAGTTCCAATGTTTTTGGGACAAAATATATCGAACCAGTCAGACCCTTATCATCATTTGGTTTATTTTATTCATTGGTTTGAATTCATTAGGAGTTGGTGGTTGTTGCTGGAAAAGTTGGGTATGTCACATCACCCCCGTGTAAGGGCGCAGGTTTGACACAAGTACCTCGAAAAACTGTGAACACAAAGGAGCGTGACAAATCGACTAGTGGGTGCAAAGATGTATTTATACAATCGATGTCATCAAGGAAGTGTTTTTAGGAAATAACGGCATATGAAACAGTAACAAACAAATATATATGTTCTGTAGATGGAAGATTGGTGGAAGAAGACCGACATTGAGGATGACCTTGACAAGACTCAGAGTGAAATGAGCACACAGACCTTAGTCAACTTGTCTGTAACAAAGAAGGGAAATGCAAAGGCTGTGGCAAAATAGGAATGGCTTGTCGTGGAAGGAATAAAGGTCGATGTAAGTGTGTGCCTCAATTTGATAAGTGTACTCTACTCATATTCGCTAGCCTACACATGACAACTCCGCCTTAGAAATGTATATGCTTATGTTTTATTATTTCATGGTAGAACCCTATAAAAGACATGGTTGAGAAGATTATGTGCGAGGGTAGCAATGAGAATCCATCGAAGCAGGTCAAGAAAATGGTAACCAAATGTAACAACCCGAGTTCTTTGGTTAGGAGGGTCAATGGTGAGCATCGAGAGCGTAAGGTGAAGCTAATGTCTCCTGCCAAAAAGAATGAGATCGTTGAGATGTCAAACTGAGATGATGCTACAGTCAGTTTCACCAGCAAACGATATGTATTGTTACTCAAGAAGGTACGGAAAAGCACAAATTTGTAATTTGAATATGTCCTTTTAGATATGTAGCAAGCATATTTAGTGACGGTTTGTTATTTTACAACTTACTAGCAATGACAAGTGTGCGGATAATATTATTTTCAAGTCGGAGAATGCATGTATCGTGCGGCAAGATTTTAGAGATTTGTTGAAAATGAGGGATAACATCACAAATCAGGTACGTCGGCAAATTAAATGGCATGACAATTTATTCCAGTAAGGCGAAGAACTCGTCGACAAAGTTCGGGGTGTCCGCCCGACCATCAGTCATTTGCATCGGTCTTGGGGTTTCATAACCAGGCTGACAATGTTTAGTTAAACGTTACATAAACAAAGAAAATATAGCATCTACCGAAATGTTATTTGTTTAGTGTGATACACACTTCACATGTCTTTTTAGTGGCAGATCTTGTTACCGAACGCCTGCCAACACCTTCGATCACCTGTAGGCACTATGTTGTTTATGTAACACATACTCATACTATTATATGCTTGACAACTTCTATGCTAATAACATTATTGAAAATATATTTAAATTTTTGCCAGTCATCTCATATACACCACATTCGGAACACTACTACAACCATACGAGCAATACATTCTAATTAGCGACCACAGGCAGTACAAACCTTAGCTTGAGTAACATCAGCATCAACATCCAATCCGTGTTCAGCCTCCAATACATCATTGTCCTTAATCGGTGTGTCGTATTGTATCTTCATTTTTACATAAGGACAACACAAGCCACAATGTCAATGTTCCAAATAAACATATTGGAAATTACCATGTTTCACTCATCGTCTTTGCGATACTCCATCTCCTCTTACACGGCGGTGTTTCCTTACTAGTACCGCTGCAACCAAAACCATGGGGGTTGCCATTGCCAAGAGATCCTTTATAGATTATCATAACACAGTCTTCTTACCACGTCCATAATATATCAAACGGCAAACATTAAGTATATATCGTTCACCATAGTTGTACCTTTTTCTGTGCAGATCTTGTCAGAGTGCCAACGGAATCATCTCCCTGAAACAAAATCATGCATTATATTAGATACAATGAAATTGTACACTTATCATAGTTAACCGTGGTTAACTAATTGCACAAACAACGTAAACAAATATTGTGACATACAAGATTAGATATAACTAATTTATCAAATTCCACTAATGACTAAACCAATACGTACACTCTTGGTGCTTATGTGCACTGCTTGATTTTTAACATCGCCAGGTGCGGTTGTCAAATTCTTGCGCAGACAGAGCTATAGTCTTTTTCGTGTGTTACTTACAACTGATTCACTACCAGATCCCGCGACCTACTGCTCCGTCTATACTAACGACATCCCTCTTTTCTGTGCCACGAGGACCCTGATTAAAATCAGTGTGGCAATGTAAGTGTATGCAATAACTATCTACGCCATGCTACCGAACAAACAGCATCTGTTAAACGATAGCTGCAGTGTTAGGCCGTTATTTTGTTGTTTAATTCTTTTTTGCCCGGTGTAACCCGTGCTTATACACCACATATGCGGCATAAAATGTCCCACCCTGCAATTTACCGTTGGTCTGTTTGGCAGCTGTGTCTGTTTTTTATTGCCCGTTGATTAAACCAAAGTGGCAGGATACGCAAGTCTCAAATCTACTCGACACGTGGGTGAACATCAGCGGTAGTTTATCTGTATATAGTTTATCAAGGGCAGATATGGACATCGCTTTGGCATCTATGTGGTCAGAATGGAATCTCAGGAACTCATATGTTTTTGGTGATCGGACCAAAGAGTACAGAGTCCTTATTTAGCAAGCATTGGCGTTGATAGATGACTACTGTAACGCAAACGTTAAAGGGGAGGGCTCTACAGCGGCGGCAAAGTCAGCAATCAAGGACAGATGGTCCACTGCAGCGCTCGGCAACATTAAAATGAACACTGACGTCTCCTTCACGCGCGATGGGGGCATAGGCATCGGAGCAATCTTCAGAGATGGTCGAGGTGCACCGCGCTAGCAATTATGGCTGAGGCAAGACCAGGTACAGTAAGTCCCTTAACTGGTGAAGCTCTAGCAGTCCTGGTCGGGCTAAAAAAGGCTAAGGAATGGGGCTGGGACAGTATTGAAGTGGAGTCAGATTCGAAGGAACTCATCCAGACTCTAACCGGCAGGAACCAACGAAGAGACCATGTTGCTCTCCTCGCAGCAGATATCCTAGATGTAGCTAGTCAATTTGTGCTCATTTCTTTTAAGTATGTCAGCAGAACTTACAATAGTGTAGCACATACCATTGCTAAATTAGCTAGCAACGGTATATGTGAAACTTGCAGAGACGTGTCTGTTATCCCTATGGTCCCTGTTAACAGTGATTTGCAGAATTAATAGATTGATGTGGTACCTTCAAAAAAAGTACTTCCTGCATCTGATCCCATGACACAACTGGTTCTCTCGTATCCTTCAATTTTTCTTAAAATGTGATCACCGTATATAGGAAATAAGGTTACAAAAATAACTAAATGAAAAACAAAATTCAGTTCACAACCAACTCCTCCAAGTGAAAACTTGGTTCTTCTGTAATCGCATTATGTATTTTTTTTACGTCGTTGTTGTTTACTCCTTGGACCTTTTCACACGAAGCCAGCCAGCTCTTAGGACTAGACCTAGTGATGCGCGTCTGCGTTACAATATTAAACATTCAAACATACTAAATACAAGCGCCGAAACAGCTCGTCACCAACGCACAACAAGATATGCTTGTTACCTTGACAGGAGTTGCCAAATCAATTATCGGTACATCCATATAAATATTACCATCTTGCATATGATATTTAGTATAAGTGAAATTACTTTTTTTTTTAATACAATCAATATTAGCAGCTACATGATACTCATACCTTGTTCCTGGTCCGACCATTTTTTTTGTACATAACATTGTCAATTGCAACTACTTTTTCCTACAAAACAACAACAATACGCAAGCAGCACTATTTGTGAAATCAAATAAATGTGATACAGACGCACAGATACAAACACAGTCAGTTATTACCAAATCTTGTTGTTACAACATATCTAGTTAACTTATTGTAACCAACTATTTGTGAGTAGAGAAATATTACAAACGTTTCAGAAGGCAGTCTACTTACATTAACAATAGTTCCTTAGTTCTGATCAGCTACATCATTGGTTTTTTTCAACAATGGACATTATCTACATACAAAACAAGTATCACCGTACCTACATTATATCAACTGTAACATACTTAACCAAACTAAACATTGTATCAGACCATCCTTTATCACAAAAGATTGTTTCTGCCAATATAACAACATACCTCACAATTTATTCTTGCTTGTGGTTTACCAACATGTACTACACAACTTATATAATGTCAATTGAGACCATATCAGTAATCAATACTCATTTAATTTTGTTTTAATATTTATAAACAAATGAGAGGCAAAAACTGTAACAAATAAAAGGTTTCATTTTGAGTACCTCTTCGCCACATTCACCATTGTGTCTGCTTGTTGACAAATCCTCAGACATAGTTCGAGCAAGTGTTGGATCTGCTATTTGTCTGACCTCTAGCTCAAACGCAGTAACTCAATCTCACAAACCTTGACATGGTACACTTCCTTCAACGCCTTGTACTTTCTTTTCATCTTCACTAACTTCTTTTCGAGGCATGCAACCTCTTTTAGGTTCTCCTACCTCTCTTCTATCTTCTTCTTTAGCTTCAGATTCTTCAATTTCATCTTCGTCACCACAAGCTACAAAGATATAGTTACATGTTAGTCAGTTTTATCACAACAGTTGTACATGATCAAAATTACAGGAAACACTCATTGACGTAATGGAAAAAAATATGCTAATAATGTAAAAAAACAGGCTCATACTGCGTTACCTCTCCATCCAGCCCAGCACATTGTGACCCGCTGGCAGCAGACACCACCATCTTTCCCAAACTCATACCGCCTTTCAAGTAATCTGGAAATAATTTTGACTCGTCTAGAGTTTTGATAGACAAGCCATGAGCAACCAACCAAGAACTCATCATGTTAGTGTAGTCTCAGCAATTCGCTAAGGGTAATGCACCTGGTCCAGTTTTCTTACTGATCTGTATTATCATCATGTACCAAACCATCAAAATAAACAAACAACTCTTCGGATATATGCTATTCCTTTTACCCATTTCTTTCATGCCAACGTCCAATTAGGTAAACACAAAATCTACCCAATTGATTTTGCCTAGGTCAGAGAGAACGTCAACATATTCTCACAAATATCGGTGAATTCCAAAACCAGCATATGGGTACAGAAAGGTTTTCATCATTACGACTATCCATATCTTCACAAAGTCCTCTATGGACTTTTCATCCGTTTTAGTAGACAGCGACCTCAGCACATCCAATACTTTCATTATTTTGACATCACCTTTGAAATAGTCATTGTATATGTCAGCGTCATTATTTCTTTCTTCAATAGTTTCTCCTACATAAAGAACTAACTTTATGTACTGTTATACGCCTTAAACTATCCTAACGCAAGCTTGCTTAGGGATTTTTGGAGTCTGTGGGAATCCCCAGAATTTGACCAACTTGCTTTGTGTCAAATTGGACAAGGATGCCTCCAAGATTGAAACACTTCATCTTGCAATCATGGCTTTCTATCAACCACTTTATTAGAGAAATATTGAAGTTCTTAGGACAATTTAAAGAAATGAAATGTCCAAATGCAATCTCCTTAAGAAAATTCTTGTGTCGATCATTTGTCATAGCCAAAACCATGTTGAATTTCTAATAAGAGCAATGTGTGGTGAGCCCTTTCGCCTATTTTGTCGTACTATGTGATTCATCTTTGATGCCATCTGCAGACATCCTACTCAAATACACAGACAATATTCATATCAATAAAAAAATTAAACCCATTCTCATAGCATTATCCCAAATGTTATACCATATTATTAGCTTGTTACAGCACACTCTCACCATTTTATCCCAAATGTTACTTGTTACACAAAGCTCGCAGTCTATTCTAACCAATTACATGAACATTTACAAATTCAAAAATGTTGCCACAACAAACGATGTGATATTTATACGCATTTACCAACAATATTTATCACAACATAGCGTAGTGTACCCCATAGCATGACTTATCAAACTAACAATACAGCCTCATGAACGAATTCTATCATTGTTCTAATCAAAAATAAATTTTAAACAACAAACAATGTTATATAACAACATTACGTCTTCATTCAAGATTTATGTTGTCGCTTTAGCTATGAAATAGTTGTTATACCAATAAGATGTTGTTGTATAGCCACATTAACAACCACAAAAAATCAATATGTTGTTCTCTAGACCCATCACATATCACATGTGCATGTAATAACACTTTCCATGTATTATAACAAACCTCCACCGTCTCTGGCTGGCCCTAATTCACTACAGCTAAGCATTATATGTGCATAACTTGTAGCATGGTTTATGTTGTTATAACAACAAATTCATAGGCATCCTCAACTTGCATCTTGTTCACCAACAACATGTAGCAAAATATCCCATTGTTTTGTAACTAGACATATCACTTGCATCTTGTTCACCGACATATTTTTCATGTTGTTTAACGAAATATCCCAAAACAACATGTTGTTTTGTAACAATGTTCAGCATGTTGTACCCATCATGCCATAACAACTTCAGCATGTTGTACCAATCATGCCATAACAACTTCATCATCTTGTACCCATCATGCCATAACAAAAGCCATAACACACTCTTGTCTCTCACTATTGTTATAACTACACCTACATTGTTATAACAAATACAATACATTTTTCTTAATTGTAATAGTAAATCTAACACAATAGATGCATAACAGCATGTACTAAGTAATAACACGTAACTGTTGGTATTTTTTCCCTAAGAGACAATCATGGGATGATTGGTGGGATACATTAAGATTGATTTGATAAACATCAAAGGCAAGCTTCCAATTCATTCTGGTTCAGTCAGTTATGAGATAATGACATAACAGATTGAATGTCTAAAGAATTGTTTTACTCAATGACGTATGCTTTTAGGTTAAGGACCTAAATGATGAGATCATACAGATGTTAAGAGTATACATTTTTGTTATGTCCCTAGTCAGATGTCATTGTGGAAGGTCAACAATGACACACAAGACTAGATTGTCTGTTGGTTGATGACAGAATCTCATTAGTCATGATATAGTGATATCAAACTAAGCACATAGGTACTTGTTAGAGAACAAGTGTATCGGACAGACCCACCGTGAGAGTGACACATGGAACCATGACTTGGTAGTCACAGTCAACTCTCACAGTGATGGTGGTGAGTGTGATTCTTTGACCTAAAATCACTACACTCAACACATGTCGTTGGGTACACTTTGACATCATCAAACACAATCCTAAAATATAAACTTAAACGGTAATGATTGGGTGACTTTGACACATGGGGCTTTTGAGGGGTGAGTGATAGATATGGGATTTGTACCTCCTGAGGGAGTTTGATGTCCATGGCCACTTGATGAGTAGGACTGAGAAAGGCATGTGCATGCATGTGTGAATCAATATGTGATATTGATGTCACACATATCTCATCCAGTCTGCTCTGAAATCAAGGAAGTGAATGAATATTGAAAGGATGATTATTCCATGCCTTGAGCTCATTCGGGATATCATTGACAAAGGAATTATACATTCACTGTAACACCAATCACGGATTGTAGGATTAAAAGTTGTTCTCCAACTTTCCTTTTCACTTGGGTAGCACTGATGTGCGACTAGGCACCGCTCTTTGCTTGTGAAGTTATAAGTGTTATGGACTTTCACTGAATGGACTTGCAGGGTCACACACATAGGATTTAACCTAGAAGAGGAGTTTATTCATGAATGATGTTTAGATTGTTCACTAAATGTGTTTAGTAGTTAAATTAAACATTCAATCAATTGACTTGACTCAGAATCACCAAGTTCAAGTGTTGGACTAACTGATTTGGGTGTCAGATTGATTAAGAACTACATTGACTGATTTTTGCACAACATGGACTGCCAACCAACCGATTCAAACTATTGAACCGATCGGCTCAGGGTCAAGTGAGACGACCAGTTCAAGTGTTGAACCGATCGGTTCAGCTGGACCAAACGAGCCAGTTTGGGAAAGTTAGGTTGGTGAGAAAATATTTTCATTTCACTTGTACAATTCGATTGGGACAAGTATTGATCTTTGAATTAATTGGAAACGGAAAGAAGAAAGTCAATTGGGAACTACCCTGGGAAGTGAAACGACCGGTTCATGAATGAACCGATCAGTTTAGCTCCCTAAATGACCGGTTCATGAGATGAATCGATCGGTTCAGTCCCCAAACAATTGGTTCATTTGTGAAACGATCGGTTCACCTACCTGCAGTGTATCAATTCGTGGATATTCTGGACCCTTCTAATCCCACTTTAGTTCCGCATTGCCCAGGGCTGAGAACCCTGACCCTGACCCCTCTTATATATACAGGGGTACTAGGGGCTTCTCAAGAACAACTAAGAACATCAGTTTCTCTGCAAAGTTGTCATCTTTGGTTGTGGTAACCGAGAGAGCCCAAGAAAGTGCTACCCAACTAGAGAGGCACATCGAGGGAAAGACAACTGCAGGATGACAACTGGTGGCGGGAAAGCATGTCAGTGACTAGTACGCCGACAGAAGGCGACGACTCCTAGTGTCCTATAGGACAGGACGACTGGAGTTCCTGGTGGTCTGTGTGGACTACTACAGAGGCAGGAAATTTCTGCTGCTCGGAGGACAACTGTCAATCCATCAGTCCAGGTGTGACCAGGAGTTGCACAAATGCCGTCCAAGACTGGAGGTGAAGACCGTGCTAGCTGTGAGGTAACCTCACCGAGCAATCCTCGAGACAACTATTTTTGTTTCTGCTGCCATCTCTGCCTCCCCTAAAACCCAAAAGTGGTATCAGAGCCATGTCAACGTTCTATACTTTAGGATAATTGATATGATCGGTTTTTGGTTTGTTGCCTTTTATTTATTACATATGATGTGAATAGTTAATTGGCTTTATGCATGTCCAATATAGATCCACAAAATCCCTATATATACATATATGATATGGTTTATAAATGCATTCGATACGCGTCGCCCTTAAATGGTTTATGTGGTGATTGTAGTGTGATTGTGGCCATAAACCCTAAATCTGTGTGTGGTTGATTATTGTTACTTGCATCTCATTCTGCGCACTGATTCCCTACCTCCTATTCCTAATGTAACTCGAGATTATTTCCTACCTTTACTTCCCCCCGAATGTAACTCAGGGTTTCCCAATGCAAATGTAAATAGGATTAGTTTATATTTCTTGTTATGTCAAAGAATGGCGGACACCTGGAGGATCGAGATGATCGTCTCGGGTGTGAGACGATCGACTGGTGGACCAAGGCGGTTGGTTCCTAGAGCGAGACGAGCGGGTGGCAACTTGAGGAGATGCACGACGACCAATGAACCAATCGACTGGAGGCGTCAGTCGATCGACTGGTGGCACCCAACCGACCGGCCTGATGGCGAGCCGATCAATCATGGAGATGAGTTGATCAAACCCAGAATGGAAAAGCACATAGTTCATCATGTACAGGTTACATGTGATGTGGACCTAGATGACCGTGATTCCTCTTTTCTCAAGGAATCACATTAGGATGGTCATAATCATCGCTTTTTTTTGTTTCACATGTTTTCTGTGGGATATAGCATGTATATGATACGTACTATATATTGTGGTGATTGGATATGTATATATACCTATAAAACCAAATCCCTCAATAAATATTAAGTTTAAGATGCCTTCCAAATGCCAAACACATAAAAATCTTGATCGACCAAGTGTGGGCACGCCCTAGCATGGTGCACCATCTATCTCGTGGAAGCGTGAAGGATGGATATGTGGGTTTGCCCTAGCAGGGTGCATATTCATCGTGTTGGCTTTGGGTCAGACTTAACAAGGTGACCTAGATAGGATCTAGCACCTTGAGGCATGGTGGTGATCATGGAAAGAAGTTGTGCATGACATCTTTCAAGAGTTGCATATGATGCAATTGGAAAGAGTTGCCTACCTGGAAGATCTAAGTTGTGGGTGACAGCCCTAGTTGGTCCATGACTGAGAGGATTTTCGGATCTTGACCCACTAGAAGGTTGTACGCTGCAATATTCTAAATTGATGGTGAGGGTTGTCAATTTGAATCAAAATAGTGGGAGCGATAATTAATTAAAGTCCTAATTATATCGTAAAACTTTTTCAAATCAATCCAATAATTCAAAAATGAGTTTTGGACTAAATTGCAAATATTTCCTTTTTGTAGTAAAATGGCTGCAAACAATAATCAGTTTCTTTGCGATCAGTCCTTGAGACGGACAAACTAAATGGGAATAATTCCACAACTGGTTAGGACGTTGAGAAGTGTTCTCAGTTGAAGAGAAAAAGCTCTAAGTCCTAGTTATACCAGAACCAGATGGACTCGCTCCCACCACACCAAAGGCTGAAAGAGATTCTTACTAGAAGCATAACGAGGATGCCATTAATGTGGAGTGCTTGATGTTGTATTCTCTGAACTGTGAGTTGTAGAGATAACATGAGACATATGATGTCTCTAAGACACTGTCCTAGTATGTCATGACAGAAGGAGATCCAGTTGGTTCTCACACACTCAATGTGATTGGGTATGTGGAAAAACTGACTATACTGGGATTCCCTATGAGTCAAGAGTTGGCTACTGGTATGATACTACAAATGTTGTGAGAATCATATAGTTCATGATGAACTACAACATGAACAACTTTGACAAGCCATTGACAAAATTGTTGGACGTGTTGAGGACAGTAGAGGCATAGATGAAGAAAGACAAACCCTAATCTTTGATGTGATCAATGAAGGGTAAGTCTAAAAGGCAAGGTCAAGGGCAAAGAAAATAAGTGTTCTGATGCTAACCAGTAACCCAAACTGTCTTCAGCCTCAAGGCATATGGGAAGGGTGAACGAGGGAGGAGAAATTGCCCTCTATATCTGGAAGAACAAAAGAAGATGAAGGAGGAGATGGTGATCTCCACCTTAGGTATCAAGAAATAAACACTTCTTTATCTGAGGTATATGATACCAAGATGAAGATCTGACATATATGATATGTAAGATCTAAAAGGAAGTGATGGCCTTTGTGAAAGGACCAAGAAAGGAGTACTCATCATTGGAGCAAGTATTGCTACCATAGATAGGAGTACCTTTCAATTTATTTTAGCCTAAAGGGGACGAAATAGAGTTGAGAACTGTTATTTCAATTTGCCAATAGAAACACTTTATTGTTGCATCTTGTAGTGACAAGATGGCTATCAATATAGTTGATGTTTCAATTTCAAAGATATGATCTTTGTGACAATGCCTTTCTTTATCTTGTGGTACTTGGTATGCATAAGATAAAATGATACCTAAAAGTTATTGATAACTCAAACAATGAATTAGCATTATCATGAGAAATTCATCTCTAGTTTCCATGTTGATGGATAAGCTAGACTCTTTTGGTTGTGAACCATTAAGAGACATGAATATCTTGGACATGATGACAAGTCAATCTTCACTAAATGTAGTGGGAGAATGACTATCCTATTAGGTATAATACATATGATGTATTTACATATCTATTAGAATAAATGCTAATACTTTAAATGGTGTTTAGAGAAATACCAATATGAATATCTTAAAGTGTTCAAGAAGATCATTAATGAAGTACAAATTTGGTAAAAGTAATAATTCTTGATATGACCAATGAATGAGATACTTAAACCAAATGTTTGAGAACCTTATGAGTTATTATGATAGTGTATCATAGAGAACTCATGATTAAGGCATAGTGATGTCTAAATCAAAAGGGAGTCATACTCTAAGGAGTTAGAGGATGATTATCAAATAACTAAATTCTTCTTAATATAGAATACCTTACACTAATAAAGGATATTAAGAATCACAAAGTGTTGTGGGTTCTCAAATTCCTTAACATATACACCTCAAATATCTATATGATGAGTTGGTCATATGATGAGTCAACAGTGTAGATGATATTGAGGAACCAGATTTTGAGTTATGGTTTATGACCATAAGGTCCTAAATGACTTCCATGTGAACCATAAGGTATGACCTTAGTGGTAGCACCCGTTGGAATAAAATACATAAGTGTGAATGAGTCTTAAGCGTTCAGACACATGGATGACATTTTGAGAAGGATCATGCTTGTTGATTGCAACTTGATGACTAAGAGATTTGGCATACAGATACTAAAACCACATTCCTATGAGGAATAAGACAAGGATGTGTATGTGACACAACCTATAAGGTTTATGAATCCATTAATACAAATGAAGTCTATAAGTTACAATGGACTAATCAATGTGATTGATTGAGTACAAGAAACTCAGAGTTGGGATCTTTACTTGGATGATATGGTCAAAGGGTTTGACTGATATGACAAAGATAAAGAAGGGATTTGTGATTTAGTGGGAGTGTATTTGCATTTCACATGTTGATGAGGGATGAGATGTTCTAGAATGGAATCCTTTGTGGAAATTATCTTTAAGGAAGATAGAGACGTTTCCTATGTGATAGGATTAGAGACCTATAGAGATAGTTCTTGAAAACCTCTTGACCTGGAAGGAGAGAGCATATGTTGGCAATCTGTACTAAAGGGTTCAGTATACACAGATTCAATGGGAGAAAACTTGTCCATGTTACATGGAGTTAGTATCCCAGAGCCAAGTGTCCCAATTCTTATAAAGAATGGGAACACTAAGAATAGATATGCATCTATCATGTATGTAATCATCCCGTTATCTTGCATGTATGGACATAGAAAGAATAAAATGCATTTATCATCTTTTATGTAGGACATGACAATATGATATGCTCATCCTGATAACTTGTATGTGGGACATGACGAGTGGATGTCTGTCTAGTTCCAGTAAGGGTTACTGGGATACCATGAAAACTTGATAAGTACTTGAGAAGTACTAGTTTTTTAGAAATAAGGAAGGGTTCACTATAAAGAGTTACACTGATGCGAACTTCCAGAAAAGACAAAAAAATTATCGCAAAATATATATGGGATATATAAAAGTGAATGTGTGTTGAAAAATGGAAACATTCCAATAAAGCCATTTTAAAAGGAAATTTCGAGTATCTGTGTGTTGGAGAACAGTAGTGGATACTATATGGGTCTGGGAGTTCATAAAGATGAACTTATAGATATTCCGGTCATTGATGACAAGTAAGGAGTGCTTGGTCATGCAATGAGGCTAAATGTTAGCAAAGGAATATTGGATCGCATATTACGGCAACTCTATCTCATACATATGACATACAGTGAAGAGATGTGAGACATGTAATAATACCGACTTAGGCAAAGTGTTACCATAACTCACTATGTTATCACTAGAGCACAGTAACATGTGGGACATGTTTGGATATCACTAAGAATATGATTCAAGGGTGATTGGCTCGCAGTGCAAGTGGGAGTCTGTTGTCATGTATGCCTTGAGAGCTAATCATGGGATGATTGGTGGGATACATTAAGATTGAATTGATAAACATCAAAGGCAAGCTTCCAATTCATTTTGGTTCAGTCAGTTATGAGATAATGACATAATGGATTGAATGTCTAAAGAATTGTTTTACTCAATGATGTATGCTTTTAGGTTAAGGACCTAAATGATGAGATTATACGGATGTTAAGAGTATACATTCTTGTTATGTCCCTAGTCGGTTGTCATTGTGGAAGGTTGATAGACAACAATGACACACAAGACTAGATTGTGTGTTGGTTGATGACAAAATCTCATTAATCATGATATAGTGATATCAAACCAAGCACATAGGTACTTGTTAGAGAATAAGTGTATTGGACAGACCCACCGTGAGAGTGACACATGGAACCATGACTTGGTAGTCACAGTCAGCTCTCACATCGATGGTGGTGAGTGTGATTATTTGACCTGAAATCACTACACTCAGCACATGTCGTTGGGTACACTTTGACATCATCAAACACAGTCTTGAAATATAGACTTTTATAAAGGTGATGATTGGGTGACTTTGACACATGGGGCTTTTGAGGGGCGAGTGATAGATATGGGATTTGTCCCTCCTAAGGGAGTTGGATGTCCATGGCCACTTGATGAGTAGGATTGAGAAAGGCATGTGCATGCATGTGTGAATCAATATGTGATATTGATGTCACACATATCTCATCCAGTCTGCTCCAAAATCAAGGAAGTGAATGAACGTTGAAAGGTTGACTGTTCCATGCCTTGAGTTCATTCAGGATATCAGTGACAAAGGAATTATACATTCACTGTAACACCAATCATGGATTGTAGGATTGAAAGTTGTTCTCCAACTTTCCTTTTCACTTGGGTAGAACTGATGTGCGACTAGGCACCGCTCTTTGCTTGTGAAGTCATAAGTGTTATGGACTTTCACTGCCAATGTGAAATGGGCCTGTAGGGTCACACACATAGGATTTAACTTGGAAGAGGAGTTTATCCATGAAAGATGTTTAGATTGTTTACTAAATGTGTTTAGTAGTTTAATTAAATATTCAATCAATTGACTTGACTCAGAATCACCAAGTTCAAGTGTTGGACTAACTGATTTGGGTGTCAGGTTGATTAAGAACTGCATTGACTGATTTCTGCACAACATGGACTGCCAACCGACCGGTTCAAACTGTTGAACCGATTGGCTCAGGGTCAAGTGAGACGATCAGTTCAAGTGTTGAACCGATCGGTTCAGATGGACCAAACGAGCCAGTTTGGAAAAGTTAGCTTGGTGAGAAAATATTTTCGTTTCACTTGTACAATTCGATTGGGACAAGTATTGATCTTTGAATTAATTGGAAACAAAAAGAAGAAAGTCAATTGGGAACTGCCCTGAGAAGTGAAATGACCGGTTCATGAATGAATCGATCGATTCATCTCCCCAAATGACTGGTTCAGTCCCCAAACGATTGGTTCATTTGTGAAACGACCGATTCACCTACCGCGGTGTATCAATTCGTGGATATTCCGGACCCTTCTACTCCAGCTTTAGTCCCACATTGCCCGGGGCTAAGAAGTCTGACCCTGACCCCTCCTATATATGGAGGGGTACTGGGGGCTTCTCAAGAACAACTAAGAACATCAGTTGCTCTGCAAAGTTGTCCTCTCTGGTTGTGGTAACCGAGAGAGCCCAAGTAAGTGCTACCTGACTAGGGAGGCACAATGAGGAAAAGACAACTGCAGGATGACAACTGGTGGCGGGAGAGCACGTCGGTGACTAGTACGCCAACAAAAGGGGACAACTCCTTCCAGTGTCCTGTAGGACAGGATGACTGGAGTTCCCAGTTGTCCGTGTGGACTACTACAGAGGCGGGAGATTTCTTCCGCTCAGAGGATAGCTATCAATTCGTCAGTCCGGGTGCGACCAGGAGCTGCACAAACACCGTCCAAGACCAGAGGTGAAGATCGTGCTAGCCGTGAGGTAACGTCGTCGAGCAAGCCTCGGGACAAGGTACGCCTCTACAAACCATCCTTCCTACTGTATAGATGTTGACGAGATCTCTTTGGGTTCTAGGTTTGGGGAGAAAATTTTTATTTCTACTGCCATCTCTGCCTCCCCTAAAACCCAATAGTAACTGTAAATATTCGTTAGTGCTCCAACAAAGGCATGCTTAGTTAAATACCATGAATATGTACTCTAGAACATGATACTACAACTACACTAGAGCGGCACAATAATAACACATTATCTGTTTCCAACTTGTTACATCAAGATCCTGTTAAATATTCAAAAGGACATTGTAATCAGCAAAGCATCTAAGAAATTACAAGCCATAACAAAAAATGTGTTATTATAACAAACATCCTTCGCAAACATTTGGTCCTTACAACAAACCCAAGTAAGAAAAAATAACAACAAATACTTTTTGTCTAAGATAATACATATTGCATAGATGTAACACTAAGTTTGTTACCAATTAGTTGCCACAAGCATTACTAGCCACAACACCCTCAACCAGTTATCCACAAGCATTACTTGCCACAACAAAACAT
Organism: Alisma plantago-aquatica; assembly: GCA_963693085.1. Classification (NCBI taxonomy): domain Eukaryota; kingdom Viridiplantae; phylum Streptophyta; class Magnoliopsida; order Alismatales; family Alismataceae; genus Alisma; species Alisma plantago-aquatica. The sequence goes on from OY856411.1 coordinate 99,588,988, forward strand.
TTAGATATCCTGAATATGTTATGTAACACATTAAACTACAACTTACACTAAAGGTGCACAACAATCACAAACAATTTATTACCAAATTGTAACATCATGATCGTGTTATCCTTTTCAAGCATAAGCCATAACAACACTGTATTGTTTTACATTAATTTTTATAGATTGATACTCATGCTTAATCTATTGTGTATAACGCAGATAACTGATTATTTAACGTTTCACTGATTTACCATAACAAACAAGTGACGTTTTACATTAATTTCAAAAGATTTTTAGTCGTGTTGAATCTAGTGTAAGGCGGGACTATAGGTTATTAATGTGGAAACATTTTCGCCTATGCGTGTAACAAGCGTTTTCCGCAAACAAGATGCAAACATTCGATTTAACTTGATATTGTTGTTATTCTGTCCAAAGTGGGTAATGTACTACACTAGACGGCAGTTAAGAGATGGAGCAATAAGTACGATTTCACAAGCTCGACTGCTCTGAACCAAATCGCGCCCCTAAACCCTAGCCAAAACAAAACTGACTGGATAGAAACTCTCAAATACTTGTTAATAACACTTTCGTAACATGTATTGTGTCTCACCTTGCTAGTTGAGAGCCAAAATGACAACAAATTTCACCTCTTTCCCTGCCGGATTTTGTAAAGAAGATCGCTGCACCACCGCGCAGCAACAGGAGAACCCAACGGTCTGAGAAGGAGCTGGTGGTAGGGAGAAAAGCAGCCCCCTAGGAGTTGATTGGCCGGAGCACGATACCTTGGGAGGCGGAGAGCCAGAGGTGAACAACCGGAGGCGGAGTTGTCGAGGTTGCTTGCAAGAACTCTATGCCAATTTCTGTCTGGGGCGGAGAAGGGAGTGTTGGAGGGGACGATAAGTGAAACTGGTGGATGGAGTGAGGAGGAAGACTCATGTTTGAACGGGATTCAAACAAGAGAGAGGGTGACCAACGTGATGGCAGTGGAGAAGGTCGAACGTGTGTTGTCTCACGTCCATGAGCACGAGAGAAGTGAGGGGGACGTTTTTGTCCATATGTGGGAGGGGTATGGGTTCGGGTTGGAAAATAGTGTTGTATAGCAAAGCTCATAAAACAAAGGGTATACCAAAATAGTATGTTATTTTATTTGAATACTTGACTTGGATTCCATTTTAGGTTCTAAAAATGTGTCCACGCAGCAAATCTTATAATAAAATACAGAAGGCGCTCAGTGAGTTTAAAGTTCGGCTGGTCGATATGGAAATTCGCTTCAGTGATGATCGCTGTCTTTGTTTGAACAATATGAATAAGATCAATCTTAAGGTTTGCTGGAATATTAATGGATGTACATTCGTTAAACCTCCTAGGCCTTCGTGGTTATGGAGTTATAATGCTCCAAGAAGGTTTATTGTTTATGGCTAGAGAATCATGTTAGACGGGATAACTACCCAATATGTTCTGTAGAAATTTGGGTTATCTGTTGTCTCTTGATGTTTTCTGTACAAAATAAACTATGAAGATATCAAACGCCTTTTTTCATTTGATGTGAATACACTAAATACATCTCGATTAAGCCTGCTAGAGCTGGTGAGATTAGCGATATTCCTAGGCCTGTTGACGACTACTGCGGATACAGGAACAAGAAAAGCCATCTCATATGCCTCGTTTTTCATTATCACATCTAGCAAGAAAGAAAAGAGATTCTTTCATGGTAAAGATACCAATACTGATAGTGTTTGAAAGCTATTAAATTTGATATTAACAGCAAGTACAGTTAATTCTTTCTTATATGTCTTTGTACATGTAGCTTACTTCTTTCTATCTTTTTGCCTCCTGTACATCATTTTTTCCGGTCAAAACGTGTTTTCCCAAATGCAATTATAGGAAAACTCTTGCATATTTCTAAACCATTGATCAGGCAGCTGTTGATAGTCTGGTTTAAAAAACACCAGTTAGAACAACATGCTAAGTCCAAGGACCGGAACATCACCGCAAACAGGAGAAGCCATCATCCGGCAAAGACGTGCATCATCTTCCGCAAAATGCATGGCTAACAAATCTAAGGTTTAGCATAATTTGATTATAACCAATTAACCAAATGATTAATTTGATTTGATCAGTTTTACTTGGAAATTTTATTTAGTCTGACAAATTTAGTTGATTTATTTCACTTAATCAATTTAAAGATTAATATATTGGTTAAAAATATTTTGTGTTTGGTTAACAAAATTGACTTATTTATTACAGACTGTCTATAAAGAACTATCCAAGTCTATACATACATATACAGTTATGTTTTGAATTCAGTAAAACCTCAGTATTTATATCACAATCAACCTTAAGTGAGACTCTGTATCACTATATTAATGTGCGCTACTATAGTGATACTACTATTGATTAAAATTTAATTCAATTGATAGTGATATACATGTGCTTTTTGATTAACCAAATTAATCGACCGAAGCTTCACTATAAGCAAATTAACCGAGTTGATTTGGTTAGGTAAACAATAAATCAACGATTAACCAAACCGGATTGACCATTAATCAAAAATTAACTGAATGCTCACACCTAAGTGGAAGGAGTCCAACCACAATAATATGTATATCTTGTCTTAGCAAATGTATCATACCATGTCATGCGTGGAATCTCTGTCAAGATTTACAGCACACGGCAGCAGTCCCATCAATCGATGTAAGATAATAGCATTTCTCTGCTTCAGAAAAAGGAACTCACTGTCTGAAACAATGGGTCAGGTCTAATAATCAGAACATCGCCACGTTCCTGCAGAACGTTCCGAGTCCATCAACCGACAAAGACGTGTAGACTCCATCTTCCGCCCAATGCATATGGATTACGGAACCTGAACTCATCCTGTGTAATTAATTGCTGATACGTAGAACGGCTCAGTACCACCATGCAATGTGTTTTGGATCTACAAAACGTATCGTACCATGTGATGCATGGAACCTTTATAATTTTATAGGACACCGCAGTTTGTCCAATTTCATACACAATAACCTCTCTGCTTCAACAAAAGAGACTAACCCGGTCAGCGTTAGCGCAGCTGGTAAGGCACGGTGTCCCCCTCCGGGGGGAGCCAGGTTCGAACCACGCTGTGGAGCGCTGGATTTATCACCCGCCAGTTATCTAGGCTATGGCTGGAAAAAGGATGTGGGCTCTGCCTAAGGCAATGAAAAAACAAAAGAGACTCACACTGGGTTCTTATCCAAACAGCTGGCATTGAGAAGCTATGCGAGAAACCCCTTAACCAAATATAAGCCAACGCACGATGGATACGACTTTTATTTGTGACACGAGGAATATATTACAGAACACGCTGTGGAGCGCTGGATTTATCACCCGCCAGTTATCCAGGCTATGGCTGGAAAAAGGATGCGGGCTCTGCCTAAGGCAATGAAAAAACAAAAGAGACTCACACTGGGTTCTTATCCAAACAGCTGGCATTGAGAAGCTATGCGAGAAACCCCTTAACCAAATATAAGCCAACGCACGATGGATACGACTTTTATTTGTGGCTAACGCTTGCCGGTCAGTAATACAACTTATCCCAAAAACAGTCTTATAATTACACAATTGTTTGGGTAAGAGAACAAGGCATAACCTTGACACGAGGAATATATTACAGAACAAGCAGGTAAGTTTCACCCACAAAAAACATGCAATCAAACATCATTTACAGGTACTTGATGAGGAGCCAGATGACACAAACGAGGATTACAATGCCTACCACTGCCATTAACATGCCCAAGCAAGTGCATCCCCCACTAGTACGTTTGTTAAGAACAGCCAGTCTCTTTTGCACCCTCTGAAGAAATATAACCACAAAAAAACATACAGGTGTAAATGATTCAATCAGTAATTCAAGTTGAATCCCTTGTAACTAGGGGAAATGACATATTGCGTTATTAATAATGCACATAATTGCAGCTATTATGTTCTTACCCTTTTTTAACAAAAGCAAACACCAGAATTTAATGAATGGGCGCACGGTAGGTAGAGTAAACTATTATTTGCTCTGTACTGAATCTTAAGCAAATTATATATTCTTAATTAACAGCTGGAACTTGGAAATAAAGAATCCTCAGCATAAAATTTGTTGCCACTGGAGTAAATGGGTCATTTTTGTGTAGCCTCAAGGCCCTCCTGTATTCTTTTTTGCAAAATGGAACATTGAGGTTATGTTCAAATATCAACTTTTAGAGATGGTTTCAAGGAGAGCAAGTAGTAAAATTTTGTATTGACCGAGCAGATAGGGAGGGACAAAGAAATAGAACTGACTATTCCTAAAGCAAGACAGCATTACCAAATGATAAGAAAATATTATAAAAGTCACAACTGAAAACGGCTCCTTTTCTGGTGTATCTATACACCCCATGTCAGGGTATTGCCAGTCATTCCTCGAACGAAGATTTAGGTTCAGCCTCAACAAAAACAGAGCACATATGAAAGGAAGATAGGCGTACGTTGCTAGTTATTTGACCAAATATGTTATCCTTAAATATACCCCTACAAGGAAAAGGGGTTAAGTTAAAACATTATAAAACACAAAAAAAAATTTGTTTGGTTTTTCGCCTTTGTAAGATTTTCTTTGGGTGCTCATGGTAGGAGTATATTCTCTATACTATATTTTATTAGCACATTTGTGATAAGTATAAATTTCATATTGAGTGAAACAAATCATTTTGATTTTCCTACTTTGTGTAATTCTTTAATTATTGCTTACATAACAGTATTAGATTTCCATTACTCCTATATTAGCACTTATTCTTAATTAACACAACTGATATCATCGTTCTTTATTTTCAACATAATACACATGGCTGCACTGATTGAGTAGCAGCTGGAGAATCATGCAACACTTCTGTTTCCGTCTAAGGCAAAGAACCATCAAAGATGCTTCTCCTAAAGCAACTTCTCCATCCATTTAAATAACCACTCTGTTGGAGAATTGGACCGTTCCTTATAGACAGTTCATCTAGCACAAGACACCCCATTCCCTAATTCCTAAAGTTGAATCCCTGTCTTTACCACTCCCACTGTGCCTTTAGAATACTAATTCCTAATTTAATTCTTGCTTGCATTCTCATACATCCATTCCCACAATATCACTATATTAGCCTCAAGACTCTAGTGAACATATTATTTCCTTTATGGCTCAATTGTCACCTTTATGCAAAAAAGGCAGATAACCTGAATGTATAGTGTTCCATGGAACTTGTCAATATGTTGGACCTTGGCCATCAGATTTATTTTGTACTCCATTTACCCCCCCCCCCCCACCCACTTTGGTCTAGTGGTGTTTCCCCGTGCACTGTTGCTATATTTGAATAATGAAGCCCCAAGTATCAACTATTGAGGTTGGTAGTTGCTACAAAGCCTACAATTGATGTTAAACCAAATCAAGCATGTGGACTGACTGATTGCAGCCGCAGAGTCGGACTGAACCATTTAATAGCCAAACCTGCAACTTTTACACTATTCATTATAAGTAATCGAAGAGAGTTAGAAACAAAACACAAAATTAGGGAAATGTCTACTAAAGTGGGATGTGTTACTACAGCGGGGAATCTTGAGACTTGTGAGCAGAGAAAAAACCAAAATTCTGGGAAATCTGTAAAATTTATATACTAATTTGCTAGTAGAATACCATGTGCAGTGTGTTCCGGCACAGGCCTTTTTTTTTCTGTGTATGTGCGCGCGCCCACTCTGTCTTTTCGTGTACGCATTTAATCCGCTATCGTGCATGTATGAGTGTGTGAATGTTTCGGTTGAACCTATAAAGCTCTATATATTGTAGCATATAAATTTTAGGAGCCCTGTGGTTGCCTGCTTCTGACGCAAAAGATGTCAACCTCGATCTCAGTATCACGAGCCTTATTGAACACTATATTATCTAGATCATTACTACACATCATGAGTAATGATGCTCCATTAATTTTGTGCCAAAAAGTATTTTGTAACAACAAGAAACAAAAGATAATCATTACCCTGAGCCGTGAATCTGTTGTATCCACATGTTCGTCTAAGTCATCCTGTAGGGATCATGAGAATTGATGAGCAATGTATTCACATACATGGATGGAACCCAAGCAATGCTTAAAGTATTACACATATGAAACCACCATACAATGAGTCTAGTGTGAAGACCTAGCTCTTCATTCACCGCCAAAGCAATATGTTTAGTACTAAGTACGGTATCTTCTAACTTCTCAAGACCTTCATCTTGTTCTGTAGCAAGGAAGAAGATTAGCAAGAAAAGAAATAGATTTTCAAACTCACACGATAAATTAGTAAGCAGCATGCCTCTCATAATTTGTCTTTGAAGACCAACAATTCCTTGATTGTCTAGCCCTTCAGTTCTTTTTATCTCATCAACAGGTTGCTTACTTGACCCAAGTAAATTTTCTCTAGTTTTTCAAAGAAACTAAGAGTTAATGTCATTCATAGAAGAAAAGGACCTCATATGAAGGAGCTCCGCATTTCCTTACATTTTATCAAAATTCTATCCATTTATCTATAGATTTAAACACACCTGGTGGCAAAATTGGACATCTTCAGTGCCGACGCCATTTGGATTGCCCTAGATCTCAAGTTTACAAGCATCTCTTGCCTCTTGTTATATTCTTTTTCAGCTCTTCAAGAAAAGACATAAAGATCAGACTACTCCATTCATTGATAAATTTTCTTTAAAAAAAAAGTTCCAATGTGGAATCGCGAGCAACCATTATGCTCCAAGAACAAAAGTTACAGAAAATGCAACAGCAGTTCAGGCGTTAACATTTCATCATTAGCCCTTTACCTTTGAAGAATCTCTTAAAAGGAAGGAAGCGCGTAAGGAAAATTAGTAATTCGAGGTCATTTTGAGAAGGATTAAGTTCCCCAAACACTTATATTGAGAAGGTGTGTAACATCTCATCATTAGCCCTTTACCTTTGATGAATTTCTTAAAAGGAAGGAAGCTTGTACGGAAAAGTAGTAACTCAAAGTCATTTTGAGAAGGATTAAATTCCCCAAACACTTATCTTAGTACTACATATCAGTACCCAAGCACAGTTTAACGCACAATACATTAGTACCCTAAGACAAATGTTGCAATGCTGTATCTATAATACTACAATCACCAGTTTCAAGTGAGACTGGAAACCTTACTTAGGTTGTTTGGGAAGCTTGGACAAAGTGGATTCTAGCATATCAAGCTTTGTCATAAGAATTGTGATCTTTCGGCGTATTGCAGATGTGTGCCTTTGGGTCTCTGGGCCACTGGCAGGCAAGGAACCCCGCTCGGAAATCATAGAATTGATATCGTCTGCAAGCCTGGAAGCTTCATTTAACTCCCTTATCCAATTATCCATAGAGGATGCCATAACTGCAAAATGTAGATAAGAATTATTGTAGAATGTAAAAAGGCATTTATGAGCAAGAACCATGTTACAAGTTATGAAATAGCATTCCATACTGATTGGTTGGCAAAGTTATTGGCCAAAGGTGGCGGATGGTTCATTATGATCCCGTAGTGTTTTTATAACTAAACTTCTCATATGAACACTATTCCTTTTGCTGCAAATACTGTAGCTACTGTTATTAAGCTGCCAGAAAAAACTTTTGGGACTGCAAGTTACTACAATTTTGGAAGAGAAGGTGCATTTCCTTTTATAAAAAAAACCATGGGCTGCTGCCAGAAAAAAAAAGAAGCAAAAATCAAAGCCAAAAACAACTGACATATGAAAGACCAAGGTAGACATTACCTTGATCAACTCAACTACAAACTTGCAGGAAACTGGACAAACCTAATAGAGAAGCGATGAGTATTTCATAGGGAAAACTATGAACTCATCGGAAAGGCCCAATTAAGCACCTCAGACACAACCCACCTGTGAAGGTACCAACAGCCCATTCTTTGATTCAAACCTTCTTTCCAAGCAGCAGAATGATTTGTTAATTTGAGTGATCCCCAAAAAAATTAGAATTAATCTGAATATGAACATTTTCCATACCAGCAGCACACAGAACTAAAGCCAGTCCTGTTCATTCCACCTTTAGTAGGACAGTGGCCAGTGGGATAGACAAGCATCCACAAAGGAGTCCTCAAGACAGATTTCATATACATATATCTATACATATATATTATATATAATAAATTTGCATATACATATATATATATTATACATATTATACAATATATATATATATATATATAGAGAGAGAGAGAGAGAGAGTCATGCTAGAATAAACTCGAGTGTATTCGGAACAGAATACACTCAAGTAGTTTTCCATGATGCAATATTTTTTTTTTAAATCGAATCCGTTGATCTTCTTAAACATCATGTGAATAGCTCATATATAAAATTTGAGTCCATTTGGACATTTACAGGTCATGTTATGAAGACAACAAAAATTATACATTTCAAATTAGTTTCGTGCGTCGATTTTGTTGCCCTCAGATGAGTGACTTATACTCATCCAAATGAGCTCAAAATTTGCATGTAGCCTAATTATAGTATAACAATGAAGATCAATGGTTTACATTTTGCAAAAAAATAGTCTTGATATGCTATCACCACTTGAGCGTAGCGTGCGATCTGTACACTCGAGTGTATTCTAGCCTGACTCTCTCTCTCTCTCTCTCTCTCTCTCTCTCTCTCTATATATATATATATATATATATATATATATAGAGTCAGGCTAGAATACACTCGAGTGTATCCGGAGCGGAATACACTCAAGTAGTTTTTGATGATGCAATATTTTTTTTGAAAATCTAATCCGTTGATCTTCTTAAACATCTCGTGAACAACTCAAACGCAAAATTTGAGCACATTTGGATATGTATAGCTCATGTTATGATGACCGCAAAAATTATGCATTTCAAATTAGTTTTGCGCGTCGATTTTTTTGCCCTTGGATGAGTGACTTACACTCATACAAATGGGCTCAAAATTTTTATGTAGCCTAGTTATAGTATGACTGTGAAGATCAACGGTTTACATTTTGCAAAAAATAGTCTTGATATGCAAACACACTTGAGTGTATTCGTGCGATCCGTACACTCGAGTGTATTCTAGCCTGACTCTCTCTCTCTCTCTCTCTATATATATATATATATATATATATATATATATATAGAGAGAGAGAGAGAGAAAGAGTCAGGCTAGAATACACTCGAGTGTATTCGGAGCAGAATACACTCAAGTAGTTTTTCATGATGCAATATTTTTTTCAAAAATCTAATCCGTTTGATCATCTTAAACATGTTGTGAATAGTCCATACACAAAATTTGAGCACATTTAGACATTTATAGGTCATGTTATAAAGACCGCATACATTTCAAATTAGTTTCATGCGTCAATTTTGTTGCCGTTGGATGAGTAACTTACACTCATCCAAATGGGCTCAAAATTTGTATGTAGCCTAGTTATAGTATGACGGTGAAGATCAATGGTTTACATTTTGCGAAAAACAGTCTTGATATGCAAACACACTTGAGTGTATTCGTGTGATCTATACACTCGAGTGTATTCTAGCCTGACTCTCTCTCTCTCTCTCTCTATATATATATATATATATATATATATATAGAGAGAGAGAGAGAGAGAGAGAGAGAGAAAGAAAGAGAGAGAGAGAGTCAGGCTAGTGTACACTCGAGTGTACCGAAGGCACCGTACACCTCATTCATTTTTAAAGATGTAGTAACTTTTTGAAAAATCTAAACCGTTGATCTTCTTAAATATCTTAAGAACATACTATATAATAAATTTCAACTCATTTGGACACTTAATGGGTCGTGCATCTAAAGGAGACAAAAATCAAGCATTTCAAATTAGTTTTGTGCGTTGATTTTGTTGTCCTTGTACGAGTGGCTTACACTCATCCAAATGAGCTCAAATTTTGTGTGTGGCCTATTATTATTGTAACCACAAAGATCAATGGATTAGATTTTGGAAAAACATGGTCTAGATAGGCAAACACCATTGGGGTGTACAGCGTGATATGTACACTCAAGTGTACTCTCTCTCTCTCTCTCTCTCTCTATATATATATATATATATATATATATATATATATATATATATATAGAGAGAGAGAGAGAGAGAATCAGGCTAGAACACACTTGAATGTACAAATCGTGCCTTTCACTAAGTGCTATTCACATATCAAGACCGGCAATGTTCTGAAATGCGTTATGTGGTATGCGTTTGGTCAGGGTACCGCATAGAGTATAAGCGGAATGCGGGAGCATAAGCGGGGCATATGCGTTTTTGGATTTTTTTTAAATAAATTCTATATTTTATACATGTATATTTAATTAAAAAAAATATAATCATAATCATAAATTTCATACTATCTAGTTTTGTAGCCTAATAGCCCAAAATGTACCAATGGATCATTACATCATGGAAGAAGAAACACATTTTCCAATCAATAAGAAAAATCAATCAACAAAAGCCTAAGTTTATATAATGTACTAGAATATACAAGTAACAAAACACACTAACACATGCAGTTCGTAGCAGAACATTTATTGGATGAACACTATAAGAAAATTCACAGTAACAACACATGGTACTTCAAAGTAGAAATAGAAAAAGAACATCAAAAACAAAATCAAAACATCAAAATGATATGAAGAAATCAAGTCACTAATAAATAGAGAAGAAAAAGTCGTAGGGAATATAAATTACTCCCTAGGTAGCACACAAATTTGATACTTAGTAAAAGAAAATATCATATCCAATTAATATCTGCAATAGGTTCCCCTTTTATACAAGACAAAATTATAATTGTTGCAAGTGCAACATTTTCTAATCTTAGAGCAAAATAGAAGAGAGAAAAAACAGCAAAGGAAAGAGCATAATGAAACTTTAACAATTGTAAAATGTAATAAAATATTTTGCACCACTCATTCAAAATAGAATTATTTTCGAGGTAGCAAAATTTCAATATCTGATCTTAAACCAACTATATAGAAGTTGTCATTTAATTTGGTGGATTTTATTTGAGGTTTTTTATTTTACTTAAGTCACCAAATGAAATGCGGGGCCTAAGCGGCTGCATATGCGGACCGCAGGCCGCATATTCGGTCCATGCCCAAAAATAGCACTGCATAGCTATATGCGGAGCGGCTGAGGGCCGCATACGCATATGCGGCTGCATAAGCGGCCTCATGTGGGGCATATGAGAACACTTAGACCGGTCCTTCGAATCCAAACCGTTGATCTTCATTGTGGTAAATGTAGACTATGCGCTAAACTTGAGATCATTTGGATATGTGTAAAAGCCTCATTCAAGAACAAAAAATCGACGCACAAACTTTTTCAAATACTTCATGTTTGTTGCCTTTAGATGCATGACCAACAAGTGTCCGAATGAGCTCAAAATTTGTGGGTTAATCATACTTAAAAGATCAACGTTTGGAATTTAAAAAAATGACTGATGGTACAAATGACTAGAGTGTGTCCTGTCATCCGTACATGCCTCTCTCTCTCTCTCTCTCTCTCTCTATATATATATATATATATATATATATATAAAGATCCAGTGAGAAACATATCTTGGTGAGAGCATGAGAGGCATTTGAATAACACTCCAAAGAGACCAGATTTTCATAATCCAACCTTATAGATTTAAATTATATCTAAATATGTGTCTTCCTGCAAAATTTGATCATCATCCTATTTCTGTAGCATTCACAACATGATAACACTTTTCAATGCTCTAAATTGAATTTCAGGTTGACTGTTGGATGTAAAATATGTATATTGTACATATGGGCATGTAAAAAGTATCTGATTGTACTGATTTTTTGTGGGAAGGTAAATGATTTGATGTTTTTCCCATCTATATGGTTGGATTTAAAAAAAGGATATAATTATATATATATATATATATAGGGTAGCCATCCAGTGAGAATCATCCTACAGTGAGAGCATGAGAGGCATTTGAATAACTAAAAATTTATAGCTATTATTTAAAATTCAATTGTATAGATGGGAAGATAATCAATTCATTTAACTTCCCACAAAAGATCATTTCAACCAGATATTCTTTGCATGTCCATATGTACAATACAAACGTTTTACATCCAATGGTCAATCTGAAATTCAGTATAGAGCGTTGAAAAGTATTCTATCGTTGTGAATGCTACACAAATCCTATGATGATGAAATTTTGAATGAAGATAAATGTTAAGGTTTACCTTAAACCCATACGGTTGAATTATGAAAAGTTGATCACTGTGGAGAATTATTCAAATGCCTCTCATGCTCTCACCAAGATATGATTCTTACTGGATCGTTGTCCTATATATAGGGTAGCGATCCAGTGAGAAACATCCTACAGTCAGAGCATGAGAGGCATTTGAACAACTAATTTATAGCTATAATTTAAAATCCAATTGTATAGATAGGAAGAGAATCAATTATGTGGAAAATAATATTGTTGTATATTAAATTGATATTCTGATAGACGTACACACCTATCCTATACATAGGAGAAAGGGTGAAACCCGGAACATTTGGGACACAAGTTAGCTAGACGGGCCGAGAAACTAAAGCCCATTAACTAATTAATAACTACATAGGCTAATATACCTTCTAACACTTCCCCTCAAGCTGGAGCATGGGTGCAACACATGTCCAAGCTTGGAGTTACATGCCTCGATAAATCGATAAAAGAAATGATAAATGAAAGATAGAAATGTCAATCCCCATACAAAATTTGTTACTCCCCCTTAAACAATACTCCCCAACTATAAAATATGAAGCCTCTTGTCTTTTGAGTTGTATTTTGCAGGCTGAAAATCCTTGAGCTTTGGAGAAGGTCTTTGAAGTGCATCTGAAATGAAGAACATCTTATGAATGGAACCTGAACGCCAGATCAGAAACTCACCACCTCAAAGCAGACGATCATAAATACCATGACTACGCCATCTTCACTGGAGAGGAATGTGTGAGTGGAATAAGGGGCACGATCAACACATCCAACGTACTTAATGCGGCAAGAACGCGGATACACAATGTCGATGTAGCAGTATTGATGTCTTCAAATCGTCTGAGAAGTGTAGTCGACAGGAATCTGGCGCAGAAGATCACAAACGTGCGTAATGCGACATGAATACGAATTGGACGAGGTGTTGATGACGAGATACAAGTACCATAAAACTGGCGCATGAACTTGGAGGCTTGATGAGAATGAAGCAAGGAAAAGCCTAAGTAGATCACGTACAAGTGATGCCGAAACAACAGATGCAACTCAGAAAGATGTAATGAAATCACCTCGATGAAGACAAATCTGGATGAACCATAAACCTTGCAGTTATAGAATACGCAGGCTAGAAATTGTTGAGCTTCTGAGATGTCTGAAGAAGCGCCCATCTGAATGCAGCGAGGATGATCAACTATAACATCATTAACACCGAAGGGAAGGAGGAAACAAGAGGCCAAAATATGCGCAACATACTCTTGCCTTGACGTACATAATGTGGCACGAACGTGAGAAGCTCGGTGTCAATGTTGCAATGGAGATCTGTCAAAGCTGTTTGGAAGTGGAGAACAAATGTGTTGAACAATATGAAGCTCCTTATGAAGATAGCCTGGAATGTATATCATCTCTTCTCATCTCTCTTGATGTTCTCTCTCATACTCTCTCTCTCTCTTCTCATACTATTCCTCTCCTCTCTATCCCCCACACACCAAATACAACGAGAGTGAGTATATGGTGTGTAGAAAGGGACATATGACCCCTCGCACGTGGAAAGGGGATATACACATGATGGGTGGGAGGGTGGGAAAGAAATTGGTGGGATTGAGAGGAATTTCTGAAATTGAGATGTGTAGTATGTAGAGAATGGAAACCGATAACTGAAGAGAAGATGTTAAATGGGTCAATGTAAGATCCGAATAGAAAAATTATATGGATCAAATCTTCGACCAAAAATGAGATTTGTCCAGTCCCTAGATCGACAAATATGGGGGTGCAGGGGCAGAAACCTGACAAAATAATTTTAGAGGAGAAATTTTTGGAGGACGTCTTGAGCTGGGCGTTATTGCAGAGGCGGGGGTGATGCCATGGTGGAGGTTGCTAGTAGTGGTGTGCTTTGGCCAGGGACTAGCAATGGCGTTGGGGCAACAGCGGCAGAATGGAGCAGGAGTGGCTGGCAAGGCAGAAATGTGTAGCGGTCAGGAGAGGGCCAGCCAGAGAGAAGCATGGTAGATGGAGACGGCGGCTGCTGCTGCTGGGGACCGGCGGCAGCTGTTTGCTGACCGACGGCGACGCTGTTTGCTGCTGGCGGCGGTGGTGTTGCTATTGTTGGCCGACAGTCATCTTGCACGGGAGAGGGGCAGCGGCAGTGAAGGACAACATAGGGTGACGATGGTGGCTGATAGATTGGTTGTCTGGAAGGACAGCGGCGGCGGATGAATAGATTAGAGATAGCCAGGAAGGATGGAGTTAGCGTACGGAAAGAAAATTGGATCTTTAAGAAAGAGGAAGGAAGCCATGGAGGCCGGGAGGTACCTGGCAGGCGGTCAGCCTAAGCCATGGAAACGGTGGCAGCCACCCGTAGGCGGAGGCGCTCCCTCTTGGTTGCTCTCTCTAGGAGAGAGTTGGCAGCAACTAGATTTGTTGCTCGCGTGGAGAGGGAAGCAGTGGCGGCTAGGGTTCTCTCACTCTCTCTCCCAATCTGATACCATGTGGAAAAGAATTTTGTTGTATATTGAATTGATATTCTGATAGACGTACACCCCTATCCTATATATACGAGAAAGGGGGAAACCCTAAAGACTTGGGACACAAGTTAACTAGACGGGCCGAGACACTAAAGCCCATTAACTAATTAACCTATTAACTAAATAGGCTAATATATACCTTCTAAAAAATTCATTTAACTTCCCACAAAAAGACATTGCATACCAGATATTCTTTACCTATCCATATGTACAATACAAACGTTTTACATCCAATGGTCAATCTGAAATTTAGTATAGAGTGTCAAAAAGTATTCTATCGTTGTGAATGCTACAATAATCCTATGATGATGAAATTTTGAATGAAGATAAATATTAAGGTTTACCTCAAAACCATACGATATATATATATATATATATATATATATACACACACACACACACACACACAGATATGTGTGTGGATAGAAACATAGAGAGATAGAGATTGAGAGAGAGAGAGAGCAACATAGTCCATAAACTTTGAAGGTGAATAGTTGTCTCTTGGCGACTGTACAAAATTTACACAACCATGACCAAATCCCTAACTTTTGAATAATTATCCATGTTGCAAGTCGATTATGCTACACCAAAAAGCCAGCTGAAGAAAGTCGCTTGTGGTGAAAACAAGAGGATGACGTGTTTATCGATGATTGTGTGTCTTCGTCACTAAGGTTGGGTCACATGAAGTTGCAACCTCCTCTCACATAATATTCTATGACAGACCGGAAGATTAAGTGCTACAAATAGAGGATAGCTTCGCAAAAGGACAATCCTAGGAAAAGCATGGATCTTCCCTAACCATGAAGGGGCTTCCGCGGAGAGAGGACTATCGTGAAGATGAACGTCTAGGGTTGATTCTCCCCAGTGCTCTAATACCATGAAAGTTGTGATATTAGACAGAATCGGAGCTCTTCCATCCTACATTACCTCACCTGACATGGCCAACTAAACCATTAGACCCGCCACCTAGTAGGTCTAGCAGGTTAGGTGAGCCAAAAATCCTTAGGCAAGACCCAACTTTGACCCAATCAATCGAGTAGTTCAACCGCCAACATGATGACTCAAGTAGGTTTTCTTGATTTTATTTTTCCATCCCTATGGTCACGTGACTAATTTCATCACCCTCCACTCAACCCCAATATCCCATATATTTAAATAACTAATTATAAGTTATTTATAACCTTTATATCATTGTAAAACCATTGATTTGCTTGTTTAAGAATGGAAGCTTAATTTGGTACATTTGGTGTTTCATAACCCGTTATCCCATGCTTTCATATAGTAGATTCTATACATATACATATATACACAAAAATATAATTTTATATAGAATGTCATATATGTGTGCATGCATGCTTGTGTGTCTCTATGTGTGCATATACATAGTATATGCATACACACATATATACACATATACATGTATATTTAATTATACTATATACATGGTGCCAACTGGCATCATCGGGTCAACCGTGTCAACCTGACGGTTGAACTTGAGACTAGTGACGAGAAAGCTTTGGCACTGGCATCATCGGGTCAACCGTGTCAACCTGACGGTTAAACCTGAGACCAGTGAAGAGAAAGCTTTGTTGGGTCAACCTCCGAATTGGGTCTTGGAAACCTTGATTTTGTTATTCCATTAATGCATGGATGACAAGTGTTTCCTTTTTGTAGCTAGCAATTAAATTGTTCTTTTCTTGTCCATTTGTTTGACATCGTTGTTGAGGCATCCGCCTAGGCGACTAGGTGACCAATGGGGATCTGCCTAGATCGCGCGTACCAAAAAAGGAAATTGAGCGTCTAGGTGAGTATTTAGAACCGCCTAGGGTGCCTAGACATATTTTTTATAATGTTTTTTATTATGTATAATGCCATTTTAGCATTTATTTCACATGTATAAATATTGCTCATGCGTTTTTAGGCTACTAGCTCCTCTTACATGACTATTTACGGTGTAGAACATTAAATACACGTAAGATACCTTATCTACATAATATGATGCAACTATTAGATATAGGCCATGCACCCACCTAGGCACCCAGTTAAGCCAGGCCACTGCATGGACGCCTTAGCAACTATAGTGTTACACATGCCAATAACACGAGCTCATTGTGCCTCATGGACCAAAAAATTGAAGTGTCAAGAGTGATCTTGCTTAGGGACATATCCATGAGTCTGATGACCTCATTAGTGGGAAGAAAATTGGACGTTGGGAAGTCCACCAAAGGTGGGGGGATAAACTGAATGAAGCACCACCTTGCTGGGAAATTTGCAGAAAAAGTTCCTTGTCATGGTAAGGAACAAATGCTACGGCTGCTTAAGGATCTACGGTAAAGAATAAAGAAAGTAGCATGTGACTATGATGCTTCACATGAATATGGGCCATAATTGCATAGTCGATCTAGTATCCAGTTGTTGGTAGTGTGAAGCCACTAATAATTCTTCCATCGGGGGAAAGATTGTGGTGGACATTGAAGCCACATAACTCCAGTCAAAAAAGGGAATAGTTGCTCATTTCTTTGCTCTCGGGATTACACCTTAGTGCTCAACCAAGCCTTAAGAGTGTTTTAATGTCCCAAAAAGCAAACGATCATGTGAAGCAACTAATTGCCAAGTGGTTCTTTGATACATGATTTCCCTTCAACACAATTAACTCCCCTCATTTTCAGCCTAGATTGATGGAATAGCTAGATGCAACTTAGTTTTGTGGGACCCTCTTATCATGAATTGAGAAAGACTTGTTTGAAGAGGGAAAAGAAGGAAATGGAGTTGTTTGTGGACTCATTTTGTGAATGATAGAGTGAGGTAGGTTTCACACTTATAGTTGACAGTGGACAGATACAAGTAGAAACTTAATCAATTTCTTAGTATATTGTTCTAAAAGAATAACCTTTGTTAGATCTATTGATGCTAGTGGTTTGGTGAAGACTGCAGACAATTCGTGTGTGTTGTTCAAGGACATGATAGAATGGGTTGGTCCTAACCATATTGTTCATATTGCCAATGCACCCATTTATGTTTTAGCAAGGAAACTACTTCAAGATGCATATCCTTATATTTATTGGTCTCCTTGAACAACACATCGCTTGAATCTTCTCACAAGTCATTAAATACAATGGTGAAATGCAACTAATCAATGATGTGGTTGCTCAAGATTATGTGTTAAATATGCATAGAAAACGTTGGATAGAGAGATACTTCACCCAGGTTTTGCAAGGTTTGCAACTAATGTCTTTGTCATGCAAAGTTTACCTGCCCATAAGCATGATTTGCAAAGTGTTTCCCTTGGAAAAGATTTATAGGATTCTAGATATTGTTTTCCTTGGCAAAGATTCATAGGATTCTTGATACTTCAAGGATAAAGTAAAGCTAATACAAGATATTATTTCAAATCAAGAGTCATAGAAACTTTGAACTACTATCATAAGAGTGTGAGCCCTTGATTAGGATGTCAATGATAGTATACTATGATGAAAGACCGTCTATTAGATGCTTGTCCAAGGTTATGGATAGGGCCAATAAAGCAAAAAGGAAATTTTTTATCGATAAGAAGAAAGGCTACTCTCCCTATCGGAAAATCATTATTAAGAGATCGGATAAACAATTGCATAGAGTTTTGCATGTTGTTGGCTATTGTCTTAACCCTAAATTCCAATGCAACACAACTAATATCTCTACCTATTCTGAAATTGCCACTGGGATAGTATGATGTCACTGAGAAGATGACCCTCTGAGGAATTACCACAGTGACAACCTTCAACTCTGGTGACAATGAATGAGATCTTGAACCACATGCCTCCATTCTTTAAATTAAATTTTCAGTAAGCTTCCTTACATTGTACTCCTTTTCAATGCACTGGCTTGCCGCTCATTGAACATAGTTTTGTTTCCCTTAATATTGCTCCTGACCTTTGTTGGTGCTTGTTGGTAGGCCGCTTTAGTGCCCCTTGTGTCATGAATGAGTTCACCAATATGGGATAAAAGCATGGTTATCAGAACCGAACTGAAACCGAACTTGCCGGTTGAACTGAGAACCCGTCACTCTACCAGTTCAATCCCCACCCAAAGCTGAAATAAAGTTTGACCGGCATCAAACCAGTGACCGACCGGTTGAACCAGTGAACCGGCGAACCAGTTCGATTTTAGCCCAACCGGCCAATTCTCTCAGCAAATAAATGTATTGTTGCTACTATTTTTCGTTAATTAATTTTGAATACTATATAAATGTTAGTATACGTATGTCCATGATTAGAACAATATTTGTTATTTGGTCTGTTTATCAAGTTATTGTGAGCAGTTGTGCTATTATTCATGTTTCATAACTTTTGAAGGGATATTTTCCATGAGTATTAAAGACATTTATATATTTTAAAATAATAGTGACATCATGCTGACGTCACCGGTTGAACCGGTCAGACCACTGGTTGAACCAGTGAACCGAGAATCAGAGGCCTCACCGGTTTGCTGACCGGTTCGGTCCTGACAACCTTGGATAAAAGACAACATATGGAAAAGCACAATGTAAAATAACAGAAAACGAAATATATTAACAATATTGACACTACTAACTATAACTACTTACTACTACTCTACGACCTCTATACCAAATGCACTCCTCCTTGTTGAAGAACCTCATATGTGACTTCCATTCAATGTTACATGATTAGGATTGCCTGTCTCACTATTTAAGCAAAAGGAAGGACTACTTGCACCTCTAGGATTTTCTTTTCATGTCAAGCTCCAACTTAAGGGAGAATTCCAAGAGAAGTAACCTATTATATGTGTTTACATATGATAGTCCCACTATGTTTACTTGTTTAGTTTAATATTAAGAAGTCGATATTTTATCTTAGTTTATAAGTGAGGTTTAGATTGGTATTAGTCTTCTTATCATTCAATTAGTTTGATTAGACATATTTGTTTTCTTTTAAGAATATTTCCATTCCCAAATTTACTTTGTGTTTGTGGGTCTCTACTTATGAATAGGGTTCGTCATAGGGATGAGCATCGGAACCGGGGGGGGGGGATGCGACCTATATGTTGAGCCGCATAACCGACCCAGACCTAGCTCATATAACTTACATGAGCAGGCTACACCAAACAAATTTACCCATATTTTATGTAGGTCTGTTCAGGCCAAGGCAAACCAAGACCCAAAAACTCAGATACTCAATTTATTACATATACATGTCTATATAACTACAAATTTAAATAATATGTATCTTTTGTAAGATACGTTTGACTAAATTACAATTAATCCAAAATAATATCTGGCCAGTCATATTATTAAGGCTAAAATAACAGTGTATTGGAGTACATTTAAGTGATATGTACCCATTTGATATCTAATATGTTTTCATTAGTATAGAGTGTTAGAGTCTCTAGTTAAGTCATTTTGGGTCTATTTGTATATGGGCCCCAATGTCTTGGCCGATTAGGTATTAGTTTATGTTTGCATGCTTACCCCTTTTCCTATTCATAGGAGTAGGGTTTCTCTATAACAAGATATCTATTAACTGTCACTTGCAACTAGTCATGCGCCACCCTAAGTAAGAAAAAGAGAAAAAAAAGGGGCATCCCTTGCGGGCGGCAGCCGCCCTTAGCGTGCTTGGCTGCCCGCAAGGACTCCCAACAATTGTTCCATGCCTTCTATCACCATATCTCTTCTTCCTAACTGCTGACTGATGTTGCCCCCCCCCCCCGGTTGAATTTAGGCTAACTAGTAGGATTTAGAAAATGTCTAATCTAGATGGAGTCCTCTTCATCCATATGGTTGAATTTAGTCAATAAGTTGTAAGTGTAGTAGTACATACTTCCTAAACTCTTATTAGTATATACCCATCTACATATATGTTTAAAAATATCTTTAGTCTAGTATGTTATCTGGGGCGGCCCAAACCTGAGCCAAAACCCAAATAAATTACACGGACCAGGTATGGGTCGTACCTTTCAAACATTATTTGGGCCTTAGATCCTTCCCAAACCCATTTAATAATATGGATTTGGACACAGGCTTGCCAAAACCTAATAATGACCCGACCCGATGCTCATCCCTCACTTAATGCAAATCTATTATCATTATCTTTATGATATAAGAAACAGGAGTCCCACGGCACAATGTAGATAAGATGGATTTGAAACCAATTAGATAGTGCCCCCATCTGGTTATACTTATCTAAATATGTCAAAGCGAAGTAGGATAAAGAATGAAAATAGAAAAAGAAAAGGATCCCTTTGTCTCAAGAACTAGAAGAGGATAATTTACATTGCACACCCTCCCCAATTATTTCTTTTTATAGAAGTGAAACAAGCTTTCACTCATTCCATCCATTTCCCATGGAAAACAATGATTCACAGAAGCTTTAGGAGATCTTCAGTTCACTCTCTTTGTGTTTTCCAAGTGTATCTTTAATATTCATAAACAAGCTATAAAACTTGGTCACTTCACCCCATGCTATATATTACAAGAAAGTAGAAATAGGACCATATCTAACTCGGCTGGATTATAATAAGTGGATTCAGTTTTTTACTATAAGAAACCAAATCTAGTTCCGCAATTTTCAAATAGAAAATTTAAGAAGCAAGTAGGCTTGTAATGCATAATCCTTTCAAAGGATATTCTCCGTGCATCAATCCGATTCAACTTTGATTTGAGCTTTCAGTATTATTTGGATTGAAGAAGATTTCCCTAGTAAGTACAATTTTGTTCACGAGTAAAACGAACCCCATAGGAAAACTTTAAGAACAAGAAAACATTCTTGCATGCCCTTTCGTACTATAGAACTTCCCTTCCTGAACTTTCTGTAATAAGTCTGTCGACTTCAGCCACCACCCTCCTGATGTTTGAAAATGCCCCCCAATGTTCTTCCTCTAAGAACATCTGCTTCTGAAAAATCCACGATATGCCCCTTATCAATGATTTTCAAGAACTGCTCCTCGTCAATTGGTACTAGCATACTTTTTCCTACTTCTACCATAGAGATGGAAGATATAGTTGCTGATGTCCCCTTGATTCAGCAAATGAACCTTGTATCTTTACATCCACCACATCTCTTTCTTTAGTAAACTAACTCCAATATTGTTAGAATCTTCCTCCCACAACAACTGAGAGCTCCTCATATGGAGATTTTTTACAATCCCAAAGTTCATAAGATCGAAGAATTGTTTTGGCAATCTTTAAAAAATGCTTGCCATACAGATTATTATGTTGATTATATACCTGTTTGTTACTCTATGTCTGAAACTTAGAACAGACCACCTTTAATGAGACAATTCACCCAACGACCCATAGTTACATTTTTGTTAAGTTGCATGCTTAGGTGACTGGCTACACGGCAAGGCCCCCATTTTTAAGGTAACTTGCCAAGCATCTTGCTTAATTTTCGTCTTGGGTCATATTTGTAAGTATCGGGACATATTAATAGGCGTTAGTGTTGTTTTTGTTATCCAAATGTTCATAATTATATATCGGTATCTATGATGTGTGTCAAATATCACTTTTATTTGGGGTTAGTACTGTCAATGAACAATTCCTGATTTGTCTTTGTCAGTGCATGCAGCTTAGTTTTTATTTTAGGGGCTGTGTTATGAACTTATGATGAATAGTCATTACTCTATAGGAAGACTTGGACCTATAAAAGAAATCCCAATTTATTTACTGACTATCCATCTCTTACATTATTCAGAATAATTATGTTATTGTTTTTGGCATTTATGTTATTTGGGATTATCATAAATTTAAAGTGGTTATGTTTTTAATATTGTAAAATATATGCAAACGAGGGGATTAATAATAATCGTACACGTATACACCTACATTTATGACTATAAAATAAATGTATAAAAAAAAAGAAAACATTAATGAAAATCATAAATAGATGTACATTGATAGGTAAATTGACCTATATTATTAAGTCGCCAAGACGGACTCAGGCATCAAGGTAACCAGCCTTGACGCCTTGCAGCCTCACAAGTATGCATGGTTTGGTAGTCTTCTTGAACTTTGGTTGGCACTTCCAATCAAACTCATTTAGAAGAGTACAGGTGGCTTATTTTGTAGCAAAATAAAGCATGTGATAAAAATCCATAGCGTGGAACTCTGAGCTCTGCAAGAGCTGCTTTTGCAATTACTCTTCATTGTAAAGAATCTGTCCACTGAGTTTAGACTGACATTTTGCACCCACAAGTGAATTTCTGATTTTGAAGAGGAGAGGTAGGCCTTCAGACTTCAGAGTACCCTCAGCCACTACGCAAATCAATATATCAATCCCATTTACAACCAAAAGATCAGTTTAAGCATCATCAAAATTCATCTCACAGAGACTGGTTTCTATCTTTGGCTCTGTAACGTTATAGACACCTAGACATGACCAAGTCCCCGTTATTGAGCAACTAGAACTGCAACGATTAAGAGAAAGACGCGATCCTTCAATGTTGTTTCCTCCATCTTATCGTTACCCCCAAAACACTGCCTCTCTCGCACTAGTGGCAGTGGCGTCCTAGACTCTCAAGATTCTGTTTTACCCACTACTAACTCCCTCCTGCTGGCCGGACGCTTTGTTTCCAGAAGGCATAGAATCTATTGCTGGTCTCTATGTAACAAACGTTAAACCGATAGTCACTTCATGTCCTCTCCCACCCAACCCCTGATTCTGAGATAGAATTTTCAACATAGCAATATTTATTAGAACATAACTGATCTTTCAGCTCCCCCTCATCCCTTCCTGCTCATCCACATTCCGGGGCGGAAGGAGCATCAGTACACAGAAAACACATCGGGGAACCAGGGTCGGGAGGTAAAACGTGAGTAGCAGAGAGAAGGGGCCAATTATAAACGTACCTCAGCAGCTCCGCGAGCCTAGCCGCCTGTGTACGAGACGATACTCCAATCCTCACAAGCGGCGCAGCCGACCGATCTTCCGGCGGAGAGAAGCTCCCTGAATTCGAATCTGGAAGCAGCCGGAAGATGGCGAACGGCAAGTAGGGGGGGAGCCGGGCGGCGATCGCCGGTTGGAGAAGAGTATACGCGGGGAAAGGATCGAGTCAGAGGTAAGTGGGTTGGGACTGGGGAAACACGGTGCAGGTTGCTATAGTTACTGGCGGGTGACGGGAATAACAGAAAGCTACACGAAGAGCACGAGGCAGGTGGGGCTGGGGTAAAAAAAAAGGTTGGGCGGCCCGGTTTTTGTTTTAACCGTTATTTCTTAATTTTTGGCTCCACAGCCGGTGGCCGGCTCACAGCACAGGGATGAGCATCGGGTGGGGTCATTTCAGATTTTGACAAACACATTTTCAAACTCATATTTCTAGGTGAGTTTTGGGCTGAATTTAGACCCGAATAATATTTAAAAATGTGACCGACGCATATAATATAGTTGAGTTTCGAGTCCGGTTCTCGTTCATAATAAATGAAGATATTTTTAACATATACATAAAATAAATATTAACATAGCTTTTAAAATGTGTTCCACTAGATACACGTAATCTATAAATAAAGTAATATACTTACAAATTGTTAAAAACTCAACGGATGAAACGTATAGAATATAGATCCACATTTAAATTTGCAATTATAGATGTGAATGAGATTTTTACGGTTAAAATTTAATAGAAGATGTACATTTGTATTTCAAGTAATGATTTAGCGATTCCCAACTGCGATAATTTTTGGAACACATATAAGTAATATAAATTCAATTTTTTAGATGAAATATCTATACATTATATTGAACATATTACATACAAAATCAACATGTATATCCTAAATTTACTCTAGCATTGCTCTTATGGTCTAATTAATATGACTGTCAAAATATATACTAATGAAATGTAATTTTGATAGTTTGTAATCAAATGAATCTTATAAAACATACATATTGGTTATATATACACATGTATATAATTAATCTGGAAATCTTAATTTTCAGACTTAGGTTTACTTTGACCTTGACCCGATCAATATAAAAATCTGGATTAAAATTTTAGACCTCAGCCACCGTGTAAATTATATGGATAGAACATAGTTGGATTATACGGTCGCAAAACAGGTCGGATTGGGCAGGCCTGGTTGATGCTCACCCCTACAGGCGGGCGAGGATGCCTGGGAAGGAACAAACATCCTCTCCGTTGTAGTGCCTAGTGGGCCTTGTCTAAGTTGTGGGCGGGCGAGCGTCTCACATGGTCAGTTATGGGCTGTGCAATGGGCAGCCTGGCTCCGGCAGTATAAGTTATAAAGTAGCGATCGGCTGCATATGTTCGGGCTGTTCTGTCTGGTATGGATTGCACGACAACCGATTGGGGCCGTGGAGGCTGTAAACTAGTGATGGTGGACCTTTGTCACATTTACGTCACATTGTGTGCAGCACTCTCTATCACATCTTTGCTGTAACAAATCGTCTCTTGTGAAGTCTCCCCTAATTCCCAGTAAATTGCTAAAAAGGTGTTGCACTCGTCTGCAGGCAAGCAACTTCAGAGTTTTCAAATCGGAGCATTGTAGAATTTTAGCAACGCAAACTTGTCAGATACGTATATCGTACCAAGAAATTCGGTGTATGTCGATGCGTTTAGGGGAATAAACTACACCAATTGCACGCATGAATAGGAGAAACACCGGTAGTTCATCTAAGGTTAAGCTTCACATAGTGTCTTACGTTTAGGCTTTCACAATATTAAACTTACTTCTTATTGGTGTTTTATGTAAATCTATCAATTGTTAGATCTGTTAAATATGGATAATATTTTTTTTAAACGAACTATAGGGGAATTCTATTCATCTCGTTGCTCAGTGGGCTATCAAAAAAAGATTTTATATAGAAGAGGAACCCGGCTACCTACAAAAATAGATCCTCAACTTGAGACTTGAACCATGACTCAACAAAAGAAAAACATCTATGTGACCGCAAGCACAACTACCGCCCGCCTCAAATATGCTATACCCCAGGATTCTAACCTGAATAGACCCCTAACAAGAGGAGGCATTGATCTAAGGTCTCTAAACACATGTTTGTTCTAGACTAGCCCAGTATTCAGCCAGCTGGACAGCCAATCGGTTCGCTTCTCTATGAATAAAGGAAGTGTGACAAGATCTGGCACACCTGAGATCATGAACTCTACGAAGGTGACTCTTTACCCAGGGGCGGGGATATCTCATCCAGTAAGGAGATAAAACATTTATCATCGCATTCCAAGATTACATCTGATAGATGTGTTGCCACTTCATCACCTAGACCAACTACAACCGCTTTAATAAGGCATTCAAGGTGAGATAGCTCACGCCCCGGGCTTGAGAAGCTAGCAACTATGTTACCGCAGACAGACCTAATGATGCCTCTAAACGTTCTACCTCACACTCCCGCTCTGCCCCTCTTTCAAAAAATACTAGCCATGTTGAGCTTAAAGTGCCCTACCGTTGGTGCCTTCCAGAAGGTGGGGCGGAGAACAACCGTTGAATCTTGATGTTTGGGGAGAAACATCTCTCTCTCCAAAACTCAGTCACTCCCCTATCAATCACTAGGATTTTTGGGGGAGTATTTTCACCGATTGTTTTGCAAAGGATTGATATGGACAACATATTATACAAGAACCAAAGGAGGGTATGGAGACTAAATAGGCATACATGTGTGTAGGCTGCATTGGACAGGCTAGGCATAGATCGCGGGTTATCAGGGGTTGAATATATAGTTGGATAAGTATTGTACCTAGGCGTAAGTAGGACCTATATCTAATTGAATATCCGGTCACATTGATATGTAGGGTCGTACGAGAGACACATATTGACTCAATATTGTGAAATCTTGAAAAAGACGGAACCACTCGAGGATCTCATTCTGGAAGGAAAAGTGATTGACTCGCCACTAAATAATTTGAAAAACTTTAAAAAACACTAGATGGAAACTCAAAATATGTGAAGGAAAAGGAATTAATTACAATCTAAGATTTTGGAAAAGGTATAATGTTATGTTAGGAAGGTCTAAAGCACCCTAACACACCAATAGAGGTGGCACTGCCTATTTTGAGATAAAATAATATAAAATCTTGAAAAAGATAGACCCCTAGGGAGTCTCATTTTGGAAGGAAAAGCGATAGACTCGCCACTAAATAATTATAAATAACTTTAAAAAAACGGGATGACGGAAAAGGAATTAATTACAATTTAAGATTCTGGAAAAGGTATAATGTTATGTTAGGAAGGTCTAAAGCACCCTAACGCACCAATAGAGGTGGTAATGCCTATTCTGAGACAAAATAACATAAAATCAACGTAAGAAATGAAGAAAACGATATGAACCCACAACAAGATAGGAATATTAAGGAGCGGCTATGAATACGAGAACACAGTAAATGGAGAGATCCTCCGGCACTCTTATCATATTATCTTCACCAGAAAAGCAAAAAGAAATAGAATATTCCATTTGCTCCATGTCTCTACTACTCTAGCGTTCTACGTTTAGACTTCCACAATATTAAAATTACTTCATATTGGGTGTTTATCTATATCTTTGAAATTGTATTTAATATGGACAATATATTATATAAGAACTAGAGAAGGGTATAAAGACCAAACAAACACACATGTGTGCAGGCTGCATCGGGCGAGTTGGGCATATGTCACGGGTTATTAGGGGTTGAATATATAGTTGGATAAGTATTGTACCTTGGCATAAGTAAGACATATCTAATTGAATATGGTCAGTAAGGTCGTACCGTACGAGAGACACATATCGACTACATATTGTGAAATCTCAAAAAAGACAGGCCCCTCAGGGATCTCATTTTGGGAGACAAAGTGATAGAATCACCACTAAGTAATTATGAAAAACTTAAAAAGTTGGATTAAAACTCTAAATATGTGAAGGAAAATGGATTAATAATGATATGAGATTACAGAAAAGGTGTAATGATATGTGTTAAGAAGGTGTGAGGCACCCTAACACATCCAGCCTATTTTGAGATAAAATGAACATATAGTCAATGTAAGATACGAAGAAAACAATATAAACCCACAACAAGATCGGAATATTAAGGAGGGGTTGCAAATATGAGAACATGGTTGTGATATATTCATCGTGGTGATGTCAGATACTCAAGCTAAAAAAGAAATAAAATATTCCATTCACTCCATGTTTCTATTAGTTTTCTCAATTCTAAGTTGATAGTCGGTTGAGGACATCCTTCCAAGTATTCAATAGTGTTTGGGGGGTAGAGGACCTGTTACAGGTGAAGGGAGTTTCTTTCTCTTCCATTGGAGTTGTTAGTTACTAACCTTAGGGGCTCTCCTACATAATTAGATATTATGGTTTCATTGAGGTTTTTTCATTGTCTCTAAGGGCAACAATCTAGGGTCTACTCTATATTAAGGTCGTAAGAGAGGCTTATTTATATACTAGGATGCACAACTATGACTTTAGGTGCACCCCTTTGACTTTTGAATGATTTCGAGTTGGTCAAAATATCTTATAGTAGTATAGGGAATACATAAACATGTATTTGTCACATGTATATATTGGGCCTCAAGCTCGAGTCAAGGTCACTTACAATGGAGTCAAGATTGTTGCAAGAGATATTTTGGACTGATATGTGTAGGTGGGTAATGGATTCTCACATATTATGGATTTCTATCACTTTGGGACATTCATAAGTTGGCGGGATGACTATTCGATAACAAATATATGAATGTCTACATAGACGCATATCCATGGTGATCATGCTCCTATGTAAAAATGATGCAATGTGTGTATTTTTGATCTCTTAACAATGGGTTTTGTATAGTTTTAGGATGATAATATGGATGGGTATTGTTTGAGGGAATTGAATGGATGTTCAATACCTCATAAGCTACTATCAAGCATAAACTTCACAAGGTTATTCAAGTTGAGGTGTCTGCAAACATGCAGTTAGATAGTTTCTTACTTGGGCATACTTGGGACTTATATTTGATCAAACACAAGTCATACATAAGTATCTAGTGGAATTTATTTATTCAAATATGGGTATCCAATCAAAAGAATATTATGTTTGTTAAAGCTTCTAATTAAAAACATGTAATTGTGCACATGTGTGTGAGAGAAAATAATTTTAAAAGGATTCTTAAAGAAACTTCCTAAACTATTAGGGTTATACACTTTTCTTTAACATATTTCATGTGTGGTGGATTTCACATAAGCCTAACATTTCTTCCATTTTATTGTTGCAAACATCTTCTATGGGTGTTGATTTCTTCTCTTTTATTATGTCTAATCTACTAAGGTATGATCGAAATTTGTGTTTTAGAAGGTGTGTGTGTTGAACATGTAAACATTCATATTGTGAGAAAAGGTAAAAAAAGTGTTTGTGTTGAACATGTAAACATTCATATTGTGAGACAAGACAAATCCACTTGCACTTACTTTAAAGAGAGGTATTTCTTTATGAGAATTCCTCATGGATGATTCGTCCAACTATATTTATAAACTTGTATTCTATGTTTTGATCTATATGTTGTTTAGTTATCACATGTTTCCTAAAAAATCTTTGATGTATAAACCTATATGTTATTTATCTAGTTGCACTATATGGCCAATTCGTGTTATATGCTCTTTGATTCCAATAACCTTACAAAAATAATAGTTTCCTCTGTGAACTTGTATGGTTCTCTAATCCATTCTAAGGCTGATATATTTAGTATGTCCAAGAAGTTTTACAACTCTCACTCTAAACTTGGCAACAATGCATGAAACATGCCTTTCCATGGGCATTACCAATAAATTATACATACATAGATTGTCGCAAAGCTTTGGAATCAAATTCAAAAGGTCTAGAGAAGAAACCAAGTGGAAGGAAATGGATGAAATGTGTTGATGTTGTTGTTGGACACTGTGTGCATTGTTTGATGTATAATTTGATGTATACATTTCCTCTTCTACCATCATATCTAATGATTTTTTAGTTTCTTTTGGGAAGGAAGTATAATACCAAATATATTGGTCTTAAAAATATTCGATGGTAAACTCTTGAAATGTTATATGGCTAGGGGAAATGGTATTAAGAAAGAACATGAGGTATTACTTATTATTCTTAATTTGTGAGGTTTTTATGATGCCACCCAATAAATTAATTATTTTATCTATCATTGATAAGATTTACAAAGTCTTAGAAGGGGTTCAGTCTAAATCTCTATCATACAAAGAGTATTTTTCATAAGATGATTTAATCATACACATAACATATATGAAAGATATATAATTCATAAGAAGTTACGTCACTAGAATATAATTCAAAGGTTACTCTTACATTGTGAAAGTGCAGAAATCATGATTGTTAGGAAAAATAATAAGCTAAATGAAAAACCTGAAGCAAGATCTAGAAAAAAACTAGAAGTAAACTATGTTGGATTTGTGGTTAAGTTGTTATTGGGGTAAAAAGTATCCCTCCAAGAAATCTGGGAAACATGGTACTAATGGAAGTTGTAGTCAACATGATGACCAATGTTCTGCGAACCATGGAATGTATGTGTCCTTATACTTGAAATTTATAATAAATTCTTCTCATTTTACTAGATTATACATGTTGGAGACGATCTAACATGTATGTGCTAACAAGTTACTATTTTAATCTTACTAGGTTGTTAATGATATGAAATAACATTGAGATATCAATACATTTCTACAATGAAAGGTGAATGCTATGTGCAGTTTAAGTTTTCTCTATGAAATTTTATAACACTACATAGAATGAGACACGTTCCCATGATCACTCACAATATCCTTAGTATCCCTATACTTATTGAGAATGGTTTGAGAAAACTTTTCAATATGATAAAATTTGGTATTGACTCATGTTTGTGATGGCTTATAAAAGGGATTTTGTATGATATAAATGATTTATTTAAGTTTCATATTACCTATGTCTTCTTCTTGTTGTTAATATTTGAATAAGAATGGAAGTTAAGTTGTTATTAGTCCCAACTCTTTTAAATCTGGTATGAAATGTTGATACATGTCGGTTATGATTTTATGAAAATAGTACAAATATTATTCTTGACCATCTTATTAATTGATAGAAAGCATATATGCAGTTCTGTGTACAGGAACAATATCCTAGGAATTGATTTTAATGATTTGATGGAAAACTAATATTTTAGATTCAATAATGCACATGGCATTTGCGACTTCCATAGTGCACCCAATAACTATAATAAATGCAACTTTTAGTCTTCACATATGACTATTGTAAATAGTTGAATTTTTACCTACTTAACAATAAAGAGGAAGCATTATAAAAAATTTAAATTTACAAGAATGAAGCTAAACACAAGTTGGTAATGTATGTAAGATACTTAGGTCTAGTACATGAGGAGAGTATATGTAAAACCTTTTCATGTTTACTAACAATAGTGGTTTTAGTCAGCCTTTCCTTATCATGCCATGTTGTCTGTTCATTCTATATCACATTTCCACTATAAAGTGTTACTGCATTGGCATGTTAGTTATTATGTGAGATGTTTGTATTTGTTGGGAACCCCTACTAAGTAGGCTTCCTTAAAATTGCTAAGTCTATTGCCAACAATGAGATTTGGATGTAAGACCCCTGACATGGCTTAATGGTTAAACATGCTTACTTATCCTAATTGGGTGCTTAATTACTTAATCAAACCCAAAGTTATGATTTCTATATCATGAGCTTGAGCCATGTTTCTAGTTTGGTCCAGTTTGGACACTGTTTGATTGAGTTTTGCAATTTATGTGCTTGTATGGACTTTTGTGCAATTTTCCATTTCCAGGGTTTTATTTGTAATTTTCACACATGCATGTTGTGCTTCGTGCTAAGCTTCATAAGTTTTGATATAGTTTCACCTAAGGATACCTAGATGCCCCATCAGATTGTTTGTTTTACCCCTCTAGGGTTGAGGATGTATGGTTTCTCACCTATGTGATGTTTTTTCTAAGTATGGTAGGAATTCGATGGTTCCACCTTTGAGTAATTATTTGATGGTTCCCCCTTTAGGAGGAAGATCTGATGGACTTTCCTTGAGGTCCACAATCTAATGGATACCCTAGTTTAAGTACAAAATCTGATGGACCGTTAGAGTTGGCAAAATGACCAAGTATGGTGATGATCTGATGAGTTTTCTGATAACACATATGCATAATCTGATGGGGACTCTGATAGTACATCTAGGTATTCTCATGGAGGCATGAACTAATGAAAAATCATGACAAAGGTCTGATGGAAACTCTGACATGCATGGATAAGACAGATTTCAAGTTTTAGCACATAGCAAGCTAATTTTTCAACCTTTTGACGCCTTTCTCTCTCTCCTTGGATATATATACCCTCCACCTCTCTCACAAACAAACCCTTTACCTCCCTTATCTCTTTATTTATTCTAGAGAGAGACTCTAGGCCATCTTTTTGTGAAGGAGAAGCCCTTGGAGGTAGAATCTTGGAGAGATCACAAATGCATGTTCCTTTTGGGTTTGGACCAAGCTTCTATAAGGATGTTTGAAGCTTCCTAACCTAGTTCCTTGCCCTAACCATGTAAGATATTCTTCTATACTCTAGTTTTCTTTTTGTTCTCTTCCTTCTCCCCTTATCCATGGGTGGAACTCTAGAGTTCTTGGTGTAAGGTCATGCATGTGGTTGAAGGGACCCTTTTCTTCTCTCTTTTTCCCTAGATCTATCTTGCGCTCTTGAAGAAAGGAGCTACCTTGGAGCTTTAGGAGTGCAAAGCTAGGGTTTTTCTTGAGTCACCATGTTTTTTTAACGTTCATATTCATCTTGATGCAAGTTATATAACTTTCACCCTGCTTCTTTCTTGCTTTTAACTTTCTCTACGTAGATCATACCCTAAAACTTGGTATTATGGTGAAAGATGATATTAGTTGCACTACTTTACATACATGCATGACATTTATGTGTTGTCAAAGTATCCTTAGATCATTTGAACGTTCCTTGTAGTATGGATGTAAACTATCTTGTCTTTGGAGGTAAGAGAGGATCGTTTTTACTTAGTGTGAACAATTGATTTCCCTCCTAGTATAGAAATAGATGGGGTTACTTAGTGCTAAAATTTGGTGGTCTTACTCGGTCACTAAAATGATGGTTCTTCATGTCTTTCAAACAATGGTTTTTATGAAAGAGTAGATGGTGATGGTATTACCTATAGTGATAAATTTTGGCCCTACTTGATAAATAAACACATGACTATGTGAGTCACTAATCCAATGACTAGGTTAAGTAAATGAATCAATGACTTTTCTTTGTCCTTGAAACAATGGTTCTACTTAAGTAAAGGAAACTATGTTTTTTTCTTAGAGATGACTCTAATTGGACTTTAAATTGATGGTTTTTACTTAGTGTTTAATTTCTTATTTCATTTGTTAAGTAAATTAATGGATAAGTAATTCAATAACCCAATGGTTATGTTATGTAAAAGAGTTGATTGCCTTGCTACCCATGATCCAATGGCTTTGATTTTGGTTGTCTTTTAAAGAATCAATGGTTTTTGGCTTTGGTTAAGTGCCATGATGAATCGATGGATTTCTTTTGGCTAAGTATCCAAATGATCCTATGATCTTGTTTTGGCTATGTATGTTGACCTAAGAGTTATACATTGTTCATATTTTGATGACGACTTAACTAATTCATTCACATGTATCTAATATGTCTATTTAAGATTGATTTTAGGTACTAGGTACATGAAAAGGATAAGTTCAATCAAGCCCTAGATCAATCAAATACAAGCCAAAGTCAATGCAAATGCACTTTTGTGAAAAACTCCCTAAAACCCTTAGGACAATTTTTGTAATCATTTGTATTGATGCTATGACTTGTCATTAAGGTGAGAAAAAATTAGGAGCACTTAAAACAAATATTTAAGTAGTCTAGTGGTATTTTCTAAAATTCATTATAGGGACTTTTGTCGATCGAGTTTTATCTTTGATAAAATCGATCGACACCCTTGATGGATTTTGGGAAGTGCCAGGATCGATCGAGTTTCTCTAGGACAAACTCGATCAACACCTCTACACAGGCAACACAAATTTAAGCTGTCAGCTGAGTTTCATCTGGGATAAACTCGACCGACAATTCAAATTTGCTTTGTCTCATAGTGTTATAGGTTGAGTTACCTTTATTGAAACTCAACCAACTGCACGATACAAAATGTGCATAAAAAATATTTCAAGTCATGGGAGTGTTGTAAAACTCAAAAAAATATATGTTGTAACACCCCCAATGACTAGAATTTGTTTCCAAGTGCTTCTACTGGCTAGTGGACATCCCCACCTATAAATAGGGACCCCTGGGATTCATCCCAGGTTTTCCTCCTATGCTCCTACATATAGTTGAATGGATTTGTCTACTAAGAGTCCCTTTCCCTCTCTAGCTTACTACTGATCAACATCAATTCGAGTGAGATAGGTTATTTGTGAGGGAGTTGCTCCATTGTACTCCTTGTAAAGCTCTAAATCTTCATCCTTACAATCCTTTTTCTCAAAACTATTAAGTTGAAATCTTCTCCTTTGTAACAAACTGATATCTAGGTATATTGATAGGTATTTTCTATATGCTCAAAATGCAAGTTTACGCTATCGTAGTAATATAGACCTACGAGGCCTGAATGTCAAACACAGGGAAATGTTACTTCAAAAACTAGTACTAACTGTAGTGCGATCAACTTAGGCCAAAGAAAATTTTAGTGATTGGTTTGGTTATTTGAATAGAAAAGGAATCTAAATTATGGTTGTTGTTGTTAGTCTTAATGAATTCCTTAGGATAATTGTTTCACCACAGTTAACATTGCATTTTAATCCTAGTAAATTAATAAAAACTTCTCCTAACTCTGGATTAAGAGCCTATAACAAGAATTACCCGCTCCCATAGTGTAATTCACTAGCTAACCTAATACCAACCCCACTCTCGTATTGGTTGTGATATTAGATAGGTATTTTATTGAATTCTCTGGGTATCTCCACATGTTGTTAAACCACCTTTCCCAAAGGGTTTTATGAAACATGTATTTCTACGAGTTCTGACTATTAAATTCCTTTTTCAAAGAAATTAACAGTCCAAATACTATCTATGGTGATCAAGCACAAATGGTTCATTCATTCACTTAGAAAGAAATCTAAAAATTAAGAGAAATTGATTGATTAACACATAAGAGTCAAATACAATGCATAATCGGGCTACTCATGGGTCCTAAGAAATGTGGGGATTAGCCCCTCATAGTTTCCATAGTCAAAATCATTGAAGGAGAAGGGAAAAACGTAGAGAACATGAAGAACCCCTAAAGTAGATGGTTCAAATACTCCCTTCTCACGCACGTGCCGATTTGCTACCTTCCAGTTGCAATTTTGTCTGCTAGAAGTGCTCAGATCGTTCGGGTTGCCTACTCCTTTTCTATCTCCTCTTCTTTCTCTCCCTTTTCGTACAATAGAAAAAGATGAGATAATATGGTCTGACCGTAACTCCCCCGAGTCATTGGCATGACTTAAGGCGAGTTAGAACCTCAGTCGTTAGATTAAACACATCCCTCAAATTTGCCTGATCCCAATCTGTTGGTACTATCGACAGTGTGTTGGTACTACATACTTCTTCAATTGCACGACCACATGTCAAGTTGTCGGTACTGCCGACTGGATGTCGTTAGTACCGAGTTGCTTTGAATTTCTTTGACAAAAATGTTGTAACATTGTCGATAGTATCGACAATCCCATCGGTACTATCGAATCTTCTCGATTAATTTCCTCTTCAATATTGAACAAGTGTCGGTACCACTGACTCCAAAGTTGATAGTCTCGATCTATGTAGATTCTTGAACATTCCTAAAATGCACAAAATTTGAACATAAGATCTAGAAAATTATTAAATCACTTGAGAACTTAAAATTATGCAAATTTGATGCAATATGAGCAACATAGGCTAATAAAGTAAATCATGCACAATTAATATGAGATTTGACCACAAAGTGCACAAAAATTTGTACAAAATAGCCTCTAAAATGACAAATAAATGGTGCATAAAATTCCCCTAAGCTTAAATGTTGCTCGTCCTCGAGAAACACACTCTCAGATCTATTTGAGACAAGTCAACAAAAGGACATAATAATATGAATATCAATTCTCAACTATCCCCACTTGACGGTCCCAAACTGGCTCTCATTAATCACTGAACAATTAACTTCTCTTTAGCGACCAAACACATTCATAAAATACATCCACCTTTAGATTGACGAACACAATCAAAAGAGCAGTTAACATCATACTCAGTAAAACATTTTCTTGGTGCATTATGTGATTACCTAATCTACATTGCTCTTCCTAACTACCAAGACACTTCGAAATAATTCTCCATATGAACATTAATGAGGAGAAGAATCATATAAGTGGCCTACCAATAGAGCAATGGATGGTATGAAATGGGTGGCAATTGAAGAATCACAAGTACATCCAACTTATTTAGGAAAAGTATGATGAACCTATATGAGTCAAAATAAGAGCATGCATGAATCCTAACACCTAATTTTTCTTTTCAAATGATACAAGTATCAAGCAATCTCATCAACCAAATGATAATGAAAGAAGAAAGCAAAATAATTTGTCATGTGGATTTGTTCATCTCTTCAAGAAGAGTTAAAGGCATACTTTCTCCTTCATAACTTTGAAACACTAGCAAACTTTTTTTTCATCATTAGCCCATGATGTTACCATGATTGACATTAGGGCTTTCATTATATATTATTCTTTCTCTTTTTTTTTATTCTTTTTTTCCTTCTAAGATGTGGAGGTATATCCCTGCACTCAAATTTTATAAAACAAGACTAATATCCACATGACAAACAAAAATGAATGCTATGGAATGTATGTAATCTACATGAAATTTTTTATGGAACTAAAATTGTGTGCACAAAAATTGTTAATGCATACATGTGTGTTTTTTTAATGCAATAAAAGTAAGCTAACTATCATGTTACCTATTATTCCATGCAATGAAACAAGAGAAAAGAAATTGGAGTACTTTTTCATCTTAAGGTGGTGATTCAAAAATGAGTGAGGAATGCGTGGAATCACATAATTAAAAAATAAAGCCTTTCCTAAAATTATGATATGTCCCACTCTAATGACATGTGATAGGGTAACCTTAGGATTTCTTTCTTAGATTTCAATTTAAGTTCTCATTCATTGTTTGATCAACTCAAGCTCAAACCCCATCTTCATACACTTTTCATGAATAATTAAGATGTTCATTCATATTCAATTGTCCTTAAGCTGACTTACCCAAACACTTCCTCTAAGTGGTACAACTCAAGAAAATTTTGCAACTAAGACACACTTTTCATTTAATTAATTCTCATTGAACATAACTGAGAGCATATGACATGATTATGAATTAAGCTCCATGATTACACTAAATAGATGTAGATCCTACACTTGAAAGGATAAAACTAAAAAGCAAAAACAAATAAAAACTAAAGAAAATAAAACTAAAGATAGAAATTGTTCCATCTACCCCCTAAGCTTGAACTTGACTATGTCCACATAGTCAAAATTCTAACTATAGAGGTGGAAAAGTGGTACTGAATCACATGGGTGGTGGTGGGGGTTGAGGCATGGTGGGATCATATGACAGAAACATCCCCTAAAAACCTGGTTGTTGTGGCGACATGGGTGGAGGTTATGCATAGCCACCAAAATATCCCTAGATCCAATAATTATCAAATAATGGTTGTCCGTACCCCTCCATACATTGTAGGTGCATATGTATGCTCTCTTGGTTGGCCAAGAGAAGCTTCTCATTGTGGAAAATCGCCTGCTAGTTTTCATATATCCGTCCCTGGACATCATGGATGCCCTCTAATGTAGTCGGTTATTTCTGTTGTCCATGTTGGATCTCCTGCAATATACCATACATGCCCGCCATCGAGTACGGGTCATCCTCCTGAGTGGGTGGTAGAGAGGAAGAACTGGAAGCTACAAATTATCATGGATGCTTGCGTAGAACCTGCTTCCTTGTTACAGGGATGGTAGGCTCCTCTTCCTCTTCCTCTACAACTTGCTCCTCCTCCTCCTCCTCAGTATCGTCATCTTCTTCCTCCTCCTCTCCTAAGCTATCCATGAACCACCATAGGAGGTTTACCCCCTATAGGTAGAAGGTATCATATGGAATATTCCTTTCCTTGTAGTGGATCCCCACTATACAACACACATATACAACCTTCAGGCACGTGTTGACGAGGCCAGATCTCTTGAAATGCTTGAGATCTAATTCTTTTGTTGGCTTCAGTGGCTTGGCGGCAGAGAGGTAAAGGTGTAGATGGAGAGCAAAGGTCGAGATCAACCTTCCAAAGTGAATTGGAGGTTTCCTCTACACCTATCGCCTTACTCCCATCACATGATGAAGGAAGAAGGCTCTGAAGTTCAGACTTTGGTTTCTCATCTCCAACATCTCGTACAGGAAGTAAAGATTGACCCTCTGACACTTCCCTTTTCCTTAAGATGACTTTTCTAGAAGAGTGTCGATGATGAGGCAGTGAAGCACATGAGTAAAAGAATGCTCGATGTCCGTCAAGGAGATGTTGTGCCAGCTGATGTGTTGGCCTTCTGGCAAACCAGTAAACAAGTCCCACACCGCCTCAAAGTTGAAGTTGTCGGGGTAGTAACAATCCCCTTCACATGGCCATTCGTAGATGGTGTTGAACTGTTGGAGCATCATTGTAAACTCAGTGTTGTAGATCCAAAAATAGATCTTGCCCATCTCCCAGCCATCCCCATGCTCGGGGATGATGCAAATATCTAAGGATGCCAAGAACTCATAGATGAGGTCAGGATATGTAGGCCAATCGTTGAAGAAAGGGTTGTCACCTACCAACGCATGACACTCAGAGACCTTCTGCATATTGACGGTGAAGCCAACAGATTTGAGGAAGGAATGATCTCCATACCGTGTAGCAACAAATCTCCTTCTTGGAAGAAATCCCCACCAATGAAGAAGCCTCCTACCTTGCAGACATCTTCTTTGGATGAATGGGATTAGAGAGATTAGAGCTTGGTGTAGCATCTGGATGCTTAGAGATGCTCATGGCTTCTTTCTCAAGGGAGGAGAAGAGAAGGTGTGAAGAAAATGGATTCACATCCCCTCTCTTTTATTGCTGTGGCCGCCAACCTACGACTGTGTCGATAGTACCGAGTTGTCATCGGTAGTACCGATGATTGGATGAAAATCCACGTGCTCGGTGCTACTGATGGTCGCAATGGTCCAATTTTAGTTGTGCGGATCGCTCTATGTCAGTAGTACCGACAAGAAATCAGTAGTACCGCCATGTAATGAAGATCGGTGCTACCGACCATCAGATGCGGTTGATTGCGATCACTCGTTGATGCTCCCATGGATTTTTGATGTCATCCTTTGGTAGTACTGATAGGATGTTAGTAGTACCGATACATTCAAATGCGTCAGTGCTTCTGAGTTGCATCTCGTTGTATCAAACTTGGGGCCCAAAATGTTGTTGGTATTACCAACGAGGCGCCCGTAGTACCGAGTCCTTATCAGGTATTCAACCATCTTCTCTATAGAAAGTCAGTGCTACAAACATATGTCAGTAGTATCAAAATGTGGAGATCAATTTGTCAAATTCCCTATAGCCTCATCGTTAGTATTGAGCTTGGGCTCGATAGTACCAACTTTTGCAGTCGATTGCATCTGCGTCCCTATAGCATTGTCGGTACTACCAAGATTGGGCTTAGTAGTACCGACTTTTTCAGAATGCACACTCCACAAAATGCATCAAGGTACCTTTTTTATATTTAAAAAAGTAAAATGGAAAATGCAACTACAAAACTATAAATTTAGAATACAAAGAACATAAAAGATGGTTGGGTTGCCTCCCAAAAAGCACCCTTATTTTACATCATAGGCTCGATGATCCAAAACTCATTGGATTAGTGAAGCTCAACTAGCTTCAACTCATCCTCCTTCCTCATTACATCTCCCCCCAAGTTATGTTTGGGACATTAGCCATTGATAAGGAGTGTCTCAACCCCATTAATAATCTCCACAGCCCCATGGGGAAATGCCTTAATCATATCAAAGAGTCCACTCCATCTAGACCTCAACTTACCAGGATGTAGCTTCAACCTAGAATTATACAAAATGACTTTTTTCCTAGAGTGAACGTCCTATGCAAAATATGGCGATCATGAAATTGCTTAGTTCTTTTCTTATAGATTCTTGAACTCTCATAAGCATCAAACCTAAGCTCATCCAATTCATTCAATTCTAACAATCACTTTTTCCCTACATTGTCCAAATTGTAATTGAGTTTCATTAGATCCCACTTAGCCTTGTGCTCTAACTCCATTGGTAGATGACAAACCCTCCCATAAAACAAACTAAAAGGAGTAGTACCTATAGGTGTTTTATAAGCGGTCCTATACGCCCATAGAGCATCATTGAGAAACATCCTCTAGTTGGTCCTGTTGGTTGAAACTGTCTGTTCTAAAATCTTCTTGATCTTCGTATTAGACACTTCAACTTGGCCTTGATTTTGGGGATGATATGGAGTACCTACTCTATGTTTCACCCCATACTTAGTCAAAAGTGCCCCAAATTTCATGTTAGTGAAGTGAGAACCACCATAACTGATTATCAACTTGGGCACCCCAAACCTGCAAAAGATGTGGTCTTTTATAAATCTACATACCACCTGCGCGTCATTGGTGCGGGTTGGAATTGCTTCCACCCACTTAGATACATAATCTACAACAAGTAATATATATAGATTAGAATTTGGAGACACGAAAGGGCCCATGAATTTTATGCCTCGTAAATCAAACACCTCTCTTTTGTGAAAAACATTCAGAGGCATTTCGTGTATTTTTGAGATATTACATGCACGTTGACACACATCACACTGACGAACAAAAATTGTCTGCATCTTTAAAAATCGTCGGCCAATAAAAACCACATTCTAAGATCTTAGCTGATGTACTAGAACTAGCATGTTGAATTCCTGTAGGTAAAGAATGAAGTGTGCAAAAATACTCTGGAATTCACAATCTGGCACTCACTTCCTCAGAATATCGTCCCTACACTGCCTAATCAGAATGAGGTCATCCCATATATAGTACCTCAAGGAGTGGAAGAATCTTTTCTTCTCTTGGTACCCCCAATCTCTTGGCAATTCTCCACATGCCAAGTAGTTCACTATGTTTGTGAACCATGGGTCTTTGCTTTTCATAGTAAAGAGCTGCTCATCAGGGAACTCTTCTACAATGGGTACTCTAATATCCTTTTCATCCAACCTTTTAAGCCTAGAGAGATGATCCACCACCATATTCTTGGTGTTGTCTTTATCCTTGATCTCTATGTCAAAGTCCTGCAATAACAAGATCCACCTTTTCCATCTCAGCTTGTCATCTTTTTCTACAACAAGTATTTGATAGCTGTGTGATCTGTCCATACCACAACCTTAGCCCCATTCAGATATTGAGGAATTTTTCAAAAGCAAAAACAACCGCCAACAATTCTTTTTCTTTTGTTGTATAATTCAATTGGGCATCATTTAAAGTTTTAGAAGAAAAATATATGACGACAGGGGCTTTATCTTGGCATTGGCCTAGAACATCCCCTACCGCGTAATCCGATGCATCATAGATCATCTCAAAATGTTGGCTTCAATCTAGATCCTGGACAACGGGCATGGAGACTAGCTTCTCCTTCAACACCTCAAAAGATTCCAAAAAACTCTCATCAAATTTAAAGTCAGCATCCTTTTCTAATAATTCAGAGAGTGATTTAGAAATCTTTGAAAAATCCTTGATAAAGCGGCAATAAAATCTAGAGTGTCCTAGAAAACTCCTTACTCCCTTCACTGATGATGGTGTAGGTAGTTTGGAGATCACCTCTATTTTGACCGGGTGTACCTCCATGCCTTTATTGGACACTTTGTGTCCCGTGACAATTCATTCACTCACCATCATGTGACACTTCTCCCAATTCAACACAAGGTGAGTGTCCTCGCATCTTTACAAAACTTTATATAAATTTTCAAGACAATCATCTAAGGATTCCCCATACATCAAAAAATCATCCATAAACACTTCCAGACATTGCTCCACCATATCAGAGAAAATAGCAACCATGCATCGCTGGATAGTGGCTGGTGCATTACAAAGACTGAACGCCATATGACAATACACAAATGTGTCATAGGGATAAGTTAAGGTCAACTTCTCTTGATGTTGTGGCTCAATTGAAATATGATTGTATCCTGAGTAACTGTCAAGGAAACAAAAATGAGAGCGGTCAGAGAGCTGTTCTAAAATATGGTTGATACAAGTAAGGGGAAAGTGGTCCTTGAGCATTGTGGTGTTCAAACGTCTGTAGTTAATGCAAACACGCCATCCAGTCATTAGTCTAGTAGAGATCAACTCATCATTAGAATTAGTGGTGATCATTATTGCTCCCTTTTTTAGGAACCACCTGGGTTGGACTAACCTAGTTTGAATCAGAGATAGCATATATAATACCTACAGATAAAAGTTTTACTACCTCTTTTTTCACTACCTCAGTTATGATGGGGTTGAGTCGTCGTTGAGGTTGCAATACAACTTTTTCTCCTTCCTCCAATTTGATCTTGTGTTGACAGAAACTAGGGGAGATCCCAT
This sequence comes from Alisma plantago-aquatica, assembly GCA_963693085.1. NCBI lineage: Eukaryota > Viridiplantae > Streptophyta > Magnoliopsida > Alismatales > Alismataceae > Alisma > Alisma plantago-aquatica. Next base: position 99,631,362 of record OY856411.1, read on the forward strand.
TTATATCTACTACTGACCAGCCAAATGTAGTTTGATGGTTCTTTATCACCCCAAGTAGTTGCTTCTCTTCCCGTACACTTAGTGAAGCCAAAATTATGATAGGAAGTTTCTTCTTTTTCGCCAAGAAACTGTATTTCAACTGAGGCGGCAATGGCTTCAGCTCTAACTCTGGGGGACTCAGTAAATATGGAACCAATGGTGGTGGGGGTGGTCCCAAATCTTCAAAGTGCCTTGTATAGTAACATGGCAAGATCTTGAGAAGCAAAACACACTCTTTCAAAGAACATCTTTTAGTATAATCATCTATTAGATTCATGATACATGCCTCTAAAGGCAGCTGTGGGTATGCCTAGACAAGGGAAGTTGAGGTCACCTCTTCAATTGTTGCTGGGAAAAATTCTTCTTCTTCATCATCGGGATGTTGCACCACCTTTGTTAGAGGTATCTCCTTTGTGTTGTCTAAAATGTCCACCGCTAGTGTGCCCTTGTGGACCTATGTTATCACATGTGCCATTTCATGAAATTGCTTCCCCAGAAATAGTAACACATTTTCTTAGACCTGCTACAACAAATGACACTGATATTTAGCTTTTGCAATCTGTGTAGGCTCTGGCATTAAGATTTTGAATCACTCCTCCCTATTTCCCAAAAGTCGTCCTCTGTCCATCTCCATAATCATGTTAGTCATGGCTTGGAATGGTCTCCCTAGTAGCAGCTCGTTGCCTTGTACATCTTGCATCTCCATGACAACAAAGTCTACTAGAAACACAAACTTGTCCACCTTGACAAGAACATCCTCACAAATCCAATAGGGACACCACAAAATTGTCTGCCAATTGAATAGTCATATTGCTCTTTCTGGACTCTTATAGGCCTAACTTTCTAAAAGTAGTAAAGGGCATAAGGTTGATGCTAGCCCCTAAATCACATAAGGCCTCTCCAAACTTTATCCTCCAAATAAAACAAGATATATTGAAACAATCCAGATCTTATCTTTTCAGTGGCAATGTACCCATAATGAATGCACTGACTTGCTATTTCAGAACTACCACCTCCGAATCATCTATCCTCCTTTTCTTGTTGATCAAATCTTTTAAAAACTTTTCATAAGAAGGAATATGCTCAATTGCATCAATTAAAGGGATATTGATATGCAATTTTCTGAAGCTTTCTAAAATTTTCTGAAATTGTTGATCAGCCTTTATTGCCTTCAGACTATTTGGAAAAGGAATTGAATTCACTTCTTTCCTTTGATGAGGTGGCGTATATGCCTTTTTCTTTGTTTCCTCTGTATCATCAACCTCTTCCTCAACTGTCTTTTCCTCTACTACAACATCTAGTTCAGCTGAATCCACTATCACTGCCTTGTCTGTAGCACATGTAGTTTCACCATCATCCAAACTAGATGGTGCATCATTAAGCAATTTCCTTCCACTGTGGAGTAAAACTGCCTTGACCTGTTGATTTCTAGAAGGAACATTGGTGTTGGCTGGGAACCCTTACTAACTCGGATTCTTCAAGGAATCCACTTTTGTTGCTATTTGAGAAATCTATGTTCCAATACTATAGATTTGTGCCCCTTGGTTATAAAGTTCTCTTTGAGTTTGTCTGATCAACACTTCATTCTGGCATACTAGCTTCCTGAGCATCTCTTCAATATGGTCTATCTTACTGGGACCTCTATCCTATTGATATTGTGATTGGCCACCAACATGATGCAACTTAGGTTGTTGTTCTTGGGACGGGTCTTGTTGAAAATTGTTGGGATCCTTCCAGGAGAACTTAGAATCCTTCCTCCAAGAATAGTCATTGTTTCTGTACTGTTGTTGTTGTCATGAAAATTTGTAGTCTTCATCCTCTCCTTTTATAGAATGTCCATCCTTAGCACACAACTTTTTAGCAATTAAGTCCAGCTTTTCATTCAATGTGGAAATGACCTTGGACTCCCTGACAATTTTAAGGGTTGTCAGGTGCTCTCTGTCATCTCCCCATGTCTGGTTCTTGGACATGTTCTTTAAAATTTCATGACAACAAGCATGTTTGTTGTTGAGGAAGAAACCTGCTCCTGCTCCATCAAGAGTAGTCCTTTCTCTCTTATGCAGACCGTAGTAGAAAATCTTTTCCTGGCCTAACAAATTAATACCATGGTGGGGGACCTTCCACAATATATTTTGGAATCTCTCCCATGCCTCCGAATATGACTCATCATCTTGTTGTCTAAAGTTATGGATCTTCTTTACCAGGTCATTTGTCTTTCGTGGCGGAAAGTACCACTCAAAGAAAGCATCAATCATTTGCTCCCACATTTCAATGCACTCATCATCAAGGTTGTGAAACCAAGACTTAGCACCATCTACCAAAGATGATGGGAATAGCTTCAAGTATATGACAATTGCTATTATCCTATCTATCTTGATCATATCACAACTTTCAACAAAATTACTGATGTGTGTCATAGCGTCCTCATAATTATAGCCATGAAAGGCATGTGATTTGACTAATGACACCAATCCTAGATCGATCTTGTATCTACTGACATTGATTGTTTGTATTTTGATTGGCCCTTTTGAGCAATAGAAGAGGAAGCCTTAATCCTTTCCCAGATCGTCTGCTCTTCTGCTTGGTCTCCCATTTCTGTTGGCTCAGGTTCTTCGGGTGTCTCAGATCCTTCAGGAAGGGGTGTAGGTGGCGGAGTTTGATTAAATCTGTCCACTGATATTTCGTACTCCTGTTCTCTGCAAAGGAGTTCTGCTTGACCTAAGCCTGGTGAGGACGACTCTTTGTAGTCGTGGGATCAGGTATGCACCATGCACTAGTACTTGAAAGTAGTAAAAATAGCTATGAGAACACGATACTAATAGTAGAAATAATAAAGATATTAAAATTCAGCTTTGAATGAAAACTAAATAAATTAAAAGGGTTGGCTTAGAATGACCAACTAAAATATTCATAATGCTGAAGTTACCATTTTCCCATCAACAATGCCAAAAACTTGATAGATGTTTTCTATACGCTCAAAATGCAAGTATACACTATCATAATAATATAGGCCTATGAGGCTCGGATGTCGAATACAGGGAAACGTTACTTCATAAACTAGTACTAACTGTAGTGCAATCAACTTAGGCCGAAGAAAACTTTAGTGATTGGTTTGGTTATCTGAACAGAAAAGGAATCTAAATTATAGTTGTTGTTCTCAATCTTAATGAATTCCTTAGGATAATGGTTTCACCACAGTTAACATTGCAGTTTAATCCTAGTACATTAATAAAAACTTCTCCTAACTCTAGATTAAGATCTTGTAGTAAGAGTTACCCACTCTTGTGGTGTAACTCACTATCTAACCTAATATCAACCCCACTCTTGTATCGGTTGTGTTAGTAGATAGGTGCCTTATCAAATTCTCTAGGTATCTCCTCTCATTGTTAAACCACCTTTCACAAAGGGTTTCATGAAACATGTATTTCTATGAATTCTGACTATTAAATTTCTTTTTCAAAGAAGTTTACATTTCAAATACTATCTATGTGATCAAGCACAAATAGTTCATTCATTCACAGAGAAAGAAATCCAGAAATTAAGAGAAATTGATTGATTAATGCATAAGAGTCAAATAGAATGCATAACCGAGCTACTCCTGGGTCCTAAGGAATGTGGGGATTAGCCCCTCATAGTTTCCATAGTCAAAATCATTGAAGGAGAAAGGAAAAATGTGGAGAACATGAAGAACCTCTGAAGTAGACGGTTTAAACCCCCCACTTCTCATGTACGTGCCAATTTGCTACCTTTCGGCTGCAATTTCGTCCACTAGAAGTGCCTGAATCATTTGGGTTGCGTCCTTCTTCTTCGTTATCTCCTCCTCTTTCTCTCCCTTATTGTACAATGGAATAAGATGGACATAATTTGGTTTGGCTGTAACTCCCTTAAGTCATATGCATGACTTAGGACGAGTTAGAACCTCAACCGTTAGATTAAACGCAGCCCTTAGATTTTCCTAATCCTGATCCACCAGTACTACTGATAGTGTGTCGATACTACCAACAGTGTGTCGGTACTACCGACTTGTTTAATTGCATGACCACCTGACAAGTTGTCGGTACTACCGTCTGGATGTCAATAGTTATGAGTTGCTTCAAGTTTCACAAAAATGTTGTAACATTGTTGGCAGTATCGACTATCCCGTCGGTACTATCGAGTGTTCTCGATTCATTTCCTCTTCAATACTGAGAAAGTGTTGGTACCACTGACTCCAAAGTTGGTAGTACCGAGTTGTGTAGATTCTTGAACATTCCTAAAATGCACAAAATTCAAATATAAGCTCTAAAAAATTATTAAATCACTTGAGAACATTAAAATTGTGAAAATTTGATGCAATTGAGTAACACATGCCAATAAAGTAAATCATGCACAATTAATATGATATTTGACCACAAAGTGCACAAAAATTAGTACAAAATAGCATGTAAAAATGAGAAATAAATGGTGCATCATAGATTTTTAATCAAACCCTTTTTATAAGTTTTCCTATCCTTTCTATACTTTTATTTCTTAATGCTGAATTTGCAGAATTATTAGTGGTTTGGAGTATATTTGATCACTATTCATGCCAATGTATGGGTTTGTGCACAAATGCCTCAATCAGTGTTTCAATTAGGGTCTAAGATGCAAATTTACCACTTAAGTGATATATTGATAAAATAATTTTGTACTAGAACTTTCTATATCATTTTGGAACAAGAAAGAGAACAAGGAATAAATAGAAAAGCCTTAAATAGGATCATGTGGTATTAAATGATTTAATGTGACAAATAGTGCTAACATTATGAAAAAAAGAATAAACTCATTACAATAAGACTCATTGGATAAAATAACTTTATATCTAAATTCCTTGGGTCTCAATTGACTTGTGTGCCAAGTATCATATTATTTTCATAGTAATAAATATTTTTATTCTACTTAGGAAAGAAAATAAGAATAAGAAGCAAATATATTAAATAAATTATTTAATGACTTCAAAAGTGGAAACTTATCTTAGATTCAAAATTAAAATGCCAAAATTAGCCTACTTGTGAATTTTCAACTAATTTAGAAATATTAAATATGTTAATTAATTTAGGAGAGAGAATGTAATTTAAATAATAAAATATTAAATAATATATTGAAAAAATAATTCATGGCAAAATCCTTTTCCTTACATTTAGTATTGCTTATAGGCCAAGTTTCATATTTTTGGAGAGTTTCTAGATTCCTCTAATTCATAATAAGTGATAATATTTAAAAATATTAAAAGCCCTAAAAAATAAAAACTAATGCCAAAATTGGACTTCTCGCCCCTCAAATAAGTATTGAAAGCTTTGTACATTTGATGCATCAAAAGACCAAACTTGGAAGGTCATATTAAATGTCTCACATTGCAGACCCGCAACATGAACAATAATGATTGACTAAAGAGGTCCAATGTTTTAGATATAACTCCTTCGTTTGTCAAAAAAATGCTATGAAATAACTTGCATTAGATTACAAATTGAATTCTGCAGCCATCCATATTGTATTTGAAGCCTAAAATTATGTATTCAAGAAACAAGTAAACTTGTTCATCAAGGCACTACAAGTTTCTACCTCCCAAAGCACTAAAACCAAACCCCATCTATATATACCTATACCTAGACCTCCTCTAGCCTTTGTGCACTCTTTCTCTTATTCTAATTGAACCCAAGCCATCGTCATATGGCACAGCCAAGTTGATTTTCTCCCCGCCGTAAACTCTCTCGTTGATGGTAGTTCAATAGATCTTTAGGTAAGGTTCTCTATACCCGCTTCTTTATTTTTAAGTTGTTGATGCCTCTTGATTTCACCCAAATGATTACGTCATCTGGCATGACATGAACAAATCTAGAAGAAGGCTTCTCTGCATGTTCTCCGATTTGCCCCTCATGATCTTATTTCTGGTATTTTTACCACATGGGTATTTATGTCTTCTTACGTTCTCCATCTTTTATTTTGTCTTTTGAATGATGGTATGATAATATCACAAAATATCCTATCATGGTGTATAGTTCAGAATGATAATATGAGATTAGTATTTTTTTCGAACATCATTTACAAACTAAAATCATTAAAAATATATAGAACTGTAAAATCCATAAATTTTTACTGAAAGCACCAAAAATTATAATATAATATGTTCTGGAATCATGAGATCTTTATCTATATTTTGGTATTGTTTTTTTTCCTAATTTCTAAGTTTTAAAGTTTGAATTTTTAGTGTTTTGATTTTACTTATGATTTTAATAATAATTATATGTAACATAATGATTTATAAAGTTGGGATTTTGAGTTAAGATATTAATAAGTAACCTTGAACCCAATATTAGATTAATATTAAGATTCGGTTTAGGGTTTTACCGAAGGCTTGGATTTCTAGGATTTTTTCACCTATATAACATACATTGAACCTTAACTCATGAACAAAACATTATACATGTTTGAGGTGACTTTAGATTTGGAAGGGTAGAACTTATCTCTAATTTGAATACTTAAGTCAAGGTATGTGCATCTTACCCCTTAATTTGGGCATTTTTGATATCCAAACCCTAATTTCCCAGTGAAGCATGGACTAAAACCATAATTTCTATTATTGCTCTTTTTGACACAATTACTTCAATATTTACCTTGGTCTTGAACCCCACCTGCAAGATTTTGATTTAATCATGCCATGTGATTCCTTTGAGGATGATGATATGTTTGACCTATTAGCTAATGTAGTGGTACTTAAGTACAACCACCCATAGTTTGGGCATGTATTATATCACCGTGGGGAATGTGTTACTCTCCACCATATATAAATATTTTGTAGGTGACTGAGAATGTATTTACTCTCCCCTCATCTATTGGTTGGGGTTTGGTAGGTGCCTCAACCCTACTTAGTTAATTTAGTCTAACTTAATCATTCATGTGAATTTTCTTATTATTTTTTGTGGCAAGATTCCTATTTGATATGTGCCTCATACTCTTGACCCTCTATATTCTTGGGGAATCTTTACCCTATATTTTCCTTTGTTATTCTTATTCTTCATTATTGTTCCTTATCTAACAAATACCTTGTTTCTTTTCTCTTGTTGGCTTATTCCTAACTTCCCATGTTTAGGATGAGGTGTTAAACAAGACTAGGAAGATCTGAACTAGGAGAAGATTCAAAGCTTGGCTACAAGATGTTTAGGTTTTTATTGTAGATATTAAAGTTTCTTTGCTAGTTCTTTTCATGAACTCATGTAGTGAACTTGGATCAAAGCCATGTAATAACTTAGTCTTTTCTTTTTGCTGCTACTATTGATATTTTTATATCTAAATCATGCTTATTTACATGGAATTATTATGCATGCATCCTTCATAAACTAAATTTCTCATAAGATATGGATCGTGTGTATTTTCCATTAAATTTTAGTAAGGGGGTGATCTCGCCCTTTTACATCCCTTGGTGAAGATGAAGGTGAAGTTGAAGGTTGAAGATCCAAGAGAAGGGTGGGTAATTCCTTCAAGGCAGAATAGTTGTTGCAAGAGGAGAGCTCCTTGTTGAAGGTGTCTAACTCATTGAAAAAGTGGGTAAGCTCTTATATAGGTTGAAGACTCTTGCTCTAGGATAGGCAAGTCCTTGTAAGGTTTGTTGGATCCTTCAATCCTTAAAAAGGAAGGCTAGGTATCCTTGCTCTGGAAAAGGAAGGTCTTATTGTATCTCTGATAACAAAATATATGAAAGGTGAAATGGTTGCAAAATGAGGTTGAACTCTCTAGGTAGTGGATGTACACTCTCCTGGTTTGGAGTTTGTGACCACTATATATAGCTTGATCTTGATCTTATTCAATCTCTCTCATCCTTATATGTATGTTTAGTTGCACTCAAATTCCCTATTTGCAACATTATCTCTTAAAGTAATTTAAAGATCTAATGAATTTGGTTTAAGTGTTTTATCTCTATTGAACCCCCCCTTTCTGGAGCCCATTGATCCTTCAAGTGGTGTTAGAGACATGGTCTTCTTTGACTAGATCTACCACAAATTAGAAGATGAGTGACAAACTTATAGGTTCTCTCAACTTGGAGGGTGGATTCTCCATGAGACCTCCAATCTTCGATGGAACAAACTTCCTCCATTGGAAGAGGAGAATGCATTTCTACTTGTAAGGGATGAGCTACAACATGTGAAAAGTGGTCATCCTTCCCTATGAAGAGTCGAGAGGAGATGTGGCTACGTAGGATGAAGCTACTTTGAAGAAATCTCAGCTGAATGCAAAGCGCATTAGCATCATCTATACAACCCTCACTCATTCCAAATTCAATCAGATCTCTTCTTGGGGAACCACCTACGAGACATGGAATAAACTATGCATTACCAATGAAGGAAAATGCCTTTAAAGCTCAAATGGAAGCCATTGTTCTTCAACAACAACTTGCTTGTTGATCTACTCCTCCCTCTAGTGAAGATTAAGTCACTAGTGATCATGAAGCCGACTACTCTAAGGAGAAACACTTTAAGGGAAATCCCTCCTCCTCCTCTACTCAAAGGTGATATGAGTGTGGTCAAAAGGGAAACTACAAGAATGATTGACCCAAGGCAAAGAAGTCCTACCACAAGAGAAACTCAAAGAAGAAGGAGGACTACAAGAAGGAAATCAAGTTCAAGAGGAAAGACAAGAAGGAAAAAAGAAACAAAGATGCAATCCATGTCACATGGGAGGAGTATACCTCAAGTGACTCCAGCTCTAATGAAGGAGAGTGTCACCTTTATCTCATGGCCTCAATTAGTGAAGATGTATGTGAGGTAAGTGAGGTAATCTTGAATGAACTATATAAGGATGCTCTCCTTGATATGATCAATGTTTCTCATTCTTCTTACTCTAAATGCGAATCTAAGAAGAAAGGGTTAGGGAAAAACATCGATGATCTATACGCTAAAATTGATTTTCGTGACCAAAATGAAAAGTTCATCTTGATAAAATAGATTCATTGCAAGGCCAATTTCTTGAACTTGAACTGCAATACAATGGTGTTGAGGTAGATAATGGTATTTATCTTAAGAACATCAATAGTCTTAAAGATGAAAACCAAACTTTCCTTAATGAACTCTTTTTTTTTAGAACTAAAAATAATAAGCTTGTTGCCAAATTTGATGATCTTAGACATCTATTTGATGGTATAACAGATGAAAATAGAATCTATTTTGATGAGCTTACTATGCTTAGAACTGAAAATCCTAGAATTCATACTATGTTATAGATGAGGTGATTCCTAGATTAAAAGAAGTCAACATCAATGATAAAGGAAAAGAGGGGTAGTAGATGAAGAATCAAAAGAAGAAGAAAAGAAGGATATAACTCCCCAGTTTGCCAAGGATAATCCTAAAGAGATCATCATAGACAATCCTTTTGAAAGGATAAAGACACATGTTGCATTCAATAAAGAACAAGCCGACAACGCCTTCATCTCACAACTTGAGCAAAAGAACGTCAAAGAAGCTCTTAAAGATGATGAATGGATCCTAGAAATGTAAGAGGAGCTAGAGAAGTTTGAGAAGAACAATGTGTGGACCTTAGTGCCAAGACCAAGTGATAGAAAGATCATTGACACTAAGTAGGGCTACTGCAACATACAAGATGAAAGTGGCAAAGTGGTAAGAAATAAAGCAAGGTTAGTTGATGAAGGCTGCAATCAACAAGAAGGTATTGACTTTGATGAAACTTATGCACATGTTGCTAGACTTGAATCTATTAGAATGTTACTTGCCTTTGCTAGTCATAAAAATTTATTGTTATATCAAATAGATGTTAAAATTGTGTTTTTGAATGCTAGAACAGAGGATGAAATCTATGTGGCTCATCCTTCTGGCTTTGAACATGTCAATCTTTCTAACTATGTTTATTTGCTATGGAAATCTCTTTATGGTCTCAAACAAGCCCCTGGAGCTTAGTATGAGAAATTGAAAAACTTTTAGTTAGATAATGGATACATCAAGGGAAAATTTGATTCTACACTATTTATTAAACACACTTCTAGCAATTTTTTAATTATTCAAATATATGTTGATGATATCATTTTTGGTAGAATTAGTCTTGATCTTTGTAAGGATTTTAGTTCTCTTATGCATAGTGAATTTGATATGAGTATGATGGAGGAGCTCATATTCTTCTTTGGATTCTAAATCAAGAAAACAAAGGATGGAAACTTCATCACCCATGACAAGTACACAAGTGAACTTTTGAAGCACCTTGGGATGGAGAACACCAAACCAATGGATACTCCCATGTCCAATACAACCAAACTTGATAGAGATGAAGAAGGTGAGAAGGTAGATGGGAAACCCTATAGATGTATGATTGGTAGCTTTTTATATTTAACTGCCTCTAGGCCAGATATCACGTTTAGTGTTAGATTGTGTGCTAGATTTCAATCAAGCCCTACAAAATCACATCTTACAACTATTAAGAGGGTTTTAAGGTACCTAGCCAAAAACCAAAATTTTTGACTATGGTATCCTAACTCAATGGACTTTACTCTTACTTCTTATAGTGATGTGGATTATTCTAGGTGCTTAATTGATAGAAAGTGCACCATTGGCACTTGCTTCCTCCTAAGACCATGCTTAGTTTCTTAGTTCTCTAAGAAACAAAATATAGTGGCTCTTTCAACTACCGAGGCTGAGTACACTACAGTTGGGAGTTGTTGTCCTCAATTCTTATGGATGAAGTAGATGTTTTGAGATTTTAATGTTTTCTATGATGCTTATCCTATCTAGTGTGGAAATACAAGTACAATCAATTTATCTTACAATCCTATATTTCATAGTATAGATAAACATATAGAGGTCCACCATCACTTCCTTCATAACCACATTTCTAAGAAAGATATCTATATCACTAATTTGGAAATGGAAAACCAACTTGCATACATTTTCACTAAACCTCTAGCTAGAGAGAAATTTGCTTTCATTAAATCAAAATTGCTTATATCTTCTATTGATGATAACGTTATATTGTCTATCTAGATTTTCACTTATCTATATGTTCTTTCTCATAAAATGCTCATTTTATACTTGTTTGTGCTACAAATGCCAAGTTTGAATGCTTTATTTTTTGATGTTTTTGCTTTAAATTGCAAACATGTGTTTTATCGTAAAATAGTAGCCAATGATGAGTGGAAAGTGCCTTAATATGTTCAAAATGCATGATAGGCTTGAGAAATATATTTATATACCACTCTAGTGGCTGACAACATCAATTTTGATTCACATTTCATAGTCATTTTTCATAAATAAAATCATTAGAATTAGTGATTAGATATCTAGTTTTGTCCATTTTACTTTCAGTTTATCAATTACTAGGTTTATATTAAGTTTTGTTGGATTTTAATGGAATTTGATATAGAATCATCAAGATCGACAGATTAACTGTTGACATTCAAAAGTGATTACTAAAGCTCAAAAGATTTTCATCAATCATCACCCAAATGGGTTGGCATTTCAACTTCTTTCTCAAAGATTAGAAGGATTGTGATGCAATGATTTTGAGTCGCATTTATAGACCTGTTTCATATGTGTTTTATGCTTTTATTAGTCATTTTTAAGGTTAATGTGGCATAATTCATTCACTTTGGTCTTTGCTATTATTTTATGTCAAATCCCCTTTAATTCATCGTTTTGAGCATTAATTGTCAAAATATTATTAATTGTGTGAATTTATGTGATCTTGTGTTTGAATTTTAGGACAAACGAGTATTTACTTCCGTCTATACCATCGATGGAAGTCGATACCATCGACATGATCACAGGTTGCCAGCCGAAAGGAGCAGCAAAGCGTCGATACTATCGACACGGATGTCGATGGTATCGAACTATCATCAGGTTGCTGGTGAAGAAGCAATCGATAGTATCGACACCAAGTCGATACCATCGACGCACGGAGGGCTACATCGATGCAAAATGACAAAACCGTCGCTATAGGGTAGTCGATACCATCAACCCGCGTCGATGGTATCGAGACTACATCAGGCACTCGGACGAAAGGAAAGAAGGGCTGCCGCTACTACAGCGGGTTGATACCATCGACTCGCGTCGATGGTATCGACACCGTAGGATATGAGTTGGCTTCCTAATGATCTCAATCGGAAGGCTACGGTTAATTAGCGACCTAATGACCGAGATATACCTAATGATGGCCGACCAGACGTGGTAGGGATCAGATTAGCCATTGCACGAGTACCGAGGAGTAGGAGAGAGGAGAACGGAGGCTAGAAGCTCATACCAGTTGATTCGGACGCCGCAGAAGATAGATTTCACCACCGAAAGGCGGGAGAGCACGTGTTCTACACAAAGGATCAACCGGTTCTTCTCCGTTCAGGGGTTTTCCCTCTCATTTCACGTTTTTTCACATGTTTTCCCTTATTTCTACCATGTACTTGTGTGAGATGAACATGCGGGGCTAATCCCCTTCGTCTTTAGGACCGGGAGTAGCCCGAGAATTCATTATATGACAGTTTTATAATAGTGAATCATATTTTATCTCTTAAATCCGTGGTATAGTTTCGTTTTCTCCATGTATTGTTATGCTTGATCACCATAATAATAACCTAATGCCCTTAATCACTTTGAAAGAAGGATTAACGGCTGAAAAGAGATGAAATCTACATTAATCGATAAATCCCTTGACCAAGGCGGTGTAAAATTAATGGTGGATACTGAGAGATCGTTCATAATGCACCTAGTTTAGGGTATAGGTTACTACGACAGTGGAACCGACCTAAGCTTAGGTAGTGAATTGCACCACGATAGTGGGCAATTCTGTTTTCAGGCCACTACCCGGATAGAGAGATAAAATTGAGGAATTATATGAAATCTAATACAATGAAAACCCGCGGTGAAACCGCAATCTTAAAGATACCTTCTTGAATTCATTAAACCAAAAATTTAATCGATTGTTCGTTTTGTTTTCTTTCAATTTTCTTTTTAATTTTTTACAAAAACCCTCAACTTTTAATCGGCTTAGCTGATCGCAACTAGTTAGTAGGAGTCACCAACAATTCCGAGTATCCCTGAGTTCGACTCGGGCCTCACAAGGCCTATATTACTTCGACGCGTTCTCTTGCGTTTAAGCGCATAGTAAAATTGCGTCAAGTTTTTGGCACCGTTGCCGAGGATACGACGAATTGTTGGCACTTTGAGTGCTACGAGCGACCATTCTAGGCCACAATTTTTATTATTATCTTGAAACAACTTCAAATATTTCTAAATTGTTTGATAATTTTTATACTCGTCATAGCACGATAATGAACTCGAATTTTCTTATTTCAGGTATTGTGTATGGTGCGGACGTGTAACACTGATTATACGCGACACGCACTAGAGGGCCTACCTACGGGACCAGAAGACAAGGACGGTTATAATCAGGACCATCTTGAGGAAACAGAGTCAGAACCTGAACAAGAAGAGATGGACGAGCCACAAACAATATGGGAGAAGATCAAGGCTTCTTCCGCATCCGCATCAAAAGGGCCTATAAAGAAGCAAGCAATCAACATACCTACATATAAGATTGATCCGGCTTTGATAAATCTGGTGAAGTCCAATGCTTTTCATGGGTTCAAGAATGAGGACCCAGTCACGCACATAAGTTAGTTTGTTGAGAACTGTGACATGGTTAAAATCGACAGGTTTCCACAGGATGCACTTTATCTTAAGCTTTTCCCGAGTTCATTGGTAGGAGCTGCGCGAGAATGGCTACACAATTTAGATGATGAGTTTGTGGAGTCCTGGGACCATATGGTGGAGGTTTTCTTTGAGAGGTTCTTTCCTCCTGAGAAGACCAACGACATGATCAGGAAGATCCATAACTTTACTCAACAGGCAGGTGAGACATATTCTGAGACCTGGGAGAGGTTCCAGGTCATGCTGAGGAGGTGCCCACATCATGGGCTGGATAAAGAGACACAGGTGAAGATTTTCTATTTTGCTCTCTCCAAGCATGATAGGAGTAATCTAGATTCAGCTGGGTCAGGATTCTTTCTAAACAATACAGACACCAGGTGTTGGGAGATATTGAAGAACATGGCCAGGAAACAATCATGGGGCGAAAGAGGCGCCGTGGAACAGGTCCGAGCAGTAGGAGAATCTATGGCAATAAAAGAACTGAATGAGAAGATGGATCTTCTCGCAAAGAAATTGCTCGCAAAGGAGGATACTGAGTCCGAGGATGAGGCTCAAGTGAAATTTATGAGGCAACAGCAAGGTTATAGGAACAATGATTATTCATGGAGAAAAGACAAGAAGTTTTCCTGGAAGGATCCTAATAATTTCTTGCAGGATCCGGATGCTAAACCCCAGCCAGCGGTGGAGGATAAGAGCACAGAGCTGCTCAATCAAGTTATAAAGCAAAACCAAGAACTCATGGCTACTTTTGGCCATCAAATAAAGCAACAAGGAGAGTTCATGAATCAGTTTGGGCAAACACTGCAGAGCCATGGGGCTTAAATGAGGACCATTGAGACATCTATGGCACAGATGGCAGCAGAGATCGCCATTTTGAAGAAACCGGCACATCCAGGTTTTCCGGGGAATACCAATGTTCCAGGGGGAAACCAGCAGGTAAAGGCTGTCTTGCTAAGAAGTGGCAAGAAATTGTTAAATCCAAGGGCCGAGGAGACAAGCACACCACAGGCTGAGATAGAAGGTGAAGCCAATGGGGAGCTGCCACCACCAGTCACAGGGTAGGTTGATGACACAGTCGTGGATGATACTGAAGAACAGGTTGCAGAGGAGGAACCTCTGAAAAAGACACCTTATGTGCCACCTCATCAAAGGGCACAAGCTGTTCTGGTCCCGTATCCAAATAGTGCTAAGGCAAGGAAGGCAGATGCGTAGTTCAAGAGGTTCTTAGACGGTTTTAGGAAGCTTTCAGTCAATATCCCTTTATTGGAAGCCATTGAGAAAATCCCGTCTTACGGGAAATTTCTAAAGGACGTCATTACTAAGAAGAGGAAAATTCCGGACACGGAAGTTGTCGTGCTCAAAGAGCAAGTGAGTGCTTTCATCATGGGCACTTTTCCGCCAAAGAGGCAAGATCCAGGGTGCTTTAACATTTCTTGTTATATCGGGAAGGTTAAATTCGGTGAAGCGTTATGTGACTCAGGGGCAAGTATCAACTTGATGCCCCTTTCTACATTCAAAAAGCTGGGATTGAAGGAGTCACGACCAAGCAATATGACGATTCAATTGTCGGATAACTATGTGGTAAAACCTTATGGAATCTGTGAAGATGTGTTAGTGAAGGTGGATAGATTTGTCTTTCCAGCAGATTTTGTAGTCATGGAGATACAGGATGAACATGGCAACGAGTTGTTACTTGGACGTCCTTTCCAAGCTACAACCGACATGATCTTAGAGATGGGGAGAGGTCGCTTGACCTTGGGCATAGCCGATGACCACTTTGAGATGGTCATGCCTTCTAGTACTGTGTCATCTAAGGCAAAGGAACAATGCAAGGTGGTAAAACATCTGGTTAGTAATATTTCACTCTGTCTTGGGAAGCCAAATCTGGACATGGCTCATGTGATGAGCAAGGTGGACAATGGAACTTTGGCTGTGGATATCATGGAGCAGACCAAAGTAGTTTCTCTGTGCAAAGTTGTGGGATTTCCGAATGATGAGGATGAGGACATTCCGCCTTCTATGGAAGATGATGTAATTGCTATTTCTATTTTTGATGCATACCCGGAATTACCATTGGAGGCTTGTTTGGTAAATATTACACATGATTGGATGAGGTGCAAATCTCTCAAGGAGTGCGCCAAGATGCTCCAGATGCTTCCATGCTTCTATGCGAGGCATTATGAAGATCTAGGTGAACTTCCCCCGCCATTTCAATCATCTTTGATCAGCCCTCCATATCTAGAATTAAAGCCGCTGCCACCGCATCTAAAATATGTCTTCCTAGCAGGGGAGGACAAGTTACCAGTGATCATATCTGCTTATCTGAGTGTGGAAGAGGAAGACCAACTGTTGATAGTGCTGAAGAACCACCGAGGAGCTTTTGGGTGGTCCGTTGCAGATATCAAGGGGATTTCCCCTACTCTATGTCAGCACAAGATTCGGCTCGAGGAGGGAGCCAAGCCCGTTATTCAACCTCAACGACGTCTCAATCCAAGCATGATGGAGGTTGTGAAGAAGGAGGTTATTAAACTTCTTGCTGCAGGTATCATTTATGCAATATCAGACTCGACATGGGTGAGTCCCACACAGGTAGTCCCTAAAAGGGGGGAATTACTGTCACCCAAAATATGTTAAATGAACCTGTCACCACCTGATTGGTAACCGGGTGGCGAGTTTGTATTGATTACCGCCGTTTGAATGTCACCACGCTAAAGGATCACTTTCCTTTACCTTTCATTGATCAGATCCTAGAGCGTCTTGCCGGCCGATCACACTTCTATTTTCTAGACGGGTACTCGGGGTACAACCAGATCTCGATTGATCCCTTGGATCAAGAGAAATCTACCTTCACTTGTCCCTATGGGACTTTTGCGTACCGCCAAATGCCTTTTGGTTTATGCAATGCACCTGTGACGTTTCAACGTTGTATGCTTGCCATATTTTCTGACATGGTAGAGCGATGTCTCGAGGTTTTTATGGATGACTTTTCGGTGTGTGGTGCATCGTTTGATGAATGTCTCTATAATTTGGACAAAGTTTTACAGCGCTGTGAGGACACACATTTGGTCCTCAACTGGGAGAAATGTCACATGATGGTGACTGAGGGGATAGTGCTAGGACACAAAGTGTCTAGCAAAGGTTTAGAGGTAGATCCGATCAAAATTGAGGTCATTTCCAAGTTACCCCCACCAAATTCTATTAAAGGGGTAAGAAGTTTCTTGGGACACGCCGGGTTCTATCGTCGATTTATAAAAGATTTTTCTAAAATCAAGAAACCACTATCTGAGCTTTTAGAGAAAGACGATGTATTTGATTTCAATGATAAGTGTCTACATGTGTTCGACATTTTAAAAGAAAAACTAATTTCTGCACCGGTTGTTCAAATGCCGGATTGGACGAAACCGTTCGAACTAATGTGTGACGCCTCAGACTTTGCGGTAGGAGCTGTGTTGGGGCAGCGGGTGGATAATAAACCCACCGTGATTTTTTACGCTTCAAAGACTTTGAATGACGCTCAATTAAATTATACAACTACTGAGAAAGAATTACTCGCTGTTGTTTTCACTTTTGAAAAATTCCGGCAGTATTTAGTTGGATCTAAAGTAGTTGTATGGACTGACCATGCCGCAATCAAATACTTAATGGAGAAAAAAGACGCAAAGCCTAGACTCATTAGGTGGATTTTGCTCTTATAGGAATTTGACATCGAAATCAAGGATAAATCTGGGATTGAAAACATTGTTGCTGATCATTTGTCTAGGTTAGAAAGGGTGGATGAAAAAGATTTACATATACCCATAACCGAGACGTTTCCGGATGAACATATTTTGAAAATTAACTCTAAGGATCCTTGGTTCACTGAGATTGTAAACTATTTGGCTTGCGGGATCATCCCGGAAGATTGGTCATATCAGGAGAAGAAAAGATTTTTCCATTCTTTACGATATTATTTTTGGGATGTCCCAATTCTTCTTAAGCAATCCAGGGACGGTATCTTGCGCAGATGTGTGCCTGAAGTGGAGTACGAGAGCATTTTACGTCATTGCCATGCATCACCTACGGGAGGACACCACGCCAGCTCACGCATGGCAGCTAAAGTTTTGGAAAGCGGCCTTTATTGGCCAACTTTGTTTCGAGATGCCTACGAGTTTGTGAGACAATGTGATTCCTGCCAACGAGCAGGTAATATCTCAAAGCGACAGGAGATGCCCCTGAATGTGTTTCAGGAAGTGGAGGTATATGACTTGTGGGGCATAGATTTCATGGGACCCTTTGTGTCCTCAAACTCCAATTTATATATTTTATTAGTAGTTGATTATGTGTCGAAGTGGGTGGAAGCAATACCCACAAGGACTAATGATTCCACTGTAGTATGCAGATTCGTGAAAGAAAATATTTTCTGCAGGTTTGGGATACCCCGAATTATAATCAGTGATGGGGTACGCATTTTAGGAATCAGAAATTCTCGACATTATTGAAGAAATATGGAGTCAAGCACAACATAGGTACCCCATATCATCCGCAAACGCAAGGCCAGGTGGAGGTCTCCAACCGTGAAATTAAGAAGATTTTAGAGCGTACGGTGGCATCCACGAGAAAGAACTGGAGTGCCCTACTGCCGGATGCTCTGTGGGCATACAAGATGGCTTACAAAACACATATAGGCACCACACCTTTTAGGTTGGCGTATGGCCGGGCTTGTCAGCTGCCGGTTGAGTTAGAGCACAAAGCAGATTGGGCGCTGAGAAGGCTAAACCTGAGTTACAATGAAGCGGGGAGGAAGAGACTGCTGGAATTGAACGAGTTGGACGAGCTGCGGATGACGGCATATGAGAACACACAGATATACAAGGAGCGCACAAAGCTGATCCACGACCGCCACATCCAGCTGTGCACGTTCAAAAAGGCAGATAGTGTTTTGTTGTTCAATTCACGACTCAAGTTGCATCCCGGGAAGCTCAAATCCCAGTGGAGTGGACCATTCGTGGTGGAGGAGGTCAAACCACACGGTGCGATCTTAGTGCGTGATGGTGAGACCACGTTTTTAGTGAATGGACAAAGATTGAAGCTCTACTTTGGTGAAAATTACAAGAGGAAGGTGAATGAGTTCAAACTCATTTCACTTTCGGATGAATAAGGTGCCCTAAAATCGTCTAGCCTAAGACGTTAAATAAGGGCGCTTGTTGGGAGGCAACCCAACCATTGGTACTTTAGTTTAGTTCAAGTACATTCGTAGTTTAATTTGTTTGTACTTAGTTTTTAGTATAAAAAAGATACCGTGATCGGTTTGTTCTTTGTGCAAGCTGAGGCAGAGTCGATAACATCGACACACTGGTCGATGGTATCGACCAAGGTATAGGTTGACGACTGCGGATTTTGCTCTGCGTCGATACCATCGACGGCCTCGTCGATGGTATCGACTTACCTACAGGCAGGTCGCGAAGAAACAGTCGATGGTATCGAGATGGCTGTCGATACCATCGAGATCTCTGGAGATTTACAGACAAAATCGTCTCAGGAAAGTCGATACCATCGACGGGCGTGTCGATGGTATCGACGCCTTCAAGTGAAAAAGGCGGCGGCCGGTCTCGTGAGGATTTACCCTAATCAGAAATGTCGATACTATCGACTTTCGTCGATGATATTGACCATCCACGTCACCGATCCGCGCGAACAAATCAACGGCGATCGTGGCTTTCACGTCATCGATCCGGGTGAAGCGTCGATACCATCGACCCGTGTCGATGGTATCGACACGTCAGCGATCCGGGTGTCAAGATCCAGCCATCGACAACCGTCGATACTCGCGATGGGGGCGGATAACATCGACTAGTGTCGATACCATCGACTCGCGTCGATGGTATCGACGGGCCAACAGTGGCGCCGGCCGAGTCTATTTAAGGAGATTCATTACGTCAGTTGACGTCACACCTTCAGAGCGATCTCCTCCCTTTGCGTTGAGCACTCCCCCGAGCCGTCCAAGACTGAATAAAAGCATCACCGAGCGACGATCTTCATCGAGCGGAGATTCAATTCTCCGATCTTCACCGAGCTCCAGTTCTAATCCTCTTTCTTTCAGAAAGATGGTGCGTACAGCGGGTGCATCCTCTTCACATGCGCTTCCCATGGAGATTCCGGTGTTCATTCCTCCTCGTCCTCACTCTATTCCACGTCCCTGAATAGTTCACCCTACTCCGGAGATCTGAAAGGTGTACGAGGAGTTGCTGAAGCGCAAGATTGAGCCCACACGCTATGTCGATCGGACAATGGTTCGCGACTTGGGGTTCAATGACAATCTGAAGTATGTTCTTGAAGGTCAGGTGCACCAAACCGACCGTACACCTAACGACGTCCAGTACCATGTCGAGGGCCATCCGTTCTTCGGGGAGTGGCCCACCTACAAGGAACTAGTGGCGGAATTCATGGAGTCACTTGACATCAACGTGCTGCCAAACGATGTGATTGCTACTGACAGAGAATGGAGAAAAGGGAGGGTGTCATTCCGGCTTTTCAACAACAACTACACTATCACCCTCGACCAGTTTAATTCCATTTATAACTGGGATCATCATGACTATCAGCACCAGCGACCAGATAATAGGACAGACTATGACACCATCTTTGCCGAGCTTGTGACGGTGCCACCGGGTAAAGCTGTGAGTTACCACAATGCGGCGGTGGCAGATTTCGAGCATCCTTTCGTGCGGGTTCTTCACCGCATGATCTGCACTACCCTATTTGTCCGTGGTGATCTAGCTCTCAGTAAGTTCCAAGAGGTAGATTTGTTCTTCTTGTACAAATTATTGAAGCGGGAGGAGTGCAACTGGGGCGCGTTCTTCTTGACGCGCGTGATGGCCGTGAAGCGGAGTACGAGAAAAGTGCCAATTCATTTTGGAGGGCTGATCACGCCATTGGCTATCTATCTTGGGCTGGATCTTTCTCAGCTTACTGCCCTCTCTACTAGGAGCAAGGTCAACCTCCAACATCTACACCGGTCCAATCTGTTACTTCTCCGAGATGGCGTGGCGTTTGCGCACTACCACGTAAATCAAGCATATCAAGAATGTTCTCTTCCCGACCCTGTCTTCAACATCGACGGCGCACAACACTTCCGATGGTCAATCATAGCCATCGACTCCGATGAAGAAGACGGCGGTAACAACGGTGATAATGACAACGAGGCAGCGGAAGAGGCAGAAGAGGCGTTCACACCTCTTCGATCACGAGTGGCACCCCGGAAGCGCCCTAGGATGTATCCGGGAGCATCTTCATCATCACAGCCTACACTGCCACCACCACCGCCCTCGCAGCCGAGCGAGGATGCCTATTCCATGCAGGGCATGTACGTGATGCTGCAAGACATCCAGCAGACCTAGCATGGCCACACAACCACTTTTGCCGGTATTCAAGATACTACCAACCGGCTCTTTGTCAATCAGCAGGCGATCTTTGAGAATGAGCACCTTTTTGTTCGAGAATCAACAGAACATCCATGATCGGCTGCACAGGATGGAGGAGCACCAGCAGCCGTTTTTTTATCATTACTGGAGCCGAAATTATTTTGGGGGGGGGTATCCACAGCCTCCTCCGATGCCTCAGTATGATCTGAATTTTCAGGGGCAATACCCATCTTGGGACCCCACGGCGCCGCAGTATCCGCCTCCACCTCCACAGGAGTGATTCGGTATCACTGTTCCAATCCTTAAGTTTGTTTTTGACTATGAGGCCATAGTCGATTTCAAGCTTAGGGGGGTAGTTGGAACATCTTTATCTCTTTTATTGTTTTTAGTTTTTAACTTTATTTGTTTTTGTTCTTTTTAGTTGTTTTTGCAATTTTAGTCTGTTTAGGATCCACATGCTATCTAGTGTAATCGTGGATGTCATAAAGTTTGTGTCATCTCTATAGTGTGCATGGGAAAAATCAAGGGAATTTTTTTATAAAAAAAAAATTTGTGCAAAGCTTGTCTTGTTTAACCTTGTGCAATTAACCTACGAAAATGATTGGTTTTGTCAACTCCAAAACAACAATTCACAACTGTACTCCTAATGATTCATGAAAGTGGACGGAAATGGTTGTTTGAGCCTAATCCGACCAAATGGTAATGTGACTTTAGTTGGAAGTAGGACAGAGAAACTTCTTAACTACTACACAGGTCAGTAAGGAGGGATACATAATATTTATCTAAGGTTCAGTCACCTAGTCTTGTGATCTTTCCACCTTTTCACTTTTTGCAATCCACCACAAGAATTGGAAGTACTTTACAGTGTTAACTTCTTTGACTACATTGCACGTAGATAGGGCTTGCATTAATTCTTTTTCCATATGTTTTGCATAAAAAGAAAGAAAAAAAAGAGAATAGTGATACATGCACATTACCTTTAGGTGCATGTCATGTAGATGCATTCATAATTTTTCATGCATAAAGTATATCATGTATCTCAATTTTTCTTCAATGGTGAATTAAATTGTTCCATACCTTCTAAATAGTGCAAATTTCTGAGTTATGAAGAAAAATAAGCCCGATTAAATATTCATTATCAATTATGGATATAAAGGGTTGAAAAAAAAGAAAAAATATAACTCTGAAAAAAAAATCTGCATATTGAAAAAAAAGCTATTTAGAAGTTATTTGAACAAGAAGGAGAAAGGAATGTAATATCACTTACATTTTAAGATAATTGAGTACATGATGTAGTTTACATAGACGTCCATCTTGTTTTGGGATGGATAGTTAAAGCATGCATCATTCCACCCAATTTTAGGCATTAGGGCATTTCTTATGTGCATGTGCATCATTTAGGACATTTTTGTTTTATGCATGTTGAAACTGTATCATACTTCCAACTGCTTCCATGAGCCACCCATTTCATCCACCCGTTGCTCGGATTGGTAGGCCACCATGAATTTCTCCTCACTAATGAATATCAGGAGAACTGCTTCCATTTAGATGGTAGTTAGGGCGAGCAACGTAGTATAGGAGATCACAAGATGCACCAAGTCAGAACCGGCGAGTTTTATTATGTTAACTGCCTTATGTGATAGTGTTAATCAGTTTTGAGGTAAATTTCTCTTATGGATGATTACTGTCGCCTGCAGGGTAATTACCATTCTGTGGTTAGAGAGGGCCGGTATGTGACTGTTAGGTGGGAGTCATTTGGATGTTGGTTGTGATGCGTTGTTCTTCAGTTGACATTAGCAATTCTTTTCTAAGGATTAGTTGCTCGAGGGCGAGCAAAGTTCAAGCTTAAAGGAGTTTGATGCGATGATTTTGAGTCGCATTTATAGACCTGTTTCATATGTGTTTTATGCTTTTATTAGTCATTTTTATGGTTAATGTGGCATAATTCATTCACTTTGGTCTTTGCTATTATTTTATGTCAAATCCCCTTTAATTCATCATTTTGAGCATTAATTGTCAAAATATTATTAATTGTGTGAATTTATGTGATCTTGTGTTTGAATTTCAGGACAAACGAGTATTTACTTCCGTCGATACCATCGACATGATCACAGGTTGCCAGCCAAAAGGAGCAGCAAATCGTCGATACTATCGACACATATGTCGATGGTATCGAGCTATCATCAGGTTGCTGGCGAAGAAGCAGTCGATAGTATCGACACCAAGTCGATACCATCGACGCACGGAGGGCTACAACGATGCAAAATGACAAAATCGTCGCTACAGGGTAGTCGATACCATCGACCCGCGTCGATGGTATCGACACCGTAGGATATGAGTTGGCTTCCTAATGATCTCAATCGGACAGCTACGGTTAATTAGCAACCTAATGACCGAGATATACCTAATGACAGCCGCCCAGACGTGGTAGGGATTAGATTAGCCATTGCACGAGTACCGAGGAGCAGTAAAGAGGAGAACGGAGGCTAGAAGCTCATACTAATTGATTCGGACGCCGCAGAAGATGGATTTCACCACCGAAAGGCGGGAGAGCACGTGTTCTACGCAAAGGATCAACCAGTTCTTCTCCGTTCAGGGGTTTTCCATCTCATTTCACCTTTTTCACATGTTTTCCCCTATTTCTACCATGTACTTGTGTGAGATGAGCATGCGGGGCTAATCCCCTTCGTCTTTAGGACTGGGAGTAGCCCGGGAATTCATGGTATGATAGTTTTATAATAGTGAATCATATTTTATCTCTTAAATCCGTGGTATAGTTTCGTTTTCTCCATGTATTGTTATGCTTGATCACCATAATAATAACCTAATGCCCTTAATCACTTTGAAAGAAGGATTAACGGCTGAAAAGAGATGAAATCTACATTAATCGATAAATCCCTTGACCAAGGCGGTGTAAAATTAATGGTGGATACTGAGAGATCGTTCATAATGCACCAAGTTTAGGGTATAGGTTACTACGATGGTGGAACCGACCTAAGCTTAGGTAGTGAATTGCACCATGACAGTGGGCAATTCTGTTTTCAGGCCACTACCCAGATAGAGAGATAAAATTGAGGAATTATATGAAATCTAATACAATGAAAACCCGTGGTGAAACCGCAATCCTAAAGATACCTTCTTGAATTGATTAAACCAAAAATTTAATTGATTTTTCATTTTGTTTTCTTTCAATTTTCTTTTTAATTTTTTACAAAAACCCTCAACTTTTAATTGGCTTAGCTGATCGCAACTAGTTAGTAGGAGTCACCAACAATTCCGAGTATCCCTGAGTTCGACTCGGGCCTCACAAGGCCTATATTACTTCGACACATTCTCTTGCGTTTAAGAGCATAGTAAAATTGCGTCAGATTGACAGTGCCCTGTCAAGCTCTCATCGATGGACTCAACTCATCAACATTTATGTCGATAGATTACCATCATTTCCAAAGCCTTTGAATAGAATCATTGATGATCCCATCGATGGAACAACCATCTATACCCTCATCAAGAGAATAGATCCACTACTACAGAATAGGCCTTTAGTGTCGGTTAATTAAGGGATTTTAGTGTCGGTTTCCAAGCGACACCCAAGTGGGCGCCGCTAAAGGTGGACCCCTTCGACGTCAGTTCGCAACCGACGCGAAAACGCTTCCCGCCACCAAAAACGCACCAGCAAAAGGACTATAGGCGTTGGTTGTTTACTAAAACTGACACTATAGAATTGTTATAGACGTCGACATTCCATCGACAGACACCTTCTCGATCCTGTGAAGATTGACTCCTTTGAATATTGATGAAGACTTGTTGAGCAATCACCTCATCGAATCTCAAAGTCAAAATCAAGAAGATGGGGAGTCCACACCATGTGGATCAATCAGGGATCAACAAAGCACATGTAAAATCCTATAAATAGGCCCCCAAGCCATCACTTCAAGGCATCTTGGATTTTGGTATTCAACGAGCCAAAAGTCTTCCACCAAGTTCAGAGCCCAAGACTAGAGCCATCGACCGGTCTAGTGTCATCAACCTAGCTGACCATCGACCTCTAGCCTTGTGGTTCCATCAGCTTCCTTTGACAAATCGACGAATATGTTTCCACCAAGTATGGATCAAAGGGTAGAATGAAGCCATCAAACTCTGGCCATTGATAGTTGGATATCAACCTCCATGTTTGATCAAGCCAAAAGGTTGGTAGATTGATTACTTGGTCTACCTTTATATCGATCTCATCCCTCTCTTTTCTTTATCATGATTTTCTCAAGCTATAATCCATTTCCTTTATGTTCCATTAGTGGATAAACTCCATAACTTGGGTTGGGAGTATCCGTCATGTAATTTCATTCTTCCTTTTATTGCATATGTTCTTACAATTTTGTTTCTATACTCTTATTTTAATGCACCAATTTTTTATTAGCTACCTGCTTGAGACATCTGATATGGATTTATTAGAGAGAATGGTTTCATTTAGATTTGGAGTATAGATTAGTAATGAGACACGAGAGTGACTACAACAAAATTCATATGGTTATTGTTGATTCTTTGGTTATTACATTGAGAGAGAGAAAACCTTCAAATAGAAACATACCTTGATCTTAAGAGAAGGAAGGAGTGGATATCTTTTATGACTATTTGTAAAACAAGTTAAGAAAATGAGTGAAGGTTTTACATGGTTGCAGTTGGTCTGAATGGTGAAACCCAATCCGAGTTTCTTCTTTTGTCATTTCACAACTTATTTTTATTTCTTCTCTTCAATTTTCTGTAACTTAGATTTATTGCATGATTAGATTAAATTGTTCCTAAACTGGGACATCAATTTCACTTATTTGATTCAATTAGATTAAGCTAAGACCATTTGTTTTTATTTTTTTATTCCTCTTGTCCCTGTGTTTGACCCCACACTACTTCAATAGACTCCATATTGAGTTGTGGACGTCTCTTATAGTCGGCTATAAATTTAAAGTCTGATAACTTTGATTGGAAAGTTGTGTTTACACTTTTGACCAACAA
The DNA here is from genome assembly GCA_963693085.1 of Alisma plantago-aquatica. Taxonomy (NCBI): domain Eukaryota; kingdom Viridiplantae; phylum Streptophyta; class Magnoliopsida; order Alismatales; family Alismataceae; genus Alisma; species Alisma plantago-aquatica. The sequence goes on from OY856411.1 coordinate 99,657,460, forward strand.
AAAAGAGCGATCAGTGGCCTAGAATTAAATTTCTTTTCTTGATTTGATCTGGGGAAACTTGATCGACAACCTACCCTAGGAATGAACACACAACAGTGTCAGTCAAGTTTCCCAAATCTCAAACTTCACCAATAACACTATTGCATGGAAATATGTATGTACTTTCAGGCGATTTTCTCCCTCTCAACTAGAGAAAACTCAACTGATTATTCTCCATATTAGTCCATCCTTGAATCCTAGGTTGAAAAGATCTATAGGGGGGTGAATATGGCTTTACGATAATTTTATCTGAATGAATTCACTCAACTTAAAGTGCAGAAGAAATATAAAATAAAAGAGGCAACCATAAAAGGATGCATAGATTTAGAGTTGCTCCATCTAAGAAATCAGTCCACTACCTAGTTGTTACCAACTAGGATTTTCAAAATATGTATTTTATTCCTTTTGTATACTGATAACAATACACAAAATTTACTAGTGTCTTTTATGGGTCAAGACATACCCTCTTTTTCAGCTCAAGGAGAACTAAAACCTTCTTTGACGGGCCTCCGGAAGGTCACCCTCTTAGAGAGGATCACAATCCACCTCCACCACCTTGGTTGCATCCTTCAATCGTGAAGTATCACTAAGAGTGCTTCACCACAACCTTCTTCCTTAAAGTAGTGAGAAGCAATATCATAATGTTATACAAGAACAAGAGAGGAATAAGGAGATTACAATGCTCTTCTCACAAGATGTACAATTTAGCACTATGGACAAGTGATGATGATCTTATTCCACAAAGTTTAGGAAAAGTTGTATTGGGTGGAGAGAACACTCAAAGTAATGTAGGGGCTTAGTCTAGATTGATGGCAATACCAAGTGTAGGGTCTAAACACTTTTTAGAAGGATGCAAGATCAATTGTATGTCAATGTATATGCAATTGTTGCTCAAAAGTTGTGTTTAAGTGTCCTAATACCACAACTATTTATAGGAATGGCTTGGAAGTGGCTAGGACAAGTTTGGGAGTGTTTAGAGTGTTTTGGGTGGTCAACTAGTGGTTTGGTTGAAACTAATTAAGTTGCAATGACTAGTTTGAACGTTAATTATAAATCACTCTTGATCATTTCTCAGTCGAGAAGTTTTTCGACTGGAAAAAACTTCGGTCTAGTAATTATTCAAACTAATATGTTTGAGTGTGAGATTTCTTCAACTACTATATGTTGGTCTGACTTCTTGTTCAAAGTGTCACAAAGGCTTTTTATCGGTTGAACTTTTCTTTGACCGACTTTCTTGTTCGATAATTTCTTCAACCAAGAAGGACTTAGAACTTAAGATATGCAAAGCTATTTATCAATTTTCTAAGTCTTGTACTGCCTATGTCTCGATTGATACTTTTTTTTGAATGAGGAAGACTCTGTGCAAAGATTTTCAAAGGATGTGATGTCCTACAAAAGACTTATTTGAAACCTATCAATTCAAAGGTCTATATGTGAGTGCAGGATAGGGTTTTGGGTAGGTTTGGAAGATCAACACTTGTCCTTACATCATGTCTTTCAAATTGTACAAAAACACACATGTACAAGAATACATAAATATATGGTACAACTTGATTTGCAAGAATCCAAACATATACATTTGCAAGGTATTTGTAGTTGGATCTTGATTGAATTCCTTGATCACCTGAGATACTTAATACACATGTTAGTAATATAATTTGGGAAATATTTGCATCATCAAAATATGAAAATGAGTGTGGAATATCCATAAATCCAAAAATCTTCCCCTTATTTATGATGAGAAATATTTCCTTAAGATAAATTGAAAGAAGAAAATTTAGAACTTCATACATTTAAGTTGCTTTGTTGGTAGCCGATTTATCTCTATTGTGGGTTATTCTCCCCTTTCCTCGAAGTCAAAAAGGCTCAATACTTACCAATTATCCCTCAAGGAGACATTCCCCCTCAAAACTATAGCCATTTTGTAGAGGAAAAAACCTATACTCGATGTATTAATTTATAAAGAACACCAATAGATGGGAAATCCAAAAAGATAGACATTAAGGCATAATGAAAAAAACCATATGATCAAGAAACCTAAAAGTTTGTCTAATTGCCAATGTAAAGAATGTTAAGTCCTTCATGACAAAAATATCCCATAAAGTGCAAATATCAAAAAGATACTCTAAACCAATGGTCAGGAATTTCAAGTCCTCCATGATGTAGAGATGCCATGAAAATCAAAAGGCAAAAACCAAAACTAATTTTCAACCATTTTCACATAATGTTAAACACAAAAATGATTAGAGAATCCATTAAGAACAAAAATGAGGTCAAGAAAAGTATCTCTAGACAAAATATAAGGGATGTTAAGCCCATATAGAGAATCCATTAAGAGAAAAAAGATATGCAACCGATATCAAGAGGTTTTTGATCTCCCCCTTAATCCCATACCAAGTAAAAAGAGGTCAATGAAAAAACATTTACTAAAAGATTACCATTTAAGATCCCAAACTTCATGATAAAACATTTATGTCAGATGTAGAAACTAAGAAATCAGGTAAAGATTTGAATATGAAACCAAGTTCTAAATATTCAAATAATTTTTGTTAAACACAAATGACAGAATCTTTTCGTTGAATTGTTAGTCCCCCTTTGTCATCTCAAAAGGTAGAAAGTATAAAGATAAGATGACTACCTCTTAATGGGTTACTTCCATTAATTACGTTGCCCATGTTTAGACATATAAAAAGTTTAACCATGAACCTGATGGCACATATTAAGATCAAATCAATGATTTGCAAATAAGTCTCGTGATCTTTTTACTTCTTATCTATAGAAAAGTTATGGCACCCAAATCAATTTGTAGGACATGAGAATGCATAATATCTGAATCTTTTATAAGAAAGACATGTTTCATGACTAATGCATAAGTTCATGTTAATGAATATAGCCAAGTTCATGAGTACCAACATGAGAACGGAACAAGTTATTCAACATATTTCTACTACTTGGAAATTTATCTAAATACTTCTTAAGATTTTCAGATTTCTTGGAAAATGTCAAAGAACTTTTAAAAAATAAGCATTTTCTACTAGTAGCAATGTTTTCTTGAAAAATATCATTTTACTTTAAATACACAAGCTTAATAAATATATTTTGGCTTGTATGCATCACAACATATATTTTTTGTGTCTACTAAATTATATTCCTATCAAGGTAGTTGTGGTAACAAAAAAATATCAACAATGTTATATTGTTTGGAAATCATGGAAAGTGCAATATATTTAAGAAGAATGTGAATAGAACACATGGAAAGAGATTAAAAATATAAATTATGGCAATGCCTTGAAATTGTCAATCTGAATTATGGAAATGTCTTAAACTTGTCAATAAATTTGAATGATGCATTTAGTGTCTATCAAAACTGCTTTGACCAAATAAACTTTAAAGAAGGAATTAATAGCTATCTTAGTCAAGAGAATGAAAACAAAAAACTCAAGGACTTCAAAGATTTTGTTGTTAAGTCTTATTTCTCACACTTTGTCATCTACAAAAAGGTCGGGGTGATAATCACGACTTTCCCAAAAATATTCTTTCCTTTAATATAATACTTTTGCTAAAAATATATTCAAATTTTATGGTGAAAGATGGAAATATCAAATTTATCCACAAGAAGCTCTAGCATTATATAAGGAGTCAAAATAATTTGTCATTTAATTCAGGCCAAACAAAGTTACAATGGTAAAAACACATCTCTAATATAAATAAATAATGCATATGAAATAAACATTGTTTTGGCCAGTATAATAAAGGAACTAATATGTGAGATACATTCTATATGATCACAAATGAAACTTTGATCAAATTTAACACATAATTTTAATTATTTTTAAAAAATGTCCATTGATTGATCATCATGAAAACATGTGTCACTTTTATAAATATGATCATGAAGAAAATGATGTCTTTCTTCAATATGTTTGGCTCGGTTGTGTAAAAAGAGATTATGAGCTAAGTTATGGCACTAGTATTTTATGTTATTTGGAACATCTATATATATTTTTTAATTCAACAATTGACTGCAAACTTTGACCAACGCTTTTGACCAAATTTAAGAGTGGTCATCAAAAGAAAGGAAGATGAATGGAATGTGTAAAAAGAAATTAATATGTCATTATGGAAAATTATTAATTGTGAATATGTTGCAAAATGATTCCATAGAGAATTTAAAGCGTACCATATGAACTCTTTCGTAAAGAATCCCATCTCATTGAAGATGTTTAAAGGTCATTGTTGACCACAATTAAAAAGAGAAGACATCAAATTTATAGTGGTCACCAATAAGAGCAAATAGAATGGAACATAAAATGAAATGTTTATCAATTTTCAAAAAATACCATGGTTCCAAATAAAGTTTGTTGAGACTTGGACATATCCACATAATTATTTGTCCATGCTACTCTTTCACAATAAAATATGTAACAAAACTTTGCCATCTATGGGATAGCAATATGCATATAAAGAAATTTATAATTGTAAAGTTCCAACTATATAAATCTATCAAGGAATTTAATTCTAATTAGGATTGAAGGAAATTAAGTTCTAAAAGATATGTAAACTGTAATATTTTTTTAAGTGCAAGTGAATATTTGTTTAAGTAAAAATATGCAAATGAATATTTATAAAGGACAATAAAATTAGCCTCAAAATTAGGTTGAGATAAGACAAAAAAATTTAGTAGATTAAGAATAGGTCAAATCTCAACATGTTCCTTTCATTTTAAGTTGGGGTTTTAGGGACCCAAACCACGTGAATTGCTCTATTCTGTCTATATTCACATGGAAAGGAGTAATGACCAAAACGTTGACAATAATGACATAAATAGAAAGATATTTCATTTCTCTTTTCTACACCATTATTTTAGGCACATAGTTCTAGTCTTTGGAGCACATTTCTTTTTGGTTTTAGGCATATGTGAAGGTTGATTATTTGGCATATATCATAAACATATTCTTCCTATTTATTTAGGTATTAACTAAGATGTTATCAAGATTTTGTTTCCTTACATTAATCTTGAAACTTGTTTTTGCAACTCAACATTTTCAACAATCTTTTTAGTAACATCTAAGTTTACTTGAGAAAGATTTGAAAGTAAAGTATCTCTTTCTTCTATCAAAGAATCATAATCTACATGATTTCACAAAATGGGTTGAGTTTGATAATCATTTAGTTTATCAAGCATATCAACCTTTTCTTGAGAGAGAAGACTGTTGTTTTTTTCAAGAACAAGCACTTTAATCTTATAACTTTCAATATATTCTTTTAGTGCATTACTCGAATATTCTAGAGTATCATTTTCAGAGCTAAGATTATCCAGATTAACATGAAGTTCATCAATAATTTTTGGCAAGTTTCTTCTTTTGTATTTTTAAATTCAATACATTTATCGTGAAGTTCTTCAAGACTATTAACTAATTCTTCTTTATATAAATAAAAATACTTACCTCATTAGTTTCTTCTTCATCTGTTATTTCCATGAGACATTCTACCCTCTCTTCTTTACTACTTTTACTATCATCACTTGATTGCTTCAATGTAGCTTTGCAGGACTTCTTACCTTTATTTATCTTTAGACATTCAAAAGTCAAATGTCCTCTCTTTATACATTCAAAACACCATTTACAATCAGTGTCAGGTTGTCCCATTCTGTTTTCCCCCATATTCAAGACTAATTAAGGCTCCTTGAAGTCCTGCTCTGATACTAGTTGAAAAGATCTAGAGGGGAGGTGAATAGAGATTTATGATAATTTTAGTCGAATTACTCAACTTAAAGTGCAGTGGAAATATAAAACAAAAGAGGCAACCACAAAAGGACACATAGATTTAGAGTGGTTTCATCTAACACATCATTCCACTACCTAGTTGTCACCAACTAGGATTTGCCAAGAATGTATTTTATTCTTTTTGTATACTGATACATAATATACAAAAAATTTTGGTGCCTTTTGTGGGTCAATAATACCCTACTTTTCTTCTCAAGGAGAACCACCACCCTTTTTGCTGTCCCCCCAGAAGGTCACCCTCTTGGAGAGGATCACAATCCACCTCCACTGCTTTGGTTGCAACCTTCAACCTTGAAGTAGCACCAAGAGAGATTCACCACAACCTTCTTCCTTGAAGTAGTGAGAAGCAACAACACACCATTTTATAATAACAAGAGAGGAATAATGATATTATAATGCTCTTTTCCCAAGACGTACAATTTATCACTATGGAAAAGTAACGATGATCTTCTTCCACAAAGTTTGGGAAAAGTTGTAAGGGTAGAGAGAACACTCAAACTAATGTAGATGCTTAGGCTAGATTGATGGCAATATGAAGTGTACAGACTAAGCACTTTTTAGAAGGATGCTAGATCAAGCGTATGTCAATGTATATGCAATTATTACTCAAAAGTTGTGTTTAAGTGTCCTAAGACCACTACTATCTATAGGACTGGTTTATAAGTGTCTAGGACAAGTTTGGGAGTGTATATAGTGTTTTGGGTGGCCAACTAAACATTTGGTAGAAATTAATTAAGTTGCAATGTCCAATTTGAATGTTAATTAAAAATAATTCTAAAGAATTTCTCAGTCAAGAATTTTTTCGACTGGAAAAGAATCCAATCGAGTGATTATTTGACGGAATTTGTTTGAGTGCGAGATTTCTCCAATGACTATACGTCAGTCTGACTTCTTGGTCAAAGTGTCACAACAACTCTTTGTCGGTCCAACTTTTCTTTGACTGACTTTCTTGTTCGACAATTTCTTCGATCGAGAAGTACTCAACACTTAAGATATGCAAAGTTATTTCTCAGTTTTCTAAGTCTCGACTGACTATTTGTCTGTAAAAAAAATTTCGATCGAGAAGGACTATGTGCAAAGATTTTTAAAGGATGTGAGGTCTGATAGAAGACTTATTGTTGGTATGTATGCCCAGAGAGCCAATCATATGATGATTGAAATGGAGCATTAGATACCTAATTTGATAATAATAAAGATAATTTTATCTATTATGTTTGTCTCAACATGAGATGATGACACAGACATAGCAGATGTATAAATAATGATGTTACTCAATGACGTATATATTTAAGTGCATGACTTGAGCAATTCGATAATACGAAAGTCAATAGTACATACATTCTTGTTATGTCCCTAGTCGGATATTACTATGGAAACAAAATAGACAACATTAATACATTATACTAGAGTGTGTGTTGACTAATGACAGAGTCTCATTAGTCATGATAAAGTCAAGAACACATGTACATGTTAGAGAAAACCCACCATAAGAGTGATACATGGATACCATGGAATGGTATTCAGAATCAACTCTCACAGTTATAGTGGTAATTGTAGTTCGTAGACTTGAAGTCACTACATTCATCACATGCCATTCATGTACTTTGGCATCATCCATCATTATCCTGAATAAGGGTTGCCATAAAGGTGGTGCTTGGGTGCATTGTGACACATGGGGTTGAGTGTGAGTGATGTAGATGAGATTTGTCCCTCCTATAGGAGATTGATATCTAGGTCACTTGATGAGAAAAATTGAGAAATGCACCATCGTACTCATGCGATTCAATATGTGATATGTTAACTCACATGCATCTCAGATAGTCTGCTCTAGTTCAAGGAACATGGATTGAATGTCGAGAGGATGATGATTCCAAGCCTCGAGTTCAATCCCAATATCAAAGAAAAAGGAACTATAGGATCATAGTAACATCGATCATGGATTGTGGGTTGAAGTTTTTCTCCAACTTTTTGAATTACATGGGTAGTAATGATGTGTTTCTAGACTTTGCTCTTTGCTTGAGGTGTCATAATTGGTTATGAACATTCATTGCCAATGTAATTCTGGACCTATAGGGTCACACACATAGGATACACTTAGAATAGGAGTATATTCATGAATGATGTTTAATTTGATTACTAAAGGTGTTTAGGTATTCAATTAAAATATTGAGGTACAAAGTTAACAGACTAGACTCTGAACTGACCGGTTCAAGTGTTAAACCTATCAGTTGGAGTGTCAGGTCAGTTGGAATCAATATTGGTTGAACTTTGCCTGAACTGGACATGTGAAATGACCATTTCTTTTGTGAAACAACTGTTTCACTCTATAAACTGATTGGTTCACCCTTTGGGTTTCCCCGTTCAGTTTCCAATTTGATTGCAACAAGGATTGATGCTGATGTCATGTTTAGCATTAATCGAGCATTGATTATTAACTTAATTCAGAACAAGAAACTACACAAAAGGACCGGATTGCGCATGAACCGACCAATTGGCTATGTGAAATGACCAGTTCACCGTCGGCATGTTCCACAAAATTTGTGAATTCTTTTCTTTCGAATTCTACACAAATTGGGAACCCTAACTATGACCTCTTTTATAAATAAAGGAGTACTAGGGGCTTCTCAAACATAATAGTTGCTCTGACAATTGTCCTTTCTTGTTGTGGTAACCAGTAGAAACCTGAGCAAGTCCTACCCAATAAAGGGAGGGATAAGAAGGGTGAGACAATTGTGGGAGAGCATATCAACTCTAGCAGATTGATATTTGAAAGGGACATCTCCATCCCATTGGGTCTGGTAGCACAACGTGGAGTTTCCCATGGTTTGTGTAGAATTCCCTAGAGGTGGGAGGCTTCTACTGCTACAATAAATCTATCAACTGATGTCCATGGTACCACCTTGCTTGATTGTTAAGAGTTTCATTTGCCTTAATTACTCACAAAAAAAAGCAAGATAGAATCACAAGGTCCCTAACCATAATGCTATTCTAGTGTTTCCAAGGTGGAAGATGAAGTTTTTCATGTTATATGGTTTTATGATGGCTCTCTCTTAGTTGGATATGTTGTAACTTGATATCCTTTTCAGATGATAGTGGAGGTATTTCTTTTATAAGGTTTAGGGGCTTCTATTATCTTTGTGGTTGTGTCAAACCGTGTTACCTTTAAAATTAATAAAAGAGGGCCTAGAAATAGGCAACACATGCATCTTTGGGATTCCCTGTCTACTAGAGAGATCTGTTACAACAACTTAACAAACCCCATCCATCAGGTAGATAGGATGGAAGAAGTGAAACACATACTTTCTATGCATCCTCCTTCTGGGTCCCAAAAAGGTTTCAAGGACACGATCATTGACCATTTGACATTGGAATTCAGAAGTCAAAAGTGGGTTGAACAATTTCTATGAGCCACACCAGATCTCAATGTTTGTGGGTGTCTTATTAGAAGTTGTAGGGTTTCAAATTTTGCAAAATTATTAAAGAGAGAATGTGGGGAGTGCACCCTCTAGGAGACCCACTTTGAAGGTCATATTTTTAGCATAACCAGATGTAGATATGCTTGATACTTGGTGTAGATGAAGGGCTTTATAGGTAGGTTAGTTTAATAGTAAATTTGTAATTGAATATAATTGTTTTGGGTAGTTTGTTATATGATTTTGGTGGAGTACTTGTGCGTGTTGATACTAGATATCAGGCTCATATAGTTCTCTAGAAATTACGTACAAGAAAAGTAGGCCACAATATAGTATTCATGATTTGAATCCCTATAGGCTGGTACACTTACCATTGCAAATATTTATGATCTTGGTCACAAGCATTGAAGAGACTAGGATCATTACTTGAAGAACTTTTTGGATAATGGTTCTAATCAATTGTGTTGATTTGAAACCATTTCAATTGTCCAATTTCATGTCCGTTCAAGAGTCTCTTATTATTGGATTGATCTGCCAATGCATATGGTCATCTCATCATGTCATGGCATCCCTCAGGATGTAACCCATGGACTTAAGATTTCCTTATTTCTATACCCAATTCAATGCAACCTTTTCTTCTTATAGATAAATCTAAGTAACTAGTATTATGCTCATAGTTCACAAATGACATTCGCTTAAGCATATTTTGGATATCCTAGTTTTATTCATGATTATTTGATTGATAATTGTCGTGTTAAGTATTGAAAAGAAATTCATTCTAAAAATGATATGAATGTGAATACAAATATTAAAAAAAATGTAGTGTCAACAATAATGATACCATATTGGTATGCATGTTTTACAAAGGAATAGATGCAATTTATTTCTATTATTTAAAACATATTTACTATGAATATTTAAAGGTAAATATTTTTCTTTTTATAAACTAGTCCATGATGACTTTTAGTAAATTAATCTTTGGAGTTGATCTAGAATTGATGAGTCATCTAGTACCCCCATATGTCCCCATGACAAATTCTCTTCTCTTGTCTTAGCGCTAGTCAAGGCCCGTCGGACCTGACATGTCACATGAGTATTGGTCCTAATGGCATGAGACCCACACCGTGTCATCTACTCTAATCCCATTCTCTTATCCTCCTATGCTGCATTAGAACCATCTTCCAATGGAGTTTCCCTATAGGTATCTCAAGATCATGGCATATGCATCCAAGATGTAGATGTCCCCCAACATCCACATGAGCTCCCACACGTCCCTATCCTACAAAACCCATCCATGGTTTTGTGGAACTTTAGGCTAGTGAACTGGTGGATAGCTCCCCATTGAAGAGAGTAAGAAAGGGGAGATCAAATAACATTGACTCTTACATAAAAATAAGTCCTTTTAAGGAACCCTCCTGCTCTTTTAGACTATAATCTATTATCCTAATTGGAATAGTTATGTCAAATACTCCATCCCTAAAACTTATCATCCCTTACATACATGATGGGATTATTGACATTGAAAAACATGTCCAAACTAACCAATGAGCCTTCTCACATCTTCATGGGGTCACAAGGGCCAATTTCTCCATATATATTTAGCTCTTTCTTCTCCAATACTCATCTCAAATTCTTGGCTGAAAGAGGGAGTGAAGACACTACAAGAGTAAGATTTTATTCTTTCAACCTAGGTAACAAAAAACCCCAAGTGAGGGTTGGCATGGTTTCTTTTTGGGATAAAAAATGGCAAGGAAGTATTCTTTTGAAGAAATTGAGTTATGGGAAGGGTATAAAACATGGCATCCTAGTACTCTATTTTTTTGGTTGAGGGTGCATGAGAAAAATCATTTAACCTTACTTGTTAAAGGTGTCATATCTAGTTGTTGCTTAGATACTTTCCATGTCCCTCTCAAGATTATCCAAATACTTGTAGTCAATGAAGAATTAAAGAACATTAATTCATTTGAAATCCCACAAACAACATTTTGTTTCTATTTAATTTTTTGATGTTTCTTGGACACCCAAAAAGTTACTAAATTTAAAAATTCGGGGTTGCTTTGGTAATTTTTTCATGTCAATTGATTCAAAGTGGCACATTTTATAAGCACAATTAAATAATTTGCCCATGAAACATGATTAAATGCTCCTTCCAAGTAAACATTGGTTGTCCATTGGGTTTACAAGCATCTTGGGCAAATTCTTGTCCAATCCCATGGTTACATGAAAACAGTTAATTCATCAACCTCAAATGAAATCGTAATCCTTGCTTAATTAACACGATATGGAATCCACATCAATTGAGACCCGATTGGATTGTTCCAAGGGTTCATTTTGGGTCCATATGACATGAGGGGAATTCCCAAGATCAATTCCATAGTTCCCCTAATTTTTAACGTACTTATAACTCAAATAATTTCCATAGTTGTAGAGGCCCGATTATTCCATGTTAGGCCTTTTGGTATCTACCCAAATGCAAATAGTTACATATGCAACTATAGGTATGTGTGTTATCTCATAACGTCCAAGTGATTATGAAATTGTTTTACATGACATCTTTTGATTTAAACATGTTATTCCATAGTTCTCCATCATATGAACATTGTACTTATTATTTATGCTATTTTCTTAAAGTGTAATTTGGATTTATATAAATAAAATAATAAAATCGTGCCATATAATATTAACGTAGTAACTTAATAAATAAGTTTAAAAGTTAGATTCTTTAGTTTGACAATAATGGAAGTTTCGATATACTTGTTCATCTCTCCAAACAATGTTCGGTCTTTCACAATGAAATAAATCATTGGTTTGGAAGTCCATGAAATTAATTGAAATTTATGCATGCTTGGATCAAAATGGGAAGTAACATAAGATAGAGATCTTCCATATGCATGATTATGTGTTGCATTTCAATTAGTAGTCTTCGTTTCATTGAACAAATAATTATTATGTGTGTTGTTGTATAGGAGTGCCACTTTAATGACTTCTTGTCTGTGTGTGTGTATTGATGTGCATTCGGATTATGAATCTGAATGGACACACCGCCATGCAATTTATGACAAAATATTTAACCATAGAGCCTAACTGGCATTAATTAAAGTGGTTGATTTAGAGCTCAATAGGCAATGTGTTTTCACCTACATGCAAGCATTATCTAGGCATATCACAATAGAGTAGAAAACCTACCGTGGGAAAAAGTAAATTTCCATATCCATCTCTTGCATTCGCTCTTGACCGTCAGCTAAGGGCAGACCGAAGGGCTATTCATTCATGTGTTCTCCAAGAAAAACAAAACCCAAAGATTTGACTGCGAAATATATAAGATAATCTAATTCGTATGGTCTGTCCTGTGGCTTTAATTTCATTCAGTGTCCAGTATCGTTTGGGCAAATATTATTTTGACAGGTTGCACGGAATAAAAGGCCAGCAAACAGTCATCCACTCTCTATATAATATGCCTCACTCACCTCCTCTAGCCTGCACATTGCAACCTGGCTATCATTACGTTGGATCATGAATTCCTTTCAAGTGTGTTTGTTTTACTTTTTTCTCAGTAAATCATAGTACTTCCGGCTGCAAATATTGCTTACGGATGGGAGCGATGGTTCACATCGCGAACGTTTACAATTATGGATGCAACCCTTATATTTTAAGAGAAGTCTTACCTTATTATAGGTTTTAAGTCGTCCACATTGGTCCTTCAGGACACCTTTACCTTTTCAGTGTTATTTGCACAAACGGAGGCAGGGAAGGTAGAGAATAGATGCAGTCAATTGTAGTGGGTCATGGTTCTTCCGTGTCTATAATTGGTATGAATCTCAACTTTCCTAAGTTAGTGGTGGTATTTATCCATCTGCAGGCTTGGCGTATACGATTGTATGATCAGATCCTAACAAGTTTTTCTCTTTCTCTTACATTGCGAACCCTCATCGGGCCACTTTGGTTCCATATTGGTAAGGTAAACCCTTGAGGCCCCACTTAATTGTGAACCATTTGGAGCCGGTTTTTCCTATACAGACCAGCCCATGAGGAGTTCAAATCATTTGAATGAGTGTTCAATTACTTGGCAATTAATAGTGAAGCACTTCACCCGTGATATACATTCACATCCAGCAGGGCGCTCTTATGTATAATATTGACCAACTCATCACTTCAACTAGATAAAAATTACCAAAAGAACGTTATATTTGTCTATATAAACTATTTAGGTAGCAATGGATAGTTGTTATAGGTTTAATCATATGAACAAAGGAGAAGAGGGTTGGTTAAGATCCATTATGCTCGCAGAAAACACTGCAGTCCACGTCCAATTCAGAGAAAACACCGCACAAGGGCATTTTCTATACCTTTATGAATATACCTCCAAGTGTTTTTATTTCTTAAATAATAAATTATTTTGAAGCGGGCTTCATGCAAAATGATACTCACTTCACAAATATTTTTAAAGATTGTGGCCATCATTCGATATGATACTATGAATCTAAATGGTCAGATGGGGCCATGTCAAGTAATGGCCCCAGTAAACCTTCACATATGTTACAATGTTCCCCTTCACAATTTGTTAATTAAGATTAAGTATACTTGAATAGCACATGCCAATGATGAACTTTTATGTTTATAATTCAATTATTTGCACCTTATTATTTTTAATGAACATCTGGAGAATGAAACTGTCCTATTAATCATTTGTTTCATCTTCATCCTCCTCCACCTCTATACCCTTCACTTCATCATCTTCCTCCTTCTCCAGCTCATCATCCTCAATGACAACGTCCCAATCCTTGTCATCTAAGATAATTCTACACTACTAGAATGTGTATCCTCTTGATCCCTGTCTGCACCCAAAAATTATGGTGCAGTCCTAGTCAACGTTGGACATGTGATTCTTTCTCTGTCAGGATTCCAATCCCACGAACCCCAAAATCTCTTCTTTTCTAAAGGTCTTTTCTCTTATTCTTGTTTGTCACCTACAAAGAATTTACTATATGTAGAATTTTTTTGTGACAATAATGAGGATAAATTTCATGTTGATGTAAATTAATCTCTTTATGATGAGAAAGATGTTGTCATTTGAGGATGAAGAATTGGAGGATGAAGTAGAGGATGAAGAGGAGGATCCATATTTGGAAGGGTAAGAATATGACAACTAGTGAAGTTTACATAATATTTCTCCACCTATTCATAAAAAATACAAGAAAACTTCTCTTTAAGAAGTGAAATGGCATAAGTAACAAGATACTATATTTCAAAAGGGACAATATTAGGGCTAACAATAGGCTGATTAATATTATAAAGTCAATGTGAAAGTAGATATTATATTATAATTTTTTAATAGATTTGTACCTTCTTTTTCTTTGAAGAACTTTATAATGCACCTCTTTCATTAATACATGAAAGTACAAAAATATTAAAATAATGTGATAACCATTGAACGTTTAATATAATGGGGAAAGGAGAAAGAGAAGGTGATAAAAAAGATGAGGAAAGGTCAAATTACCACAATGAAAAATAAAGTAGTAATGAATGCCAAATTTACATGTTTAAAAATAAGAAATAGTAAGTAGAAAAAAAGTGAACAAACAAAAAACTTATATAACCTAACATAGTTAGTATTTGGGTTGTTAGTACTGTTGAACCTTTATTTTCTATATATCTATGTGCATTGCATGGGGCAATACTTATTAGTCATTTCCTTATGTAGTCTACATGCATGGAGTGAGTGAATATATAGTTCCTATAGTGATCCACACTATTCATTTATTTAGTAAAACACTACAAATTAAATATCAATATGAATAATTTTCATCAACTTGGAAAAGAAGGATCCATGTGCTAGCCTTTGTATGATAGTTAGTGAGGTTTAGATGACTACGGAAATGCATTACTAGAGAAGTCTAAATATATCCCTTTGCTGCTTTTTCATCATGAATGCCCTTTAATATTTTTTTCATTGTATTCATAAACCAAATTTGAAATCAGTATGTGATCTAGTGCAAGTAAATCAACAACCAGAATATCAACATAATATGAAGATGAACTCATACAAGTAACAATTTTTGAGAATCTATTCATCCCATTACCGATTGAAAAGTATGCACATGACTTTCCATCTTATAGACTCCATCCCAATAATAGTAATTACCTACTCTGGATGAATTATGTATGTTAATTCCATCTAATTTAGTGATTATACCTAACAGTTAAAACCAATATGTATTAGTATGCACATACCATTTAAATTGTGATATATATACTGGAGCATTTTTACATGAAATATGTGTTTCCAATCAGTATGCAACGTTTAATTTATTCTTATGAACAAATAGAAATTTGATGAAAGTGATACTTCTTCATCAATAAATTTTACTATTGACGATTATGACCAACAAGTCTTTAGCCCATGAATATGTATAATCATATTATCATTTATCTTTTAAGTCTAAATCTCATAAAACTATATGTGTTGTCAAGTGTTATTACAATTTCTTCAAACCTTATTAAGTGACAAACCCCTCATTCATATATTGAAGGATATATAGATGTTTGCTTTGAATTTCTTTATATTATATGCCTTTGCACTCATATTTTAGGGTGATGAAAACAATCGATGTTGTTACATCCATGCCCTTCAATTTTTATATATAATATTTTTTGCATCATAAAACACATAGAAAATATATTAGCTTGTTTTTATTTGCACTATCAAGCCGACCATTTTATTTAAAATTGAACTTTCTATGAAGTAAGAAACAAACAAAACATAAATTGCACTTTTCACTTGGAACAAATGAATATATTTCTTAGATAGAAAATACAAAATATGGGAAGGCATCTATGTTTTTTCTCACAATGAGAATTTATTTATATCAAGGCTATGTTTAATATCATGTAATTTAGAACAGTTTCATAGATAATTATCCATTGTAACATACATAGATATAGAATCTTGACTCTAGAAACTCTACTACCATGGATGTGATGCTTATATTCTTAGACCTTTAGTTTTAGCCAAATAAGGATACTTATATAACAAAATGCACTAATTTTCACCTTAATGAATATATAATACACATATTGGCTCAATGGAGGTGATTTGTGCTTAATATATGAAGTTGAATAATAATTGGGGTTATAATATAAAAGGATAAGAATAAGTTGAAATTAAATAAATTAATGTTGGAATTAACATAATTAATGGATAATTGAGAAAAATAGCCTAGATGGTGCATAATAATACGAGGTAAATGTTTTGATAGCAATATCAGGTTAATAAAACTCTAATTTATAATTACTAATTAAAAATGATACATAATAATATATATGAAGATAGATAGCCTAAAACCTATTTGTATTAGAACTAAAAGAGGAAAATCCAAAACTAGAACATAAATCCAAAAACATGTGTCCTAGTTAGCTTGGGCGCCAAGTTTGAGATTAAATGAATAATCCTATATGTCTTAATTTTGTTTAGGAAAAAAGTGTAAATTAAATCCCATGATATGAAATAAAATAATAAAATACTCCTACTGTAGAAATAAATGTAGAAGTCAGATTCCTTAAATATTAATTACTCTAGTTTCCAAATTTCACTTCAATTGATTACACTATTTGCTATAAATAAATTATAAAGGAAATTTATAAGATAATGTTAAAAGGACTAAGATAAATTAAATGACTTATTGAATTTCCTAAGAGTGAAAACTAATTTTATATTTGCATTATACATGTCTTAATTAGCTTGGATGACAAATTTGGTAGTAATTGAACATTGTTTGATTCCTCAAGTGAATTAGGAAAGGAAAGTTAAGTTTGAAAATGCCTAATCTTCAAAGTGCCTAATAATTGAATTTGATATCCTGTAGTTCTCAGGTTTAACTTGTCATGCTTGGATTCTCATATTTTATCACTCTGTCATGACAAAGTTTATTTTTGTAAGTGATGCATGTCCATTTTTCAACCATTGGATCATGATCATACAACCACTTCAATTTCTTGTTCCCCTGCTTTCTTTCTATTCTTCACACACAGTAACTCATGAAGGCACCCATTTTCTTTCCATGTTTTCTCCTTCCTATCTCCATATTTTGGTTTGATTTCTTCTTCCCAACTTTCCTCAACTCTTTTCAAACCCAATGACTATATATACCGTAGGGTTTCATTGCATCTATGCCCAGGCTGCATCTCGACTCCCTCTTCCTCTATGTCTCCCCTATTCTCCCATTGCATCATCTTGCATTCTTGGTTGGTCAGACCTCTAGGAAACATATCCCTAACCTACATTGTGGCCCCTTGACTTATTTCACAACATTGTTTATGCCTCATCTTACTAGAGTATTCCACCCCAACTCTACTTGCTATCCTTGGGTAAATTAGGTTTGTCACTCTGCCTTTGGTGACTATGAGGTTTGGAGAGGGTCAAGAAGTCATCATCAGTCATGTGCAAATATGTTCTGACATTCAATTTGTCTCTCACAGTGGTAAATCTCTTTTCTACTTTTGGGTTGTTGGTTTCATGTCTTCCATTCTTGATGACACATAGGAGTTTTGGTGGAAGTTTTTCCAAGAATTGATGTGACATATTTTGCAATGATTGCTAGCAGTAACTAGGAACCATGCTTTTGTCTAGAATTTTTGTTTTTCATTTCTTTGATTTGTTTCTCTTCTATTCTCATGGAAGAGAGGAGAGGTAACTTCTCCAGCCACCACACAACTCAAGTTGAGGGTTGTTGTCTTCGCGATAACTAGGGGAGATCAACAATAATTCTGGTTTGCCTATATTGGTTCTAGAATCCAAGGTTTATTCACATTTTCTTAACCACAAATGGCTATTTTGTTGTGCTCTGACAAAGATGATGAGAACCCCCATTTTAACAAAATTTCCCATTGCTTGCGTTTCTATGTCTTCCCTCAAGGGGTATCTTTTTACTTTCATTGGTACTTTCTTATGATGTAGTCAAAATTTTCATTGGGTTGACTCGAGCCAGATGGAAAATTTCTATCGAGCCAACTCTATTGGGCCCCTCCCCTATGAGACGATAACAAAATAAAAATGGGTTTTTTTAGATTTCCGATTGGTCAAGAACTACAAAATTTATAATAAATTGATACAAATTCATAAAAATAAGATAAAACATGATTCAGTATCAAAAAAATATTCCCCATTCAATGGTGTGGGCTTTGCAACCTCTAATATCATACAAATGTGTCTTTTGTATTATATAAATGGCTAGAAGTAAAACATGATACAATATTAGAAAAGTATAACATAAATGATAGTGCTAGTTTAATAATCAAATGTATGAATAATAAATAATAAGACAATTTCTAGGGTTCAAATAATGAGTATAAGATTAACCCTAATTCCCTTATTATGCCTAATAGGTTGTTTGAAGATGTTTGGATATATGGTTTAGACCATGACAACTAACATGTGCCTATAGTACCATGATAGGTGCCATGTGACTAAAAGACATGGATGGTGAAGACCACCTACTTCTAATCAATGTCATCCATTTCAACATGTACTACTGTTGATTATAGGGAATCTATACATGAATGTGTTCTAAACCTACATTGTAAACCACTTCTCAACAAAGACAATGACGATCATGGATAAATGAAGAATACGAGGGTTAATCAACTAGACTTCTGAGGTTGATACTAATCATTCCATGACCGTCATTTCCAGACTTAGTATTTTCAAATTAAGGCCAATTAATGTTAATTGTTTACTTAATCGTATCTTAGTTCATATAACTTCACGTGATCATGAAAATATGATTATCGACGGTTGTGTCTTCTAATCATGTGACCTTATGCGGATGCTTGTGATCCACTCACTACTCATCATATTGGTAATGATGATTCTAATGTAGTTATAAGACTTCTAAAAAGATGTTATTTATTTAGTATGTATCCTTCATATAACATAGGTCAACCTAGCACCTCAACCATCACCCAATGTGTCTGATGGAATGAAGTGGTCTTACAACCAATGTCTACTACACTAGTATTGTTTGGAATAATGAATCCCCTATCCCAGAATTCCAATCATTGGAAGTATAGATATGGGCAATTTACTTACATTTTTCACATTTAGAACATTGACTGCATGCTAAGGCTCTAAACACCAACACCACTAGGTATGTGATGCACTGAATATTATTTTCTTTTCATAGGCTATTTTATTATGTATTTTGTGCACATTGGTTCATTTTGATGTTATTTGTGTATAGTTTATCATTATTAGCCTATGAAATACGTTTGCATTATATATTTCTTATTTTTACTAATTTATATTGATTTATCATCATTATGGGACTTATGTTCTTTCTTGTTAAATTTCAGACAAAATTGACAAGTATTGAATCAGCTCAGTGCTATCGACTAGCCTATCGGTGGTATCGACAATTGAATAAAAGAATAGGGATGAGTCAAAGAAACTCTGTGGTACCAACAGAAGAATTGGTGCTACCCACATGGTAAATAGTAACTCATCCGGAGTGGCTCAGTGCCACCGACCTCCACTCGGTGGTACCGACTTGTACCTAAAAATCATTAGGAGATGTCAGAGAGCAACTTTGGGCTATCGACGCTTCACTCAGTAGTATCAACACATCACAAGAAGTCATGATCCAGAAAATGTCTTAGTGTCACCGATATCTTGTCAGTGATACCGATGTGTCACAATCAGGCAAGATTAAAGATCATGATTAATCTGATAGTCACAACTTAGTGGAACCCTAAGTCTCTCTTATGACTAGGAGGGAGTGCACCCAGACCTAGGAATCACGTTCTATTCCATTGTTTGACAACTGAGAGCTAAGAGAGAAGAAAGGGCAGGTGAAAGTCACATTCTGGATGATTCAGGCACCTCCAGTAGGTGTATTTGTAGATAGAGGATAGAAAATCATCATGTTCATCAGAGGGAGTCATCCAAACCAAAATTTTCAGGGGTTACTTTGGATTTCTAATGTTTCCCATGTTTTCCTTCTCTTCTCCCATGTGTATAACAATGGAAATCATGTGGGGTTAATCCCTTTTGTTCCTTATGACCCGGGGGTAGCTGAGTTATGTACTGTAATTCACAATTATGAGTTAATATTTATGTTTCTCTAATTTTTGGACATATCTCTATGATAGATTCACAAATTATCAATGCCTGATCACCATATATGATTTATTATACCATTAATTGCTTTGGGAGATGGATTAAGGGTTGGATAGGTCATAGATTTACATAGCCTAGATCGCACTTCAAGAGAAAGGTTACAGCTGCGAAGGGCATAGCCCAGAGGTATCATCAAAGCACCTAACTAATAATTAAATCATTAAGAGAGTGGGATTTGTATTAGATTAGGTAGTAAATTACATTGCAAGAGTAGGTAAATTTTGCTACAGGCCCCTTGGTCCAGGGTTAGACAAACTGAATATTGATAACTAATGTTAATTTTAGTATAAACTACGGTGAAATTGCATTCCTAAGGAATCTATTCCACCTATGATCACAACCTCAGTAATTTAGTTTTAGATTATTATAGTTAGTTAATCAATCAATCAAATTTTTCATTAGGTCTATTTGATCGATTCATAGTTAGCAGTAGTCTTTGGATTCATGTTTCCTTGTGTTCGATATTTGGGCCTCTTTTGGCCTATATTACTTTTATATGTCCAGTTGTGTTTAATATGTGTAGCAAACACGCATTAGTATGCGTTCATGACAACACAATCCAATCATCATAGTAAAAAATTCCATCATTCTACATGCCAGAAACAACCACCAAGGAACAAACCTCCATCTTATCTTTTAGAGTACCAATGTCAAAGTTTTCATCTTGACTGATACAAAAAAATGTCATTATGACAAAGAGTTACTCTACAAGAGACCATCACATGGTGCAAACCTATGATAAAGCTATTATCTAGATCCAAGGAGGAGCCAAGTGTTATTATCTCCCTTAGAGGTGAATAACATCTGGTAGGGCACATCCTAGATAAAATTTGAACATTGGTCCTACCTACAGTCAAAGTACGTATTGCAAACATTGGTTACTAGACTAATAGAGGATAAGATGCATACCTCACCACCCACATTTGACATCCTCACCATGTCATCATTATGTACCATTCCCTCATGGGTTGCCTTACTTTAAAAAGAGTCTATTACTACCTTGACTAGGGGCTCTGAGCCCTATACATGAAATTGTTTACAAGTTGTAATTCACCATTTCACAAAAGGGCCCATAGAATGCAAAATATAGTACTTTACTTCATTCAGACTTTCCATGTGTATAACTTCATGAACAAAGTATACAAGATAAAAATATAACTAAATGAAAACAATTCTAACACAAATAAAAGACTATGGATTTGATTCTTACTGTACCTTTCCTTAATTGTACATGGTACCTCTATGTGTGAACACCTCATATGGTGCATCATGTTCTCATCCAAGATCTAATGGCTCTGTAATTATGCTTCTACTGTCAACATTATATTATGACTCCACCAACATTGAAGGTCATGTAGAATAGTGACATGATTTCATGGCATGTCCTCCCACACTATGTGGGAAGCTCACGCAACACCACATATTCCTACCTTCATTTCTATATTGTTGAAGAAATACTACTAGACAATAAGACATCCTTCACCTTAGCAAATATGATATGTAATCTACTCCAGCTATCATCCAACATAAGAAAGTGTCCCCATCTACCAACCAGCTAGCCATTTTACCAGTCAACCCCAAGCATGAGAAATTTCCAACACCAACGATCATGTAAGAGTTGTGAAACATGTGCACTATTCCTTTATACCTCACCAAAGGTGGATGAAATCATATAAAACTGAGGTGCATTGCTATTTGTCTCTATGACCAGTGATTAGATATGCCTTCTATATTCACACGACACTTGACACTCATCAACAACTAAACAACTATGATAGAATAAATGGGATAATGGAATATTCATGAATGAAAACCTATGCCAAAGGAAGCACATTCATATACACGTGTTCCAATAGTCAGTAGAATAATGTCTATATAAACAAAGTGGTTAAGAACACCACTAGAAAACCCTATTAGATAACCACAAATAGGTAGACAATTATGCAATATGAAGTAGTTCTATAATCATCATAGATATACCACTACACCCCTATGATTGAGGAAGGTCACCACAACTTGCTTATTCACACTCAAACACCCGACATGATATGCATTCAGGACTCCAAGGCACACTATGATGGTAACAACCTCACTTTTCAGCAACCCCCAATTAAGGAAGGACAAAAAGATGAGAGCCATTACCTAAACCTTTCCCAAGGATCCATATTTAGCAAATAATAAATAGTAAATAATTTCCATTAATTCAAATATATTTTTACAAGATGTTCCTCTAGAACTTACATAAATTTCTAGTACTATAATTGTAAAAATGAGAAGAAGCACCTAGCTAATCCTCCTCACAAGCTACTCTAATGTCTTCAAGTAATTTCATGTGTCCATCATATCTTTGTATCTTCATAGTTAAGCATGTACCTAAAATGGCATGAAACCAAAAGAACGGTTCAATGTATCAAAATATATTGTGTACGTGTGGTGCATACAAAAGTGTGCTAGTAAACTAACAACATATATTCCATCAAATATTTGCAAATAAGACATGAAATTTTATTCACATATTCTTTGTTTATGTGATACTCATAGTGGCATTATAATTGAACATAATACAAATAAACATCCAATGGTTTAGTCGTTCAATCTGTAATAAAACTCAACAAACACTGAAAAACTAATATGGGTAGTCACAAATGTAATCACATACTTTTTTTTAGAACCGTGCATATAATTGAATCATACTTTAATCATATCATACATTCAAGCAAGAAAAGATGAATCCAATCATTTAATCTGCATGTATCTAAATCCTAAAGTTAAACAAATTAAACCCTACTCCTCCTAATCTAGTGTTTATAGTTTGGACAAGGAATAAGGGTATTAACCCTATTTCCATTGTATTTTAACCATTATGTGAAATCCAAAACACTATATCCAACATAGACTTTCATTATGATTATTTGGATAAGTCCGAGTTCACTAAAGTTATCATCTTTAATTTCAACACCATAATTCTTCATAAGCATGGCTATTCACATTAGAAACTATAATTATCATCATTATAATCAAGATCATCTTGGATCACTATTATATTCATTAATATTAGATTATAACATGAACTAAAGGTATTTAGTGTATTCAACATGTTAATATCCAAATCTAGGGTTTTCATATACTTATCACTTACGAAACATGTATTCAAGGCACTTTTAGAACTGGAAACATAATTAGACCCTAAAACTATATTTTGGGTTTGTCATGTTTTTCTTAAAAAATATAGTATTGCTATTTTTGGATATTCCTGGCTATTTCTATGAATTAAACAAAATATATAATTGCACCTCAAATCTGGGCCACGTGGCGTTCCCCATTGTCAATGCTAGTGTCAAGTCATTTAAATCAGGTACGTTGTTCACTCGACAATTTTTTTCCTAGATCGACTACAATTATTGTTTTACCAGTCTTAGGTGTTAATTGGCAGATGACTGGACCGTATCCTTCCTTCCTCTCATGATATATCCACATGAAGTAGACATGCACGCACCATGACACTTCTTCTGCCGTCAGAAAACCTTCCTACCTTCCTTCCTTCATATACTCACTAGAGAGGCACACAAGCTAGCAGTCTTCTCCAGTTGTCAATGTCACCAAGTGACTTCCCCCTCTCACTCTTAGTGTGACTGAGTGATGTAGAGATCCAGAAGGTTTTTCGGTATCTTATGATGGAGGCAACAGTGGACGAGGTAGGGGAAAGGAGATCTATCATTACCCTAGCATCGCTCTAGGAACTACATAATCCCTCACTTCCATCACTCCCTCGGCTCCCCTTGGCAGACTCAAGGGAGGGATCACAAGGGTTCATAACCCATGGTTTGTCTACAGAGCTTCTCGCAGACCACATAGGTTGGGTTTCATGTCTGAGATTGATGTGGGGTTTCCTGTGGTCCTTTTATATAGACCATACAAGAAACCCTAGTACCTAGGGAGGGGAAAGGAAACAATTAAATAGGGAAAGGTGAGGAGTGGGAAACCATCCCAAAGAAAGATCCCACTTTCCCTTGTGATACACATGCAGGGTGAGAGATGAGAACATAACTTCTTCCTTTCAAATGTAAGGTGATATAATCTCATTACCGACCCTCCACTTATCCTCACAAATCATGTATATTTATTCTTAATATATAAAACAATCAAAGATTACTCCCTTCCCTATTATGGAATTGGCCCACCCCCGCGATGCGAGGAAACTTGGTTAGCAACCAAACTACTAAGGATGGAGTACATGTCACCTACTTGATTGTCAGACATCAAATTTTGGGAATCTCTAATTATGATTCCTTTTCTCTCTCTTTGATGCACTCCTTGTTCAATTACCTTTCTTTACCTAAAAACACTTAAAGTTGTTTTCTATAAAGTCTAATGTTTCAAGATGCAACCCCCATCTTTCCATCACCTTTGAATTTGACAATATTGAATATTAAGGGAAACCAAATAATATCTTTTCTAACTCGTTTTTAGGTGTTTGTCATTTATTGAATCATATACAAATCTTACTCTTTCAAGTTTTTCATAAAGAATTACCAATATCTCATTAAGTATCCTTTTTTTTCAATTTCTAGAATTCTCTTTCCTTTCATTATAGTTTTCAAGTATACAAAAATATAAATTGAAATATTCTTATTTGATCATCAAATCATGGTGTTTCAAATCTTGGCTAGATAATTACCCTCATATTACTAGAAACACCATACACATTGTTTTCTTTTGGGAACTCGCATATATCTTATATTTCAACTATCCAATAATTAACAAAGTCACTATTCTTTATTTATGCATGAAATCTATTAATTTCTTAATTTGTGCCACAATAACCTATTTGCAAAGCAAATAGTCTTATGGGCCATTATATGGGCCACTGATTGCACCCATGCCACAAAGTGTTCACCATTATTATTATATCAAATATAATTTGAGATTTTTTTATCAAGAAAGTTCTATATTTATGTATTTCAACAACCTTATGGATTGGAGTTTTGTGAAGGACACCATCCAGAGAATAGGGATTCCTACGAACATGGTGAAATACATCATGGAGTCGATCATGAGGGGTCAGACCAACATCGCATGGAATGGCAGAACATCCGACACCTTAAAGGCGAGCAGGGGACTGCGCCAAGGGGATCCTTTGTCCCCCTACCTCTTTGAAAATTCACCCAAAGGCTATATTTATTTTGTATATTATGAATCCAAGATTATTTTCCTCTTTTGGAGTCATTAATTTTTTTATTTGTATTTTGGGGAACACATAGATGTTCTCTTTCCAAAAAGAATTAAATTAATTATTATTATATGAATAATGTGAAACTTGACTCTCAAGGAAAATGGGACCGAAGGAACACAATTCTTAACTTAGATTCCACTTTTCGGATTTCTTTTAATGAGTTATGTCACAGTTAATATTTTGGCCTATCACATTATTTCATTATTATCACCATTGCTCATTGCATTGTGTTCCATATTATAATATTATTACCAAAAGAATTTTGTGTGATTATTTACACAAATTTTATATTACTTCATGTGACATATTTTATGTGTACATTATTAGCCTAAGATTAATGTGAGAACATTAGGTTACATTAGGATGATTTATAATTACATTATCTCATTAGGGTTATACTAATGATCATTTAGGTCTAACCCCATCAACAATATGTAATCTACATACAATATGAGGGAAATAACTATGCTTCCACTAACCTTCTTGTAAAGAAAAGGTTTATCTTCATTTTGACTAAAGGAAAACTCTTTGACTACCTCATCAAATTGGAGATTTTAGCTCTGAGATGCTTGCTTCAATCCATTTATTGACATTTGTAGCTTACAAACTTTATTTACATTATTTATATTTATAGAACCCTCTAGTTGTGTCATATACACATCCTTAAGAAGAATCCCATTGAGGAAAGAGGGTTTAAAATCCATTAGCCAAAACTCATGGTCATAATAAGCTGCAATGGCAAGTGTGATCCTGATGGATTTAACTATGACAACTACTGAAAATGTTTTTTCATATTAAACACCTTGAACTTGTTTGAAAGATATCACAACCAAAAACCTTTATTGGTTTTTACATTACCATCCATGTTGGTCTTCTTTTTGAACACCCATTTCACTTATGGGTTTTAACCCTTCAGGTGGATCCACCAAGGTCCATACCATGTTGGTGTACATGGACTCCATCTCAAATTATATTCCCTCAATCCATTTCTCATATTCTAGTCCCTCTTTAGCTTCTAGATAGGTTGTTGCTCATTATCTCTGACCAACTCATCACCTTTCTGAGTCACAAGATATTGAAATCTTTTCGGCTCAAGGTGTGTCCTACTAGATCTATGAGGTTCATGTGTTACATGAGGAACTTGAGATTCTACAAGAATTTGTGATTTTCCTTATTCCTTTTGTACCTCTATAGGTTTAATGTTTTTTTGTTGGTCTCAAACCTCTTCCAGTTCTACTTCTCCCACTATTTCCTTTGGAAGTAAATTCCTTTTAATGAATACAACAATCATGGAAACAAGAACTTTGTTGTCATATGGAGTGTAAAAGTAGTATCCCTTAGTTTCCTTGGGATATCCAACAAAGCAACTCTTATTTTATTTGGGTCCAAAATATTTAGGAAGATTTTTTCTCACAAATTCTTAACATTCACAAATCGCCATAAAAGACACATTGGGATGTTTCCCATGCCATATCTCATATGGTGTCTTTTAAAACAATATAGATGGTAGTCGATTTAGTGTAGATGTTGTGGTTTGTAAAGCATGTCCCAAAAGGAAGTTGAAAGATCATCTAGATTCATAAATAGTTGCACCATGTCCAACATGGAACAATTCCTTCTTTCTGATACACCATTATGTTGTGGTGTACAAGGCAGAGTCCATTGTGGTACAATACCCTGATCTCCCAAAAGGTCCTAAAACGCTTGGCTTAACTATTATCCACCTCGATTGGAATAAAGTGCTTTAATATGTATGTCAAGTTGGTTCTATACTTTGTTTGTAAAACCCTTGAACTTTTTGATGGATTCTGATTAATGTTTCATCAAGTACACATAGACATACCTATTGAGGTCATCAATAAAGGTAATGAAGTATTGGTAACCACCTGTAGCATTTGTTCTAAAGGGACCACATACATCAGTATGTATGAGTCCCAATAAATCACTCACACTATCATTATTTTTGATAATAGGAGCTTTTGTCATGTTTCCCAATAAGCATGACTCACATGTATCTATTCATGCTTAATCAAAAGAGTCTAGATATCCATCTTAATGGAGTCTAGAAATGTGTTTCTGATTTATGTACCCTAGACAAAATGTCAAAGGTATACCTTGTTTGAGTCATCGATTTTTAACCTTTTTGTATCTACATTATATACACTTGTATCTAGATCTAACAAGTATAGACTATAAGACATTAGGGTACTGCCATAAAAGATCCCGTCTTTATTAATAGAACATTGTCCATTCTTTATCAGAAATTTGAATCCACTCTTGTCCAAACAAGATATAGAAATGATATTTCTATTAATGATAGGTACATAATAGTAGTTCTCTAATTCTATTACAAGCCCACAGGGTAGAACTCATAGGTTCCAACTGCACTGGTAGCAACACTTTCTCCATTAGTAATACATAGTTCAACCAGACCTTTCTTAAAAGGTCTACTTAACATTAAATCCAACACATATAGGAAAATGTGAGACTTGAATCCGGTATCTAATACCAAGATTATGAAGTAGAAAAGTTAATCTCAATAACATATATACTTGATGTAGGGGTCTCTATCCCTTGTTCCATGTTCATGAGTTCCTTTAAGTGAAAAGAACAAATTCCTTGTATTGTTACCCTTCTCGTCATCTTGAGTGCAGAAGCTTTGGGTTTTAGGTTGGCCTTAGAACTTTTCTTGGCTTTGCCTTCACCTTTGGCCTCCCTTTTATTGGTTTCCATATGATAACACCCAAATTTAGGCATTTATTCTAAACATTAATTTTTGGTTTTGTGTCATTAAGCCTTAATATGCCCAAAATAACTCTATATACTTCTTTTCATAATTTATATATATTTTGAAGATAAAGTCACTCAACTAGACAACTTTGGGTCTTGTAGACCAAACTTGAAAAAGACATCAATTCTAAAAGATTTTTCCCCTTCGGTCCGGTTGCGCCGAGCTCGGCCCGGTTGGGCCAGGTTCATCACATGGTTTTTGCAGTAATCAGAAACATTAGTGACCGTTAGCCTTTTAATGTGTAGCGACCACTAGAAAGTCAGTGATTGCTAAGAAGAAAATGATCACTACAAGATCAACGATCGTTGGGCCTCAGCACAGTCAGGCCCAACTCAGCCCATTCAGGTTGTGAAGAAAACACTAGTAACAGCTGCAACTCAACATCTTCAGTGAGTGAAGCATCTTCAGTGACCATTGGGCCTCAACACAGTCAGGCCCAGCTCCTCCTGGTCAGGCCAAGAAGAAAAGATCAACGATCGCTAGAACTCAACATCATCAGTGATTGAAGCATATTCAATGACTGTTGGGCCTCAACATGGTAGGCCCAACTCGACCCGATCAGGCTCAGAAGAAAAGATCAGTGACCGCTACAACTCAACATATTCAACTACCAAAGCATCTTCAGTGTGTTGGGCCTCATCACGGTCAGGCCCATTGCAGACCAGTCGGGCCGAGAAGAAAATACCAGTGACCGTTGTAAATCAACATCTTCAGTGACCGAAGCATCTTCAATGAGCATTAGGCATCGGCACGGTCGAGCCCAGCTCAACCCCACCAGACAAGGAACAATTTTAAGTTCATAGCGATCACTGAAGGATTAATGAACACTTGTTGAACACACTCTTCCTTCGTCGATAAATACCCACCCCTTGCTACCAAGAAAAGGGTTCAGGTGTTCGGCGAGCCCAAAAAGTTTAGTTGATCCCAGAGCCTCGTGGGAGAGTTCCCAAGTCAAAAAGGGCTGAAGTTCTCATGCTACATCCATCCCTTTGATTTTCTTCCATTTACCATCATTTCTTACCACCATTCACCCACTTCCCACCATTTTTAGCTATCTTCTACCTCCATACACCAACCACGAAGCTATTTGGGGCAGAATCAAGGAGAAAGGTGGACAAGGAGTCTAGAAGACCAAGTAGGATGACCCAAAGAATATATTTGGGGTCACACCTATACTTTCCATACACACTCAGAGCAGATCAACTTTTTAGTGTCATTGCTGGGGACGTGGTTTTCCACATTTGTATGCCGAAAGATTTTGTTTTGTCATCCATAAGCATGTATATATGTGCATAATTCTTGTTTTTCTTTGCATGTATTTGTTCATATATACTGAATAGCTTTCCTTTTTCTTATACTTCTTTTCATCCATGGACCTTGCTTCTACAAGGAAAGTTATCTTGTCCACCTATCCTCCTGAATTTTTCTGCCCTCCTGACTATTGGAAAATAATTGAATGTCATGTTCTACAACTTGTTGAGCTATACTTGCCCCCACCATCATTTCTACTAGATGTCTTAGCAAGGGAGATTGCCAATCAGTCCTCAACCTCAGCAATGCCATGGGATCAAGAGATGGTTAGAGTAGTGGAGCTAGCCAAATAAAGTATCGATGTGCTAACCTCCTCCTCAACTTCTCATCTCCAAGAACAAGTTGATCCACTTTAGCATCTACTAGAAAAGTATGATCATCATCTCCAAGTAGCCACCGAGATCGCAGACCATAGTAGAAGTATACTTCAAATTGTTGAAAAAATATTCATCTTAAAGCATCCGTTTGATAAGTTGGATTTCCAACAGAAGTGCATGGAATAATTGACAGATCTTGAAAGCATTGTTGCTCAAGTCCAACAACTTCATGATCAAGATGTCAAACAGGGATGGAGGCTTCAAGAGTTCATCAATTTGGTTACCAAATAGTTGCAAGTGCCACCACATGACTCGGAAGATTTTAGTCATCTAAACTATTCCATTGGTCCTGAAGTGGAGTATACACCACCATCCTATTCAGACCATCAACTGGATTCACTGGGATATTTCTATGAAGAACCACCAACTTGGGGAACCCCTTCATTTTATCCAAATGATTCAGTTGCTCAACCAATGGAAGCTACAAGCCACGTGCATGAATTGTTTAATGATGATAAGGATGACTTTTATCCTCCCCAAGGCAACCAAGAGACCTCACAACTTGAGGATCAGTTTGAGCATCCCGATTCAATTGTTATCCCATACCAAGGTGATGCCTATAACATCGAGACTTGTCAATTTGTTTCAACCAGCATGCCCACTATGGTTTGAAACAACTTGTCTGAGGAAGATGACGACGACTATTCAGTATTGGGGAGTGAGTATACTGATGACGATGACTTGATGTAGAATGATCTAACATTCACCACTATCCCCTTACAAGTCTAGGTGGACATAGAAGGAGCAAGGTGGATGATCCATCACAACATGGTTGCCGAGCAAGAAGTTGCCCAGACCCCACAATAGGTGACATGGTTGGGATAGAAGAAATGGAAATACAATCACTTGGGAGCACTTTTTATTTAAAAGATGATTAGATGACTTGGATTGTACATGCAATTTTATCTAAGAATCCCATCTCAAGTTGAGAGGTGGAGAGAAAAGAGAGGAATCCTCTAGAAGACTTGCAACCTATCCCCTCCATTTCATCCTGTGTTGACATCCTAGGGCTCACTATTTAGATTCATACCTTGATGGTACCTTGAGGATGATCTGCCAAATAATTTATTCCTCTTCATCAGACTCAAAAGGGCCCATATCCCGCATAATCTACTCCTATTATATAGAAGACCACGTCGGCAAGACACATGTGACACTAGTCCCAAAACTCAGAATATGAGATCTTAGTGTCGATAAATCATGGGGCAGCCACCCCCTTTTCATACCCCTTTCTTTTTCTTTTTGTTAAAATAAAATTCGTTTTTCATGTTCTTTCTTAGATAGTTTCTTTCCTCTAACTGCTCTTACATATCCTTGCATACATCCATCATACTATGACTTTAATGAAAAAAATTCTTGTACATCCATGCATTCGTTCCCTAGTTTCTCAATTTCAAGGCTTGCTCGAGGACTAGCAAAGTTTTAAGCTTGGGGTGGTACGTCTATTTGCCCTTCTGTCTCTTCATTTTTCACACATGCATCCTTACTTCCTGTATTTAGGTGTAAATTTTAAAACTCGTCAACAATTTAGACTAACTTTATTATTTTCTAGGACTTTGTTTTGTAATTTGTAGCTTTGTAATGAAGGTCATGTGATGTGAATCTTATATTTAAATGATTGTTCATGCGCCTAAGTGCACAATTTTTCATCTTAAACTGCTTGGTTTCTTGCTTCACTAGCTCTTTGACTCTTTCCTTAAGTTTGGCAATCAATATAAGGTTATGCGCCTTTTTCATAGTTAAAACATTATTCCCTTGATCTATGTTGTGAATGAAAAACCCATGATTTGGAATCGTTGGAAAGAGCTATAGGTTGATCAAGTCTCCAAGCCATGTTATTTGCAAACTTTCCTCTACTCTAAGGATCCTTAAATCATAATTACTACTTTTTCACACAGGTATTAAGAGGATAATGATGAGTTTTGAGCTATAATCATATAGGATTGTTTATCGTTGATGGTTTGTATGACCTCTCACCTTAGAGTGAGTCAAAAACATGAAAACTAAAAATTGCAAAAGAGGCTTAGCCACCCACAAAATCCCCAAAATATCAATATATATCTCACCCAGGACTATAAATTAGAATGCAGAGGATAAAAGCCTATGTGTGAATAAATGAGTGTTGTTTTCTCTTTCAAGATAGTCGAGGATGGTGCTCAGTTGGTGTATGACTGCACTCATGAACACATGTATGCTTTTCCTGGTAATGCCACCCCTAATGCTCATTAGAGAGTCACTAGGAACCCCTAGGAGACCTATGAGATCATCCCAGTAGTAGGGTTGGTTCGAGCATAGTATGAGGAGTTTGTCTCACTGCTCTGGGCCAACTGGCTCAGACTGCTGGGACTGTTGCTTGTTACATGGACCAATCTGATGCAGATCGGGATTCTTAAAAGTTATTAGAGTCTTTTTTTATTACTTCTTAGGACCTGAATAAGTGGGAGGCGTGTTGTTCCTAATTGGTCTATGTAAATACATGATACCTTCTCTTTACTTGCCTCCGTTACCTGTCTGATCACCTATGTGATAATGTTTTAATGTTGTATAATTATGATTCAACCCTCAGAGTATTGACAGGTTGTAGTGAATTCATTTAATCTTGCCTAGATGACCTTAGATCTTACTTTAGCAAGTTTTGATCGATTGGTGGGGATTTATTTTGAAACAACATGCGTCCAGAGAATTGATGTTTTAAACTATTTTTCTTAACATCAGCATTTATCGCTAAGCTTAATTTGGATGTTATCTTTTTGTTCTTGGAGCACAGTCTTGCTTGAGAACAAGCAAGTGTTTAAGCTTGGGGTGGTTGATAACACCCAAATTCAGACATTTTGGGCCTCGACATGGTCATGCCCATCTCGGTCCGGTCAGTATGAGAAGAAAAGATCAACGACCGTCGCAACTCAACATCTTCAACGGTCGAAGCATCATCAACGACTATTGGACCTTGGCACGGTCAGGCCGAGAAGAAAATATCAAAGACCACTACAACTCAACATCTTCAATGATTAAAGCATCTTCAATGACTGTTGGGCCTCGACACGGTCAGGCCCTACTCATCCTGGTTGGTCTGAGAAGAACTTCAAGTTTGTAGCGATCACTGAAGGTGTAGCGACCACTTATCACACACACTCCACCATCACCTATAAATACCCACTCCTCACTACCTAGCAAAGGGTTTGGCTGTTCGGCGAGCCCATAAAGTTTAGGTTATCCCAGAGCCTAGTGGGAGAGTTCTAAGGTCTGAAAGGTCTAAAGTGCTCATCCTACATCCATCCGTTTAGTTTTCTTCCATACACCATCATTTTCCACCACCATTCACCCACTTCCTACCATTTTCAGCCATATTCCACCTCAATACACCCACCAAGCTGTTGTTTGGGGTAGAATCGAGGAGGAAGGAGGCTAAGGAGTCCATAAGACCAAGGAGGATGACCCAAAGATGAGATCCAGTCTATATGGGGGATAAGGAGTGAGAGCCACCTCTCCCCTATAGGCTAAATATCTTCTTCTTCTCCTTTCTTGTATTGTTCTCTTTAGTTTCTATAGAAATGATGTTCTTCCATCTTTGTTCGATGCCAAATATGCTTGTCCATGGCTAGTTGAGCTCCTTCTCGGCTATGTATCCTGTTTTGGGCATGTTTATGTACTTTTACCTTAAGCAAGTAGTTTTTTTTCAAATCTAGTTTGTTTTCTATTCTATCTTCTCTTTCTAGTTATGATTGCTAGTTTGGTTGATCTCTTTCTTGCTTGAACTTCTATTTCTACCTAAATCGAATGATTAGTTGTAGAAATATATACGAGAAGGTGGTTTGGATCAGAATCTGAAAAGAGGAAGGTTCATGGTGATCTATACAAAATCTAAGACTTGGGCACGGTCGGGCCAAGCCTAGCACGGTCGGGCCCAACCTGACCCGCCTAGGTCCAAGGTCTGTGTTCTATCCAGATCATCTTTGTTTCAAGCATTTCAGTATATTCTAGACCTGAGAGGGAATCTGGGATATTCTAGGGTGTTGATCTGTTATCCTCGAGGGAGGGTTTGTATCATTGATGGGTTTTAGTCATGCGATGCGAAAGAGAGTGCAATGACCCCATAGGAATAGATACCACATAATGTACTATGTTTGAGATGTAGGTTTCTCATTGAGGTGTTTGAGGGTTCACCACTCCCAAGAATTGGTGCATAGACTGCCCAATTTATGGATACATAGCCATGAACTCCTTCTCTTTGATTAGTAGAATCTGATAGACTCTATTTTGTTTTCTTGACTAGGTTTTGTTCCACTTTGTGACATTTTGCTAGACTAGTTCTTGTTCTAAACTTTTATCAACTATCAGATTGGCTTAACTGACTTAAGAGTGAGATCTTAAGTGTCTTAAACATACCCGCGTCCTTGAGTTCGGAAAATATATCTACTTCAACTTTGTATTAAAGTTGTGGGCATCCTTAAAGTTTTCTGGCTATAAATTTAAAGTCTTATTTTCTTTTTGGATCGCACTTGTAGTTTTCAGACGTGCAATCAGGGCCGATCAACTTTTTAGCACTATTGTTAGGGAATATTGGTCGGGCCAAGAAGAAAAAATAAGTGACTGTTGAAACTTGACATCTTCTGCAACTGAAGCATCTTCAACTACCATTGGGCCTTGGCACAGTCAGGCCCAGCTTGGCCCGATCGGGCTGAGAACAACTCATGTTCGTAGAGATCATTGAAGGTGAAGAAACCACTTATCACACACCCACTCCAGCTTCACCTATAAACACCCACCCCTCTCTACATAGCAAAGGGTTCGACTGTTCGGTGAGCCCACAAGTCAAGCTGATCCCAGAGCCTCATGGGAGAGTTCTAAGGTTTAGAAAGGTTGAAGTACCCATCCTATGTTCATCCCTTCAGTTTGCTTCCATCTACCATCATTTTTCACCACCATTAACCCACTTCCCACCATTTCCAGCCATCTTCCACCTCTATTCAGCCACCAATATGTTGTTTGGGGTGGAATCGAGGAGAAAGGAGGCCAAGGAGTCCAGAAGACCAAGGAGGATGACCCAAAGATGAGGCCCAAACCATATGGAGGATAAGGAGAAAGGGCCACCTCTCGTTTACAGACTAACTCTCTTCCTCTTCTCCTTTATTCTATTGTTCTCTTTAGTTTCTATACAAATGATGTTCTTCCATCTTTTTTCAGTGCTAACTATGCTTTTCCATAGTTAGTTGAGATCCTTCTTGTCTATGTAGCCCATTTTGGCATATTTATGTACTTTTACCTTAAGAAAGTAGTTTCATTTCAAATCTAGTACATTTTCTTTTCTATTTTCTCTTTCTGGTTATGATTTCTATTTTGGTTGATCTCTTTCTTGTTGGAACTTCTATTTCTTCTGAGATCAAAATATTACTTGTAGAAATGGATAAAAGAAGGTAGTTTGGATCGGAATATGAAAAAAGGAAGGTTCAAGGTGATCTGTATAAAACCTGAGACCTAAGCACGGTAAGGCCAAGCCTAGCCCGGTCGAGCCAAACCTGACCCACCCAGGTCCAAGGTCTATGTTCTATCCAGATCATATATGTTTCTAAGATTTTGGAGTATTCTAGACCCGAGAGGGAATCTGGGATATTTTAGGGTGTTGGTCTATTATCCTCGGTAGAGGGTTCGTATCATTGATGGGTTTTAGTCACGCTATGAAAAAGCAAGTGGGATGACCCCACAGGAATAGATACCACAAAGCATACTATGTTTGGGATGTAGGTTGCTCATTGAGGTTTTCAAGGGTTGTCTATGCCCGAGAATGAGTGCATAGATCGCCCAATTTGTGGTTACATACTCATGAACTCCTTCTCCTTCATTAGTAGAATTTGAAGGACTTTTTTTGTTTAATTTACTTTATTTTGTTGTAATTTGTGGCATTTTGCTAGACTAATTCTAGTTCAAAACTTTTATCAACTATCATATTGGCTTAACTGACTTAAGAGTGAGATCTTAAGAATCCTAAGTGTACCCACTCCCTTGTGTTTGACCCCATATATCTACTTCGACTTCAAATTAAAGTTGCGGGGGTCCTTGAAGGTTTTGGCTTATAAATTTAAAGTCTGATTCTCCTTTGGGATCACACATTTACTTTTTAGATGCACACTCAGGTCCGATCACCATCACATATTTAGGGTTTTCCTTATTTATTTGTGCTCCAACATTTATTAATATCCCAATCATTCCATACAACAATTTATCTGAGTTGTTCATGTAATAGTTCATGGTAATCTGGTTATATGATTCAGACAAGGATTGCATATCATGTCCATGGTAAAATCTTATCATAAAGGAAATCCCATTCTCTCTAGGTCTTCTACATGCCCCTATAATCTTGAGCACTTGGGGACCTACTAGAAATCCCTCTTCCATTTTGCACTCAAAGAGTGCCTTAGAGACATCATATTTTTTTGTTATTTGAATGATCCTAGTACATGTTTTTAAGATGTGTTACCATCTCAAGATTTTCCATGTTTTCATGCTTCTTCTGCAACTCACAATTCATAGAGCATAGTGATGTAGACCTATTTTAGGGCTCCATCCTGTGCCATTTTGTACTTAAGTTGCATCTAAACATGTTAGATTACAAGTCTTTTTCCCTAATATGGTTATAATTGCAAATATGCTTATGGATGTTCTTTGCACTATTTTTCAGGTACTTGAACCATGCTTAGATGGAAGAGAGAGAAATAAGGAGTTCTAGGGTTCCCCCACTCATGGAGGGACCCAAAGAAGGCCCCAAAGTCTCCCTCAACCTACCTTTAATGGTCAAGAATCGTCCCCAAGCAAAGACATCCAAGAATGACGAAGATTGAAGTCTAATTAAGTGAGGCCAACCTCACCACGGCCGTGGGCACTATGCCACGGTCGCACCTTTTTTAGCAATATGACACCAAGTTCAATAGGGAAATCTCACAGAATCCCACGGTCGTGGCCCTTTTCCACGACCGTGGCCATTGAAGACACCATGGTCGTGGCCATCAACACAGTCGTGGTCAGTAGAAGAGAAAATGGCCGTGGCACCCTGCCACGGCCGTGGGAATTAATTGCCAAAAGTTCAAATTGCAACAGGGTTTTTCCCCAGAACGCCACGACCATGGCCACCTGCCACGACCATGGCCGAAGAAGCTCAAGACGACCGTGGTGATTCCCCACGGTCACCTCCTCCTCCTCCTCCAAAACAGCCGTGTTACCCAACACGGCCGTGGTGCCCCTAACCCACCACGACAGTGGCATCCCATCACAGCCGTGGCTACCACCATACTTGACCTTTTTCCAAATTCCTTCACACCACGACCATTTCACCACTCCACGACCGTCCTCCACCACCCTCACCAAGGTCGTGACACATCACCACGACCGTGGTGGTCCACCAACCCTACCCTACTTTTCACTGCTTTTCCTAAACTGCCCCTACTTACCATAGTGCTTCCACCACCACCTATATATACATGGGTGGCGGCCATAGCACTAGGCTAGACGCCCCTATAGCTGCTCCAAGCTCCATTCTACTTCCTTGAGATTTGAGTGCAAACCCTTTGCATTTTGGCTCACCATCCACCATTTCCACCCTCATTCCACCATGGAATCCTAGTTTCCTAGGTTTTCATCCATAATTCCCCACCATTTCATGCACCCTTGCACCCTTGGAGGAGGGAGGACATATACAACAAGCTTGGAGGTGAAGAAGGAGGCTTCTACATCAAGCTTCATGGAGTCCCTACTTCTTCTACCCCTTTCTTTTCTTGTTTTCTTGATCATGTCTAGCTAAGCCCCTTGTGGTGGGATGTTTGGGATTTAAATGTAACTTTGATACCATGTTGGGGGATAATTTCTTGTAATGAACTTAATTCATATCTATGATGATTGCTTCTTGCTTCTATCTCTTTTCCTATCTTATAGCATGTGGTTTGTGCTTATTGTATGAATTGCTTGTTTTGAGGTTTTTGATGACACTTAGTTTCTAGGAGGAATTGGGGTATATGTGACAATCTTAGGAATGGATCCTAGGTCCAATTAGTGGATCCCTAGCTAGCCCCTTTGTTCCTACATTCACATCCCTCCTCCTACAAATGAGTATGAGACCTAAGTAGCTAGTGTAAGTGAGATTGATGTAATTGTCTAGGGCCTTCTAAAGGCTAGAATGGCTAGTGGCATGAGGTAAAATACCCTCATCGCTACTCCCATATGTTCCCTCAACCCTCAATTAGTCACTATCACTTACCCTAGAAACCTAGATTTGGTTAATCTCATTAGAATTACACCTAACACTAGTCTTCTACTAGTAGTATAGGGTATGTTCTAATGGTATTGACCTTATTGTTTGGTTTGGTAATCTAGATATGAAATGAGAACCATGCATGTTTAATGATCTTCCCCCAACTAATATCAAAGTTACATTCCCCAAACAGCCCACCCACCTTAATCACCTTGCTTAAAACCCTAACTGCTTAGTTTTCTTGTTAATGCTAGTCTAGTTTAATTGCTTTAGTCTAACTTAGTCAATTGCTTAGTTTTGCTTTCTAGTGCTAATTTAGGATCTTGATCTTGCTAGTGGTTAGTTTAGTTCTTAATTGCTTCTTGCCTTGCTAGAGTAGAGTATCTCTTCTTGCTCTTGCTTAGTTAGTTTGTTAACTTAGTTTACTAATTTGCTTGCTCTTCCATAACTTAGTTTCCATCTTGCATTTCTTACTTGCTCATTAGCGTAATCAAACAACCAAACCTTTTAAAAACCTAAAACCCTAATCTCCGCAAAAGGAACATAGCTTGCACCGTCTAACTCTAGTGCCCCCTCTATCATAGATTGTAGAATTTTCATTCAATATGTAATTGTAAATCATTTTGTAATAATTCATATTGTATAAATATACATGTTGAATGTTGAGTATGTTATGGTTGTATGTTCATGTATGCATATTATGCTTCCGCATCGCTCTCTGAAACGATTGTCTAATGTTTTAGGATTTGTCCTCTCGAGCCTTCTAAGTCTTGAGGTGGAAGAATCCAGGGACGTTACAGATGTCCATTGAAATATGGTTAATAACTTGAGTTTACCTAATTTTCTACCTTAAATAATGCTTTCATTTTTCTTTCTTCTTTTTCAAGTATTTTAAATATGCCAACATAGTATAGTATCTTTCAACCACGTACCAACTTTATGTTGATTTGCTGTTTCATGTATGTTTTAGGTTCAGAGCTAGCATGGGATAAAAGAACATGATGTGAGCA
Source organism: Alisma plantago-aquatica (assembly GCA_963693085.1). NCBI lineage: Eukaryota > Viridiplantae > Streptophyta > Magnoliopsida > Alismatales > Alismataceae > Alisma > Alisma plantago-aquatica. The sequence continues at coordinate 99,696,829 of OY856411.1, forward strand.
AGTTGTACAGGTTGTACCTTTTGTCTAAGATCCTAGATAGCATACATGTTCATAGATTATAGAATTTTCATTCAATATGTAACTGTAAATCATTTTGTAATAATTCATATTGTATAAATATACATGTTGAATGTTGAGTATGTTATGGTTGTATGTTCATGTATGCGTATTATGCTTCCGCATCGCTCTCTGAAATGATTGTCTAACATTTTCAGATTTGTCCTCTCGAGCCTTCTAAGTCTCGAGGCAGAAGAATCCAGGGACGTTACAGTTGGTATCAGAGCATAAACAATAGATACACCTGACAATAGCTCACCATGATATATAAACTAAATTTCACCTTTCACTTAAAACCCTAGAAATTTAGTAAATTGTTCTATAGGAATAAGGTGGACCTAGCCTCTAGGTTAGAACCTAGATGTTTGAGAACTAGGTTTAGACAAGTGTATGAAACCCTATCCATATAGAGATCATATGTATAAGGTTTCTACACTGATATACACCTTGTTCTCACCATTTCACTAGGTGACATGACACTGGACTATCTACTGTATGTGGGACATTCAGTTTTGCTGATTTAGTTTTGTTTTCTAATCGGCTCGAGCCTCGATAGTTTCTTTGACATCTTCTTTCTCAGAGAAAAACTATATAATATTTTATTATATATATGTAAATACAAAATTGTGTCCCTCACACTGGAGAGTAGTTAGTGTTCATGCGACCTAAGTGAAAGGGAGTGACATCAGTCTAGAAGAGATAGTAGTGTAGATTAGATGTCTAGAGCCTTATTAAGATATGTGATACATAGAGCATAAGATAGAATGATAGTTGATATAAGCATGGATGATCTTATCTATGTTCTACCTCTAGTGATATAAGTTGCTTTAAATGGATCTTAGGTGTATATGATCTGAATCTAATTTTGAAGATTCTAAGCTATGTCTTGATGATGAAAGTACTTTCTCTTTTCTTATTTAAGATGATCTAAGTTAAGATAAGGTTGGATATGCATGAGCCTCAAGTTCTTTTACAAAGGAGGACCTCTAGTATTAGGACAAGATATGTGGTGAACTCCAGAGAGAGTGATACCTGCATGGAGAGGGTCGTAGGACCTACCTTGAGATATATATGAAATGATGTGTCCTAAGCTGGGTTACTCCTGAGTAGACGAGTTGAGTCCTTTTTGCATGATTCGATCCTATATATGAGAATTGGGTTAAAAAATGATGGTTAGGTGACTCATAATGAGAAAGTCAATCCTTTTGATTGAGTTAGGTCCTAGCTTGAGTGACATATGTGTCTGAATCTCATCATTAGCTGCAAGTGAGGTTATATATATGAACTCTGGTTCTAAGAGTAAAATGCTTTGTGTATAAGATACTCATAAATGGTGTTCCTTCCACTTCTCTTTCTCTATATATATCATGCTAGAAACATCACTTGAGCTATATAGATGATTTATTTATGAAGAATCACTCGTGTAAACATGGCATAATATTGTCAATATTTCCTCCCTATATCATACATGTGATATCCACGTTTGAAAGCATGATAAAATTGGCTTAGTATATTCTCTTTCTCTCTATATCATGCATGAAGGATATAAGTTTGAAATCATGATCTAAAAAAAAATTGGCTCATAGATTAATAATTACAAAATATATTGCCTAGGATCAATCCTTCTAAATCTAAGCTTCTTCTTGAGGATAACTCGTTGAATAGGGTGAAACACTAATATTTAAGTATGATAAGCAATCATTTCTCTAATGATGAAATCATAGTATGATGTTGATCATAAACCACATTAATGATGTAAACATGATAATTCTAGTGACTAAAGATGTGAGATCTTGACATGATCTTACATAGGCAAGTAGGATGAAAGATGAAAACTTTAGTAATACATACTTAACTTCTTATGAGAAAATAAAACCCTTATCCTCAAGGGTCTATGAGGATGTAAATCTTATAATGCAAGAATGTCATGCCATGACTAAGATATGAAATGGTACTTCACTCTATATAAGATGGGTTGGGTACATCCTAGGTTTTGTAAAATCCTAAGACACCTACAAGTGGTGGCCTTGAATTAGTATCTACTCTTTGATATCTCCTTCAACATGAGATTAGTTGAATTTCAAGGATGAAATTCCAAATAAGGTGGGGTGAATGTGATGACCCTGATTTTAGGAGTTTGACATCAATAAGAGGATGATGAATTATATATATATATATATATATATATATATATATATATATACAAACTTGACCCAAATTGAGGATATCATGATTTATTCGTGGACTCTTTTGACCCAAAGTGTTATTAGAAATACATTTGATGACTGATAGACGTGTATTCAGGGTTTACATTTATATTAATGAAGTTATTTGAGGAACTATGCTAGAGGAACAAATATTACAAGGTTTGGTTTCAAATTTTGTAACCAGAGGCCTTGAGTGCTGAAAACCCAATGGTTCAAATTTCATTTTATTTGGAGGTGTATCCAAGAAAGTACTAGAGTATGAAGTTATTAATGTTTTGTTTTAATGTTCTTCAAAACCTTAGTCATCTCTTATTTAAGATATTATGGCATGTGAAAAACCATGTCACACGACCAAGCTCGCATTGTCATTAAGGAATAAGAGATGTATTTTTTTAATCTGAACCGTTTTAGTATATCCAAAATAGGGATCTCGTTCTCAACCTTTGAGAATGGATCAACATAACCCAATATGAGGTGTCTTTAGATCCGATGAAGTTGGGGGGGGGGCAATCAAAGGGAATTTGTGTTGTAAAACTATGATCTACGAATCAATGGAGCACATGGAACCCTCACTTGACGCTAGAGACATAGGGTATTGATAAACTGCAGTCCTCAACCCCACCTTCTCCCTCATCTATCACATGCCTAGATATCATCTACTGTCATGGAAGTATACCAAGATTCATACCATCTTCCTTGTCCTTGGCGTACCAGGATACTTTCTATTTTCCTTCTGAATTGTCACTCCGACGACACACATCTACACTTCTGTGGTCTACCACCATTCCAGCAGCAGTTCATGTGGCCCAATCATGAAGGTTACTAATCTGAGAACGAATAGTCTCCCACATCCTATTTTTGTGGAGGAAGAAGCCGAACTTCAGATCTGTATCCTCACCTCCCCATCAAGGATATGTGGTGCCGCCATGGAGCTCTGAATCTCCCATTGATCTTGTCACTATGAAAACAACCACCGACTAGAGGAAGGGCAGTGTATATCAAGAACTACTCAGTTCATGGAGGAGTCCCGAGGCAGAGTCCTGAGGCTTTTAGGTGCCTTCTCATGAAAATTGGCACAAGGGAACACCTTTACCCTCTTACATGTTCCCATAGTGACGCTCGACCAACAAGGTCAATGTACTAGAGTATCACACCACTGCAGAGATGAACAAGATCTCAACGAGATGGGGATGCAAAGCACAAAGCTTTTCACCTTGTATCCAACCTACGTGAGGACATGGAAGCCCTGGAAGTGCTCGCCAGAGTCAGTCTCAAAGGCGGTGGCACACACATGGCTCACAGGGGAGTATGGTAGAGCATCAGGGGCCCATAGCTTCGTGGAGGGAGAGGGGAGGATGCTGCCTTTCCCCCTTCCGAATCCTCCAATTGCGGCGGCGCCCTTAGTAGATCTCAGAACAAAGTTTGCAAAGCGGAGGTGCACCTAGGCGTTGGCTAGAAATTGTGATGAAGGAGAAGGCAGCCCAATAGGTGGACCATCTGGTTCACTGGGCCCAATGCCAATCCAACCTGTTCAATAAAATCCAACCATGTAAATACCTTCAAATATATTAGATAATACACATAACTTGTATAATCCACCAAAAATATCCATGTTGGCCAAAATATTCCTGAAAAATACCCAAATGCTCAGAAAAGTACCCTCTTTATTTCAAAACCCCTATATCAGACTTTTGAGACACTAATATTGATGATATTTAATTTAGATGAGAATGCTTCATTTAAATGGTATAATTAGAAAATGGTTGAGGTTAAATCTAAGAAAAATAAGTTTGAATCCTAATATCATCTGGAAGTTAAATGTGGACTCTGATCTTAATATTATTGAGAAATTTTAGGTCTTTTCTCATCATTACCTAATTACATGTTTAATCCTCATATTAATTCTTGAAAATAGTTCAAGAATAAAAAAAATATGCAATTTGGACCAGACCTCTAAAATGACCACATGATCAGTAGAAAAATATCAGATACCATCCTAAGATTAGATGGAACCTAGATTTGACCTAAATCCTAAACTGGACCAAAATACCATTAATAACGGTGAACCTTGTATTAATGATGAATATTTTTTATTAATCAGGCGATGACTAAAGGTGTAGATGATCCAGAATATAAGTACGAATCTCTGAACTCAGGTACGTGGATATAAGTATAAGACTAGTTTTTACTGGATGATAATTATGAGTAATTGCTTGCATGTATTTGAATATCTTGTTGGATGTACATCTATATGTATTGTCATTTCCGCCTTGAACAATAAGAACACTAAAGAAAGAAAATGGAATGTAGTTACTGATGGTTCATTAATCTCATTATTAGAGAGGGAAAGTATTAATGTTGACTAGCACCTCCCTAATGGTACAAGGTATGCAGGGAGATCCCTAATGGTACAAGGTACGTGGGGATAGGGCCCAATAATATATGTTTGTGCTAAGTCCACCATAGTAATACATGTCCATTGAAATATGGTTAATAACTTGAGTTTATCTAATTTTCTACCTTAAATAATTCTTTCATTTTTCTTTCTTCTTTTTCAAGTATTTTAAATATGCCGACATAGTATAGTATCTTTCAACCACAAACCAACTTTATGTTGATTCACTGTTTCACATATGTTTTAGGTTCAGAGCTAGCATGGGATAAAAGAATAGGATGTGAGCAAGTTGTACATGTTGTACCTTTTGTCTAAGATCCTAAATAGCATACATGTTCATAGATTGTAGAATTTTCATTCAATATGTAACTATAAACCATTTTGTAATAATTCATATTATATAAATATACATGTTGAATGTTGAGTATGTTATGGTTGTATGTTCATGTATGCGTATTATTCTTCCGCATCGCTCTCTGAAACGATTGTCTAACATTTTTAGATTTGTCCTCTCGAGCCTTCTAAGTCTCGAGGCAGAAGAATCCGTGGACGTTACAAGTATCATCTCCTCCTTGTTCTGCATTGTCATCATCCATATCTGGCCATCTATAGTGATCGACTTGCCTGATGTTGAAGACAGGATCAAGGAGTCGATGCTCGTAGAAGGTGCCACTGACTAAATAGATAGCATAGATGGTGTCATTTTGAACCAAGATAAGACCAGCCTATTTGAAGTGGTGGCACTCTATGTTAAGCTTGGAATATAGAGGCTCAAGAGTAGAAAGATCCAGGCCTAAGTGAAGAGCAATGGGGGTGATAATTCCCCCAAAAAGTAAAAGCGTGGCCCTCTTGACGTTGTGCTTAACTGCCATCACATGTGTGAGGAAGAAAGCTCCATAGTTGACTAGCCTCCCTTCTAAAAGCTGATAGAGAAAATACAAGTATGGAAACTGAACCTTTGCTTGCCCTTGAGTTGACTTTGCGAATAGGGTGTTGGTAAGCATGTGATGAAGCACCCAAAAAAAGGGATGCTTAAGGTCCTCCAATGAACTGTGGTGGAAGTTCAACTTGCAACCTTATGGCACTGTCACAAGGTCCTTCCATATCATGTCAAAGTCGATGTTCTCAGGCTGGTGGCAAGGCACGTGAGGCCACACATAGATGTTGTTGAAGGCACGAAGGGTGAGGGAGTAGTTGGTGTTATAAAGGTAAAAGTCCACATTTCCTTCTCTCCACTCGCCTCACATCGGGCGTGCTGGGTTGGGGGCAAGAAATATCTCAAGAGATGCCAAGAACTCGATGACAATCTCCCTATACGTTGGCCAACTACCAAATATAGGGTTCACAGAACCGCCATCAAACTCTTGGCCCTCAAGAACCACTGCCATGTTGTCGTTGAAGCCCATATCCTTGATTAGTGGGTGGTCTCTGTATCTTCTCGGTGCGAACGACCTCTTGGAAAGATCTTCATACACCTTCCACACTTCCGTCGAAGGGTGGCTGATTCGTGGTCGTGGTGTCAGACCACCAGGATTTATTCCTCTCCTTTCCATGATGTTGAAGTGATCGGGGAATGAGGTTGAGAAAAGAAGAGCTCAGTGCATCTTCTGGATGCTCGGAGTAGCCACTTGCACTTGGGGATTAGTAGTTCTTGGAGTTGTGAGAAGAAAACAAACCACAACTTCCTATTTATAGATCTTGCGCCGCCCATCTATGATGAAGTCAGTGGCACCGACTCCTTGGGACGGATCCATGTCATCGAGGCATTGACGATTGTCGGTGGACGATATGGACTTGGAAGATTATTGACGAGTCACTGGCACCAACATTATGTTGGTGGAACCAACTTTCCAGGCACATCAATGCTTTCTCATGCCTAATCTGGATGCATCTAGGTCGTAGATGATGACGCCCATAGGTCGGTGCTTTCTCTTGTCAGTGGCACTGATGGAGGAGTCAGTGGTACTGAATTTTGAATGATCAGTTTTTTTTAGGAAATATGGTGCACTGACACACCCACTGAGCCTGGGGCACTATCTGAGTTAGTGCCACCGACTTGGGTGTAGCTGGTACCGATGCCTTATTAGTTAGTTGTACCCCCATGCACTTTCTTTAGACATGTCAGTGGCACCGACATGGGTGTCGGTGGCACCGACTTGTGCCAATCAAATTGCCCCTTTCTCTGACCTAATCTCGGTGCAATGCCACAACCTGCACACTTAACAAACGGATCAGGGTGTCATTATTACGGAAAATTTATGAACAACTAAGTACTACTAAACCAAAATAATGTAAATGAATGAAATGAACATCCTAATGGTTGGGTTGCTTCCCAATATGCGCCCTTGTTTTACGTCCTAGGCTAGACAAATTCAATCTTGAGATTAATTAGGAGCAATAAGTTTTACCTCATGCTCCTTCCTATTGAAATCTTATCCAAAGTAGTGCTTCAGTCTAAGACCATTAACCAAGAAAGATCTCTCTCCCTCTTTGATTCTAACCACTCCATGTGGAAACACTTCTTCTATGATAAATGGTCCATTCCATCTAGACCTCAATTTCCCAAGGTGTAATTTCATCCTTGAGTTAAAAAACAACACATTCTTGCCTGAGTAGAAGACTCTCCTTGCTATATTATAGTCATGTATTTGCTTAGTCCTCTCCTTATAAAATTGTGAACTCTCGTAGGCATTCATCCTAATTTCATCAAGCTCATTCAACTCCAACTTCCTTGTCTTGCTGCTTCGTCAAGGTCGAAATTTAACCTCCTTAACGCCCAATGAGCTTTATGTTCTAACTCCACATGAAGATGACACGCCCATCCATAGACTAACCTAAAGGGTGTAGCTCATATTGGTGTTTTGTAGGTAGTCCTATAGGCCCATAGTGCATCAACCAAAAATTGACTCCAATTCTTTGTACTATACGAAACTGTCTTCTCAAGAATCTTGTTGATCTCATGATTGGAAACCTCCATCTGCCCTTGAGTTTGTGGGTGGTAGGGTGTACCCACACCGTGCCTCACTCCATATATGTTCAAGAGTGCCCCAAATTTCCGATTAGTGAAATGAGTTCCCCCATCACTTATAATCATCCTTGGTACTCCAAATCTACAAAAAATATGATCCTTAACAAACTTGCATATGACATTTGCATCATTGGTGTGGGTTGGAATCACTTCCACCCATTTTGACACATAATCTACAACCAGTAAGATGTAGAGGTTAGAATTAGAGGACACAAAGGGTCCCATGAAATCAATACCCTATAGATTGAAAACATCTACTTCTTGAAACACATTTAATGGCATCTCCTATCTCATAGATATGTTACCTGACCGCTGACATGTGTCACACCAACACACAAAGTCATATGCATCTTTGAATAAGGTTGGATAGTATAAATCGCTCTCTAACACCTTTGTTGATGTTCTACAACTGGAATGGTGTCCACCTGTAGGTAGTGTGTGACAGTGTTTCAACACACTCTCATACTCGCATTCCGGTACACACCTTCATAAAATCCCATCCCTACATTGTCTCAACAAAATAGGATCATCCAAAAAATAATACCTCAAAGAATGAAAGAACCTCTTCTTTTCTTGGTACCCCGAATTAGCAGGTAATTCTTTGCAAGCTAGATAATTCACAATGTTAGCAAACCAAGGGTCCTTTTTCTTAAGGGTGAACAACTGCTCATCAGGGAAAGTCTCTAGAATGGGTATATTAACATCCTTCTCATCTACCCTCTCTAGCCTAGATAGGTGGTCAGCTACTGCATTCTCTATCCCTACTTTATCTTTGACCTCAATGTCAAATTCCTACAACAGAAGGATCCATCTTATCAATATTGGTTTTACATCCTTGTTCTGCAGAAAGTATTTAATTGCCACATGATCAGTCCACACCACCACCTTAGCTCCCATAAGATATTGTCTAAATTTCTCAAAAGCAATGACAACAGACAATAATTCTTTTTCAGTTGTGGTGTAATTTAGTTGTGAGTCATTAAGTGTTTTAGATGAAAATATATATGACCGTAGGAACTTTATCTAAGCACTGCCCCAACACTGCCCCCACAACATAATATGATGCATCACACATCAGCTCAAATGGTTGGCTCCAATCTGGAGCCTACACAACCGGTGCAAATATGAGTTTCTCTTTCAAGATTTGAAAAGCTTTTAAACATTTCTCATCAAAATTAAATTCCACATTCTTCTCCAAAAGCTCAGATAATGGCTTAGTGATTTTTGAAAAATCCTTAATAACTCGGTGATAAAATCTGGCATGTCCTAGAAAACTCCTTACTGCCTTAACCGATGTTGGTGGAGCGAGTTTTGAAATCACCTCTATTTTAATCGAATCCACCTCCAATCCCTTGCAAGACACCTTGTGTCCAACCACTATGACCTCGCTAACCATCATGTGACATTTTTCCCAATTAAGTACTAAGTGTGTGTCTTCACACCTCTACAAAACCTTATCCAAAATTTTCAAACAATCATCAAAAGATGTCCCACAAACTGAAAAATCATCCATGAAGACCTCGAGAGATCATTCAACCATATCCAAGAAAATCGTCAACATACACCGCTGAAACGTAGCGGGTGTGTTGCACAACTCGAACAGCATGCGGCGGTATGAAAAGGTGCCATAAGGGGAGGTGAAGGTGGACTTCTCCTGGTCCTTAGGCTCGATTGAAATTTGATTATATCCCCAAGATTCGTCAAAAAAAAAAACAAAAGTGGGAGCAACCAGAGAGTCGCTCTAAAATATGATCAATGAACGGTAATGGAAAATGGTCCTTAAGTGTGGCAATGTTCAATCTGCGATAGTCAATGCAAACTCACTATCCTATCACTAATCTAGAAGTTATTTGTTCATTAGATGAGTTAGTAGTGACAGTGATTCCTCCCTTCTTTGGTACTACCTGTGTCAGACTAACCCACGTAGAATAAAAAATAGCATAGATTATACCTGCCAACAGTAGTTTGAGTACCTCCTTCTTGACTACCTCCATCACGATCAGATTTAAGCAATAGTGAGGTTGAATGACCGGATTTGCTCCTTCTTCTAGCTGAATCTTGTGTTGGAACACTGCAGGGGAAATCCCCTTGATGTCAGCCACAGTCCACCCAAATGCACCTCGATGTCTCTTTAGCACAACAATCAATTATAGTTCTTCTGATTCACTCAATGATGCAGATATGATAACCGACAACTTCTCCTCTGTATATAGAAAAACATACTTCAGATGAGGTGGCAACAGCTTGAGCTCCAGCTAGGGTGGGCTCAGAAGTGAAGAAATCAGTTGTGGTGGTGGAAGTGGTCCCAAGTCCTCAAAGTGCCTTGTGTAATAACATGGAAAAGCCTTCAGTAGCCTTGCACATTCATCTAATGACCGGTTCTGAACACAATCATCCATGAGGTTCATTAGACATGCATCTAGCAGGAGTTGTGGATGTATTTGTACTAGAGAATCATCTTCGTCCTCATTCACAGTAAAGAAACCCAATTCCTCATCTTCGTCATCCAAATACCCTACTGCCTTGGCAAGTGAGACCACATTTGTGTTCTCCATGATGTCCACAACTAGTGTACCCTTATCCACCTTTGTCATCACATGTGCCATGTCTAAAAATGGTTTTCCCAAAAACAACGAGATGTTGCTATCCATGTGTTTCATCATATTGCATTTCTCTTGAGCATTGGATGAGTTGGAATTATCTAGAAACCTATCATCCTTAATTACCATAGTCAAACGACCTCTTCCCATTTCCAAGATCATATCAGCTATTGCTTGGAAGGGTCTTCCTAATAGAAGCTCGTTGCCATGTTCAACTTGCATCTCCATCACCACAATGTCAGAAGGAAAAACAAACCGGTCTACCTTTACAAGTACATCCTCACAAATGTCATACGATGTCACCACTGAGTTGTCTGCCAATTGAATCATCATGCTGCTCTTCCTAGACATTTTGAGACCAAGTTTCCTGAAAGTAGATAAGGGACTCAAGTTGATAGCCACCCCTGAGTCCCAGAGTGCATCCCCAAATTTTTTCTTCCCGATATAACATGTGATGTTGAAACATCTGGGATCCTGCCTCTTTGGTGGTAGTGTACCTGAAATGAATGCACTCATCTGTTCTCTTAGTACAACTACCTCCAATTTTGGAATCTTCCTCTTCTTATTAATGATATCATTCAGAAATTTACCATATGATGGTATTTGCTCAATTGCCTCAATCAACGGTATGTTCACAGAAAGCTTCCTATAGCTATCTAAAAATTTCTTGAATTGTTGATCCATCTTTGTTGCCTTCAAGCTGTAAGGATATGGAACTGGTACCGTTTGTGTCCTCTGATGTGGTGGCACATATGAAGCTCTCTTCTCTACCTCAGCTTCCTGATCTTGATCGTCCCCTGTGTTTCCTGCCTCCACATCTACCTGTGCCGGCTCTGCCACTGAGTCACCACTATCATTGGGTTTGGTCACCTTAGTCTCCACAGTCTTTAGAGTCAACGTCTTCTTCTCACTTCTCAGTAGTATGGCCTTGACTTGCTGGTTTCCTATTAGAGTGTTAGTATTTCCTGAAAATGCTTGTTGTGTAGGCTTTTTCAATGCTGCCATGTCTACCGCCATCTGAGATAAAGTTGTCTCAAAACTCCTCATCTGGGCCCCTTGATTCTGGAGATCACGTTGGAAGTTGTTTATCAACTGTTCATTCTGCTTCACTATCCAATTGAGAATTTCATTTGTGCTCTCCTCTACTGCAGGTCACTAGTGTTGATTATTCCCGTGTTGGTTCTGTTGATCAGGATCCTACAGAAAGTTGTTTAGATCTTTCCAAGAGAACTTGGGATCCTTTCTCCATGAGCAGTCATTGTTCATGTATCCTTGTTGCCGCATGTATTTCACCTGTCCTGCCTCATTTGATGAATTATTATCCTTCTCTAGCAGCTTCTTTTCTAACAAGTCTAACTTCTCATTCAAAGAGGTGATAACTTTATTTGCTCTGGATGATCTCTCTCATTACCCCATGCCTAATTCTTCGTGATATTTTTCAAAATGTCCTGACACGTTGAGGGTGGGTTTTTGAGGAAAAACCCTGAACTTGCACTATCCAAGGTGGTTCGTTCGGTTTTGCAGAGTCCAAAGTAGAACATCTTTACTAGATTTTCCAAATCTATTCCATGGTGTGCGACCTTCCTGAGCATGATTTGAAAACGTTCCCAAGCTTTGGAATAAGATTTAGATGCATGTTGCTTGAAATTAGGAATGTTTCTAATCAGCTCGTTCATCTTTTTTAGAGGAAAGTATCTTTCAAAGAATACCTCCACCATTTTATCCCATGTCTCGATCGACTCCTTCAGTAGGTTGTGCAACCATTCCTTTGCCTTATCTGCCAGTGATGATGGAAATAGTTTTAGATTAATGGGTGTCTGTGGAAACCTATTCACTTTGACCATATCACTGATCTCCACAAAATTGTTGATCGCACCACTGGGTCTTCATGAGTGTTCCCATAAAATGCTTGTGACTTGACGAGGGAAATCAAACTTGGATCAATCTTATATTGAGCAACATTCACATTCTGCTTCTTGATAGGCCATGTATGTGCAGCTGAAGAAGATGCCTTTACCCTCTCCCATATTGTCCTCTGTTCTCCTGGATTACCATCCCCCATTGCTTGTTGTATGGGCTATAACGGTATACCTTCTTGTGTGGTTGTTCGAATTGGAACTTTGATAGTGGCTGGGACCTCAGATGTAGATTCTCCATAATCCGTGGTCCATGTTGACACCATGCACTAGTACTTGAAAAATTGAAATTAGTTAGTCTCGATACTTAATAGAGAAAATTTGTTTTAAATGTCATATGCACTAAATTTCCTATGATTAAAATGACAAGAAATAAAAGGTGGCTTAGAGTGGCCACCCACAACACTTGTAGTGCTGAAACTTCGCCGTCTCCCCAACAACAGTGCCAAAAACATGACACGCATAAACTGTATGTATAAATGCAAGTGCATGCGTCAAGTAATATAGGCCTATGTGAGGCCTGAAACGAACTCATGGAGACATAGTCTCAATTACTACTAATAACTACATTGTGATCAACTAAGATGATTAAAAAGGTTGATTTAAGTTTAAAAAAATAAAAGAAAATTAAAAACGGTTGATTCCAATGAGATGAATTCCTTAGGATTACCGAATTCACCATGGGGTCTCGTTGTATGTTATTTCTACTGAATTAATATAAATTCCTACTCCTACCCTGGATAGAAAGCTTGTAGTCATAATTGTTCGCTTCTGTGGTGCAATTCACTATCTAGATCTAAGCCAATTCCACGTATGTAGTAATTTATCTCTTAGTCTAGGTGCATTATCAAAAACTCTGGGTTCTTTCTACTTACCATATGCTGCCTTTCCCAAGGAACGCGTAGGAAAGTGTATAAGTTATGGTTTTCTAACCTATAATTCTCCTTCCAAAGTAATTATCAGTCTATAATCCTACCGATGGTGAAAAAGCAATGATAGTTCATTCAAATCCACAATTATATATCCAGAAATAAAGAGAAATTTATACTAAATCATGTAAAAAGTCAGTACAATGATTCCCCGAGCTACTCTTGGGTCCTAAGGAAAGGAGGGGTTTAGCCCCGCATGGTTTTTAGTTATGAATACATAGAGAGAGAGAGAAGAAAAATGTGGGAAACATGAAGGAAGTTTGTGTAACCCCTGGAGAGAAGGTGTTCTGGATGATCCTCCTCAAGAAACACACATTCTCCAGTCTTCTGGTAGCAAAATCGTTCGTCGGAGGTGCTCGAATCTCCCAGGTGGCGTTCTTCAGCTCCGTGATTCTCTCCCTCTCCCCTCTGGCCTTCGTGCAGTGCAACATGATAATCCTCTTAGGTTTGGCCATCCTATTTTAAGGTCTAGGTCAACTTACGACAGCACATAACGTGGACTGTCAAATCTGGGTGATCAAATTAGATTGCTGAAATTCGACAGAGTCGGTGGCACCGATGGTATCGGGCGCGATCTTGCTGTGCCTAAGTCTGTACCACCAACTCTTCATGTCGGTGGCACTCGACTGGTGCGCGTACTTTGTTCTGCCTCTCTGAGCCGATCTCAGTGGCACCGACTTGGTAGTCAGTGGCACCAACTGTTCTGGTCTTCTATGGCTCGACCTCTGCTACTATCTCGGTGGCACCGACCTAGGTGGTCGGTTGCACCAACTATGCATTGTATATAAAGTACCTAAAAAATCCATAAAAACATATATAAGGCCCGGGGATATATAGGATAACGTAAATATGATAAAATGAGCATAGCTTGATGCAAAAAGAATATACCAGCCAATAATAATGATTTATGCAAATATGATCAACTAATTGACTAATAAAAGCACAAAACGAATATAAAATAGGCATGTAAAAGTGACTCAAAACCCGTACATCAACATGCATGAATGATTGTGTATTATTTCAAAAACACTATGTGGATTTGAAAGATTGTCCAAAATGTGGGGCGTCAAGGTATAAAATGACGACTTTGGGGAAGTCCAAAACTAGTTCTCTTACTAAGGTGATGTGGTATCTACCTATAATACCACAATTTCAACGCCTGTTTTCCAATCTGATAGATGTGAAGAATTTGATGTGGCATGTAGAGATTAAGAGAAATAATGATGAGATCCTACGACATGTGTCTAATTCCCCATAGTGGAAGAAGATTGATTTATTGTATCCTAAATTTCATAATGAAGTCATGAATCTAAGACTTAGGCTTTGTACTGATGGGATGAATCCATATAGGACATTAAGAAGTCAACATAGCACTTGGCCTGTTATCTTATTATATACAATCTTCCTCTCTATTTGTGTATGAAAAATAAGTATGTTATGTTGTCGTTGTTGATATCGAGCCCTAAACAACCTAGAAATGATATCCATGTATATCGTGAACCTCTGATTGATGAATTAAAGAAACTCTGGGGTGAAGATGTGATGACCTACGATGATTCACGTAGAAAAACATTTTATTTGCATGCTATGTTGTTTTGCACTATTAATGACTATCCAGCATATGGGAATTTGTTTGGATATAGTATAAAAGGATCTAAAGTGTGTCCTATATGTGAAGAGAACACTGATTCAATATGACTAAAACATGGCGGCAAGAATTTATATCTTGGTCATCGAAGGTTTCTTCCAAAATTCCATCCATACCGACGGTTGCACACATTCAATGGATGGAATGAGGTACAGAGTGTGCCTAAACCTATACCAGGGGAGGTTTTTTATGATACAGTAAAATACTTTGTCAATGAATTTGGTAAGAGATCACAATGTACCATGCCCACACAAAGAGAAAAATCTTTATTCAAGAAGAAGTCAATATTTGGGATCTTCCTTATTGGAGTTCTTAGGTAGTTAGGCATTGATCAATGTAATGCATGTTGAGAAAAATGTCTGTGATAGCGTCATTGGTACTATGTTGAATATACCAGGTAAGACTAAAGATAGGATCAAATCCAGAATGGACCTACGTGAAATGGGAACAAGGAAAAAATTAATAGAAGTAGTTAGTACTTATCGGAGAACATATTTACCTCCTTCTTGTTACACATTGTCTAGAAAGGAGAAGAAAACTTTTTGAGAAGGCTTGGTTATTGTTAAGGTACCACAAGGTTACTCTTCCAACATTTGTAGATTGGTATCAATGAAAGATTTGAAGCTGATAGGTCTTAAATCTCATGATTATCATACTCTAATGCAATAAATATTGCATGTGGCCATTCGATCTATACTGTGGAAGCATGTAAGGTTTGAAATAACTAGACTATGTTTCTTCTTCAATAGTCTATGTAGCAAAGTTATTGATCCTGAGAATCTTGATAAGTTGCAAAGAGAAGTGGTTGTTACCCTATGTCAGCTTGAGATGTATTTTCCTCCTTCATTCTTTGATATCATGATACATCTTGTTGTCCACTTGACTAGGGAAGTGAAAATGTTGGGACCAATTTTCTTGCATTGGATGTATCCTTTTGAACGATACATTAACATTTTAAAATTTTATGTTTGAAACCGTTATCGGACCGAAGGGAGTATTATTGAGGGTTATGTGGTGAGAGAGGTTATGGATTTTTGCAATGACTTTTCGAGTGGTAATGAAGATTCTATAAATGACAAAAATATTGAGGAGCATTCTGGAAAAGGGATTTTAGGATCACAAATGAAAGTAATCAGCTGTGAGCTATTGGAACAAGCTCACTTGTATATTTTACACAACATCGACGAAGTGAGTGTTTATATCACGGAACATACCAATTTCATCAAGAAACAATATCCTTGAGCCAATTCAATGTGGCTTGCTAGAGAACATAACACGACATTTATCAAGTGGTTTGAAGATACTTACATCAACTATCTCAAAAACCAAATAATATTTTTGAAAGTATCAAATGCCTTGCCTTTAAACCAAAAATGAATGTTATGTCTTATCATGGATTTTACATAAATGGGTTCTCATATTACACAAAGTGTCAAGATGATAAGACTATCGTCCAAAACAGTGGGGTCACCCTTCAAGCGTCTTCATTATTTTTTTCTAGTGTGAAAGATATGAGCCCACGTGAAGTCAAAATGTCATATTACGGTGTCATTGAAGACATATGGGAGTTTGACTATGTAGATTTCAGAATTCTACTCTTTAAGTGTAATTGGATGATAACACCAAAGGAGTTATAGTGGATGAATTGGGTTTCACATTAGTGAATTTTGAAAAGATTGGAGAGAAGGGTGAACCATTCATATTGGCATCACAGGTGAAAGAAGTATTTTATATCGATGATCCTACAAATGAAAAATGGTCAGTTGTTCTTCATAGTAAAAGGCAGTTCATTGAAGATCCTATAGATAAAGAAGACTACTATGATAAGTATGATGACTCGAGTCCATTCTCATTTGGATAGCCAACACCAAATACTGAAGCCAATGATGACTTATATGTGCATGGACATCACACCGAAGGAATGTTAATTGATAAAAGATCTCAATATTAGAGGCATGTTTTTATTTTTTAAATGTTAAATGTTAAATTTTTTTGTATGTTAAATGTATGATTGTTTTTTGTATTACACTTTAATATGGCTGACCATGAGTATGATGATCATGATGATGATTACCATGAGGGTGAGGTGCCAACTCACAATGTAAGTTTTATAATATATCATATATCTAGTTATATATATGTCCATTTATAAGTTATATCATATATGTGTTTTTTTGTCAATTTTTAGATTGATGATGTACCTCCTGAAAACCTTGTGGCACTTGATGAGCAGTAAATTTTTTTTGAAAAAATTAGGGGCATCACTATGATGAACATGTTACTACAACAAAGGGGAAATGGACCAAAATTGGTTGTTGATTTTGATCATGCAGGAAATACAGTTGGGGTCAACCTTAGCTTGTTTGTTTCATATCTTGGGGTTCTTACTCACAACCATTGTGATGTAAATGTAGAATCTTGGCATATAATATCCAAATAGAAGAAACACTTAGTATGGAAAGAACTATCTGTGAGATATTATGATTTGTCATTCTATTTTTAAAGTTATTTACAATTCTATTTTTTAGAATACTCTAGTAAGTATATAAAAATTTGTAGAGTATATTTGAACTTGATAAAAGCCTACATCATAAAAAGGTGATGCAATGCTGTGGGAGGGTCCTAAGGAACTATAGGACAACTCTCAACTGACAATACATAATATATGTTGATAAGAGGAAGAAGTCAACCCTTGAGCAATGGAACTACGTGGAACTGACAGAGTGGAATGCTTTTGTTTCCAGGAGAAATACTGATGACTTCAAGGTATTAAGCGCCACTCCCAATTTAATTAATATACATTCTTATGAATTCACCTATTCATGATTGACCTTGATTGTTACTAACCAATTCAATAGGATTTCTAACAAGGCTATGAGTGATGCTCAAAGAGCAAGGCGTGCACTAAATGTGCATGGCCACATGATGGGTCCAGGTGGCTATGAAGCTCTTCGCCAAAAACTACAGATGTCTTTTGTTTAGTAGCCTACTGCTCCTAATACTGAGACTGGTGAGTCCTCTACTATTACTCCCGCACCTCTGCATCGCCATGATATGTGGATAGCTGTTAAGCAACACAAAAAATGATATATAGCCAATCCCACAACTGTTGAGGTAGCTGCAAAAATGGTAAAATTCAACTCTTAAAGCAAGTAGTATTGATGATTTTTATGTTGACTTACCAATTTCTATTGATGATGTTTAGCGGGTACGTTGGCTTACCAATTTCTATTGATGATGATTAGCGAGAGATTCATGAGCAGAGGAAGAAATGCTCATTCATCCCTGAGGGAACAAGGGATGAATTGATAGTTTCTCTCGGTAACCTAGAGCATCTTGGACATGTTAGTGTTGTAGGTGCTAGAGTGGGCCTAAGAGCGTTCTTTGGGCCATCACAACACAAACATGTCCAAAAAGAGAGAATTTCAAAATTTGAGGTAACCTATTCTTTTTTAGAATGTTATTGGAAAGGGAATTCATGAATCAAAAAGCATTTCGTTTGGCCATGTATAGATAGATCAATTAGTTGATAAAAAAGTAGATGAGTTACTTGATAAGAGAGTCCAAGAAGCATTGAGCAAGTGACATGCATCTTAGTCTGCCACTCCGACAGTACCTGTGGCATGCCGCTCTTCCCCTACGATAGAGGTGGTCGGGAGTGATCATGTAGAGGTGGTTGGGAGTAATCCTGTAGACCCACTACCTAGCATGTCCGCTGTAAGTATTTAAGTGACATAGTACCTAGTCTTTTGAAGGTGATATGTTTATTTATGTATATAACATACTCTATTCAAATTTGTAGTGGTTGAAGCCATGCCATCTAAAATGGAAAGAATTCATCGTTGCATAGGGTGAGGCTTACCCACGCTTTCCAGGGCACACAATTCATGGCACTCCAATGCCCGATGGTACGGTTCGTGTGAGCTCGAGGCTTGTGTTCGCTACTTGAAGGCAGCATCCATTGCCATATTCCCACCCAAATGTCGACACACTTAGTGAAGCAGAAGGTGGAATGATCTTGTGGCCCGAAACGGATGTCATATATACTGATCATGTATGGTAAATTTACATCATGTTAAGAAAGTATATATGATATGAAATTATATATATAGGACAAAGGGAAGAAATCCACTACAACTTATCCTTCTCCACCTCCACCTCTACCTGAAGTACTTGGTTGGCTTGCAAAGGACCTATACAACTTGTTAGGTCCTCAATGTAGGGGCATGGCAATATGGATAGGCGAGCATCTTGAAAATGTTCCTATGATTGTTTCTATTAAGGAGGAGGCTGCAGGCCAAGCATACGATAATAATATATTTATACAAGATATTTTGGAGTTGTTTACTTATGCTTGGCTGAATACATCTATGGTAGAACTATGGATATGGTGAGATCTTATTTATATATCTTTATACCTTGTTTTATATACAGTAATCTATTTTTTTATATATTAATGCATATGTAATTTATATTAATGCATATGTAGAGATTCAAAATCTCTCTTTATAAGCTCATCCCATGTTAAAGAATAGGAAGGCCTAAATTAACATGGGATGAGCTTATAAAGAGAGATTTTGAATCTCTACATCTCAATCAGAATATGGCCCATGATAGAGCTGAATGGAAACGAAGGATCCATGTAGTCGACCCCAACATAGTTAGGATTGAGGCTTAGATGATGATGATGATGATGATTAATTCATATGTAATTTATGTTTTGTAGCCACTTACATAGGGTCTATACCGATTTTTCATTTACCCATGTAGGATTTCTAATTCCATCCTTCACCAGACGTGTACATAAAGACCCTTCATCAGTTACCTTATATTGCTCTATCGCTTTTAAATTTTTTAGTAAAGCAAAGAAGAGCGTGATAATAGCTCCATTCAATGTTGAGTACATTTACTTTGCATATGTTTGGACTTAAGAAAATTACATTTTATTGTGGATTTTGAGTTATATAGTTTTAAATATCTGATCTCTAGTGGTAAGAATTGGGAGTTACTAGTTACTATCCCCAAGACATTGACTGTTTATTATCTAGACCCTGAGGGGAAGGAATTAGACAGTTCATGACACATAATGAAAAGGCCATTATTCACGTGAGATTTTTTTATTTATATCCGTTAACATATATTATAACATTACTAGATAGTAATGCAATTTAATGTATTACATTAACGTGTAGGGCTTTAAAAGATTTCAAAATAGATGGAGGAGACATAGGCCAGAAAAAGAAATCGCTAGTCTGGGAGAATGTGAAAGTAGTTTCCTGACTCCAATGCGTATATTATTTATGTGCACTATGCTTATTTTTATTATTTACATTTTGTATGATGAAATTTATAGTGTGATGTATAAGACAACGGTTGGGCATGTGCATACTACATGATGTGGTATATGGACCTAATTGTCAGATATGCTATACAAGAAATTGAAAACATACAATATTCTTGATCATCATATATAGTATAGTTTCATTAGATAATATGAAAATAAAACTTATTAATCATATATATACATCATTCTCTTTGCAGGTGTTTAAAACTAGTGACTTTAGTACAAGGGAAAGTTATTAGATGTACATGATCCCAATACAATTGAACAATTAGATGACATAAGAAAACAATGGGGAAAAGCCCTTGAAGGGGAGGCAATTTTTTTATTATCATTGGGGTTGTGATGATGATAAAGAATGACATTTCTAAACATTGATGTCATAATTATTTAAGTATTTGATGACATTGCTAAACTTTGAAAGACAAGCTTATATGTACATGTGTGAATGCCTTTTTTTGAATTGTCTTCTTGAAATTTTATCTATACACATGTGTGTGAATGTGAAGATGAATGAATGAATGTGCTTCTACATGTGTGTGAATGTGAAA